>OX371287.1:833636-1444772 GCA_947310995.1 Yponomeuta cagnagella | reverse complement strand
TAAGAGTTACTTTGAAAAACTTATGCTGCGGCCAAACTTGTTTTCTTTTCCGCAGTCGGGTTTCTTATAATTTAACAAGTTTTTTTCCCATTTTCCGTCGCAAGTTGGCCGCTCGGCATCCTGCTCGGGAGAAATTTAGGTACACGCCGGACTGCTTTATGCTGTCGACTGGCCCGGACTTAAAGTGTGCCAACGCCGGCGGAATTCTGATGCCCTGGTGCTTTAGTGAATTGCGTCGTTACATTAGAAATTAACTTTGTGCAAAATGGCGGCCGCGGAGTGTATCTCAAAGATGTTTATAGGATGGAAGCGTCACTGGCAATGGTGCAGCTTTTAACATGCATTATTCAGGCTTGTATGGTACAAACTATGCTCAGCATAGGTTAAGGCTGCTTCTGCCTACTTCTGACATTCCTCTTGTTCGCTCATTCTAACATTTTTACTTCCAGTTTTCTTTTACAAACATATTTCCCTAGCTCCCCGTTTCTCGTCCACAAAAAATCTGTAAATCTATTGTTAACAGCGATCAGATTTTTTGCGTATGCACTTTGGCCAACTGACAGCTGACCAACTGACAACAATTGTCAGTTAGCCAAAGTGCATACAAAAAAAACCTGATCGCTGTTAACAGTAAATTAACAGATTGCTGGTATGCGAGAAACTGGGGGTGATATGTGGTATGTGATCTAAAAAATTACGGGCATTTTAGACACATCAGGACAACCCTGTGAGACATGTATTTCAGGTTCGTTGTAAAAAGTATACCTTCGTCATGTTATACTTTCCAGGACTTTTCTTAGAAAGAGAGTGAAAGAGGACGTGAGTTTCAAAAGGTCATTGAAATCAGCCATCTCGCAAACAAAATAGTTGTCTTGGAAGACCGGCGACCGTCAAGGGCGTCTCCGCAGCTCGTCCCGCACTAAATCATAGTTTCCTGATAGTTAGGGGGCTCCCCCGGGACCCAGGAGCCCCGTTATTACTTCCTGTTGCCCGGACGCAGGGATATGCGCGCCACTGGGCAGGCCGGCGTCTTAGAGCCGGTTTCCACCGGAAAAAAGCGGATTTGGAAATGCTGACCGTCGCGTCGGTGAAATGGTTTTCTGTCGTCTCTGCAGTTATTTTGGAAGTGTTGCTTGCAAATGTGCCTTTGTTTAGCTGTTGTTTTAGTTTCATCCGAACATGCGTTTAAAATTCGCATGCTAACGTAGACTTGGCAGAGCCAATGATAGTTACAGCACAAACTTTCGAACATTTTTAATACAATTTTTTCATACATAGTATCATGAGGCTACGAAAAATTCTTTAGTTTCTTTTAAATAAATACAAAAAGGAAGTCCAGATTGGGGATGGCTGAGCAAAGACTATGTTTTATCAAGAGCCCCTTTCGCTCTTAATATTGTGTCTGGTATATCATCCAACTTGACTGTTATTTCATAAGTTCCCTAATAATGCTCGTAGCTTCCTGAATTCTAAAGGGAACTCCCAATAATTTTCAGGAAACAATCCGTTCACTCCACTACCCGAAACTTTAGCCAAAACGACCACAAAAACTGGAATAATACGCCCAAAACCCCCCTTATATCGGCTCCAATGTTTGTTGTCTCCGGTGGGGCTAGCACGCACTCGCTACAAATCAGTAAGCGACAAATTGAGTGTTGTCGTCTCGCATAGTCTAAAATATATATTTTTTGTCCTTTATCAAGCCTGTTATTGAAATATATAACGAATAACAGAAAAACTCTGAAAATCGGAGATTCACTTAACATAACGTGGTGTAAAGTTGCATCGAGTATGAAATAACAAAGTATTTTTTGTGGATATGGGGTTCTTATTTTAAACTTTAAATCGATGTAACTGCGGCAAGTGTAATAATACCTAATAAGGTATTATTTTAGTTTTAGTTCCTTACCCTTAACCTCAACAAGACCAACATGTTCTTAAATGTGGCTTAAGTAGCATTTAATTAAAATTCTTTAAACAAAATTCTATTTACATTGCTACGTTCAAGAAGTGCAAAACAGTCTATATCTTCTATTTCAGTTTATTTGTAAAATGTAACGGGCTTATTTATAGAAACACGATTGCTTAAAACACTACGCAGAGTCGGTTTAAATAGGCTGTGGTAAAGAGTTAGACGTAACCACAGATTATTTAAACTGCCTCTGAGGAGTGTCTAGAGGAATCGTGTTTTATGAATGAGAGGAATGTGTCTGTACCACTCGTTGCATTCTAACATTCTTTATATACTAGTTTAGTTATTTCTTTTCACTTCACCTATTATTTTTTTAAATAAAATAATACTTTATTATCGAGCGCCTACTTTTCTCATTCGTCCTCATGACTCAAGGGTCACCTATAATTTTTTCACTCAGTACGATTGTACACAGTTACGTCGGCTAGTAAAGTTCCTTCTGCTACGTGCTAGGCGTACTGAAACCCTATTGATTCCAGTGTTTGTCGTCTCGAGGCGCAATGTAGCGTGCGCCCATAAAGCCCCCTGCAGACGTACGGAAATCGGCGGCTATAATGGCCGAACGCCATTACCTACCGATTGATAGATTCCGCTTGACAATGTGTGGCCGCCCTAACTGGCTTTCGCTCCTGACTTCGCTAGTATTCATTTGCTAATTATGTTAACACATCCTTTATGGGGCACTGTATAAGGTTCTACAAAAAAATTCCTCAAGATATATTAGAGTTACCTCCAACGCGATTTAAAAAATGTGTTAAGCACATTCTGTGCAAAAAGGCTTACTATAACATCAAGGATTACTTAGAAGACAAAGATGTTTGGCATTAAACAGTAGATTAATATTATTTAAAGGACGATTGTGACTAGTGTTCAACACATTCATGACTAATATTTTAAGTTAAAAAACTCTGTTAATTAAGTTAAAACGTGTTTTGAAAAGAATAAATGTGGAGTTTCTTTGTTAGTTTCTTCTCCACATAATCCATTAATTGTGAAACTAACAACTTTGACGTTCATTAAGTAAACATTCTGTTTTTACAATGAATAAAAATATTTGAATTGAATTGAATTGAATTATGTTATGACTGAAATCGTAGTCAATCACAAATTGCCTAGCGGCTCACTAGAGATGACGCAAGATAGTACTTAGAGGCAAAACATCTCCAGCAGTAGGCAAA
Source organism: Yponomeuta cagnagella (assembly GCA_947310995.1). Taxonomy (NCBI): domain Eukaryota; kingdom Metazoa; phylum Arthropoda; class Insecta; order Lepidoptera; family Yponomeutidae; genus Yponomeuta; species Yponomeuta cagnagella. The sequence continues at coordinate 1,441,622 of OX371287.1, read as the reverse complement.
TGTAACCTGGTATCCACAAGATGGCGTTGCTAAAAGTGTAGGATGAATGATGGATTGACACAAAAGCTCTGAGTACAGAATGAATGAACGAATGAATTTTATTGGGCTAGAACATGTGTTACATATTTTAGCGGTTGTGGTTCATCATCATCAGCCATCAGCCCACTGCAGGACATAGGCCTCCCTCATGGTTATGAAAACCATGAGGAGTTATACCATAATCGCCACGCTTGGCAGGCGGGTTGGCGATCGCAGTATGCGGTTGGAATCTCAGGAAGACGCTGCTGCGCGTCTCCTGGTAATTTCCTATCCTTAATCCTGGTTTCCTTAGTCGCCTTCTACGACATCCACGGAAGGAAATGGATTGTGGTTGCTTATATTTATATAAATTACAATGATGTACCTTTTCAGGTTATACACATTTGGTTACTTAAAGCTAGCATCGGTGTTAGCTGTGCAAGAAAAGCTACTAAAGCAACGACGCACATGACGAGACGAATGGCCTGCTACATTTAATTTTTTACGTACCCATCCTATCCAACAACAATATTTATGATTGGGTTTGACGTACTATCTGTCCGTAGGCTCAGATGACTACAAGTTAAACATTAAACATTTACATACAGGCACATACATTGCTTCTGACCCCACAGTAGGATACCCTGTGTCGTGGGAACCAGAAACAACGACATCACAAACATGTAAACCTCCGAGACCTGGGTGATTTTTTGTCCCCAGCCGGGATTCGAACCCGGGACCCTGTCGCATGGTATGAAGATGCACTACCGCTGCGCTACGAGGTCGTCATGTACCACTTTTTGGAGAAAACCTAAGTACTGTTGGCGACACTCAGCAGTATTCATACAGTAACTCTTCTCTTGCAAGAAATAAGTGCAAAATTGGACAGAAAGGAATACACGTCTGTGTCTCGCCTGTACGTAACGTAGGGCGGAAGTCATAACAGTTTGCGGCAAAATAGAGCGAGCTACGATTCAAGAGCAAACAATCGAAGTTTGCGAGCATAAAAAACGAAACCAGGAATTTTATGGGATAATTTTTGGGGTCACGGATCTTGTCGTCATCACTTTCCGTTGGCTCTGACAGCTCATTATTTTGGTAACGAAACGGAACCGAAAAAACTGGTAGCATATTTTACTTCTCCGTCGCTTATACTACACTTTTTGCCATATCGATGGGTGTACTTTAATAGATAGTCATCGGTTTTGTTTGTTGATAAAATACTCTGGTTTTTGCACAGATATCTGAGGGTTTTTTTAATATCGTAGTGTCGTCCAACTTATAATAAGCCTAGCCCAACGGCTAGCATAATTAACTGCCCAACATCTTAGCGCAACTTATCTCATCGAACTATTGCTCACTATCAAGTGTTATATCAGTAGGTACCTAAGTGTAGGTACCTATTTATAGAACTCTTAAATGAAAATTTAAAACAGTTTATTTTCACAAGTAACAGTTAAGCTACAATGCTCGTGACTTTATGCTACATGACCTCTCAACTTCATTCCCAATTGTAAGCTACATGCCCTCTTAACTTCTTACTCAACAGCTATTATAACTAACCGACCAGTGTTCTAAACCGTGCCTCAAAGCAAACCAATTGTGAGGCAGAGACTCTGGGCTACATGCCCACCAAACCCCTTGCCCAACAGCTAGCATAATTAACCGTCCAGTATTCTATCCCGCAGTTTTCCCGCACGCCGGCCCGAGCGGCGCGTACAGCCCCGAGGCGACCATGGGCTACATGATGGACGGCCAGCAAATGATGCACAGGCCCCCCACGGACCCCGCCTTCCACCAGGGCTACGCGCACTACCCCCCCGCGGAGTACTACGGCCACCATATTTAATGCTGAAGTTGTACATGTGAGTAACGAACCTCATAGATAGAAATAAAACAATTTTTTGTACATAAAATGGGAAGTTACACTGATATTTCTTAACCTATAAGTACAGACCGCGGCCTTATCACTAAAAGTGATCTCTTCCAGACAACCTTTGGATGGACTGGACTTATACGCGAGGCCGAATCCTTGTTTAGTTCGAGCGCAGTCTCTTTGATCATATTTTATTATTGTCAGTGCGCGCAACGGCGCAGATGATCACACACACAGTGGCGTGAAACCGTACTACTGACTTGACATAGACAGAGTATAGGCACAGCTGTGCCACAGATTAGCACTTCGCAGGCTCGCTTACACACAAAGGATTGCTCACTCATGATCGTTCGACATACATGCTTACACCAAAGTGTTTGGGGTAAATTGCGCGTTTTAGAAATAACTCTGTAGATCAATCGTGTCAAATGTGTAATTACTGGGACGTCACTGTCTTCCATTTGAATGAGGGTGTTTTTTTTTTAATGATGGTTTTTAATAACATAGATAGAAAGGATATTGCTTAAATAAATTATCTTGTACAAATAGAAGTTGTCACTGTACTATAGTTGAAGAGTCAAAGACAATTTCAAAAAAATTTATTCAAAGTAACACAGAAACTGTAACTGATTGAAGGTTACAAGAAAAACTAGGTGTCCGTTTCAAAATCTAGATCATTTGGAAAAAAAACAGACAAAAAAACTCCAAAGTTAGTCTTTTCAAACATATTCCTTAATTAACAGAGTTTACATGTCATATCTTCTAAAACCTAGTACTAGGATGCATTGAACTGGCTTTAATTCCACACATCTTTGTCATCTAAATAATCCTTAATGCTATAGTAGGCTGTTTGGCACAAAGTGCGCTTTAAGATAATGTACGTGTCAATAAACTCTCCTAATTCTTCAATCAATTTGTTACTAATACAAGAGAAATTTGACGGCTTAGCAGTGGCCTTTATGCATGAGCTGGATAGATAGATATATAGATAGATATTTGTTAGATAGTTGATCGAAGGAACACTTCAAAACTTAAAACATTACGTATAAAAACCGATGGTGATAAATACTTACATTATCTTTTTCTTTCCAGATAGCAAAACCTATTACACAGCTCCGACGAACGCAGGCACGATGAAGTGTGCCTAGACTGGCCGCCATCATAGAGTAACGCACTGGAAACGTAACGTAGAAGAATGCACGAGGGTCTGGGATACTACAACAGTCCAGAATCAGAAAACGCACTGAAAACCTGTGACGCCATGGGATCTCGTGAATCGTCGGGATCTCATGACGTAACGGTATTCCGTGTCGCACCAAACTTCCCGTGACCCTATGGCAGCAAACGTCATGTGATAAGGATTCACACGTGTTCAGCCGTGATACGAACAAAAAGGAGATGATTGTATATAAAACACATACATTTTGTAATATTTGAAACAGTATACGATCTCCTAAAATTAAGGTATAAAAGTCAACTTTAATGTTAAAACTTATTGTCCGGTCACCTTAAGAATGCCGTTGTCGTTTTATTTGATATTTGCAGCTAGTGATTGGGCTTGTGCAACATCAATGCCATCTGGCATCAGGCGTGTTCTGAGGCTCTTCGTTCATTCATTAAATACCCCTATCATTAGAAGCAAATGTTAAATGAAACGTCTTCGGCATCCTTAAGACTGCCGGATTGTAATAATGTAAATGTAACGTGAAGTGGAACCATGGACAATGCTATAAAATACATACGAGCTCGGCGCGATCAGCCCTTTATTTATAAATACTACTAACAGTTACAGGTAAATTAACAAGAGCTGATGCATAAATTGTATTCCTGTTTCTCTTGCGCGTGGACAACGCTCATGAGTGCAAGAGGGACGAGAATAAAATATACGCGCCAGATCTTACTAATTTAACTATAGCAGGAGCAAAGTTAAACAATAAAAAGAAGGTTTGATAGTAATCTTATAAATATTTATAGCTAATTGTGTATTGTTAACGTAATTATTATAAATATAAAAAGTCGTAAGTTGTAATTGTAAAAGTTATCTCTGGAAGAACTAAAGGCGGAAGCAGACGGAACTAGAAATGGACTTTTTGTAACGCGTTGTATTAATGTAATTATAATTTTCTTATGGTGACAACACACTTGACTGGCCGTCATCGAATATTTCCGTTTCGTCACGAAATGTTACTAAGTGGGAAATGAGTTAATTGTGCTGTCACCCTACATCTCCGATACTTGTACCGTAAAGTTAAAAGTAACAGAGATACTTTCTGTGTTACTCTACAATATAAAGTAAATTCTTTTTCGTTTGAATGTGTTGCGTCTGATTAATTATGCGCCACTTATATTCACGTTTTGAAGCTCAAACTACGTACTTCTAGGTAAATGTCAATTTTCAAAATCTCGAAATGATTGAAACTCGGAAAATGTTGTTTACTGAAAAAAATACTATAGTTTTGTGATTTTTTCTTTACAGGAGAAATACATATCTTTAAATATATATTATTACTTATTATTGTAATTATTATGAATCTAAATATCATTTCACCTTGCCTTGGTGTTCATACGACTAGCACAATTTGTAACCGATGTATACGACAAGTAAAAATAATATTTTACAATGTTGAAATGAAGAGATTTTTAGCTCTATATTTGTCTTGTAGAAGTTCTAACTTAATTGCCTTCGACCATGTTACCAGGTGACCATATGATTTCACTCCTAAGACTTGTTTTACTTCGATTGAACACATCTTTCCAAGAATTTGAGACTGTAACCGGCCGAAATTTTAAAATAACAAAGGGAACCTTGGGTTTGTTCAATCGATTTTACAAGTAAATTCTATTAAAATATAACGGTGCGTAAGAAATGTGAAGAAAAAAATTAAGAATACACTAAGATTCGAAGACGACTGAAAACTGTGAGCTTTTCCTAGATTTAATTGTGATTCCTGTCATTGGTTTTTGTTTATAAACATGTTCCGTGGAAAATTGTTAATCTTTTATCGAGATGGGGAATGTAGCGGTGCGCTTATACCAAGTGTCACAACTCTTGTTGTAATAAAGTTATCCGAAATCTGTTTAGAAATGTATAATCATCAAGAAACAACCATAATGGACATTCACAAGCTTGGTTCGGCGCACCGTATACGTTTTAAACCAAAAGCATGAACTTTAATCCACTACATAACGTATACTAATTCCACTGTGTTACTAGAAACTAAATTGTACTCGTACCTTAAATTCTAACCTATAAATTCACGGAGCATAATTATGACTTCAATGTGTATTGTTTTATCGAAAAAGAAAGTACCTACATAAACTAAAAGTAATGCGTCGCATTGCAGCCTTATGTCATGTATACGAACGGAGGAATATATAAAAAAAATATTGACAAATCGATATAAATAAGCGAACGGAAATGAATATAACTTTGTAGGAAAAGTTGTATTTAAACTTAACCCGGAAAAGCTTTACTCTAGGTATAATGTCGCCAAGTTTTTATTTTGAGTGCGCGTGGCTGTATTGGAATAATCACTCACTTTTACAGAGCTAATAGAAAAAGTAACGGAGGAAACTTTGTCGTCACTGTAGCTAGGCAATCAGAAAGCAATCTGACCAAGATGGCGGGTCAGTTAGCCAATCAGAACTACCAACAACAACCAACCAACCAAGCAAAAGCAACCTAGCTTTGACAATGCCGCGACAAAGTGGAAAGTATAAGAAGTATGCAATTGTTTGAAATCATATGTTTATGACTTAGCAATGATCTTTGAATAATTTGTTACTTTTTGTTAGTAAGTGGGAACTCTTAATACGTCTTTTATTTCATCGGAGCTAAGTAATTGTTATATTTTTATGTAAATATGTCATTAAAAGAATCATATCCCATTTTTTTCTTTGTATAAAGCCGTTTCAACTATTTTCAGTATTAATTGAAATTTTCTTTTTAATTAAGTAAACGAACTAGAGAGTGAAACTTATCTGATGCAACAACTAGCGATTCTTTGTTGATATTTTTTCCTAAAACTATTGTTATTAATTATATTATTTGCGTGTAAAAAATATGAAATAATTTTTATTAAGAGAAAAATCTTAAATAGTAGTTATTAGGGATTTTATTAATGTATTAATTAAAGAATTTTATTTTGATTTTTCTCTTTATTATTATTATTAATTATGTATATATTACATTACATATACATACTGATTTAAAGTCATGCGATCCTTGTAAATATAGTCAATATACCACGTTAATCTCAGCGTGTTGTCTCAATTATTCGGATGGTACGAGAAATTAATTATATATTTGTATTGTATAATTGATTCTATAAATGTAACACGAAATAGCGGACAGGTTTATATGTAATTATTATTATTATGTATAAATTATGATGAACATCGATGATGAACGCTGAGAATGACGACCAGGCGGACACTGTCGGCATTATGAATGCTACAAATTGTGTAAAAAATATTAAAACTATAAAAAAACTTATTTTGTTTCAATTTCTGCAAAAACCCCACAAACATAATATTAAATCGACTTCGTAAAAGTAAAATTTAGAATTTCAAACATAAAAATTACTTCTATTAAAATTCAATGCCTAAAAGGAGCGCGTACTAATAACGTACGAGCGGAGTTATAGAGTTTTAATATAATAGCTATATAAATGCAGCTATCATATTAAATATTCGGTTCCACTTCACTTTATATCAACTACAATATTACGCGACTGACTTTTAGGATGTTGTTAATTTAAGAGGGCTCGGTATTTCTTGATTGCCTCTGTTAGTTTCTCATCATGGTCGTCGAACCAGTCTTCATTTTTTCTGGTTTGAAGGCCCGGTCTTCTAATCTTTAATAAACACCATACTATCATTGAAGAGATTTATCTCTTCTGCCAATACTCGCAGAAAAAATACGACGACTTTTTAATCATCATCATCGTCCACATCGTCCACTGCTGGACATAGGCCTCCTCCTCGGATTTCCAAAAAGACCGGTTGGAAGCTGCCTGCATCCAGCGCCTTCCTGCCACTTGGATGAGGTCATCTGTCCGTCTTGTGGCTGGTCGTCCTACGCTGCGTTTTAATACAATCGATGATTTTAATAATTTTATTTACAGAAATAGAACAAGTTTGAACTAGCAAGGAGGTCTCATACTTTTTGGCAGGCGCTAACATAAAAAATATGACATCAGTCTTGTCACTAAAAGTGATCACATCCAGACCTAGATAGCAAACTATTTTTTGCGCAAAGTGTAGCTGGCGTTAAGACGCATTCAAAGAAATATAGAATCAGAAGTCCAGTCTAGTCTCGTCCACATAATGTAATTGCAAAAAATATAACTTAAAACCCCAACCAACGACGTAATAAAGAACCTTTTCTGGACACTTTCCGATCAGACTTCCTTTCCGAAGCGATAACTTCAGCGTGCGAGTGTTTGTGCCCGAAATAATAGAACAAATACTTGCATAAGAACAACTCAGTGAAGAAAATGCAAAGGACTCGTAAACTTTATTATACTCGTAACTAGTCCTAGTAACGTGGCAGACATAGGGTCGTCTCTTGTCTATTACTAGAAGGAGATGCAAATCTGTAACTGTCGACAAAAGCTGACCTGATATCTTAGCCATATTCCAACCCGCTGCCTCTGGAGCGGCGTCGTATGGTCGCTTGACTTTCCGTCTTCTGCCGAATGTATTTTGGAGAGTGTGCGCAGGGGCTACATGAACTTATCGCACCAAGCGATTCGCGAATACTTGTATATTAAGAACGGCAAAGACGTGGGACGCGTTGCTGTCGTCTGTTTTTCCAGTGAAATATAACCTGGGTGTCTTTAAAACTAGAGTCAACGGGCATTTAACAGGTAAACAGGTAACATCTTAGGCCCGTCTTCGTTGACCATCAGGAGTGACTGGGGTCAAGTGTCAACCGGTCCTAATGAAAAAATATAAAAAATCCAATTAGTCGGTCTCTCAATGCTAAAGATCGTGGTAAAGAAAGTTTACGGATAAAGTAGTTTATTTTAGCGTCCTGAATAACATAGCTATCGGGTCAGAGGTCAGTCTATTAACGAGAGAAATTTTGTCTGTTAGCGCGAAATGGCTTTACTCAATAGGAAGATAAAAATGTTTATCGCTAAGTCATACCCCAGAGTCTGAACCCACTGTTCTATCTATTTTGTGTCCAAAACCGTCGGTTTACCCGGCGAAACTTTTCTGAATTTATTTCTTCTTAGGTAACACCTCCCCGTTAGTGGTAAACAAAAATTTTCATATTACTCTGGCGAAGCGGGGAACAATGTTCCCCGCTACTAGGAAAGTTACGGACCACTTGTTATTTTGGAGTTTGTAATGTAGATGTCAGCTTCTAGCGCAAATAAGGAGTTGTTTTAGTTGGCGATGGTTTTTGGCTCATTTCAGTAGGTCGTATTACGAGAGAGGTACATGTGGAATATAAACTCACGAATGTATCCCGGAAGGGGTAGGCAGAGACCAGGGCCCTCTTTCATAGAATTACAATTCATGGTTTGCTATGACAATTCGACGTTAATCGCAAAGTCGATTAACCCACAGCTGAAGAAGTAGGAAGACTGCTACGCAACTTATATAAAATCGTCATAAGACTGCTTCGCAACGTATATCGAATCGTCATAGTAAACCACGAATTTTATATTCTTTTTGTTGCACTGACCCGTGCTGAGGACAATTTTAAAAACCTATTTAGAGGCTACAAATTCAACCCATGACGGGACTTGAACCCGCGACCTCTGGCTAACCGTACCACGAATTTTAGTTTTATAAAAAGCTTTCCAGAGTTCGCCACTTGTCGCAATGCAGTCTCTGCTTGCACGCTCACTGGTTCTGGGTAATTTTTAACTAACCCTTCTAATGCATCCCCAGTTTGGTGGACAATTATGCGAAGTTTAGTAACATTATGTGAAGGATTGGCTTTTTATTTTTACCTAAAGTGTGTTTATGCTAAGCTTAGCTGTAAGTTTTCCTAAAGGTTAAAATAAAATAAATAAATAAAACATCGTAAGGAGGCCTATGTCCTGCAGTGGGCGTCAAATGGCTGATGATGATGATGAAGGATACCCGCGGCAACTTCACTCCCCACGTATTGACCTTGTCTTCTCTGTGGATTAAGCTGATATTACATACTAGGAAGCCTATTCCTTCAGAAAAATATGCTGTGTATGCTCCAATCTATACCTATTAGAGATAAGCGAAATGACCAAGAGGTTATTTTATATATCCACAAACTATCAATCAGTCCGCACTCGTCCACTGCTCGCCATACGCATCCCCCAAAGTAAGCCACATTTTTGTGTCCTCCGCCATCCTCTTCAAACCGCCTCCAGCAATCTGCCTCAGATCTCCGGTCTTCCGGTCCGGTAACCTACAAAAGGTCTAGATTGCCACTAAACGCAGGCTCGCATATCTTTAGAAAGAAAAACTACATACATACATAAACTCACGCCTGTATCCCAGAGGGGTAGACATATACCAGGGGCTGGGAAATACTACTGCTAAACTATTACTAAACTAAATAATGTAACTAGGTAAAATAGAAAAGAGCGCGTACTCTGCAAAGCGCATCGTCTACGGCGTAGCAGCTACTACGGCGTAGAGCGTAGCGCCGTAGCGGGCGGGGTCGCGGAATGGTGGCAGACAGTGAGTAATGGCGAGCCGCGACGATCCACTGACGCGTGCGCGCAGGGTTGTTGCACGAATTGGCGGAGGGAGAATTTGGAACAGAAAACTGAAATAACTTTGGATTGAAAGAAGAAATATGATTATTTTTAACCGTTCGCACCACAAAGACAGAGAAATTAAAAAATAAGTAATAAAAATATTATCTCTAACAGATCAGATATAAGCTCGCCTTTTTACTGTAACTTTTTATGTAGTATCCTGTTAAATTTTACAAGTGCAATAAAGATAAGATAAGATAAGATAAGAATAATCTCCGGCACATAGCTCGGAGAACTGATGGTCGTTGGGGCGAAAAAGTTCTGACCTGGCGTCGCGGACCGGACGACGCAGCGTAGGAAGGCCCCCCACCAAATGCTGTGACGAGCTGGTTACGGTGGCAGAGAGTCGCTGGATGCAGGCGACACAAGACCGGGAAGCTTGGAAAACCATGAGGGAGGCCTATGTTCTGCAGTGGGTGTCAAATGGCTGATGATGATGATTTTAGTTCCTATTTTTTTTGTGACAAGTCTGGTCTCTGCCTGCCACTCGGAGATACAACCCTCAGTTTATATTCGTGTTAATTATAACTGTATCAGTTGTCTTAGTCTAAGTTAACTACACACAGTCTTTTTATAAAAAACACGATGCCTTAAAACGCTGATTAAAATAATCTGTGGTGGAGATTTAACGAGGAAAAGTCGTAAACACAGATTAAATAAATTGACTCTTAGGTGTGCTTCAGAGGAATCGTGTTTTCATAAATTAGGCCGTTAGTGAATAACTAATAGCATTTATTTATCACCAAGGAAAGTGAAGTTAATGAGTATTATTTTCTAATCTATTCCCCCAAATAACAATATACCCACACAAAATCTTAATTTCCCGTCAACCAGCATCTGCCAACCCTAGCATTTTTCGGTACAGCGGGGAGCAGTAAGCAACGCACCGATTGTATCGCGCGGATGCTCCGAGCGGGCCATTTGTCAACCCTAGCCCCTCCCCCCCCACCCCGCGCTCCTGCAAAGAAACGCAGAGTGAGTTCGGCTTTCGGGGATCCAGCTTGCCATCTCTACGGATGAATCGTTTTCACCAAAAGTTTCGTCAATGGGGTAAGAGTATTTAAAGAAAGAAAATTAAATTTAGATATTTTATTTCTTTTCAACTCAGAATAAAAATCCTGGCAGCATTGTCTTGAGTAAAGTTGTCGGGAAATAATAACTTGTATCTTATGTAATTTGACTCTGTTTTTAACCGACTTCAAAAAAGGAAGAGCTAGTCAGTACGTCGATGTATTTGTTTGTCTGTTCAGCGAAAACTCCTTGCCACGTTGTTCCATTTAATTTATTCTCTTTTTTCACAAAAAATCTCAGAGGTAGTTCCATATAGGTCAAGATCTTTCAACAGAATCCATGACAAAATCCTCAAACTATTTAATTTGCAGAGGCATCTTCACGGCATTGTGGACACAACCATACCGCGATAAAGAATTCCGTCAGCGCCACCTAGTGTCAACATTACCAAACTATGTGCTCCGAGCGGGCATTTTGTCAACCCAACCCCCCGCCCATACCGCGATAAATAATACCGTCAGCGCCACCTAGTGTTAACATTAACAAACTATATGCTCCGAGCGGGAAATTTGTCAATCCTAGCCCCGCCCCGCCCCGCGTCCCGCAAAGAAAGGCCGAATGAGTTCGGCTTTCGGCATTCCAGCTTGCCATGTCTTCGGTTGAATCGTTTTCACCTACATTTTCCTTAGATTACATTACGTTTTCTCTTCCAAATAATAATAAAATTATATGTGAATATGAATCGCTCGTAGCCCCGGCTGCCTGAGTGATCTTAAACGATCACGAAGGTTAAGCAACACTGGGCGCGTTCAGTGCATGGATGGGTCGCCGTCTATGCCTAACGCTAGTGGCATTTTTCCGAGCGGTTCCGTGCTTCGCAAGGCACGTTAAGCTGTTGGTGCCGGCTGCCGTCGATAGATGGCAGTCGTTAAGCCAAGTCAGAGGCCTTAGGGCGGCTTGACAACTTCTGACAGTAGACGAGCCACTAGTCTACAAGCCTCTACCAATCCGGACTTGGCCCCCGTGGTGGAGTATGGCCTATACCTTCCTCAGGGAAGAGACCCGTGCCCCTCGGTGGGGACATAATGGGTTGATGATGATGTGAATGTGTTATCAACTAAATTAAATTAAATTACATTTCAATGTCTTACCAAATAGAATAACATAATATAATAAAATTCCATTGCAATGTTTTATCAAATAAAATAAAATTACATTAATTACATTAATAATTTAACTGGACAAAATCATTAATGTCGTATGCTTTCGACGCTTCAGTTTTTTTAACATATTAAGATTCTCAGCGTCTATTATGTCGCGCGGCAGTTTATTGTATACCTTTGCTCCAAAGACCTTCGTACATGTTCGTACACTTATTAGTTTTAGTTAATCGGTGCCTTCGGCGCCGTTCAAGTATTACGTAAGCAGATTGATACAATTATATGTATACCCCCCTCCCCCCTCGTCTGCAAAAGTAAGCGGAGCTCCCCCCCCCAACCCCATGCTTACGTAAACGTTGGAATACGCATTATTATTTTAATGTATTCAAATCGTCACTCGTACCGAAACGAAACAATGTATTGGCGGCAAAAATGAAGACAAGTAAATAGCGCGCGGTTATTCCCCGACAAGGTTCTAACCTGACGGATCTAACAGAGTACCTAAACGTATCCATAATTTTTGGGAATCCCTGAAAATGCGTTTCGTTTTCAAGTGCCGACAAGCGGGGTTACCGTATGTTTACAAAGCAAAATCGACTAAATTTTGTAAAAAAAAAGTATAAAAAAGCACCTAATGCTGACATAATCACTATCCAGACCTCCCAAATTTCTACCAAACGCAGGTTGCGTAGATGACCAGAGCTGGCAACATCAGGATTTTTTGATCGATAAAAATCTACTTTGCCGATGGCTGGGTACTCCGAGATTACCCCTAAATCAGGTGTTTTAACACGCATTTTACTCTCTAATGGTCAGTATTTAAAATTTGAAAATAATATGTTATATTACTTTTCAATGTCGTATCTAGGGCAACTTTATGGCACCAAAAAACGAAATCGCGAACATGAGTTTATATTACCACTAAATATGGTTTTATTTGTGCTGTACTGAGTTTTGTATATTCAATTCAATTCAATTCAATTCAAATATTTTTATTCATTGTAAAAACAGAATGTTTACTTAATGAACGTCAAAGTTGTTAGTTTCACAATTAATGGATTATGTGGAGAAGAAGCTAACAAAGAAACTCCACATTTATTCTTTTCAAAACACGTTTTAACTTAATTAACAGAGTTTTCAACTTAAAATATTAGTCATGAATGTGTTGAACACTAGTCACAATCGTCCTTTAAATAATATTAATCTACTGTTTAATGCCAAACATCTTTGTCTTCTAAATAATCCTTGATGTTATAGTAAGCCTTTTTGCACAGAATGTGCTTAACACATTTTTTAAATCGCGTTGGAGGTAACTCTAATATATCTTGAGGAATTTTGTTGTAGAACCTTATACAGTGCCCCATAAAGGATGTGTTAACTTTTGCAAGTCTAAATAGTGGAAATGACAATTTATGTTTATTTCTAGTATTAACATTATGGTGGCCACCAACATTTTCGAAGTCTTTGATATTTTTTCTAACGTACATAATATTTTCATAAATGTATTGACATGCAACTGTTAAGATGTTGGTTTCTTTGAAGAAATCTCTTAGCGAATCCCTACTACCTAACTTGTAAATAAAGCGGATGGCTCTCTTCTGTAAGATGAAGATCGTCTCAATGTCTGCTGCCCGACCCCACAGTAGTATGCCGTAGGACATAATACTATGGAAGTAACTAAAATAAACAAGCATAATATATAAGCATTTATAATAAAAAAATTACCAAAATGATGTGTTATTGACGTCGGTCGTCGAAATTCCATTAATAGGATTTGTATTTCTATAATTTTATTTCAAAAATGCCTACTCTACACCCATCTCTTCGCTCGCGCAGCGCAATAAGTTCCATACAAAGCCGTGCGCTCGGAGAACCCAGCTTTAAGGGTATGATAGTATCGTATTTATTTTGTTTCTCTGTTTCTACCCAAACGAAAGAATAAATATCCTGACAGTACTCATGATTCTGGATCTATTTTTTTATTAGGGTTCCGTAACCAAAGGGTAAGACCATTACTAAGACTGTCCGCTCGTCCGTCCGTCTGTCACCAGGCTGTATCTCATGAACCGTGACAGTTAGACAGTTGAAAGTTTCACAGATGATGTATTTCTATTGCCTCTATAACAATAAACACCAACAACCCAATAAAATAAATATTTAAGGGGGGCTCCCATACAACGAACTCGATATAAACACCCGGAAGCGGTATCGAACAATAAAATACTATTCATAAAGCAATAGAAGCAACAAAATGATGGCTAAATTGGCATGCTTGGTTTAGCCGGTTGTTGTTCTGTTGCACTATTCATGCGCATGTTTGCGTGTCTGCGCACGTCAATTCAATTCAAATTCAATTCAATTCGCTTCGCTTTTAAGCGGAATTTCGTTGGTCACTCTGTCTTTGGGTAATCTGTCTATGACTTTTCGGCAATTTTCAGTAAGCCAGTCATATTATAGTCGTGTAACAGCCCGTATTCGTCCACTGCTGGACATAGGCCTCTCCCAAGGCACGCCACTTCTTTCTGTCGTCGACCATCCTCGTCCAGCCGTTGCCAGCAATCTACCAAAGATCTAGCGAGCTTGTGAGCTGTTGAGCTTAATCACCATCATCCAGTTGGTGAAGAGCCTTTTACTGCAAGCCACAGTTGCTTCAGCTGTGCGCTGTCCTTCTCCAGGTCTTCACTACTGCCTTGTCAACGTCGTCGCGCCACCTGACTGGCTGAATAGATTATCTTGTCCTAAATTGCAAAATCGCAAAAGAGCGGTGGTAGCCTGGTGGGTAGAACATTGGACTCGGAGCGAGAGACCCAGGTTCGATTCCCAGTGCAGGCATGTACCTATGACTTTGTTTTCTTAGTTACGTACATTTGTGAAGTTATAGTAGAAATACCTCTCACTAACCGTGAAGGAAAACATCGTGAATAAACCCGAGTGTCTGAGCAATTCACATGCCTCAGGGCTTGAAATCGCCAATCCGCGTTGGGCACGCTTGGTAATTAAGCCCATACTCTCTCCCTGAGAGAAGGCCTGTGCCCTGCAGTAGGGCGTACCTATGTAGGCTGCTTGTGTAAATAGCAAAAAAGCAGTTTATACCTCGACAAGAAAGAGAGAGAATAGTTTCCAGCGCAAACGCCACGAACGCGTTACGCTAGAGCAAACGGCTACAGCGAAGGAACCGACGTATCGGGGGCGCGCACCATTTTTCAGCCGCCCGCCGGCGCGGAAAGCGCACGAACGATCACAGCGTAGCGCTCTGCGGTAGCGACAGCAGAACTGCCTCGCTGATCCAGTGGTGACACACTTGACCTTACATATGTGGTCCACTGTAACTACGTAAGTACAAAACCTGATTCACTACTTAAGCTTATACTTATGCTGGCTGTACCACAGAATCCGTTTATACGATTCTTGCGCAACGCCATCTATTTTCAAAACACAACGTTCGCTCGCACAGCGCCATATATTTTAAACTTAAAATAAATTAATATGAACGAGAGAACGCATTACGGGGATATCAAGTATGCTTTGTCTCAATTCAGGTTTTTGTCTATCTGCTATAAGCTTACTATAACATCAAGGATTATTTAGAAGACAAAGATGTTTGGCATTAAACAGTAGATTAATATTAATTAGAGGAGATTGTGACTAGTGTTCAACACATTCATGACTAATATTTTAAGTTGAAAACTCGTTAATTAAGTTAAAACATGTTTTGAAAAGAATAAATGTGGAGTTTCTTTGTTAGCTTCTTCTCCACATAATCCATTAATTGTGAAACTAACAACTTTGACGTTCATTAAGTAAACATTCTGTTTTTATAATGAATAAAAATATTGAATTGAATTGAATCGTACGCCAAGTTTCATGTTAATCCGTTCATCCGTTCCGTTCGTTCGTTCGATTAACAAACGAAAATGGCTTGTTTTCTAGAGATTCCACCCAGACCAGACAAGGTCACGTGGTTAACAGTTTTAGTCAATTAACAGCAGAACTTTTAATTGACTAAAACTGTTAAACCACGTCGCCTAGCTGTGCGTGAGCGGCTTGACATCTTTAGGAGCGTTAGAAGGAAAAACAAGCAGTTTTCGTTTGTTAATCGATTCTATGGCGTTGACTCAGCGACACAAAGAGAAACTTGGGCTCTGCAGCAAAATGACGTTATTACCTCCTTCCAATCACAATCACTTCAACTTTACACTAGATGTTGATGTTAAACTAGTCGATACCCAATGGAAAGTGTTTGGTTTTCCGTAGTCGACAGGGAACCCTTATAGTTTCGCCATCTCCGCCCGTCTGCCTGTCTGTCTGTCTTTCTTTCTTTCCGCGGCCTAGCTCAGAGACGATTAGTCAAGAAAACTGAAATTTGGCATAGACATACATATTAATCACGCCACTAAAACACGAGAATAACAAAAAATTGTAGGGTACCTCCCGTACACCTTAATCAAAGATGCATTTTTTTCTCACCTACACCATAGTGAGGGGTATCGTTGGCCTGATCGGATAAAAATATTATAGGTGTAGGAAGACCATTTTTCGATTTAGGGTTCCGTTTGCGAAATATTAAGCTTTAAAGTCGTCAAAATATAAGAAGCCCGTTTTGACAGCTACACAAAAATGCATTTTACTTTGGAATTACTCGAACAAATACATAAAAAAGACACATACTCTGGCATGTAATTTGACGCCCGAAAGAAAAAACTGATTTTGTAGCCAGAAAAGTTACTCATAGTTTAGATTTTTAATGGTTTTGATCTCAAACTAGGTTAGATTCTATGGTTTTTGTAGCTGTCAAAACGGGCTTCTTATATTTTGACGACTATAAAGCGAAACATTTTGTCCGAGTAGGGCGTCCCTCCCTCTCTCCTGGCTAAACGGTTGATTTTAGGAACGTGAAAAAATTTATACCAGTAAACTCTACGAGGTTTGTTGCCTATTTATATAAGTTTAGCAACATGCAAAAGCTACCTGCATCACTGCAGCTGCTGACGCTCCCGGCGTGCGTCGCTCGTGCGTCGCGCCACGCCGCGCGCAACCGGCCGGTTTTTCACGCGCGAGACGAATGCCCTCCATCTGCGGACCGCGTATTTGCGCGCGGTCAACTACCTCAGAAGGTCGGTGGTGGAAGGGAAGTGCGTAACAAACAACTAGTAGTATCCAAACAGTCAACTCGTACATACACTGCCTATATATATATACATAATGAATTTTGGGTGGTTTGAAAGCCATAGCAAAATGAACGTGCCTTAACTCCTGAACTGCCCTCGCGGAACGCAACGTATAGGTGGCCCATACTAAGTTGGACACAGATCTGTGTCGCCGCAGACGAGTGGTTAATGATAGCCATGGAATACGATAGGTTATTTTTAAAAAAAGGCGTATTCAAAAATTTCTCGACGCAAACTAGAAACGAACAGGCTGGATTAATTGTTCGCAATTTTTTTTAACAACATTTCTACACGACAAAAGATTTGTCAACTCAATTTTATTTTTATTTTACCTCTATACTAATCATTCACATGATACGTGAATGATCGAAAATGTTCAGGGTTACAGTTTAAGCAAAGAGCCGACATCCAATTTCGAATGATGGAAAGACACTGTAACAAGAACAAAGTAGGCACTAATATGACATGCAAGGCTTTTAATGTATTTTTTTTTCTTTTGTGTACAATAAAGAGTTTTATTCTAATCTTCTGTGTAGGTTCCAGTTTTGTGGTCTCGTGAAACGGTGCCTATTTAGCTAAACGCGGCGGTTTGCCGTGTGTGTCGCCCCTAACTGCCTGTCCGTTGGAAACAATGCTGGGCCGAGGTGCTAATTTTGTAGTTTTTGGTTGGAAATTGGACCGTTTTCTGTTTGAGTGTACAGGGGTCGTGGTTGACGGAGTCACACGTGAATCAGGCCCGTACCCGGCTACTGCTACATTCATAGACCTCCCCCAAGGCACGCCACTTCCTTCCGTCCTCGGCCATCCTCATCCAACCACTGCCAGCAGTCTGCCTCTGCGTTTGAATGAACTGTCATGGTCTCCACTCGAGAACCTTTGGCAGTCACACCTACCGCACTCAAAAACCAACCCCACCTGCACATTGTGATGACTTAGAAAAACTGCTGATCGTAGTGACAGTACAATACAGTTAATACATAGATAGATAGATAACACTTTATTGCACAACGGTAATAGCCTACTGGCTAGTGTTTATGGCAACACAAGTATTTCTTCATGTTTCCTAGTTTAGCTCTTTAAGTTGGTAATACAAAAATGTCTCTCTCTCTGTGTGACCGAATCCATGGTGCGTGTGTTGTGTTAAATTAGAGGTAATAAATTGTCTGGTTCCGAGTGCCGCGTTTTGTATCTACAATTCTACAGTCCACTTACTTCACCCTGAGCCAGCTTCTAACAGCTAGAACATTGGATCAAAGTCATAGGTACATGACCTATGACTTTGTTTTCTAAGTTATGTACATTTGTGAAGTTGTAGTAGCACTACCACTCGCTAACGGTGATGGAAAACATCGTGAGGAAACCTGAGTGTCTGAGCTATTCACATACCTCAGCGCTTGAATTCGCTAATCCGCGGTGGGCACGCGTGGTGATTAAGCCCTTACTCTCTCCCTGAGACAAGGCCTGTTCCCTACAGTGGGACGTATATAGGCCGCTCATGCATTGCACAACCAGAAGAAAAAATAATCTTCGTTGACCAACAATTGCAAAAGAGGCATTGATGGACGAACGTGGAAGTGTGGGCCGAGACGAAGCCGAGGCACACATACGTGAGTCCATCGATGCCTAGTTGTGGCCAAGGCTTGTATATGATTTTTCTCAAATAATGCGCGGAAATTAAAACTAAGCAGTACTAAGACAGAACTTTTTATTTGAAAAATTCAATAAACTTTCAAAATCAGACGAACTACGAAGGAACAACAATAATTTTTGCCGCGTTAAAGTATTTTTTTTTTCAATAGGTCCTATATCCAGCTTTCTATCGCAAGCCAGTTCGAAATTTAAATAAAACCATTGTTCGGTTCCATTTTTAGATAACACGACAGATTTAGCCGCAAAACACGACAGTTATGAATTTTCATAGAATTTTTTCCGGCCGCTGCTCGCGTGTAATTGGCCAGTACAGCAATTTCGATTTATCTCGAAGAAGGTTGTCAAAATAATGCTGAAATTTCCAAGCATGTTTGAGAAAAAGATATTATAACACAAAACGCACATACGCTAACTAGCCTAGCAATAAAACTTTATGACAAGCTTTCATTCAAATAATACAACCATTATTATGTCTAAATGTGGATGAGCGGAGCATCCTGATTTATAGCTAAAGATAAAGTTGTTTATTTTGTAAAACACAAACCTTAGTTTGGGTGTTTTAGGAGTTTTGCAGTTTAGAATCATACAGATAATATAAATCACTGGCCATTGAACGAACGCTACCTAAGAGCCTTTTCTTAGGTGCACGATACTCAAACGAGTAGTCTCGATATCTAGATATGTACTCAATAGTGAGTAGTCTACTAAAATAGCCTTTAAAGCCAAACCAACCAGACACAACGATAATTTCCCGTGATTTGTGGATCGCCATCTCCTGGGCGTCTTTATTACCCCCATGCGTTCTTGGAAACCGCACAGATTACCGCGACAAACTACCAGTACCAGCCGCATTTCGCTGAAACAATAGAAACGAGCGCAAAAATGTTTTCAAAAACGGCGGACAGCGTCCACTGCTGTATCAAAGCAGTTATTTGGTCCATTAAACATGAAATAGTTGGTACCAGGCGCGCAGAGAGGGCAGGAGGTTTTAAAACAGGATTTATTATCGCATCAGACGTTTAGAGGGCGGCTCACGCTGCGTGCTAGCGTTCCATGCCCGCCTAGTAGGCGATCGCGCTCGCAGCGGGAGGCTGCTTTGAGCCGGCCGCAGCTAGATTCGATCCCAGGGTTGCCAGGCCCAAAAATAGGAAAGCCGGACTCAGGTTTATATTAGCCGGACATTCATAGTTTTATATTTTCATAGTCTTATTTATAAAGATACGTATCATTTAAACACTCATCAGATGCAGTTTAAATAGTCTGTGATAAAGGGAGAGACTCAACAACCTGCAATGCTCAAACATTAGTCACTATTCTTATAAAGTTTTATCTATAAAACACGATGCCTTAAAATACTCCTTAGAGGCAGTTTAAATAGTCTGTGGTAAGAGGAGAGACGTAACCACAGATTATTTAAATTGCCTCTGAGGAGTGTTACAGCCCTCGCTGAGGCTACATGTTTTCGTTGCATGCGGTTATAGCAAGTGACCATGTTCGGCTAAATCTGGATATCTGGCAACCCTAATTCCTCTCCGCACGTTGTATACACGCGTTGTGTCTGTAGCTAGAGTGATGGGAAGTGTATGACGATCATTAACTTATTGATTTGATTTAGGTGATTAAAGCTGGAGATAGAAGGTGTTCTATTTAAACATGGTATTTAAAAATAGGGCTAAATTCGCGTTACACTTGGACACCGTAGGTTCCGTAGCATAAATACACCATGAATTTTGGGTAGTTTGAAACCCACAGTAAAATTATTTATTTATTTATATATATTATCAATAGAACAAGAAAACCACAATTTCATTAGTTTACCAAACTGCTAATGCAGTTTGTCGGCAACGAACGTCTCTAAACAATAACTATCGAATATGCTAGTTGGTTTTTTTAAAGAGGCCATTTTCAAAAATATTTTGTCACAAACTCGAATCAATTAGAACCATTAGTAGCCAGATAGAGTGGTGCGTGCGTGGATTTTTGTACTGATAGACGGAGAGGCGGTACTAGATGGGGCATGTTTTGAAACAAGATTTCTGAACTAAAAAAATTTATTTATTTACAAAGTTAATTTATTTCCTTAGTCGCCTTCTACGACATCCACGGAAGAAAATGGAGTGACGCTATTCTTAATCCGGCGCCACACCAGGAGACGGGCAGCAGTGTCTTCCTGAGATTCCAACCGCATACTGCGATCGCCAACCCGCCTGCCAAGCGTGGCGATTATGGCAAAACCCCTCATGGTTATGGATAAACCACGAAGGAGGCCTATGTCCTGCAGTGGACGTCAAATGGCTGATGATGATGATTTACAAAGTAATAGTCTAAATAGATGCCATTTTTAATTACTAATTACACAACCACGGCTTTCAAACCACCCAGATTTCAGCGTGTATCTTACTTGTTTAGCAAAATGTGATTTCTTTGTCTCAGTTGAAAATACAAACTTTTATTGTCGTGTTTCAGTAATTGCGCATTTTAGAGGTAACCCTGCATACTATACAAGGTTACCTCTGAGCCTATCTACACTATTCACGTATACAGCACTTGCCACTAGGCGCTGGACAATATGCACACGGCTGTTATTTCACATGCAATACAAATGACACGCGTAGAAGCAAATAATAAATCGTCGGCAAATAAGCGAATAAGAACAGCCAAGCCAAGCGCCAGCATGAAGTCAGCCTGAAGAAACTAAGTTTGTACATCGACCACCCCGTATCTAGTGAACAAACAACTAGACCTCGTAGCGACATGATTCATTATGATTAGTACGGGTACAGGGCTTCGTACCGGCTACCAACCTAGCGGCAACGATACAATACGATTCTGTTCCATCATCGAAGAACATGGAGTGTTTACAATCTAACAAGGCATTAATAGCTGTTTGCTTTTAATCGACTTTCAAATTGAGGGTCATAGTCCGATGATAGTTCACGATAAGGAAGTAGTGGGTAAAGGACTCCATCCTTTAAGTTTCTACAGCCTTGTTGCTTTGATTTGACACGCTTCTTCATTGGTCTAGCGATTAGACTGCCTCATGGGCCTAGCGGTTAACACGCGTGACTACCAAAAACAATGCCCGTGAGTTCGATTCCCACTGGAAGCCGCCGTACTTGATTTGTACAAAGAGCCTCAGTCTGTGTGTATTTTCATGTTTGTGTTGTCTTTGCATGGTTAACATGAGAGTATGGGCTTAATCACCACGCGTGCCCACTGCGGATTGGCGATTTCAAGCGCTGTGGTATGTGAATAGCTTAGACACTCTGGTTTCCTCAAGATGTTTTCCTTCACAGTTAGCGAGTGGTATTGCTACTGTAACTCCACAAATGTACATAACTTAGAAAACAAAGTCATAGATACATTTTCCTCTGTGACATAGCTCAGGGTATCCTAGTTTGAGACCAGGACAAGTAATGATCGTATCATGTGGAAGTTATTTATTTATTATCTTTGTCGCAGACCTTAGACGATAGTAGATTGGCGGTTTTAGGTGCTGAGATATGTGAATATCTCGACCCCCGTTTCGCTTGGCTGGACAGATTGGATTTGAGGATTTTACCTAGAGAAAGACGCACGGAGCCGCAACGTGGACACTGACGGTAGGACTAGTAATCCGATTCATAGCCACTCGCTTTGTTTTGATTGAGTCACTCAGTCCGACTTGCTATCTGACAGCACTACACATCTATTTATCTAGGGGTAAGCTCTATCAATCAATCCGTGTGGCGCCGGATTAAGAATAGCGTCACTCCATTTCCTTCCGTGGATGTCGTAGAAGGCGATTAAGGAAATACATTACCAGGAGACGGGCAGCAGCGTCTCCCTGAGATTCCAACCGCATACTGCGATCGGCAACCCGCCTGCCAAGCGTGGCGATTATGGCAAACCCTTCATGGTTGTGAAAACCACGGAGGAGGCCTGTGTCCTGCAGTGGGCTTCAAATGGCTGACGATGATGGAGCTCTATCCAGTCTATCTATCTAGTCAGCCCATAAACAGAGCCCACTGTTGGGCATAGGCCTCTACTCTTTCACGCCAACCCATCCGGTCCCTTGATAGTCTCGTCCAATGTTTCACAGCCGCTTTCACAATGTCGCCGGCCCACCAGGCTGGTGGTCTGCTCACCGACCGTCGACTCGTTCTTGGCCACCACTCAGTGGCTACCTTTATCCACCGACCGTCTTCCCGTCTGGATAGAGCCAGTGAATAAGTTCAAATACCTCTTGACTTGCGCCAAACCGCTGGATAAGTAAGTATATAGATAAATACTTATCCAGGGATAAACAGATAAATTATGTGATTGACAGGGTTGTTAGTCATACAATTGGTCTATGGATAGCTCTGCAAATGTCGTGGTGCAAGAAGATTTTGGGCTTATTCACTGGATAGAGCTTACACCTGGATAAACAGATATATATTCCTATCAGATAGCGTTGGGCAAGCCAGTCTCAACGTGGCACATGGGTATGGAACGGGCTATGCTCGGAGTCTCTTTGACGGACATCAGAAATGAGACAATTCGCCAAAGAACTGAGGTGATCGACATAGCCTATGAGATTAGCAAGTTGAAGTGGTAGTGGACTGGTCATACTAAAGAGCTGATAGCTGATGATGGTACAAAGATTCTCGGGTGGAGACCGCAAACGGGCAAACGTAGGACGCCGATTAGCACTTTATATTTAATATTTTATAATAAATTAATCAAACCCACCTTGTTTATTTACGTAAGTGTTGTTAATTTATGTTTTTTTTTCCTTAGTTTATGTAGTATATTAACATAATAAGTTAGTTTATATACAGTGTGTTATAACTTTTATGATAAGAAATCTAAGCACCACAGTTTCAACGTAAAGAATTTATTTTCTATTTTTCGAATGTCAAGGTACAATATTAGAAAATTGAAATAAAAACACTTGTCACTTTTGAGCGGATGTCTGGTTACCCATTACAGAGTATTCTAGTTTGGGGACCAGGCATTATTTATGTACACTTTTGTAACAATAAAGTTTTCGTATTTGTATTTATTTCCCCTGCCTCTGTGCCTTTGAAAAGCCGGGTATAACATAAAATTGACAATTTTTCACTCCAACCCAAGCTAAGCTCGCCAAGCAGAACAACAATTCCAATATGGGGTTGACAGTACGCATATTCTAAAGCTGTATATTGTGTATATCAACATCTCAGAAGCCACGGGTCTGGTAAAGCGCCGCGTTAAGACGGCATTAGATAAATAAATTTCCCGCGTCACCCGTTTCTTAGGTGAAAACTCATTCCGCGTAGTTTTCATTACGGCAGGTAGCTGATTGCGATTAGGGTAGCGGCGCGAATGGGGGTGCTATCTGAAAGATCGGTTCGGGCTTTACATGGAGGGACTCACGGGAGGCCAATTTTGACAGACAGAAACGTTACTGAGAGGAAACTGAAAGAAAAAAATGTTTTTTATTTCTAACTTTTTAGTGCTGTAGTGTTTTGGAGTTGGTTTTTACTTTTTATTTAATACTTTTTGTTTATGAATTTTTTTGTGGGGGAGCGGGAGAAAAATAAACAAGTCCCTTATAACCATAATTTACCTTACTTAATTCGTTGCTTGAAAAATTGAAGTTCTCAATTTTCATCTACGCAAGTCTTCTCTAGAACATCACCAAATTACCTCGGGCCTACTTTTACGCTATTTTATGAAACATACGGATATTACTAAAGGATGGGCCCCATTAGGCCTTATTTACTGCTGTCCATTGAAGAGTTCCATTCGCCATCTCTGAAATTATTCATCAGATCTTAACAAGTTAAAATTGGACCAATGGGACGTTATGTCTATTTGAACAAAAAAGGAGTTGTCAAAGTCGGTTAAGATTTGACGGAGTTAAGATAGCCAAAAAAAACATACGCGTTGAATTGATAACCTCCTCCTTTTTTGAATTCGGTTCATCATCATCATCATTCAGCCACAAGAAGTCCACTGCTGGACATAGGCCTCCTCCATGGATTTCCAAAAAGACCGGTTGGAAGCGGCCTGAATTCGGTTAAAATGGTGTAAATTTCACCGACTGAACGGCTGCCCGTATGTCTCACCACTGTAAGCGCGTCGGGTAATCGAGATCGGCTCAAATAAATTGTAAACTTAGCTTATTGTTTCGGCGACTGGGCCGCCACGCCGTGCCTGGCGGTTGTAGAGTCACCAACGGTTAGCAAGAGAGTCCCGATTTAATTGACTAGGGATTTTACCCCTTCATATCATAAGCAGCCTATATACGTCCCACTGTAGGGCACAGGCCTTCTCTCAGAGAGAGAGTATGGGCTTAATCACCACGCGTTCTCACCGCGGATTGGCGATTTCAAGCGCTGAGGTATCTAAATAGCTCAGACACTCAGGTTTCACGATGTTTTCCTTCACCGTTAGCGAGTGGTATTGCTACTATAACTTCACAAATGTACATAACTAAGGAAACAAAGTCATAGGTACATGCCCGCACTGGGAATCGAACCTGGGTCTCTCGCTTCCGATTCCAATGTTCTATCCACTAGGCTACCACCGCTTTTACCCCTTGGGCTATATGATTTTACCTCTAGTGCAATCGAAAGAGAGAGCACCCAAAAATTACATGGAGAAGATTCGTAGCCCAAGAAGCCAAGTTGATCGGCACTAGATGGCCTAAATTTGAAGCTGCCATGAACCTTCAGATGTGGAAATCTGCGGTTGAGGACCTATTGCTCCGTCGGGAAATAAAGGACCGAAGAAAAAGAAGAGAAGATAAATTTGCATAATTTCCTCGAATCAGAATCAGAATCCAGCATAAATAGACAATAAAAGTCATGTGACTATGAGTAGTGCAAATAAAATAAAGAAATACATAAAAACCAACAGATACATAAAGAAGGTGCAAAAACTTGTTAAGAAAGGCCGTAACAGCCTTAATAACTTGCCCATCCACTACCAAAAAATCCAACTAGCAACCCAAGTGGCTAATTGTAAGAAAGAACTTGTCACTAGCAAAGTTGACCACGAGCTTGCTACAGCGGAACTACAATCTCAAGTTGAAGACCTACAGTTTCAATTAATTGATATCACATACAAGTATTCGGCTCTACAAACACAATATGATGACTGCATCCCGATGATGAATGGTTTGATTGCGCTTAGCAAGAGTAATCTGGAACGTGTGGAGTCCAACTTGGACAACTCCGAAGAGGACTGTTGCTGCCGTCTCTGTCACCAGTGTGCAACGTATCTGGAGATGAGGCCTCTCCACAGCCAACCTCCATGGAGACACGAAACATCGAGGCAAGTGGGCACTCATGCCTGATACCATCCCTGGGCATCGCTGACCAACCAGCCACTGTACAGCTGGAAGCTGCGTGCTGGCATGGGGCGGAGCCAGGCAGACTGCCTGCAGCAGTAACTGCACCAGAGCGGAGCAGCACCACACCGACCCCTGATGCCATACTAGATGGACAGTCGCAGTCTCAACCTACCAGCTGCAAAGTTCCTGACAATGACACCTAGCACAAAACGGTTATCTACTCAGATAAAATAGGTGTAGGCTTAGGCAGTAGAGTACAAAACAATTTGAAGCAACATGTAGAGAATATAATGTGTATGCCCTATGCATCTTACATGCAGATAGTGAACTGCATGCTGCGTAAGAAGTATAATAACAATACTACTGTTGTGTTATTAATAGGGGACAGTGCAGGAATTCAGAGAGATGAACTGACAAATTATTATGATTCTATAGCTGCTCTTCAAGCAAGGAAAATTATAATCTGCGCTTTTCCTTATTCTAAAACTCTATCAGAGACACAAAATGCCAGGATAGATAAGCTAAACCGGCTATTGTATAATATGACCTTCGGCCATCGAGACAAAGTATCATACTTTGATACGAATAAATTTATTCAAAACTTTATACTGACTAGGGACACAATGCACGTGCCCTTGTCTTCAAAGCGACAGATTGCCAAATTGTTGGCATTCAATATTTATGACCCTATTATTGTTAAGACAATAAAACAGGGACCAGTTAACAATACAAACTGTAGAATAAGTTCTACTAGTAAACCTCTATACTCTGAGGTTATAAAAAAACCTAGCATAAGTAGGTTACCCTTGACCGCTGATTTAAACTGTCATAACATAACATAAACTCACGCCTGTATCCCAGAGGGGTAGGCAGAGACCAGGGACTGCCACTTGCTACGATCCTGACAGATCACTTTCGCTTCCTCAACACTCATTAGTCGTTGCATGCACGCACGCCGGTTTCGGGTACTTTTTATCTTGCCCTTTGTTAATACATCCTCTATTTGGTCAAAGTATGTCCGTCTGGGTCGTCCCTTACCGGCCCTTCCATCCACATTCGCTCGATATGTTTGTTTTGTCAATCTTTCTTCCTTCATCCTCTCCACATGTCCAAAAAAACGCAACATTCCTTTCTCAATTCTTGTCACTACATCCTCTTTCAGTCCACAACGTTCTCTAATCACACTATTGCGTATCCTGTCATTCACAGTAACGCCAGACATACTTCTCAAGGACCTCATTTCTACTGCATTAATCCTACTTTCTTGCTTCTTTTGCCATACCCAAGTCTCGCTAGCATACATAAGTGTTGGGACTAGCACTCCATTATGGATAGCCAATCTAGCTCTTTTGGAGATGTTTTGGCCGCTCACAAAGGAGTGCAATGCACCGTTTACACAATTTCCTGCTTTTACTCTTCTTTCTATATCACCTTCACACTTGCCATCCCTGGTAAAGAGGCTCCCCAAATAGACAAATTCTTTCACTTGTTCCACTCTTTCACCTCTAATCCTTATCTTGCACTCAGTCATTTCATCATCTTTTTCGAACACCATTACTTTTGTCTTACTCACATTAATGTTCATTCCTTTCCTTTTAAACGCCTCATCCATTACTGCTACTTGTGTCTGCAGGTCTTCCACCGACGATGCGAACAAAACCTGATCGTCGGCGTATAACAAGCATTTGACCAGTAGCTCACCCATCCTTATCCCAAAGTCATTCTCTTTCAAATCAGTCAGGCAACTGTCCATGAATAAGTTGAACAACCATGGGGAGGCGACACATCCTTGTCTTACACCCCTGCGAATGCTAAACCAGTCAGTATACGCCCCATTAATTCTAACGCAAGCACTGGAGTCTTCATAGAGAGACTTCAGAGCTCGCAGCAAGACGCTGTCCACCCCACACACGGACAGTACCGACCACAGGTCATTCCTCACCACTCTATCATAAGCCTTCTCCAAGTCGACGAACGCACAGAAAACCCTCTGACTTTTGGCCAGAAGTTTCTCCACCATCCGCCTCAAGGAGAAGATTTGGTCCACACATCCCATTCCCTTTCTAAAACCCGCTTGCACATCCCATATCTTTTCTTCAGTCACATCTAGTACTCTTTCAATCAAAACCTTTGCATACAGTTTGCCGACAATGCTGAGAAGGCTGATACCGCGGTAGTTTTTGCACACCTGCTGGGACCCTTTGCCTTTATAAAGCGGCACTATTGTAGATGTAGTAGGTCGGATGAAGGAAGAAAGAACTTGATGCGGTATGTACAGATGCGTATTTTTATTCCGACCTATTTCTACGTATTTACAATATTTACAAGGGCTGCGAAAATATACACGAAATTATTAGTTTTGAGACAGCGGATTCGTTGGCGAGCACTTTTCAATCTGTTATCGTCATAGCGACGGCAGGCTGAATGCGCGCGCAGTCGCGCATGCGCGCTAGCCTGTCCTGACGCCGTGGCATGGATAACTGCTCCATGATGCCGCCACAATACTCCCCCGCTGAGACCGCGACTACAGCGGTCGATAGTGTCTTGCAAATCTTACTACTCGACCACTCCTGGTTTTAATAAGTGTATGCTGATTAGTTGCTGGTTGCTCGGATTCCACTGACTCTCTGGCCAGAAAAGCTGGCTTCAGTCGGTCGATCGTGACGGTGGACTGTTTTCCGTTGATCTCGATGTCGAAAGCTTTCTTTCCTCTTTTCAGCACTTTGTGAGGTCCTGAGTATGGAGCTTCAAGTGGCTTTTTGACAGGACCTTGTCGCAGGAATACGTGAGTTGCGGTATTCAATTCCTTAGGGATGTAGAAGGTTCGCTTGCTGCTGGTATGCCAAGACGTTGGTTGCGGCGTCAGTTGGGTGATGTGGCTGCGCAGTCTGCTCGCGAAATCATTGTAGTCGACCTCCTTGTCATCTGGCGACGTGAAAAACTGGCCAGGTAAGCGCAGGGTTTCACCATAGACTAGCTCAGCTGCTGACGCTTGCAAGTCCTCTTTGTACGTTCTACGGATGCCAAGGAGTACCATAGGCAGTACCTCCGTCCAGCGAGCGTGAGCGTGGCACGTAATTGCGGCTTTTAGTTGCCGATGAAGTCTCTCAACTAATCCATTTGCAGCAGGGTGGTAGGCTGTTGTCGAATGATGTGTAGCTCCAATCAGTGTTGCGATGGATGCGAAGAGCTGGGACGTGAATTGGCTCCCACGATCAGTTGTGATGCGTTCGGGGCAGCCGAACCGCGAGATCCATCCTGATATGAAGCTGCGAGCGCAGGTCTCTGCTGTTATATCTTCCAGCGGATATGCCTCAGGCCAACGTGTGAAGCGGTCGACGATCGTGAGGCAGTATCTGAAGCCAGAAGACAGGGGTAAGGGACCTACAATGTCCATGTGGACATGTCTAAAGCGGGCTGAAGGGGTCTTGAAGGTTGTAAAAGGAGCTGCAGTATGTCGTGAAACCTTTGAGCGTTGACATTGTATGCACTCCTTTGCCCATTGTCGGCAGTCCTTTCTTATGCCGGGCCAGACGAATCTCTCAGTTACGAGTCGCACTGATGCCTTTTTTCCGGGATGACTGAGGTTATGCAGCGAGTCAAAAGCTTGCCTCCGGAATGATGGTGTTACGTAAGGGCGAGGCTCGGGGGTAGACGTGTCGCAGTATAGTTGCACTTGCGTGTCTGTGATTGCTACTTTTTCCAGTTTTAGACTTGAACCTTTTTGAAGTAGCTGTTGAAGTTCGTCATCTGTGCTCTGGTCATGCGCTAAAGATCGGTAGTCTATTGGAGCTTGTATTTCCTCTATGCGGGAAAGAGCGTCTGCGACTGAGTTGTCTTTTCCAGCTACAAATCTGATATCAGTGCTAAATTGTCCAATGAAGTCAAGATATCTGAATTGGCGAGGTGAGCATTTATCGCGAGGCGTGGAAAAGACGAATGTTAATGGTTTATGATCGGTGAAAATGGTGAACGGGCGTGCTTCTACCATATATCTGAAGTACCGTATGGCTTCGTAGATCGCCAGTAGTTCACGGTCGTAGGGGCTATACTTATTTTGCGACGGGCTCAGTTTTCTTGAAAAGAATGCCAGGGGTTGCCATGCGTCGCCTTTGCGTTGCTGGAGTACTGCTCCAATTGCGACATCTGAAGCATCCGTCTGTATAGCCAATTGCGCCTCTGGATCTGGGTGGCAAAGCAGCGTAGCCTTCGATAAACTCTCCTTACTGTCGTGGAACGCCTTCAGTTGCTCAGGCGTCAGGTTGACTGGTTTGTTCCCCTTTTTATCTTGACCAGCAAGCAGTGCGTTGAGTGGCGTCAAGATTTTAGCTGCTCCGGGAATAAACCTCCGATAAAAATTGAGCATTCCGAGGAATCGCCTCAACTCCTTTATAGTCTTCGGTGCTGGGTAATCATGAATTGCTTGGACTTTAGATTCTAAAGGGCGGATTCCGGCTGCGGATACATGAAAGCCCAAAAACGTTATTTCTTTTTGGCTGAAAACACACTTGGCAGTGTTTATGAGTACGCCATACTCGACTAAACGTTTGAAAAGTTGCCTGAGGTGCTGGAGATGCTGCTCCTCAGATTCCGAATATATCAGAATGTCGTCGAGGTATCCATAGCAAAAGTCGAGTCCTCTGAGCACTTCGTCCATGAACCGCTGGAAAGTTTGCGCAGCGTTGCGTAATCCGAACGTCATGTATGGGAACTCAAACAACCCGAATGGAGTGGTGATTGCTGTCTTGGGTATATCATCGTTGTGGACGGGGATCTGATTGTACGCTTTCACTAGGTCTATCTTCGTGAAGACATTCTTACCGGATAGCTGGTAGGCGAAGTCTTGGATATTCCTAATGGGATATCTGTCTGGGATAGTGCGTGCATTTAAGCGCCGGTAATCTCCGCATGGTCGCCAACCTTTGTCTTTCTTGGGCACGAGGTGTAATGCCGAAGACCATGGACTTTCAGACCTGCGTGCTGTTCCAACTTGCAACATGTCTTCGAACTCCTTTTTTGCTATTTGCATCCTTTCCGGATCTAAGCGGCGAGGTCGGCTGGAAACAGGTGGTCCAGGCGTAGTCCTTATATGATGTTCCGTACTGTGCTTCGGATCGCTTGGCTTGCCGTTCGGACGAGTGACTTCCGGGTATTCTCGAAGAATCTTATGATAGATGATGTCTTCAGTTGTCGGTATAGTGCGCACGGATGAGATTGCCTCCGCAGTTTGTTGGCGCGGCGTGCATACCGACAGCGATGTAAGTCCGTCGATAAGGCGATGATTGTGGCAGTCGACTAGTAGGTTGTAGAAACCTAAGAAGTCTACGCCAATGATGGGTTTCGACACGTCGGCTATTGTAAAGCGCCAAGTAAATGCACGGCGAAGGCCGAGGTCGAGTTCCAGCTGCTTGAACCCATATGTTGCTATGGTAGTGCCATTTGCTGCGTATAGTTCGTACTTTGTCTTCTTCTGCGGCTCCCGTATAGCTGACCTTCGATAGACACACAGGTCCGAACCCGTGTCCACGAGGAATTGTAGCTTAGTTTTCCGGTCTACTATAAACAGGCGGCCATTTGCTTTGGGGCAGTCACTGGCCGCGACTAATGGCTGCCCTTCTTGTTTTCCGCGTCAAACGTGCAGGATGGGGTACATTTATGTGCTCTCTTGCCGAATCGGTAGTGGTAAAAACAGTGGGGGTGGTCGTCAGGGCGTCGTCGAGGGCGAGACTTGCAGGGACGGGATCGGGAACGAGGTCGAGAACGGGGGCGGTTTTGGTACGACAAATTGACCTGGTCCTTTTGAATCGCTGCGGTCAACGCCTCTATTCTTCTCGTCAGTTCTTCTACTCTGCTCTCCATAGCGGTAAACGCAGGATTGTCCGCAGACATGATGGTTACCTTGGCGAATGCGGTACCCTGGATGTGGTCTGTCAGATGCACCACGGCGTCCGATGAAACGACGACGGTTTTCAGAAAATTTTCTCTTTCTACGCCATTTTGTGTTGCGCGTGTCGAACTTGGGGTCACCAGTGTAGATGTAGTAGGTCGGATGAAGGAAGAAAGAACTTGATGCGGTATGTACAGATGCGTATTTTTATTCCGACCTATTTCTACGTATTTACAATATTTACAAGGGCTGCGAAAATATACACGAAATTATTAGTTTTGAGACAGCGGATTCGTTGGCGAGCACTTTTCAATCTGTTATCGTCATAGCGACGGCAGGCTGAATGCGCGCGCAGTCGCGCATGCGCGCTAGCCTGTCCTGACGCCGTGGCATGGATAACTGCTCCATGATGCCGCCACACTATGACGGCCATACCCCAGTCCTTAGGTACTTTGCCACTCCTCCAGCACTTGTTGAAAAGCAGGTATAGCTTGCTAGCTACAATGCCTTCACCAGCCCTCAGCATTTCTAACGACACTCTATCATATCCCGCAGCCTTACCTAGTTTCATTCTTTTCATTGCCTTGACAATCTCTTCCATACTTATAACGCTAGCAACACTAGGTTCCGCCTCACGGTCGGAATCGCCTTCCACGAGCAGCTCCTCTCTTTCAAACAGACTTTCAAAATATCCTTTCCAACGTTCCATTACTTTAAATTCCTCTTTCAGCATGGAGCCATCCTCATCCCTAATAACACTCAACTTAGATTGCTCAGATCTACCTCGGGCCAATTTCACCGTTTTCCAAAACAGTTTTACATTGGCCTTGAAGTTTCGTGAGAATCTCCTATCATACTTTTCTTTCTCTTCATTCTTTCTTCTCTCCACTACATCCTTCACCTTCTTTTTTATCATACTATACTTCTCTTTCAATCTTACTACATCTTCATCCTCACTGCTAATTCCTTGCATTCTTTTGATGGACTTGATAGCTAACAAGTCCAACCACGCCTTTTTCTTTTCATTCACTACTTCTTTAATACTTTCATCCCACCAAGTAGCTTTCGCTTTTCTTCCATTCAGTCTCTTTCTGACTCCACATACTTCGGCAGCAGTCTCTACTATATTAGTTTTTAACTGAGCCCATAACTCTTCCACTCCCCATTCATACTCTTCATTTACATGAATGAGTTTGTCCTTGAGTTTCCTCCTATACTCTCCGCTCACATCTTCATCTTGCAATCTGTCAACTTTTATGCGCTCTAGAGCTGTTGTAGCCACCTGCACTCGATGGCGCCAACGCTTGAACAGACCTCTTACCCGGCTAATTACCAGGAAGTGGTCCGTCCCGACATTAGTTCCTCGGTAGACTCTTGTGTCTACAACTTTACTCCTTAGTCTTTCATCCACTACCACAAAATCAATCATAGACCTGTCATTCTGTCTCTGCCATGTGTACATGTGGATCTTCTTGTGACTAAACATAGTGTTAGTCACTTGAAGATTCCACTCCAAGCATATATCTAGCAAACTTACCCCATTTTCATTCACTCGTCTGTCACCAAATCGCCCTAATACCCTTTCATATCCATCACGCTTTACTCCTACCCATCCATTAAAATCTCCTAATAATACCACCCTTTCATTTCCTTCACACTTGAGCAGAGAATCCCTTACGTTCTGCCAGAACTCCTCTCGGTCGCTTTGAGGTTTTGACATATCTGGGGCATATACGCCCAGAACGAATATTTTCGTCAATCCAACTTTAAAACGAGCCCAGAGGAGTCTGGAACTTACACATTCATGCTCAATCAAGCATTCGGCCATTCGCCCGGAAAGGATAAGTCCCACTCCTTGACAGCCTCGTTGCGCTTCTGGTACACCTGACCACAAAGCTGTCAATCCACCATAAGTGGTCGTACCACTTCCTTTCCGCTTTGTCTCATTCACACATAACACATCTAAACATTTGTCATGAATCATATCGTACACTTCATCCAATTTCTGCTCCATTCCTCCACACACATTTATCGTAGCAAAGCGGGTGTCCAAAGTCCGCTTTCCGCCTTTTAAACTGTCAGCGCAGACAAAAGAAAAGCCCCCCTTAAATAAATTAATTTTAGCTAATCAGAATATACAGGGTGGCTTTTCTGGAAAGTTATTAGAATTAGAGTTGTTCTTAAAACAATATAGAGTGGACATACTTTGCGTCACAGAGCACTGGCTACCAGAAACACAAATGAATTTATCTGTGAATAACTATCAAATAGCCAGTTGCTTCAATAGAAAGTCTGCAAGGCACGGGGGATCCTTGATACTAACAAAAAATTGTTTGAAATTGAAATATCATGTGTTGAACTGTCTAGACACATTGTAGTAGCCATATACAGGCCCCCTACCAGCGATTACAGTTCATTTGAATCAATATTAGAGGATGTTTTGAAGGTAACCTCTAGCAGCAATAAGAAAGTCATAGTCTGTGGTGACTTCAATATCGACTTATTGGTAGACTCGGCTTTAAATACCAAATTGAGAATAATTTTCAAGTCGTTTAATTTAGTAAATATTTTCTTGGAGCCTTCTAGAATAACCGAAACTACTGCCACCTGCATAGATAATGTTTACTGCGATTGCGACTTTTCAGATAATTCTACAGTAAATTGTTTGAAGTCAGACCATAGTGGTCAAATTGTTCATTTTGAAATAGATAGAAAAAACGCAGAACAGGTTATCCTCTGCCGGCCCGTAACAAGTAAAAAATTAGAGTCATTTAAAGTAGATCTTGAAAGTAGCATAGAAACTCAAGAAAATTACCAAAATGCTAATGCTCATTATGTAGACTTTTTCAAAGTCGTGTCGGGTAGTTTTGAAAGTTTTGAAATTGCGGCAGCTAACAAATAATGAGAATAAAGTAGGATTTAGTGAATGGGCAACCTCGGGTATCCGGAAAAGTAGAGACACACTTTATGAACTGTATGACAAAAAGACTTATACATATGACACCAAATTCATACAGCACGTCAAAAAATATTCCAAATTATTTAAGGCCGTCTGCCATAAGGCTAAATGCGATCATATAAAGAATAAAATCTTACAGTCACCGAATAAAATTAAAACAATTTGGACAATAATAAATAGAGAAACGGGTAAAACAAAATTAGGAGACCGAGATATTTCGCTTAAGATTGATGACAAAATAATAACGACAAATGAAGATATCGCTGCAGCATTTGAACAGTTCTTCACTAATGTTCCAATCGTGACTACAGCTCCGTTAGACTCGTTTCCTGATCGTGCAACAACATTACTAAAAGACCATGTCTCCTCGTGCGAACACGATTTCTCATTTAATTACATTGAGCCCCATAACGTTCTTAAAAAATTGTGGGGTATGTCAGTAAAAATTGTTAGTTCAGTGATCCATGTCCTAGCTTTACCGTTAGCAAATATTTTCAATAAATGTGTAGATAAGGGAGTACTTCCGGACCTCATGAAATATAGTAGACTAGTACCCTTATTTAAAAGTGGGATAAACACGATCCAACCAATTTTAGGCCCGTCTCAGTACTACCAGTATTAAGTAAAATATTTGAGAAGATCATCTTAGATCAATTACTTACGCATTTCAATAATTACCAACTCTTTCATAGCCAGCAACTTGGTTTTACTAAAGGGCAGAATACAACAGACGCCGGAGTTATGTTACTTAAACATATTTTCAACGCGTGGGAGGATCGCAAGGATGCAGTAGGCATATTTTGTGATTTATCAAGAGCATTTGATTGTGTAGACCACGAAACACTACTTCTAAAGTCCGCGCGAGGACCAACTATAGGCAAAACTCCTTTCTGATCCGAGCATGTAACCTATTTAACTCAATAAGCAATAGCGTAGACTTGTTTAGTACGAAACGCAACGAATTAATCAAACACTTTGTGGACAACTTCGTTGAGGCTGTGAACAATCCTGTATTGAGATCTCTGTAAGAAATACAAGACTTTTTTCTCGATCTGCATGTAACATCATCTAGCTCTGTATCAATTTAAAGTATTAATAATTTAAACATTGAAGAAGCAACAATTAACCTAACCAAAATTAGAACCCTCTTTTAAATTTAGTGCTAACTGCGAGACTAACCCATGGCTTTTTGTGTTATTAATTTACTTACTGTATTTTACTACTGTAAGCTGTAAGATCTCCAAATGTAAAAATAAAAATAATAAAATAATAATAAATAAATAATAAAACACTACGGAATAAAGGGTGCAGGTTTAGATCTTTTAAGATCGTATTTAGAAGGAAGGGTCCAAAAAGCAGACGTAAATCGTATTAAATCCTCGGGTTCACTTGTAAAAATAGGAGTCCCGCAGAGATCTATTTTAGGGCCGCTCCTTTTCCTAGTCTATATAAATGATTTACCGTTTATGGTACAAAAAATGTCTGAGATAGTGTTATTTGCTGATGACACGTCACTTATTTTTAAAATAAGGAGACAAGAAAATAATCTTGACGATGCAAATAATGCTCTCTCGCAAGTACTAGATTGGTTCACAGCAAATAATCTGCTGCTAAATTCTAACAAGACAAATTGTATAAAGTTTTCCTTACCTAACGTACGAGTAGTTGAGAACAACATAGTAATTGGACATGAAAAACTAGAATTTGTAGATGATACTGTATTTCTGGGCATCACAATCGATGCAAAACTACAATGGGGTCCACATATTGTAAAATTAGCACACAGACTTAGCTCTGCAGCATATGCAGTGAAAAGAATTAAGGAACTCACTGACGTTGCAACTGCTAGGCTTGTTTATTTTAGTTACTTCCATAGTATTATGTCCTACGGTATACTACTATGGGGCCGGGCAGCAGACATTGAGACTATCTTCATCTTGCAGAAGAGAGCCATCCGATTTATTTACAAGTTAGGTAGTAGGGATTCGCTAAGAGATTTCTTCAAAGAAACCAACATCTTAACAGTTGCATGTCAATACATTTATGAAAATATTATGTACGTTAGAAAAAATATCAAAGACTTCGAAAATGTTGGTGGCCACCATAATGTTAATACTAGAAATAAACATAAATTGTCATTTCCACTATTTAAACTTGCAAAAGTTAACACATCCTTTATGGGGCACTGTATAAGGTTCTACAACAAAATTCCTCAAGATATATTAGAGTTACCTCCAACGCGATTTAAAAAATGTGTTAAGCACATTTTGTGCAAAAAGGCTTACTATAACATCAAGGATTATTTAGAAGACAAAGATGTTTGGCATTAAACAGTAGATTAATATTATTTAAAGGACGATTGTGACTAGTGTTCAACACATTCATGACTAATATTTTAAGTTGAAAACTCTGTTAATTAAGTTAAAACGTGTTTTGAAAAGAATAAATGTGGAGTTTCTTTGTTAGCTTCTTCTCCTCATAATCCATTAATTGTGAAACTAACAACTTTGACGTTCATTAAGTAAACATTCTGTTTTTACAATGAATAAAAATATTTGAATTGAATTGAATTGTATTCAATTGGATGTTGAAACGAGTCGCTCGCACAAGTGTCAACTCGCGACTTTAATTTTTAAGTACATTAATTCTTTGTCAAATGCTGTCACTTTAATGCCACAAACGCGCGCCTCGCGCCGTTATGTTATCCTGTGATGTATTATGGTAACCAGACAACGACCGTTAGACTTGAATCAAAAGGTCACCATATTATTTACTTGTTAAAATATTGCATTATCTTCCCTTTTTTAACCGACTTGAAAAAAGGAGGAGGTTATCAATTCGACGCGTATATATCGAATTTTCGCAGTATCCATCTTTCTTGTCTAAATTGAATAACAAAAACAATTGAAAGTCGATATTCAAATGTTTCACATTTTTTAAAAAAAGAACATCATAGAAACCATTTGAAAAAAGTTTCATTCGAAAACCTCAAACCATGAAGATTCTATGTCAATTCAAAGAACCTACTGCAATAAAACGGCAATTTCATACTTTAACCCCTATATTTTTTTTATTTGGCTATGTTCCTCCATAACTCCGTCAAATCTTAACCGATTTCGACAATTCTTTTTCGGTTCGAACAGGTATAACGTCCCATTGATCCCATTTTAATTTGGTGAAGATCTGATGGAGACTTTCAGAGATCGAGAACGGAACTCTTCAATAGACAGCAGTAAATAAGCCCTATTGGGGCCCATCCTTTAGTAATATCCGTATGTTTCATAAAATAGCATAAAAGTAGTCCCAAGGTAATTTGGTACTGTTCTGGTGAAGACTTTCGGAGATGCAAATTTAGAACATCAAATTTGAAAGCAACGAATTAAGTAGGGTAATTTATGGTTATAAGGGACTTATTTATTTTTCTCCCGCTCCCCCACTAAAAATTGAAAAATAAAATTAAAAAAAAAACCCGACTTCAAAACACTACAGCACTAAAAAGTTAGAAATAATTTAAATAATTTAGAAGTAGAAGTATTTATACATGTAGCTATTGTAGAAGTATAATTTGTAGTCGGTGCCCAGTTTCAAGACCAGCACATATACTTCTACAATACCTACATGTATAAATACTTCTACTTCTAATTATTTAAATTATTTCTAACTTTTTAGTGTTGTAGTGTTTCGAAGTCGGTTTTTATTTTTTATTTAATTTTTTTTTCTTCAATTCCTTTACCCCAGCACAAGTCGTCCATCAGCCGATATTAGGCCAAAGCCTTTTTTTAGGCCTCGTAGGCCTAGGCGTAGGCTTTCTGCCTATCCTCATCCCGCCGCGTCCAGCATTTTGCCGCCGACCGTCGATCCAGCGAGCTAGTAGGTTTTCTATACTACTAAAGCAGTTATTATAATAATTGTTAAAATTCTTTTTTTGCACTATTAAAAATTAAAGTACAAAGGCCAACTTCATGCATATGTTTGTTTTTTTTTTCAGGCAATGGCCTCATAGCGTTAGTAACAATGTTGACATATGCTATTTTAGTAACATTA
This sequence comes from Yponomeuta cagnagella, assembly GCA_947310995.1. NCBI lineage: Eukaryota > Metazoa > Arthropoda > Insecta > Lepidoptera > Yponomeutidae > Yponomeuta > Yponomeuta cagnagella. Next base: position 1,402,786 of record OX371287.1, on the reverse strand, counting down.
ACATTTATACTAACAGCATCATCTTCCACTCGAGAACACTTTCGGTTACCGGTTCTTCGATAGATGTGACAGACAGCCCACTGCCACTTCAAATTGCTAATCTTGTAGGCTAGAGCACGCGCCATCACTCATGTCCTCCGGAGGAGAACCTTGTCCGCATTGAAATAAAGACGTTAATGTCTTAACTCAAGTTAGCGAGTTAACTCAAGTTCAGTGGTAGCGCGGACTCTATGTCAATCACAGCGCAATTACTTGCTGACTCGTGCGCGCTTTGTATTATAATGGGTAACTTGCGTCAAACTTGGAGTGACAATATTTTTATATCATAGTATACGTTGAAATCTAATAAGAAAAAAAAATCATAGTAATATATTTTTGAGGTTAATATGTCAAAAATCAAGTTACTCTAATAAAAACAAAAATGTTTGCTTTTGTTTTTTCATTGACTTCTAACCGGTTTCTTATAGACGCATACAGCATTAATTTACTAAACAACTCAAATACTACCAAATGCTTTGTTTATTTATTTATAAGTCACCTTGTGACGTCTTCGCATGAGCGCGATTTGTATGGCGCGTTTTTGCACCACGCGACTAGGATCACTTTTCATGTTTTCATGAGGTAGTATTTAAAAAAAAAATATCACCATCATTTACACTCATGGCCTCTCCATTTCTCCAATGAGAATAGAACATTTTCAGTCCAGCCCCACTTTGTTTGCCGACCGTACCGCGCCGACTACCCCCGATACCTGTTTGTTTCCACGTAAAACTTTAATTAACCAATAAACATGTCCGCCGCGACCGTCTTAAATCCGCCCGGCTGAAAATTACACAATGATAGAGCTGAAGCTGGGCCTCTAAATTGATTCGCGAATATTCTCGATAAACTTCCGGTTAACTTCGTTAGGGGGTGAACTGGGTAAGATGAGAAAACTGTATAATGCCCGACGGATAACTTGAACGAAAATCCGCGCAGTCGAGGTGAGTTTGCATTGGACAGTTTTCTTTAAATAATTACTACTTCACTAACATTTTATGGATAAAGTAGTTCGGTGTCCGGTACGCAAAAGTTCCCCTGGATCTGGAGTCTCTTAAACACTTAGTGACATTAGTATGGTGATGGTTGTGTCATTGACACGATTGGTAGTCTACTATCCAATATCATTCCACTGGTATAACCCGTGCAACTTAACTCGGCACCTCGCGCAATTCGATCCTATTCGCGAGAGACGTCTATTTAATTTGCGCAGGGTATGGTATTGCGATGACATTTTACTGCTATTGTTTAGTAGTCTACAAACTACAGGCAAATAACAGCTATTGTCGTGCCATCGTTCTACTGCACAACTATATGCCATAGGGCCTGTAGGTGCACAGCGCGGGTCAGCCAAATACTTGGCTAGATTCATTGCGTGTGTATCCTTTGGACGGTTACACACTGGAACATTACCATAAGAACACGATATCTAATTTCATACATTTACCTTACGACCTTGGTTGACCGACGTATGAGATAAATGTCGTGCAGTTATCGTCCAGTGTAAAACAGTCCCTTCTTAACGAGCTCGCTCCAGCGATACATAGTTTAATAGGCCATTTATCGTGGCATCGTGTGGCATACTAGAGGGCGCTGCAAGTATTCTGCATCATGACATGGTTGAATTCTTGGTCTCCACGTCGCTCAAGCACGCTGCGCAACCAAGATGCAGCATGCTCGCTGCGCTCTCCCCGACTGGCTGAAGAAGTGGCGTTTGTCGGTCAATGTCGGGAAGACACAGGCCATGCTAACAGGCCGCCGCCACCCGCCGCCGCCGCTCCGGCTGCACGGACAGGTCATCGAGTGGCAGAAACTTGAAGTACCTGGGGGTCACCATCGACCGTGGACTGACGATGGCGCTCACGTCAGCGCAGTCGTCAACCAGTGAACCTGGACCGGAACAAAGAGAATATAACCACTAGACCGGAATGTGGGACTAGATAGCATTTATGCCAAAAACGGCCGTTTGGCGAATAGGCGACGACAATGACAAGACACTGACAAAGTCACTAAGAAGTCATTTTCTTTTTCTAGATTTTTAACCAGTAGTCGGTATACTTATAGTGATAACCTCATTAGAGCTAGCAGCAACTAGGTTTTGAATTATAATAGTGCAAGCAATGCAAGTAAGTACTGGGAATGCATAAAGCACGAAGAGGTTTAAGAACCTAACTAACTCTCCCTTGCACATTTTTTCACACAATCTGTGTAAATCTAAAAAAACGAACTTTAAACAAATACTAAACCAATTAATCATTAAGTAATCTTGGTGATAAAACAGTATAATTATTTTCTAGCACTGTGATTTTTTTGTTAAACTAATAAATATAGGTACGATGATTGAACAAACTGGAATTTTCAGTCCAAAAAGTTCAACTGTTATATGTAGTTGAACAAACTGGACGAAATCAGTCCTGTTTGTTCAACTAGTTGAACATATTGGAATATAGAGGATTTCAAGATGTGAACACCTCAGTGACTCTGACTTTCCTCCCGATGTTTTCCTTCACGGTCAGTGTAGAAGTAATAAGCTTTAATATAAATGATTATTCATCCTACTTGCCTGCAGTAAAATGTTAATAGGAAAGACCCATAAACGCAGTAACTGATGTATGCGAAGCGAAGTCCAAAGAAAAATACCTCATTCCGAACAAGTTTGACATTTCAATCTCTTTGGCGGCGCATTGCCTCGGACCAAACGTACCGACTTATTTATACAAGAAAACAATGGCGGCGCGTACCCGTAAAGAGATCATTCAATTAAACCACATTCATTAGAGTCCACATCAGTATTAATCCCCTAAAAGGCTGGGCAATTTCTTTATTATACTTAGCGACCATTTGGATTCAGTATATGGCGGCCATGTCAGCTTATAGACGCGGAAAGATAGACGGCGCTTCACGTAACGAACCACACGTTTTCCGTAATAAAACCTTACTCAGGCATCATCTGCTGTAACTTGTAAGTAACGATTTATAAATCGCTCGCCTGCAAAATAGAACTATTTATGTTTTTTTTCTTGTCTATCTTAGTGATTACACGTACCTAAAAGTACCAAAATTGGGATGGTTCTATTTTTGTTTAATTTTTGCTCTTAGAGTATAAAGTCTATTTCTATTTCTGATTTTGCTAAATACGTGAAATATATGGTTTTTTGGTTTGTTACGCTTTATTGCACAAAAATTAAATAATAAAACTCAAATAACAGTATTGTTTTTCAGCGCTTTTTTTTCAGACTTTAAATGTCATCAACTTGCCAGGTTTTCATTTAATCCATACGGAGTTTTCTTTAGTATATTAAGGCAATTTAAAACCAAAACAACATCAGGCACTTATTTCATAAAAAGTTCGAATTTAATTTTCAATTACGGCAACGTTCATCAAACTGCGACAAAACCTGGCAGGTTAATGATAAAATCTGAAATAAAAAAAGAGAAAATCGCCGATCGAATTGTCTAACTAAACAATAGCAATTCGATTTATCTCTTTCGCACGTATGAGGAGTGTGTCTTATTAGACGTACGTCTATCCGTCTCTGTCGCTCATTACGTGACTGGACATCGAAACGGTCGCTTTCGGCGGGATTACACAATAACTAAGCGGACTGACTGCCACGCCATTTTGATTTATATTATTTATTTTATATCCCCTTTGTGCTTTAGATACTTTAGCAATGCCGATACGAAAAATCTCTGATTTGTTATGAAGTTTAAATACCTAACTAAGACTAAAGACGGCTCTTTTACTGTCACAGAAAATAAATTTTAATACTTAGGGAAATCGACGTCAACCTCTAAGGAGCGGAGCTAACAGCTATCTTATCTTCTTCTACAACACGTTTTTGCAAAAAGTTAACGTGATAGGTCACAGCTATTTTTAGAACCTACACCCTAGAATCTAAGGCCAAAAACGATTTTTGTCAAACACAGCCCTTCTTAGCGGAGATTAATAAATTATTACTTGAAAAAACATGTTCGTTTACACCCAGACAAAAATGAACAAATTGAAGTAAGTATAGATGAAATGGCTCCTTCCGCCATATTTAAAACATCGGAAACTAAGCTCACTACCCCAGAGGGGAGGTAAATGTCCCAGTAAAAGACCCCCCCCCAGAAAATATAAAGTGTCGAGCAATCAGAAACGCATTACCTTCCCGAGCTCGTTTGTAGCTAGTCTAGTCTAGTTCTCATGTCGAGAAGTTAGCTTGAAACTAGTGCGACCAGTTTCTACCGGACTGCGGTGGAGCCCGGCTGTGTTTGGCTCGTATGTACCTATGTATGTATGTAAGGATTGTTCCTTTGTAACTCCTTAACCAATGATCACATTTTGACAATTAAGATCTCAATAGATTCCTCGTGTGTGCGCGAGTGTTATAGGCTATATGAAATCACCATAAATACAACAAAAATTAAAAATATCACTAAAAAGACCAGGCGGGACCAAAAATCAACATTATGACTCGTTGCGAGGTATTTAAGTTGGTTCCGGCTGCTCAGTAATTAATGTTCAGCAGTCGGGTTGTCGTTTATTTTTTATTGCAGTTTTTTTATACTTTCCATGCAGCATTTGGTATAGCTCCAGGTAAGTTCCACGTTCCAAGGGCGGGAGGCAGAACACCAATACGCTGGTCCGATGTCATAAGGAAGGGGGATCCATCCAGCATGCATCCCATCGTGCCTATAACCGTGACGAGTGGAGAACTATTGCATATGGTCACGAATTACGATCCTCAGAATTGAGGGACCGATTTAGAAGAAGTTCCAAGTGGATATTTTCTCTTGATGCCTTTATTTAATAGTGACAAGATCTTTCGCTCTCACACAGATCGTATTGTTAATTTATAGGTAAGGTACGAACCTTAACCTTAGAATACGAATTCTACATACATACATACATAAACTCACACCTGTATTGGGATACAGAGGGGTAGGCAGAGACCAGGGACTGCCACTTGCCACGATCCTGACAGATCACTTTCGCTTCCTCAACATTCATTAATCGTGGCGTGCACGCACGCTGGTTTTAGGTGCTTTATTCTTGCCCTTTGCTAATACATCCCCTATTTGGTCGAAATATGTCCGCCTGGGTCGTCCCTTATCAGCCCTTCCACCCACATTCGCTCGATATATTTGTTTCGTCAATCTTTCTTCCTTCATCCTCTTCACATGTCCAAACCAACGCAACATTCTTTTCTCAATTCTAGTCACTACATCCGTACATCTACGTTCGTATTATATTTTAGGTCGAATGGAGACCACACATCGGCAAGCGAAGCGTAGGACAACCAGCCACAAGATGGACAGATGACCTCATCCAAGTGGCAGGAAGACGCTGGATGCAAGTCGCTTCCAACCGGTCTTTTTGTAAATCCACGGAGGATGCCTATGTCCAGCAGTGGAGTTCTTGTAGCTGCATGATGATGATGATGAAGTTTTTTGTTATTTCCTTTTTTTTTGTTTTCTTTTCATCGTGGTAGTTTTTTTACAGGGTTCCGATGTACTCCTCAGGTACAAAACCCTAAAAACGTAAATGGCCGGAGGCAGGCTAACATCTCTACATAACTCTATATCCGCACAGATGCTAGTCTAGGCTCTCGGATAGGAGCCACTTGGCCTAAATGGGCTTGTTTTTCCTTGAAGGAAAGATAGCTGAGTCGTGGTTGCCATTAAAACAATGGAACTGCAGTTGTTTGACAAAATACGTGGCAATAGTATTTGTTCAGCACAAGAAGAAAAAACAGAGTACGACATAAAACATCATGTCAATCAAACAACGTCGAGATGTGGTCGGCCAGGATTAAAACAAAGTTCAGCCAGTCGGTGATGAAACCTCTAACAACTATCCTCTGATTTCCAATTTAAAAACCGGCCAAGTGCGAGTCGGACTCGCGCACCGAGGGTTCCGTACAAACCTGCAATGTCAACAACATTTTTTCACGGGTTAAAGGCAATTAGATCTAAGTATTTGATATGAATTTCAACTTGATAGCTCTACGCGTTCATGAGGAAAAAAGTAATAAGTTTATATTTATTAAAAAATATATATTTTGTAATGTAACAAAAAATTTAAGGTTTTCGGAATTTTTCCTTTATGTGTGCTATAAAACGTTGCTTCATGCCAAATTTCAAGATTCTAGGTCGACTGGAAGTACCCTTTAGGTTTTGATTCCCTTGCGAGTACTTGCGAGTTTCAAAATATGCAGCTTAAATTGCTGTTTCTTTTGATTGCGTTGACATAGAAGTTAGATTTTGTTACAGCTTAAAGGTATTATAGACCTGAGTATTTGGTATGAATTTCAATTTAATACCTCTACGCGTTTATGAGGAAATGGGTAGTAAGTTTAAAATTATTAAAAAAATATATATTATGTGATGTAACTAAAAATTTATGGTTTTCGTAATTTTTCCTTTATCTATGCTATAAGACGTTGCTTCGTACCAAATTTCAAGATTCTGAGTTCACGGGAAGCACCCTGTAGGTTTTGATTCCCTTGCAAGTGTCGAAAATTTGCGGCATAAACGGCTGTATCTTTTGATTGCGTTGGCTTAGAAGTTTGATTTTTTCACAGCTTCAAGGGACAGTAGACCTGAGTAATTGATATAAATTTCAGTTTCATACCTCCACGCGTTCCTGAGAAAAAGGGTCTTGACAGACGGACGGACGGACGGACAGACGGACAACAAAGTGATCCTATAAGGGTTCCGTTTTTTCCTTTTGAGGTACGGAACCCTAAAAATGTGGGGCTAACCTCCTGTTTCTTATACACCAACAGCCTGTTAAGCTACTGTTGGTCAAAGTGCATACAAAGAAAAACTACTGAAATCTGTTGTATAGGTACAGTTAACATTAAAGCAAATCTTAAAAAAGTTTTGAGAAATACGGTATTCAGCTGAAGGTGCTTTTTTGAATTTTTTTTTAATTTGATTTTTTTAAGGCTCATAAAACTACGTAACAATTTAAAATTCATGAACAGATGAAAACGCTGTCAGTCATGGTGTTCTAAGATTACCTGTGCAATGACGTCACACAACTTGCAAACAAACACAAAGGCCGGCGCGTAACCATGTCGATTCGAATTTTTACAACCACGACCATGTCGAATAGCGTTTTCAGCATTTGAAATCAAAGATTAAGGCCAACTCGCACCAGTTTCTTAAATGTGGCTTAAACAGCATTTAACTATAATTCTTCACACAAAAGTCGATTTAACTGGCGGCTTAAATGATATTTAAGAAGTCGGCATGAAACATGATTTTTAAATTGAATTTCTACTAGGTACCATCTTCTATTTTATGTATTCAAAACGATATAGGTAATTTAGGTTCATTGAGGTTCATTGAGAAGTGGTGATTCGATTTTTACAAACTTAGTGACGTCATGACCATGGTGAATAGCGTTTTCAGCGTTTCAAATCAAAGATTAAAAAAATAAAAACAAGACTTTTAAATTTAATTCCTACAGCCATATTCTACTTTTGTATTCAAATCAATAATTTAGGTTCGTTGGTTCAAGTGCTTAGGAAATAAACATATCTGTAATCAATTTTGATAACACACGACATCATATTATTGTCTGTCTACCCCAACCGACAGTCTTGTCTCTCCTCATAGGGCCAGACAAAAAGGCCAAACACAAAGGCGGACACGGATCTGAGCCACGCACACCAGCGCGCGGCGTTCAGAAACTAAAGTTGAATTTGCAAGTGATAGATATGCGAGGCGCGCTCGGAATGTAATTTTCACACGCTCAAGCGACGGCGGGGATGCCCCCCTGCCTCCCTGTGCTAGGCCGGGAGTGGAGCTGATGCTGAGGGCATTATTAGTAATAGGGGTTAAAGTATGAAATTGCCGTTTTATTGCAATAGGTTCTTTGAATTGACATAGAATCTTCATGGTTTGAGGTTTTCGAATGCAACTTTTTTCAAATGGTTTCTATGATGTTCTTTTTTTAAAAAATGTGAAACATTTGAATATCGACTTTCAATTGTTTTTGTTATTCAATTTAGACAAGAAAGATGGATACTGCGAAAATTCGAGTGATTATGAGGCACCCATTTTTCGTATTTTTTTATTTTATTGATTTGACGCAAGTGAGTCAATATTGTGGGTAAGGTGACGTTAAACCATGCCGCTAATTCCTGGGTAGTTTGACTAGGGTCGGCTTCCACTATCTCTCTTAATTCATCGTTATTCACCTGTGTGGGCGGTCTTCCTCGTGGCTCGTTCTTTAAGTCGAAATTTCCATCACGAAAGCGTTTAAACCAAAATCGCACGGTGCGTTCATTAGTAGACCCCTCTTCAAACGCAGCATTGATATTGCGGGCTGTTTCTGCCGCGTTAGTTCCGCGTCGGAACTCGTATTCAAAAATCACTCGAATTTTCGCAGTATCCATCTATCTTGTCTAAATTGAATAACAAAAACAATTGAAAGTCGATTCAAATGTTTCACATTTTTTAAAAAAAGAACATCATAGAAACCATTTGAAAAAAGTTTCATTCGAAAACCTCAAACCATGAAGATTCTATGTCAATTCAAAGAACCTATTGCAATAAAACGGCAATTTCATACTTTAACCCCTATTATTTAGGTAGATAGATAGATAATATATTTACTTCTTCACACACTCATAACAAGTATAGCCGACGGCATATCAAGCTTTACATTTTAGTTTCAAACTCGCCTGCAGAAACAGAGTACACGGGTGTACTCGACCCGATGTTCGACTGTACGCTAAACAAACAAATAAAAGGTTGACAATAACAAAACAGACACAAACAAATATAACATTCCTTACGTCTCCAAATTCATGGAGCATTGCATATTATATAAAAACTTTGCTTATTTTAAGTGGTTAATTATTTATTTATACTGAATAATTTTAATTTGATACTGAATAAACTATTCTTAGGCTTTGCGTTGTTTCAGTATTAAATTGTGTAACGAAAAATAGTAGATTATGTACTAAGGGAATAAAACCATGTATTATGTCATGGGCGGCATATTGAACCCTGAGCGGAGCGAAGGACTCCGAGTTAACTCGCGAGCGCAGCGAGGGAGTTAAATTTTAACTCCTGAGCGAAGCGAGGGAGTTATGTAGAGTCCTGAGTGAAGCGAGGGGTTCATACCGCCCGAGACTAAGACATGTTTTATTCCAGAGGTGAATACTCTACTTTTCACACCATCTGGGAGACAATAAAAAGACAGGGCTGCATAAGTTGAAAATATGTATTAAAACCTGAAATTAAATATAAAGTCCACACTCTTTTACGGCTTAGCAACTTAAATTGAATAAAACTTTTAAATTCGTATTTGCAATTCGCGCCTTTTTTTCTTTTTTTTTGTTGGTGTTTCGCGCGGTCACAGGACACAGTATTTCAGAAAAAAAAGAGGTGAGTTTCGAACAACAATTCGAATTTCGAATTGCAATGCGGGGCTTCTCCATAGTTTTCATGCGAATTTTGACATTCTAAATTCAAATCACTTTATTCCCTAGGGAAATTCTTCATTATTATTGCCCTCGAGAGACAAGGCCATGCTTTACGATGATATTTGACGGTACGTAATAAGGCATTGTCGAGCAGGAGGTGTGAAAAACCTATTTTTTGGTCAATTCCAACCGCGACCTCATCACTCATATGAAGGGGGCATCTGGTAATATTATGCCCCCTTCTGAAACTAAGAGGGGACAATGCTGAAGGGGGCATCTGGAAATAAAGTTACTGGCTCTTTTCTGGGCCACATTTTATGGAACTACAATTTGGTATACTATGACAATTCGATGTACATTGCACACCCATTAACCCACACATTGACAAGTAGGAAGACTAATTAGGTATGTATGCAATGTTTATCGAATAGTCACAATAGAGTATAATAAAAATGCAGCCTATATACGTCCCACTGTAGGCTGCAGAGAAGGGCTGGGCTGTAAGGGCTGTGTGTCACCACACAGCGGTGGTAGCCTAGTGGGTAGAACATCGGACTCGGAAGCGAGAGACCCAGGTTCGATCCCCAGTGCGGGCATGTACCTATGACTTGGTTTCCTAAGATTAGTGAATTTGTGAAACTTCACAATAGTAGCAATACCACTCGCTAACTGTGAAGGAAAACATCGTGAGGAAACTTGAGTGTCTGAGCTATTCCCCTACCTCAGCGTTTGAAATCGCCAATCCGCGGTGGGCACGCGTGGTGATCAAGCCCATACTCTCTCCCTGAGAGAAGGCCTGTGCCCTACAGTGGGACGTATATAGGCTGCCTATGTAAGTGCCCAACAATAATAAACCATATTTTGTAGTTTTTTTTTTATGTAAAGCAGCCCTGGAACGCGTGATGGTATTTGATTGTGCCGAATATTCCACAACCGGCGCCCGGCCTACCCGCCCCCACGCGACGAACGCCGGAAAATTGCTACAATGATTGTAAGTGGGAATTTCGAAATGAAGGAAAGGTACTTAAACCCATCGGGCTGTCGACCCGCTATGCGCGAGACTAGACGATAGGAGTGCAGCTAATGGAGATTCCGATGCGGAAATGGGCGGCCATGTTGCGTCAAAAACTGTAGTCCGATGCTAGCGCGGATCCGCTCCTCTCTCGGTCTAGTTGTCCTGTTTCGAAAGGAATAGACAATGTAGAGAGAGAGGAAATTTTCATTGTGACATAAACGCTGAAAAAAAAAACAAATTGACTATATTCCGTCTCAGACGACTTTTCCTCAGACATAAATAGACCGGCGATAAAAAAAAAGCTAAACGCGTGAAAAATATGTCTATCGAGTCATTAGCTGGTCCTATGCCAAAATAAAATCATAAATATAAAAAATATATATATAATAATAAATCAATAATTCATCTCCTTGATTCGAGAAATACCGCTAACCGCTTGCAGCAAGTTTTTAACCAAGTTGCGCAATGGGCCATAGAGCGAGCCATGCTAGGTGTCTCTCTTGTCGATTGTGTGCGTAACGTCATAATTCGACAGAAGACCCAAGTGGAAGTCGTGTGCACACGAATCAGGAAGCTTCAGTGGAGATGGGCGGGACAGACTAGCTAGACGAGAAGACAGACGGCGGACGACGAAGAAGCAGAAGACGAAGGCAGTCACAGAGCTATAGCCGAGAACGGGCCGTCGTTCGGTGGGTAGGCCCCTACCCGATGGGTTGATAACATTAAGAAGGCGGCAGGAGGGCAATGGGCAAGATTAGCAGGGGACCAGCGAGGCTGGCGTCACGGTGAAGAGGCCTATGCCGGTGGGCGTCTTTCATGGGCAGTATTAACCGCTATTTGTTTTTTTTTTACTTTGTATATAAATAAAATGTTATTATAATAGAAAAAAACATCTAAAACGGAATTGTAAATATATTGAATTTGTTCCAAAAAGTAGCTACATAAACAAGGAAAAGGCTGGCTGGCAGATACAAGAAACAGAAGGATCAAAACGCTAAATACCATAGACTAGAAGAAAAAAAGGACAAATATCAAAAATCATCAAGTTCACACGTCGTAGGTTTTTTCAACATTGATGGCTTCTGAATTGAGAATTTCGCTTAGTATATGGTTAACTTGAGTGCTGTCTCTTCGAATTTCTCAGAAAAGAGCTTAACAGAACGTTACTTTAGTATTTACTTCGTGAAACCCTCAATTCAGAAACCGGCCCTGAATGGCATAAACACAAGACATGATATTTTTCGGACGTGAAATATTTATAGCTCTTTTTGTCGTTGGTTTTCTTGACATTTCTAAAACTTGCGGCGCGTTGCAGACAAGATAACCCAAAAACGTCAGAAAAACCTCACCTACTGCTTGTTGGGGTTCCGTACCCGAAGGGTGCCCAACGGGACCCTATTACTAAGACTTCACTGTCCGTCTGTCTGTCTGTCTATCTGTCGGTCGGTCTGTCACCAGGCTATATCTCATGAACCGTGATATCTAAGCAGTTGAAATTTTCACAGATGACGTATTTCTGTTGCTGCCATAACAACAAATACTAAGAACAGAATAAAATAAATATTTAATGGGGGCTCCAATGCAACAAACGTAATTTTTTTGCCGTTTTTTGCTCGATATTAATACAACGTCGATACAACAGGTAGACGCTTGAAATAATCACAGAATATGTAGTTCTATATTCGCTTTAAAAATAAATAATTAAATTAAAATAAAATACATATTTAAGGGTGGCTCCGATACAACAAAAGTGATTTTCTGCGGTTTTTCTCGATCTTTGTGTCTAATATTGTATAGATAATGGTACGGAACCCTTCAAGCGCGAGTCCGACTTTCAATTGGCCGGTTTTTTTCAAACAATAAGCGTAATAATTTGTTTAAAGCATTCGGAACAACGCTCAACGCGAACAATTGCTCGTAGCCCCGGCTGCCTGAGTGATCTTAAACGATCACGAAGGTTAAGCAACACTGGGCGCGTTCAGTGCATGGATGGGTCGCCGTCTATGCCTAACGCTAGTGGCATTTTTCCGAGCGGTTCCGTGCTTCGCAAGGCACGTTAATCTGTTGGTGCCGGCTGCCGTCGATAGATGGCAGTCGTTAAGCCAAGTCAGAGGCCTAAGGGCGGCTTGACAACTTCTGACAGTAGACGAGCTACTAGTCTACAAGCCTCCACCAATCCGGACTTGGCCCCCGTGGTGGAGTATGGCCTATACCTTCCTCAGGGAAGAGACCCGTGCCCCTCGGTGGGGACATAATGGGTTGATGATGATGATGATTCGGAACAACGTTGGCCGCACATTTAAGAAGTCCTGGGTTCGTTCCTGCTTGTACCAATGACGTTGTTTTCTAAGTTAAATACGTGCATTTTTGGACTTTTGATAGCAATATCACTCGCATTAACACATCAGGTTTCCTCACGAAGATTTAGTGAAACCTGAGAGTCGGAGGTGTTCAGATATCTCAACGCTTGAAATAGCCAATCCCCGGTGCAAGGACGTACCCAGGGGGGGGGTCCAAGGGGTCCGGACCCCTCCCGAAAATAGATGCAACCCATAAAATAAATCCCTCAGTAGTAAGTACAGTGCCAAATATGACTCTCAGTTTTGATCTGCGGTGGCGGGGCACCTCAACGGTCATTGGAGCAAGTATTAATAACTTCGGCCTCGGCCGGCCACGGTGACCGGGCCGCCCCACCTCACCGCCCCCGCAGACACCGAATCGGTCGGTTCAGTTCGCTCGACGGATTCTGTTCGTGCGCACGCTTTATGATTGCATTTGTTAATCCACCACGCGCCGACGCTCGGTTGTGTAGTAGATTTAGTTCAATCAAGCTACAGGTGAGTGAAAAAAGAATAAACTAAAATATTGTTATATTTGTTTGTTTTACCTGGGCTAGATAATTGTGCATAAAAAGTAATTGTCATTTCGTAAACGGGCCGTTAGGAATTCAATTTTGTACTTTGGTAACTATCTGGACTGGGTTTTGCCGGTTTCGTTATATACTCTATGATAATTTTTTATTCATATTCCAATTCGGCAACGTTTATCTATACAAAAAAGATATCAAAAAGACAAATATGACAAGAATAATTTAAAATCACAAAAAATAAATATAAATGTAGTACCTAGCAGTTTACGCTTTGCGTGTTGTATGTCAGTAAGTCAGTCAGTCAGGTACTGTTTTGTAGGTACCGAGGAATTTGTAATTAATGGCTAGCTACCACCCTCCCGTCGAAGTCTGGCGCCAAGTAGCAAATGCTGCGTTCCGTCAGTGTGCGGGCGCGGGGTAACCAGTGCCCTCTTGTGGGCTTCCGGGCAAACTCGCTTCCATCTTAGACTTCACCTTCGCCCCCGAAGCCAAGAGTGAGCCCGTATAAAAAAAAGTGTAGGCTTTATTTCATCCAAATCGGTTCACCGGAAGAGAAGATATAATAATATAATATAATAATATAATTTAAAATCTAGGAATGGTGTAGTTTATTGAAAAGGCAACTGATGGCGCTGTTGTTCACTTAAAACTGTTAGTCCACGCGGATGAAGTCGCGGGCACCGCTAGTTCTTCATTGAGTAGTTACTACATTTTTATTGTACGTTTACAGGGCTGAACGAGTCATTCAATCAACGAAAAACGACAAAAAAAAGGACTGAGACTATCTACAATTTGACTTATGTGATGAAGCGAAGTCCTGCTTATCACCACGACAATGAAGCGTAATTCTAAAATAAGCGACTTTTTCCGGCCTAAAATAGCCAAACATAGCGAGGAAGATATGGACAAAGGAAATTTTAAAAGATCTGATAAATCGTTATCGAAAATTGCCAACCTAGACAAAACGTCTCTAGCTGCTGCTGATGATTTAACTTTACCACAGAATCAACCCGGAACGAGTGGACCATCAACATTATCAAAAATCGTCAATCTAGACAGTACGACTCTACCTGTTGCTGATGATTTCGCTGCACCACAGCATGAACCTAGACCAAGTGGATCATCAACTTCTCACTTATCTAATATATGTTTAAAGGAAACAGATACTGCTCTGGAAGTCCCAAACGAACACGATATTGGACATCATATTTTAAAATCAAAGGAATTTTCTAACACAACTGTACCAGACGCGGTGAGAACAATTATTCTTTCACTGACCAATCCAGATAATGACTTTCAATTCCCAGCAAAAAATGTGGGTGGAAAGATGTTGAAGTTTCAAAGGAACTGGATTAACAAATGGAAATGGTTGATATATTCAAAACACTTTGATGGTGCATTTTGTAAATATTGTGTGGCATTCTCCAAAGATTGTGTTGGAAAGGGTAAACATCAAAAAATAGGTGTTTTAGTTGATAATCCATTCGTTAAATGGAAACACGCAGTGGAGAAGTTTCGCGATCACGAGAAAACTGCTTATCACAAGGAATCAACGACTTTAGCGGAAAATTTCCTCGTGCAACAAGCTGATTCAACACTTTCAGTTATCAGTCAACTCGATTCTAACCGAAGGAAGCAAATCTTAGAGAACAGAGACGCTATTAGACCCATAATAAAAACAGTTATATTTTGCGGACAAAATGAAATTGCACTTCGCGGTGATGACGAGAGTTCTGATCTTTCCAAAACACTAGATGCCCGAGATTCTCGAGATGGAAAATTTAGAGCCCTATTAAGGTTCAGAGTGGAAGCGGGTGACAATACACTCAAAGAACATTTAGAAAATGCAAAAAAAAATGCAATGTATACAAGTCCTAAAATCGTAAACGAAATTATTGATATCTGTGGTAAATTAATTCAAACTAAAATCGTAAAAGATGCAAATGAATCGGGGTTTTTCAGTATCCTTGCAGATGAAACTTTGGATGTATCAGGAATTGAACAGTTTTCTCTATGTGTGCGATATGTCGATCTCAAAAATATGGTTCTCAAAGATGATTTTTTGTGTTTTATACCACTGACGGAAATGACTGGTGTCGCGATTTCAAACTTGATAATAAAAAAATGCGGAGAACTTGGCTTGAATTTGGAAAAACTAGCTGGGCAAGGTTATGATGGAGCTGGATCTTTCAGTGGTGAGTTCAAAGGCGTACAAGCACGAATCAGAGAATTATATCCTAAAGCCATGTATGTCCATTGTGCCAATCATCGTTTGAATCTTGCACTTAGTGCAGGTATGACAACACCGTGTGTCAAAAACTGTCTACAAACCATTAAGGACATTTGCAATTTATTTCGAAATAATTCATTAAATGGTCATATACTGAAAAGTCACATTCAGGCATTAGTACCAGAGACAAAAAGGACACGGTTAATAGGTGTTTGTGAAACGCGATTTGTGGAACGTCATAACGCCATCATCGTATTTGTTGAACTAATTGAACCCATTGTCATTAGCCTCTTTGATGTTTCTGCAACAGGAAGAGACATTGCAGCTAAAGCGGAACAATTGGTTTCAGCAATGAAAAGTCCAGCATTCTTAATATCTGTTTTAGTTTGTGAGAAGTTGCTAAGTTATACACTGGCGTTGTCTCAGTATTTGCAAAGTCCTGAACATGATTTAAGTTCTGCATTGACTTTTGCAAAGGATGTAATACAACAGATTCAGAACTTAAGAAGTAATACACTAGACGAAGAATTTAAAAAGATATTCACAAGAGTTGTAAATCTCTCTTGCACTCTCTTTGGCATCGAATCTATCACAATGCCACGAATAACTGGCAGACAAGTACATAGAGAAAATTATCCAGCAGATTCACCATTGGAATATTTCAAAAGAAGTATTTTCATTCCGTGTCTGGATGACCTTCTTGGAAGTCTGAAAAGTCGATTTGAAGGGAGCAATGTACAAATTTTGACAACGCTAGAAATGTTATTACCACATAAGATATGTGTCAACAATGCACAGAACTTGTCAAATCTACTTTCTTACTTAGATGACGATGTGTCTGCGGTCACATTGGAGAGCGAATATCACCTATGGGCTGAAAAGTGGAAAAATGCTGATCAAACTTCAATCAAGAGAGAAGCAATAGAAGTGTTGGCTAAGTGTGATGCTGTATTTTATCCACATATACACACACTATTAAAACTGTTAGTGTCTCTCCCTGTATCTACTGCAAGCGTCGAAAGATCGTTTTCAACTTTAAAAAGGGTTAAAACCTATTTACGCAATAAAATGGGCAATGATCGTCTAACTGGTTTGGTATTGATGTCAGCCCATTCAACTCAGATTCTTTCAGTAGACGACGTTTTACACCAAATGTCCTTAAGACCAAGACGTTTAAATTTAACGTTATAATACTGTCTTATATTACCGAGATATGCATTAAATAATTTGTGAAAACAATTTTCTTTTAATTTTAAGTATCCATTTACGCGATACCTTAATCATTTGCCTGGACCTGGACCCCCCCCGACAAAAAATTCTGGGTACGTGCTTGCCCCGGTGGGCACTAAGGTCTTGGCCTTGGTTTTTGTAGGTTAAAGAATAAAGAAATTTTATTCAATACAATATTTTTATTACATTTGTGTCCTGGCTCCCAAACTAGGATTTCCTTAGCCAGGTTCTAAGTTATGATATTAAAAACGTAGGCAATATGAAAGATTATACTCTTTTAAAAAGATTCTGAAAGGTTATATTAAGATTATATTGTTTTTAAAATATGAAAGATATGTTTTTCATTTCATAAGCAGCCTCTACACGTCCCACTGTAGGGCACAGGCCTTCTCTCATGGAGAGAGTATGGGCTTAATCACCACGCGTGCCCACCGCGGATTGGCGATTTCAAGCGTTGAGGTATGTGAACACCTCAGACACTCAGGTTTCCTCACGATGTTTTCCTTCACCTTTAGCGAGTGGTATTGCTACTATAACTTCACAAAATGTACATAACTTAGAAAACAAAGTCGACTACATGCCCGCACTGGGAATCGAACCTGGGTCTCTCGCTTCAGAGTTCAATGTTCTACCCACTAGCTCATTTGTCGCTAGTTAACTCCTGGTAGCCCCTTACAGTCTTATTTATAAAAGCACGATGCCATAAAACACTCCTCAGAGGCAGCTTAAATAGTCTGTGATAAAGGTAAAGACGTAACCATGGATTATTTAAACTGTCCCTGAGGAGTGTTTTAAAGGAATCATGTTTTTATAAATAAGCATAATTACGTAGATGCTGTAAACATTTTCTGTCACAAACAAATTACCAATTTCTCTGCAGTCGCCTGCATTCCTACGTAAAATATCTAAGTAAGCAGGTAGATAAGTAAGATATTAGTAAAATAGGCTTTTTGCAACAAAATCCCTGGCAAGTGTCTCTTTTATGCGTAATTCGACATTTTACTGCTGACGTATAAAATGCATTACTTTGTTGTAAATAAAACCTCCCTTCGTATCTTAAGCTGGGTTTCTCCTGTTTACGAGGAGAGACCGTTTAAATTGTGTTTAAATGTAACTTTTAACACTGTTAAACATCCAAAGATTCTTCTAAAACTCCCTTCAGAGGTAGTTTAAACAATCTGTTGTAACGTCTTCCCTTTACCACAGGATATTTAAACTGTCTCTAAGGAGTGTTTTAAGAAATCGTATTTATTTGTGTTTGAAGTGAGACTGGTGATGGCTGACCCCTGCGTTATGCTCGTGAACGGGTACTGTTCGTGTGTCTGGCCGCAGCATTAATGTTTTTCCTACCTTTGTAAGAAACTTTTCCTTTTCCTACCTTTGGCTTTTATGGCTATCACGGAATCATATCATATAGGTATAAGTTTAAGATGATTTGAGAAAAGATGGTCAGAGTGGTTTTTTTTTCCGCTGCCTTTTTCTCCACTACAAATACGGCCCGAAGGCAGCGGCTAACATAGTAACATAGTACATTGACATTCAGCAAACAGAATGTAAATTCTTTACGTTGAAATAAATTATTGATTTCTGTGTTAGAGGATTTTTTATAAATAACTATTATTTATAAAAATAGAATTCCTCTTAAAACTCTTCTCTCCGAAAATGCAGTTACAATAAGCCTTGTTGAGTAAAAAGAGAGTCCGCTGTAACTCCATTTTAGGGGGGGTCTTAAGAAGTTATGCTTTTAGAAATAACACTATTATACTTCGTAAAAGTAGGAATCTAGGTAGGTTATACGGTCTACTGTAAAATAAACGTCAAATACTACTTAGGAAAAAAATATGTAAAAAAATTTCAAGTAGGTAGGTACTAATTAGACACTGAGACGTCACGGGTGACTTTGCAAATAAAATGTAAAGGTTAGCTGTCGATCTGTATTTTAATTTGTTATTTTACATGGAAACAGATTAACTATAATATGTTACTATAGCTGACGAAGTGATCACTGAAGTGCTTTTTATGTAACGTGGCGCTAAAAAAATGGCCTATTTATAAAAAATCTATCCCACTAAAGCACTCGACCGAGTTAAAGCGGCTTTATGAGAGGAATTCCTGTTATAAGCGGGCATGAGCTCCGACTTAAAGAGTGTTTTAGTAGAGTCGACTTTTTATAAAAGACAATTTTTCAGCTGTAATTTTTTTTTGACAAAGTACATTTTGTTTAATAGGTTTAAATTTTTTATCTAACATTTTATTACAAATAAGAAGTCTTAACAAATTATTTTGAGCACCGGTTAAAAACGATACAGCTACCGCCATCTGTTGTCGAATAGCGAGACTAACGGCTTGCACAGAAACAATGGTAGAGTTCCAATAATTATTAGTCTGGTCAAAATGGTAGGAATTTTGAACAACAGTATTATAATTTGTTGAGTGATATTTTCGCTCAACGTGTGGTCATATGGTGTAAAAAAACTCCGCTTTATCTAACAAACTTCGTGTGGCAATAAAAATATATAACAAAATTTCAACGACATTAATATCACGTCATAAACTAAAAGCACAACTAATTCAGATTTGCCCCTATACAATTGAAGAATATTTTACGGAATAAAATATAAATTTGTAATAGACTTGGTAAATTTTATTTACTTTTGCTATTGTAAGTAGATACCTAGTCATAAGAAGTACAGTCTTATTCTAGCATATAAGTTACTATGTTCCAATACCTGTAAAAGGTTGCTAAGTTTCCAAGTAGGTCTATTTTTAGGGTTCTGTAGTCGACAAGGAACCCTTATAGATTCGCCATGTCCGTCCGTCTGTCCATCTGTCCATCTGTCTGTCCGCGGCCTGGCTTAGAGACGATTAGTACGAGAAAGCTGAAATTTGGCATAGAACATACTTACATATTAATCACGCCGACAAAACGGTAGAATAAAATCCCAATTTTTTTTTATGGTACATAGTCTGTATTCACAGTTCCGCAGCCACTGACGTCGCAACTGCTAGGCTTGTTTATTTTAGTTACTTCTATAATATTATCTCCTATGTTGTCCTACTGTGAGGTACAGAAGAGAGCGATCACATTCATTTACAAGTTAGGTAGTAAAGGGTCGTTAAATATATGAATGAATGAATAACCAATTATTGCCCATAAAACAGATGTGTTACACTTAACTTACAGACTAATTGGAACCTTAATTGTTTATATTTTATTTTAAACAAGTTCAGCTCCTCGGTGGACCGATGATCTTCGCAGGGCGGCTGGCAAGAGTTGGATGAGAGTAGCCGAGGACCGTGCTCAGTGGCGTGCTATAGGAGAGGCCTATGTCCAGCAGTGGACAAGCATAGGCTGATGATGATGATGATGCAGCTCCTATATTACGCGAACCAAATCCTGAACGTTTCCAATCGTCTAACTGTCAAATTGCATACAAATTGCTCTCGCAAACGTCAGGATTCCGACAGGATTTGGTGCGCATAATGAGGCCCCTGAAGTAGAAAAAACTTGGCAATCAGACAGACGCGCAGTCTATGCGGCGGGATGCAGGGCACAACTTCCTATATACTAATACATTGACAAAATATCTAATAAAAGTAAAATGTAATCTGGAAGGGCAACTAAACATGGTGAAACGAAAAATATTCTTACTTTTACCACACAATGGATCGCGAATAGCACGCGCAGCAAACAGACTGCCCCATACCATACCCTACACAAACAAAACTCTTATTATTGTTGTAGCTTTTTATAGTCAATATAATGTAGTCAAGTAATGCGGTGGTAGCCTAGTGGGTAGAACATTGGACTCGGAAGCGGGAGACCCAGGTTCGATTCCCAGTGCGGGCATGTACCTATGACTTTTCTTTCTAAGTTATGTACATTTGTGAAGTTATAGTAGCAATACCACTCGCTAACTGTGAAGGAAAACATCGTGAGGAAACCTGGGTGTCTGAGCTATTCACATACCTCAGCGCTTGAAATCGCCAATCCGCGGTGGGCACGCGTGGTGATTAAGCACATACTCTCTCTCTGAGAGAGGTCCTGTGCCCTACAGTGGGACCTATATAGGCTGCTTATGATGATAAAATACCGAGTGAATAAATAATTTTTCACACGAAAGCCCTTGGCTTATGGTACGGGTATTTCATTAAAGAATTTAACATCCCGACAGTAGCTAACCAGTATATCTATGAGAATACGTCAGGGAAAATATTAGTAACTTTAAAACTGTAGGTAGCCAACACAATGTAAATACTAGAAACAAAGATAAACTTACGTTCCCAAGATTTAGGCCGGCAAGGGTTAATACATCCTTTATAAGGCATTGTATCATACGTTTCTACAACAAGGTCCCTGAAGATGTAATAAGCTTGCCAGAAACGCGGTTCAAAAACTGTGTAAAGCACACTTTATGCCAAAAGGGCTACTATAACAATAAATATATTTAGATGACAAAGATGTCTGGAATTACAGCCAGTTCAATGCATTAGTACCAGGTTTCAGAATAATATGTAAACTGTTAATTAAGGAACATATTATAAAAGACCATGGGCCGTTTTCAATTTCACTAAGTAAATACTTAAGTAACGTTCTGTCACGCTCTTTTCTGAGAAACTCGAAGAGACAGCACTACAGTTAACTATTTACTTAGCGAAATCTTCAATTCAGAAACTGGCCCTTTAACGGTCTTATTTATAAAAAAAACACCGATTAAAATAGTCTGTGGTAGGAAAAGTTGATTAATTTCCTCTTAGGAGTGCTTTAGAGGAATCGTGTTTTTATAAATAAGGCCGTAACTTTGGAATTTTTGTATATTTTATTTCTCAAAAAATATCTAGATTTTGAAATGGACACCTTATACTTATACTTGTAACGTTCAATAAGTCACAATTTCAATGTAGTTTTGAATAAAAAAATTGATTTTCGAATTTTTAAAAGGCCCACTTACGTAGCTCCTTGTTTTGTCGACAGTGTACACTTTCTTGGATGTCTTCAATAACACCTATTTTCTATAGAAAAACTTAATCTTTGAAAACAAGGTAAAGGAGTTTTATCTGTGTCTTCAAGTATAATATCTGTGGATTTATATCTGTATAAGTATAATTTTTTTTCTTTGTTCTTTTCCTTTATGTAGGTATATATTATTTCCTTCTCGAGTCGATTTTACTATAACTTTTCGTCATAGGGTTGTCTGGAAGAAATTGCTTTTAGCAATTAATAAGGCCGCCAATTGTAAAAATTTAAAATCTTTATGTCATGTGCTCTAGTGTACAATAAAGAATATTCTTATCTTATCTTATCTTAATACAGCTATCAGCATCTGTAACAATATGTTTTTTTTCTTTCATTAGTAGCGCTCGTATGTCTCGTGGAGCCCCTTAAGTCGTATCGTTGAGTTTATAAGTAATTTGTTGGCTAATAGTTGGAGAAAAGTGATCGACGTATCCTATAAGATTAGCAAGCTGAAGTGGCCGCTCCTCTACGCTTGACGTCTGTATGCTGGTATTGCCATACACGTGTGTTTAGTTTAAGTATTTATTCACTAATACATACTTAATAATGAACTTCAGAATAATGCATATTAAATAATTATAGGTGTTCACACAAACAAAAGATTAGCAAAATAATATAATCATAAACAACAATGTAGATGAAGATATCGTTTACATTTCAATTATCCTGAAATAGCATACATTATAGATAAAAAGTACCCGGAACCGGCGTGGGTGCATTCAACGACTAATGAATGTTGGGGAAGCGAAAGTGATGTGTCAGGATCGTAGCAAATGCGTGCGTGCGTGCCCACCCACACACGCACGCACGCACGCATGCACGCACGCACGCACGCACGCACGCACGCACGCACGCACACAATAATTGTACCTATGAAATGTATTGAAGACCTTGTCTCTTGGCGCTCCTGTACACTTCGTTCTGAAAAGTGCGAAAACTGTATTTAAGTGCAATAATACTCAAACTAATGTATGTGTTTATAGTATCATGTGTCTATTATATCAGCCAATCTACCAAATCAAAGGCAACATGTTGCTGTCACTTTTGTGAACTTAGGTTCTTAGTTTAAGTAGTTAAGTTATATGAATGTCCTCAAGTCAAGATTGCTTTGGCTAAAACATTATTGCCTCAAGTTTATCGTTCGTAAATTGCGACTACCTACCCACATTCATTTTGAAAATACTCTTTAAAAGAAGGTGCTGGTAACACAGGTTTGTAGCCTACTATGAATACCAAGAAACTGTTGCTACGCATACCAATAAACCAATGTACCATACAATGTAAGTGACTTATACTTGTACTTTGGACGAATAAACTTTATCTTATTGTTAGTGGGCCTGATTAAGTTTATTTTTACGCCTTTTTAAGTATTAACTAAACCATACCCACTACGGGCACGACCGCGGGACCCTCCGGAATACTTACTGACCCCAGCGAACCAAAAAAGCGGCCTACTCTACATAGAGTCGGAACGTACGTACCGCGGCGACATCAAAGCTCTGGGATCGGCGCGCGCGCACATTGTACGCTAATGCGGCGGCCGGCCGCGGCCGGCGCAAGCGCATTCAATAGACGCAACCTCACTCGGGAGACGATGAGATTATTATAATAGGTCGAGGTCCCGGGCCGAAGGACGAACGGAGGAGCAGCGCTTCCTAAAGTGTTCCAAAGAGTTGCGTGAATAAGTCTGATAAAGTTTATAAAATTAAAGAGAGTATCAAAGAAATTTTCAGACCAGCAGCATCTTTGTAATAAATTATTGTTAGTTTTAATCTTAAATTTAAAACTTAATTGTTTACTATAACTTTTTAGGGTTCCATACCCGAAGGGTTCCAAACGGGACCCCATTACTAAGACTTCACTGTCCGTCCGCCTGTCTGTCTGTCTGTCTGTCACTAGGCCATATCTGATGAGCCGTGATAGCTAGGCAGTTGAAATTTTCACAGATAATGTATTTCTGTTGCCGCTATAAGAGCAAATACTAAAAACAGAATAAAATAAATATTTAAGGGGGGCTCCTATAGAACAAACGTTGTCTAAAGACCGCACTCGCCATCTAGCGGTCATCTATGTAACCTTCACAGCGCCGATGTCATGTCGTTAAATGTCAATGTTAAACGTTTCTTGTTGGTTTCTATAGAAAATATTGGCTGTTGTCAAATTCGATCTTTGTCTAATGTTGTATAGATAATGGTATGAATGTGTTTGAAACTACAATTCATAGTTTATTATGACAATTCGATGTAAGTACATAGCATACCCGAGTCTTCTTATTTGTTAATCAGTGGGTTAATCGGGTTTGCAATGTACCTACATCGAGTTGTGAGTTCTATTAAATAGGGTCCTGGTTGTACTAAGTTATTAAAATAAAACAGGTAACTGGGATTCCTTGAATCACATTTTTCACCGAATCGTTGGTCTATTTTGACTGCTGAATAATTGAAAAAAGAAGAAAAATTAAAAAAGTTTTAATCTCTTAGTTAAAAATATTATTGGGACAGTGGTGGTTCCTTGAGATACTTAAAGCTTTAAGTTTAGTGAAGTCGAGTATTGAATTTGATATTTTGATATAGGGCTCCGTAAAATAAACGAGGTTTGTTAGTGTCTTTGGCCTTCATAAGCAGCCTATACACGTCCCACTGTAGGGCACAGGCCTTCTCTCAGAGAGAGAGAGTATGGGCTTAATCACCACGCGTGCCCACCGCGGATTGGCGATTTCAAGCGCTGAGGTATGTGAATAGCTCAGACACCCAGGTTTCCTCACGATGTTTTCCTTCACAGTTAGCGAGTGGTATTGCTACTACAACTTCACAAATGTACATAACTTAGAAAGAAAAGTCATAGGTACATGCCCGCACTGGGAATCGAACCTGGGTCTCCCGCTTCCGAGTCCAATGTTCTACCCACTAGGCTACCACCGTTTTTACCGCCTTTAGCCTTAGTTTAACCATATTTTAGCGTAGTTATTTTTTTAGCAAGACCCTATCTGCCTTTGTGGAACTTCCTACACCAGAAATCCGCAGACGGGAGCCTACGATACACGATTTGCCTAGTGCGGGCACACCAGAAACTGTATAGGCATACTGCTAATCACCTTTCTTGAAATATTTTTTTTACTTTAGTATTCCACAGCCTTCAAAGTTCAAGAACCGCTGGATTAGAGTACGAAAGAAGCGACTGCGTGGTATTTGAGGTGGTAGGGTAGCGGATAGTCTCACATTCGCGAAGTTGTGGGTTCAAATCCTGTCATTGCAGTCGACAGCACGTCATCCTTTACATGGATTTACTTCGACCAAATGGGGGATGTATAGCAAAGGGCAAGATAAAAACAACGAGAATGTTGATGAAGCGAAAAGAGGTCTGTCAGGATCGTGGCAAGAGGGAAGGGTCTCTGCCTACCCCTTCGAGATACATGCTTAAGTTTATGTGATGAAATATATTAACTACCGGTTTTGCACAACTTACAACTTCTTGAAAGTAATTATCAACGCAATGTTTACGAAAATTTTCCTTTTATAAGTTAGTCGACTATTACTAGTGGGTAGAACATTGGACTCGGAAGCGGGAGACCCAGGCTCGATTCCCAGTGCGGGCATGTACCTACTTTGTTTTCTAAGTACATTTGTGAAGTTATAGTAGCAATACCACACGCTAACTGCGAAGGAAAACATCGTGAGGAAACCTGAGTGTCTGAGCTATTCACATACCTCGGCGCTTGAAAACGCCAATCCGCCGTGGGCACGAGTGGTGATTAAGCCCATACTCTCTCCCTGAGAGAAGGCCTGTGCCCTACAGTGGGACGCATATAGGCTGATTATGCTAACACTAATTATTATTTCATAATACTCAATGAAAGACCGGTTCAATACCCTCAAAACTGCATGAGGAAACATTGCTCGCCATTTACAAGACATGATACCTACCTGCTTATTTAATGCTTGTTCGTAAAGACAGCCTAACAAAAACCTACCAACACCGCATTATCCAGCGGACCATTAAGACAAAGGCGCAACCTAATCGCACACATTAAACTACCCACTAAAAAACGAACAAAATTTTAATTATCAGCCTCTAATCACGAACGAGAAAATGGATCCCAAGAACATTGACCCGAGCCGAGAACAAAAGGCCAACCCGTCTGGCCAGTGCTATGTGCCTCATTATTTAATATCCGATTTTTAATTTTATATTTCCGAACGAAGCATCAAGGTGCCCATACAGCATAAAGAAAAACAAACTAAAAAAGCGCGCGTTCAACTCCGCTATTTTGTGTTCCATAAACTCTATCTCTTTCCTTTGCCTTGTTTTAGCAGCCCACCTCTCCCTCGTACAATAATAAAAGGTAATTGGTTTTAAATGGATAGGATTGGCGATGGGGAAGAGTAATTATCGAGGAGCAATTTAAGTCGCGGACAGGAGGAGCGATCTCATCAAAAATGAATCTATGCATATTTATGAGACGCCTACGCGCCTTTTCGGTCACCATTCTTGAACCTACCGCTCTATAATTCATGGTGCTTGTGTTGCGCTTGGAGGCAGGAACAGTAAAAACTAAACATCTGTCTAGTCTAGGAATGTGCTTTTTGTTTAGGCTGCAACTCATTCATTCGTAGATTTTCTTCTGAGACTGTAAAGTTAGCATCACACACAGGTTCTATAGCTTGCCTATAGAATTTGGTTGTATGATTTTTTTTAATGAGATAGATAGAGATAATTATTGTAGGTACACAAAAAAGGAAATTATACAGATATTTCTTAACCTATGAGTAGTGACGGCGGCCTTATCACTAAAACTGATCTCTTCCAGAAACCTTTGGATCCTTTGGACCTTTCAACTTTTGAGGTTCAAGAAACAGACTTATGTCGTCTTGTGATCTTCTTTATAGAGAATTTAAAGGTTTATCTTATTTCGATAAGGTTACCTGCGGAGGTTGTCCGTCAGTTAAAATCGTTCTGCGTTCATTACAATCCCGAACAATTGTTCCGCACTTTTTACGCCAGGAATAGACATGAGAGAGCCCAAAGGTGATGCTCGTATTGAGCACACTAAGGTTGGTAGGTATCTATCGATTTATTTGCCTTTGAACTATGCATGTGCAAGTGGCAAGCAAGCAAACGAAAAAATTAATTCAAGCCACGACTAAAACCCATTCGCTAACCAGTTTTTATTTTTTTTGTTTGCTTCAGGGTAAATATGCATCATTACAACTATCCTAAGTAGTATCTATAGAAACGTTAACTGTTCCATCATGGAACTAACCAATGGAACTAGTGGGAACATTCGAACCTTATAACCTATTCCCGTGAACTGAAACCAGAACAGTTCGCAATAGTGTTAATCGTTGGGTCAGCGGACTTGACAGGTAATACGTAGGTAGGTAAGTTAAGTTGAAAAGTGGAAAAATGTCACGACAAGCATGCATTTTATCATTTAATAACTTCCACACAACCTACATTTCCTGTCCGAAACTTTGGCGTCCTGTGTTACGGTTGGCAAGGACATAGAAATACACCAAGACTGAAGTACTTTAGGGCGTTTATACACGGACGGCACGTAGGTATGCCAACTGCAGCCGTCGACACTCGTCGAACGCAGGCGTTGGCGCGTCGACGGCTACCGTCGGCACACGTCGACGGCTGCCTTCGACTAGTCTCGACGCCAGTTGGTATACGTGCCGCCCGTGTATAAGCGCCCTTACACAAATCAAGTGGTCTCCAGCGAGAATCAAACCCACGACTTGACCACGTTTTGATAGTCACGCCTCTTACCGCTAAACAAACGAGGCCAATTATATCAATGACATGAAGAGACAAAGCAGACGACACCTTTGTTAATAGGCCATCAGGGCGACAATTATTATCTCATGAGAAAAAGACATACACATAGGACCCTAGTTTTTTACAGTATGTTAAAGTATATTAAGTATATTCAAAATTATTTACGGACGTCCGCAATAAAGCTAAATGCGAGCATATAAAGCCAAAATTCTTAATTTTCTAATGAAACTAAAACCATTTGGACTATAATAAATAAGGAAACCGGTAAATCCAAATCAGGAGACCGCGAATTTTCACTTAAGATAGATGATAAATTAATAACTTCAAATGAAGACACTGCCGCGGCTTTTGAAAAAAATCTTTACAAATGTTCCAATTATAACGGCGGCTCCTTTAGATTCATAGCCTGATCTTGCAGAAAGTATAATTGAAAGAATGTCCCCCCCTGCGATGACGACTTTTCGTTTTACTATATTGAAGCTCATACCGTCAATAAAGCGTTTAAAGAGCTAAATCTTAAAAAAAAAACTGAAGACCTGTGGGGTATGTCAGTAATAATTTTAGCTCAGTAATTGATGTCCTAGCACCACATTTGGCCAGAATCTTTAATAAATGTTTAGATGTGGGTATATTCCCTGATCTAATGAAATATAGTAGGCTCGTTCCTTTATTTAAAAGTGGCGATAAGCAAGATCCCACAAATTTCAGACCAGTCTCAGTTCTACACGTTTTGAGTAAAATATTCGAGAAAACAGATGTAGGTCAGCAGCTACTTTAATACTTATCAACTTCTCCATGGTCAGCAATTCGGCTTCACGCAAGGGCGGTCTACGACGGACGGTGGTGTCACATTAGTTAAACATATATTTAGTGCATGGGAGGATCGGAAGGATGCGTTTTCTGTGACTTTTCGAAGGCATTTGACTGTGTAGACCATAAAACAGTTCTCTTAAAATTGAAACACTACGGAATAAATGGGAAAAACTTAAAACTTATGAGATCATATTTAGAAGGGAGGGTTCAAAAAGCTGACATAAATAGGACTAAATTGTCAGGGTCGGAGGTTAAGATAAAAGTGTCACAGAGATCTATTTGCGCGCCGTTCCTTTTCTTCGTATATATAAATGATTTGCCGTTCATGGTCCAAACAAGTCAGAGATAGTAGGTATTATTTGCAAATGACACGTCACTTATTTTTAAAATTAAGAGACAACAAAATTACCTTGACGGTACAAATAATGCTATCTCTAAGGTACTATATTGGTTTACTTCTGATAACTTATTGTTAAATTCAAAAAAGACAAAATGTAGGTATAAAGTTCAATCTACCAAATGTCAAAATGGCTGACAGCAATATTGGGGAATGATAAACTAGACCTTGTAGAAGAATTGTATTTCTAAGTATCACAATTGATGCAAAGCTTCAATGGGGTCCTCATACAGAAAAAAATACGAATATGCTTAGTTCTGTCTGCAGCATAAGCAGTTAAAAGAATCCGGGAACTAACTGATGTAGCAACTGCTGGGCTTGTTTATTTTAGTTACATTCATAGTATTATGTCCTATGGTATACTACTGTGGGGTCGGACAGCTGACATTGAAAATGTAGGCTGGCAAAGGTGCCTGCACTTGCCCATTAGCTCAGTTGGGAGAGCGCTGGCACGGTTAGCCAGAGGTCGCGGGTTCAAGTCCCGGCATGGGTGGAATTTTTAGCCTATAAATAGGTTTTTTAAAGGTTAATACATCCTTTATGCGGCATAGTATACGTTTCTACAATAAGGTCCCTGAGGATATAATAAGCTTGCCAGAGACGCGGTTCAAGAAATATGTACCTAAAGCACACTTGGTGCCAAAAGGGCTACTATAACATTAAGGATTATTCATATTATGACAATGAAATCTGGAATTAGCGCCAGTTCAACGCATGAGTTCCAGATTTTAGAATATTTATATAAACTCTGTTGATTAAGGACTTTGAAAAGACTAAGTTTGGAGTTTTTTTGTCCATTTTTTCTCCAAAATGATCTAGATTTTGAAATGATTACATGTGTATAATAATATTCGCAGGCAGACACCAACCCTTGAAATTGCATTCGGCAGCGCCTCACTCAATCAGCGCTACACCGATCAAAATGCAAAGCGTGCGTCTTGCTCGTTTTGCGGTCCGGGGGCCACCATAAACTCCTAACAAATTATACGCTTTTATTTTTAATTGCCACAGACCAGCCGAGCCACCGTCTTGACCCTTCTATTTTTGAATTATGGCGCGCAGACACGTGATTGGCTGGTGCACGCGGGCTTTCCGCGGGTGTATATTTTAATGTTATTAGTGGTCCGTGAAATGGGGGAAGGTAGCGATAAAATCGAACTTAATGAAATAATTGCTGTTCGTATGTTGGTAATCTACATAGCCGGATAGGGTTATCTTCCTAAGGCTAGCGGGAATTTATGCTGATTTATTAGCTAACAGAAAATTCTACAAACTAGCTGATCCATTGGATGGACTCCATTATCGTCGCTTAGCAAACAACACCGCACAAGTCGTTTTTCCCTACTTTACAGGAGAGACAAGGACACAGAAGACAAGGAAGTTTTAAATTTGCTAAACAGTTTCTACGGTGTTCCATAGAAAAAAATATTTGCGCGGTGTTCCAATTTTTTTCATAACGGCCGCTGATTAATCTGAATGCTTGATTCCTACAGGCACAGATCTTTTTGGCGGTAACGTGAATATAGTCACAGATCGTTTGCACATCGCTTACTGTCTTTAGTTTGAAGGCTTGCCTTTCCGTCTTCTACAAGATGTATTTTGAGGAGTGTGCACAGGGGCTGCATGAACTTATACCCCCATTCCCTTTTTTCCATCGGACAACCAGACGGCTGGTTCATATGCACGTATTTGTCGTGAAAAT
This sequence comes from Yponomeuta cagnagella, assembly GCA_947310995.1. Classification (NCBI taxonomy): domain Eukaryota; kingdom Metazoa; phylum Arthropoda; class Insecta; order Lepidoptera; family Yponomeutidae; genus Yponomeuta; species Yponomeuta cagnagella. The sequence continues at coordinate 1,372,268 of OX371287.1, read as the reverse complement.
TCGACGAATTCGCACCAAGCGATTCGGGAATTCTTTTATATTAAGAACGGCGAAGATGTGGAACGCATTGCCGTTGTCTGTTTTCCAGACATATGAATAAATAAATAAAATACTTTATTTCAGGTAATCTATAATTAGGTATGTACGATATGAGGTTATTGTGACGTAGACGAAGAAGGTTAATGATCGTTAAAGGTACCTATACGAGTAAAATGGAACTTTTTATCAGATTTCAATTATTTTTAACTTTTTAGTGCTTTTTATTAACAAGAAATAAAAGCTTGTTTTTAAAGTTTTTTTTAATTACAATGTTTCATTTTTAGTTTTGTTCCTGAGCTTGTAGTATAAGACGACAAATTTTATAGTTCTAGGTCAACGGAAAGTAGGTAATTCCCTTGAGAGTGTCGAAATATACGTTTTTTGTGGCATTAACTTTAAAATAATCGCTCCCCGATAACTGGTAAATAATCGCACCCCGGTATCACTGGTTTGAACTTGTCAATTTATTCTGGCCAGCCACTGAATTCATTATTACTTCGGATTTACACTGCAATAATTTTCGTTTCGAAACCATTCAAAATATTTCTGAACAAACGAAACGTTTCCGAACGCGCCACTAAACGTCAAATTGACATTTCGTTCGACCGACCATCAATACATACAAGTTACGCAACGCAGTGTTTTTGCCAAATTATCCAGTGTTTTGCTAACAAAATAAATGTAATTTAATTAAAATCTGCATTTAAACAACACAACTCAACAATGTCTTACGCTCTCGTGCGCCATTTGCGACAAAAATCGGTGTTATCGCAGTTAATTCGTTTGGAAACCACCATGACGAACCTAACCCAGGAGAACTTGGTTTTTCGGCCGCCTCTGTCACATTGGGGCAAGGTTATCCGCGAAGCCGAAAAGATCGTGGGATACCCGACCTCCTTCATGAACCTCAGATGGCTCCTAAGCGACGAATTCTCAAATATGGCCAGTTACCTTCGCAAACTCGTGAGTACATCTCTTTAATTATTTTGGCTCTGGGAAACGTGGTTACGTCCTCGGCTTGATCTAGAGTTCAAGGCTACTCTAGTTGACATTGAAATTTAGCTATAAAACAAACTTTCACTAGTGTTTTCATAAGAAAAGCTCAAATGTTGTCATACTTACATAATCTCTTATGTGATCTTGGTTTCAAGGCTATTGGCAAGGTTTAACTTACTTCCTTGTGTTTTTGTAAGCGAGGTTCTTTGTTATTTATTGTTATGAACCAAACAAGGACAAAAGTAAATTTTTTGATAGCCATAATTTATTTTAAAAGAAATTACTTGATTTGTAAAAACCTACTTGGTTACTCTGCCTACCAGGAAAATGTGTGTGTAATGATTAAATATTGAATAAAATTGCATCTCTACTTTCCCTCCAGGTTGGCAGTAACCACCCAATACTACAGACAGCGAAAACAGTACTGTACAACGAACAAAACAATCTGCAGCCATGGGGGCTCGTCATCCTGCTTCTTTCCAACGCCGTTAAGAAAAACCAAACACAACTACAAGCCAACAATTTAACTGAACACCAGAGAATACTCGCTGAGCTGACCGAGATGATCCGTACGGGACATTACATACACAGAGGTTTGTTAAACATGCCCATAGAGGAAAGAGAAACAAACGGAGACACCGCTATGTTTGGAAACAAGCTAGCGTTACTAATTGGGGACTATTTACTAGTTACTGCCAATGGTATGCTTGCTAGACTAAAGAACCAAGAATTGTCATACCTCATATCGACTGCTCTGCGAGATATGAGTGAGGGAGAGTTTTTTGGTGAGAGAGATAAACAGAATATGCCGTTACCCAGACTTACACATACAAACACAGACATTAAGGATGAGTTTCAAATAACCTGTGATACACTACCATTAGAAGTACAAAATACTTTAGGATATCCGATCAGGGAGTGGACGTTACGTACAATGTATAGTGGTGGAAGCTTGTTTGGTCGTGGCTGCCAAGGAGCTATATTACTCTCCGGACAGCCGTTAGAAGAGCAAGAAAAAGCATATCTATTTGGCTGTCACCTGTGCTTGGCATGGCAAGCGTCCAGTGAACTACAGAAAATAACCTCAGATAACAAAACTGCATTCTCAATAGTCAGTGCTCCAGTGCTTTTTGCTTTGAACAGTAGACCAGAGTTATATGAACTGTTAAATCAAGGTAAAGATGATATAATGGATATAGATTATGAGCAATTAAAAGAGGAAATTCTAAAAAGCAATGCTGTAGACAAAACAAAATGGTTGTACAAGGAAAATGCTAGGAAAGCTGAGATGTATTTAGATACGTTTGGTGACAATCAATCTGTAGATACGGTTAGGAGGTTGATACAGACTATTTAGTTCAGTTTTTTAGTATAAGTGCAACAATGGCTCAGTGCCTGGGTTTCATCTATGACAATGTGCACTGTTGCTACTATTTTTTTGTGACATGTGATATCTTTGTAACTGCCAAAACATTATGGTAAATGGTGTATTTTTTTCGAAGTTTTTCTTTTGTTTTTTTACACAAGCGTTTGAGCCCAATGTTTTTGGTACCACTTAAATATAGTTTAAGCTAATGTTACCCTAGTTGACTGTTTTATTTGAACCCGTATTGACTTGACTTAATGTCCTATGTCCCCTGAGTGGGGCAGAGGGCGTCCACAGTACTCCGCCATCTCGTTCTGTCTTGGGCTGCGCTCTTCAACTCGGGGCAGGTTAATCCAGCCATCTTCATCTCTGCTGCCACTGAGCGCCGCCGCCGCCAGGTTAATTTGGGACGGCCACGATCTCTTTCCTTGGAAGGTCCACTCTAGAGCTCGTCTAGGTATGTGGTTGGGCTCCCTTCTAAGAGTGTGGCCTATCCATGTCCAGTTGCGGCGCTTGATCTGATGACCAATCGGTGTTTCGCAGCAGAGCTCTAACACTTCCTCGTGACATATTATTTTCTCGCGCCAGAAAATACCCCTTCAGCCACGTTCGTAACCAAATTTTCGTAACCAGTTACGAATGTGGACTTTTTATCGCTGTTTCGTAACCAGCTACAAGCCAGTTACGAATGTGGATTTTTTTTCCATTTTCGTAGCTGAAACCTCTTAGCCATGTATGGTCTCCTGGTACTTCCACATCCATCCGGCTCATTGAGGCTTTATATCAAATACCGCTTCTTCATTATAACTTAAAGTCTAAGGCCGATATTCAGAAACACAGCGTTGAGCTATACTTAACATGAACTAAGCTGAGCATCGGTTGAGCAATCTCAACGAAGACTCAAGAATTTTGTATTCACAGTCAATATCTCGACTCGAACTCAGCTAAGCCACAGCTCAAGCTAAACTTACTCGAGCGTGTAATCTGTGGTACAGTTTTTGACGTTACCGGTTTATATTATCTGTTAACGCTACATGAAAGGCATACAATAATCCACAGGAGTGAATGAGATGGCAACAAATGTCGAAACTTTACGCACGCATTTATTACTTTATTTGACTTCTCATTACTCTGACATTCATCACATTACCCTTCCTGAACCTATAGCGATCCGCAAATTCATCATCGGTGTAGAAGCTAAAGGGGTCTACAATGTCACGCAGATATAAATTGTTCTCACGAGGAATGGATGATGATGCCATTGGATCTTTTTCAACATCGTAATGTCCCAAATCGTCCACTTCACGAATAAAATTGAAAACGTTCTCGTCCATTGCAATAAGCAGAAAACATTTTTTCGTTTTTAGTCCACAGATTAGTTAGATTTCTCGAATGTCAAATTGTTAAATAAAAAAAAAGGTTACTTCACCACAGGTTAGTTAGATTTCTCGAATTGCCTACAGGTGTCGCTACTTTCTTCGTCATAGCCACCTTGAGTCTGAGCTAAGTCGCCAAAATCCACTACTCAGTCTCAGCTTAGCTTGCGCTCCATTTTTGGTATCTCAAACTCAACTGTGAATACAAAAAATCTCTGAGACTTTCATTTTGACAGTTGGAAGACCCGGACTCACATTGAGCTCACGCTCAAAATCGTTTCTGAATATCGGTCTAAATGTCTTACTACCCAAAATGGAAGAGAAAAAGTAAGACTCGCACATAAACGCACAATATGTCGCCCCTTTTTATTTTCGCATATCATCATTTTTTTTGCCCGTAGTATAGTAAATAACATCGTCTCGTGTCCGTTTTTTCAGTCTTGTCAGGGAGCAGTGCGTATAATATACTGGAACGACATTTGTGTCTCCTTGGTCGCAATATGATAGGAACTCTTTGGTGATTAGCTGGCCACTTTTCACTTTCAAAGATAAGTAGATATGACTTTCAAGTGTAATTGTTTATTGTTGTTTATAAATACAGATGGAGAAATTTCAATTATATTTTAGTCTTGCCTAACACGGGATATTGGCAAAGTTGTACTGGACAATCAGTGCACTGAGTCCATAAAACAGAAAAGAATAGAATAGTAAAATTTTCTTTTTGTTATAAAACCATGGAGTTCATTCCTACTAAACGAGGCGGCATGAAATTAGTTTTCCAAGGCCGTGAATACCATCTCCGGAAAACCTATGCTAGTGGTAATAAGTTTTGGAAGTGTAATAGCATCAAAAAATGCAAAGGGAATTTAACGATAACTACTGAAAATATTGTTGTCAAAGATAGTCCTCACAACCATAACTGCGAACCAAATTCGGCAAAATATGCAATTATTCAAAAGCTTGTTCAACTAAAGGATAATATTAGCAAGAATTATGATCCTATTCAAAAACAATTCGAGAGGCAATGTGTGAACTGAAGGACGAGGGTTTGGATATAATTGAGAAGTTGCCTAATTATGAAAATTTAAAGAGTGGTTTGTACAATGCCCGAAACAAAGTATTGAAAGTTCCCAAACTTCAATATAAACTGACAAAAGACGTGCTAGTGCCTGAAAAGTTCAAACAATACTTATTGGCAGATTATAATGATGCGATTAGAATTCTCATCTTCTGTTCGCCTGATACTGAAAGTATTTTAGAAAACTTTGATGTTTATTTAAGCGATGGTACCTTCAAAGCAAGCCCCCTACCTTTCAAACAGTTGTATAGTATCCACGGTTACAATGCAGAAACAAAAAAAGTGGTTCCGTTATTTTTTGCCTTTCTCCCGGATAAAAGTACAAAAACCTACTTTAATTTAATTAACTCAATATTTCCAAATTGGACTCCGTCGAAGATGCTGATGGATTATGAGAAAGCAGCTATGAATGCCGTTCATAAAATATTTCCAGGCACGACAGTCAAGGGCTGATCCTACCATTTTTGTCGCAGTGTTTTTAAAAAATCCAAAATCTTAGGAATTAAATTGAGAGTTGAGAGGAGACATGTTGCGCGATATGCTGGTCTGGCTCGTTTGCCTATGAAATATATAACTTCTGGCTACAGATATATAATGAAAAAATCGCCTCAAACTAAGAAGGTAGCACGGTTTAATAATTATTTCAACCGATTTTGGTTAAATGAAACTCAATTGATCAAAAAGTGGTGTTGCCAAGGAGGAGACTTAAGAAATACAAATCACTTGGAAGGTTGGCACTCACGAATAAACCGTTTTATTGGGCAAAAAAGACCATCAATAGCTAAAGTGTTGGACATTTTAGTGAAAGAAATGAAAATGAGAAACTCAAGGATAACACGAAAAAATGAAAACTATTTAAGTTGATGGAGATATAAATTTATGTTTTATGTTGATGGAGAAGTAACCGATACGTTTTCTTACAAAATGACAAATAAATCTTATTAAAATTTTTGTTTTTGTCGGCATTATATCATGTGGAAGTACCAGGAGACCATACATGGCTAAGAGGTTTCAGTTAGACATTTAGACTAAGGTATAATGAAGAAGCGGTATTTGATATAAAGCCTCAATGAGCCGGATGGATGTGGAAGTACCAGGAGACCATACATGGCTAAAAGGTTTCAGCTACGAAAATGGAAAAAAAATCCACATTCGTAACTGGCTTGTAGCTGGTTACGAAACAGCGATAAAAAGTCCACATTCGTAACTGGTTACGAAAATTTGGTTACGAACGTGGCTGAAGGGGAAAATACCGGTCTGTCTGAGGCATCGGTTGCCGAAGACTTGGACATGGTGCGTGGCGTCTTTGGTTACCCTCCACGTTTCGCATCCATATAGTAGGACGTATTTGCTCTATTACATGCTGTAAAAGTAGTTTTTATTTTAAGTTCGTAAAGGAGGACAATCCTGTACAAACATATCTCTTCCAGCGTGATTGTTACAAATCCCACAACCAGCGATCAACGACACCTAATTCGATTTTTAGTATGGTTAATGAAAGATAGGGACTGAACAACTATTTGAGTCTCGATGACACAATATAGACGGCCATATTATACAGGCGATACGAGGGCAGTTGTCTTTATTTTTTTAATTATCAGTATTATATATTCGCCTGAAGGTGGAAGGTGGACCAGGGCAGTAACGGAGTGGCGGCCAAGAACCGGGCGGGCGGTCCGCCGGTAGACCAACAGTCCGATGGTCGGACGACGTGGCCTGGTCGGCAGGGGGGCCGTGGATGCGAATGGCGAGAGACCGCGAAAGATAGCGTGATGGGGAAAAGGCCTATAGGTACCCAGCAGTGGGCAGAGGTGGACTGATGATGATGATTATATTTTCTAGTGCACTAACAATTTTGCACTTCACTTTGCAGCAGTGGGCAGAGGTGGACTGATGATGATGATTATATTTTCTAGTGCACTAACAATTTTGCACTTCCACTTCGGCCTAAAAAATGAGACCATAATTCGTCACGTGCAGCCGGTTTCCGACGAGAATATCACTAATTAAATATCTACAAAACGAAATATCATTTTAGAAACCGACGGTGTATTTTCGAATCAAATTAAAGTTTTTTTATTCAAAATGACACAGAAACTGTGACTTATTGAACGTTACAAGTACCAAGTGCGAGTCGGACTCGTGCACGAAGGGTTTCGTACCATTATCTATACAACATTTGAATATTTCAAGCGTTTACCTGTTGCCGTTATTAATATCGAGCAAACAACGTTAAAAAATCACGTTTGTTGTATGGGAGCCCTATTTGAATATTTATCTTATTCTATTTTTAGTATGTGGTATGTGTTGTTATAGCGGCAACAGAAATGCATCACCTGTGAAAATTTCAACTGTCTAGCTATCACGGTTCATGAGATAAAGCCTAGTGACAGACAGACGGTCAGTGAAATATTAGTAATAGGGTGCCTTGCCCTTTGGGTGCGGAACACAAACTAGGTACCCATTTTCAAAAAAAAAATTATATCTATCTTGCTCTCGTTCTCTACGCAAATAAATATTGCGATACATCCCACTGCAGGGCACAGGCCTGCTGTCAGAGAGAGTATGGGCTTAATGCCACGCGTGCCCACAGCAGGCGATTTCAAGCGTTAAGGTTTGCGAACACCTCTGACACTCGGGTTTCCTCACAACGTTTTTCTTCACAGTTAGCAATTGGTATTGCTATTACAAATTCACAAATGTGCGTATCTTGAAAAACAAAGTCATTGGCACATGTCGGGAGTCAAACCCACGACCTCTCGCTTGGGTCTCTAACGCTCGACTGACGTCTAACTAACGACTAACGGTCGACTCTCGCGCTTTAACTTTGAACTACCGCCGCGTAGAAAAAGAAAAAGCCTTTTTTGTGTAACTTCCACACAACATAAATTACCCCGGTCCTAAATCCTGGTATAAATGTAGACTTGGGAGCATTATTATCTCTAACGAGTGCATGCTAGGCGTGCTAGCGTTTAGATTAGGCATTCGAACTAAAGGGTCAGACAGACGTTCACAGGAAAGCCATCGCAACGCAGCTGTCAGTGGCATGTGTGACATAAATCCAACTAATTAATACTAATTAACTATTAATTAACCTACTAATTAACTATAACATTATAGGGGCCAATAAACCTTTGAACGCCTTTCTACGGTAAAAGTTCAACGCTCGATGACAGTGGTGAACCTTTTTATTATTAAGTACAACTTAATTCAATGTTTCAAAGAAAGAAAGACACAAGAAAGAAAGGGCATAACAAGTAACATAAATAAAAAGGAAAACAAGTCACATAAATACAAGATCCATCCAAGAGGGCATCCCGTCGTGTTGGGTCAAAGTTGCCACAGAGGGCATCCGACTCAGCATTGTGGTAGCTATAGGGTGGCAGGACTGGCAACATGCCAGCGGCCCCGACCTGAGGGGGCCCCAAGCTCACAAGTAACTTAACATTTTAACAAAAATTTGTAACTATTATAAGAAACATTATAATTGTTACAATTTTTATTAAATATGAGTACTTCAAATCAATTAAAGTTGGGCCTTATATACTACAACTAAACACCAATTATATATATTTTTTATTTTTACTGGAAGGGCCCTATCCAATGATTTTTCCAGGGGCCTCAGACGGTAGGTATAGTTACGCCACTGCCCTCAGCGCTGGTATACAGTCTAATTGACGTGTATAAGATAAGGGTGCGAAACAAATGAAAATAAGACAATATATAATACATATATACAAAAGTAAGTACATATTATATGAAAGTGGTTAAAGAGTGATAAGTAGATAAATACTCCATAATAACTATATAAAAAAATAAAATATTATGATGACAGGTACCGTAATCATGTCCAGTTGGAGGCAAAAAAGAGCTGACACTTCACGAATAACCATTAACCACCCAAACAGGATACCTACCTATTTGATACGATTAAGTATTATACTAGTGCGTAGGTCAGAAACGGCGAAAAATAGGACGGGACAGTCTCTATAGCTTGAGCTTACGCTCAAAAGCGTCTATAAGCGTCTCGTTTAATTATTATTATTCATTAATACACAGACTAACATGGTTTTTACATTGAACCATGGCCGGTTAGGCGGCCTGGTGCGTTCAGCGCGGTGGTAGCCTAGTGGGTAGAACCTCGGACTCGGAAGTGGGAGACCCAGGTTCGATCCCCGGTGCGGGCATGTACCTATGACTTGGTTTTCTAAGTTATGTACATTTGTGAAGTTATAGTAGCAATACTACTCGCTAACGGTGAAGGAAAACATCGTGAGGAAACCTGAGCGTCTGAGCTATTCACATTCCTCAGCGCTTGAAATCGCCAATCCGCGGTGGGCACGCGTGGTGATTAAGCCCATACCATCTCCCTGAGAGAAGGCCTGTGCCCTGCAGTGGGACGTATATAGGCTGCTTATGTATTAATACACAAGCATTATAACACTTTCGTGCACTTTTAAATTGATTTACAACATGAATATCTTGTGAGGCCTACCCCTATATAACGCGCACCAACCCTGAACGATTCCAATCTAACTGTCAAATGTCCATGCTAACTCCGTCAAATCCCGACAGGATTTGGTGCGCGTAAACTAGGCCCCTGATATTTATTATTTATTTTAATTCTTTATTGCACTAATTACATTGTAAGTGTACAAGGGCGTGCTTACTGCAAAAAGCATTCTCTTCCAGCAAACCTTTTGGTATTGAAGAGACTGGCGACGGGTAGTGCTCTTACACAGAAGATCAAATACAATAATAAACTTACGTAAACCTAGGGAAATACATTAACTTGGACTTAGTGAAGGGGGGGGGGATAGGTAAATAAAGTTCACATAAAAAGAAACATTTCGGGTTGCAGCGGAATTCGAACCCGCTTCTCTATAACTAGAAAGAGTCTAGAATTGCGCAGGTCCGAATGGCTTAGTTGGTAAGAGCGCTGGCAAAGTACGCTAGAGGCGCGTGTTCGAATCCCGCTTCGGCCCGGATTTTTCTGCTCATGTGAAGTTTGTTCGCAACGATTTTTTTTTAAATTGCTTTCAATAAATAGAGTCCCTAAACTCTAATAAGATTGGAAAGACAGTTTTTACCAATAATATGCAATAAATCGATAAATAAATCAAATCTCTACATACTGCATATTTTTATTAAAACTCACGCCTGTACTCCGGAGGGTTGGGCAAATACCAGGGTTTGCCAATTGCCACGATCCCGACAAACCTCTTTCGCTTCATCAATATTCATTAATCACTGTATGCACGCACGCCGGTTTCGGGTACTTTCGGGTATCAAATCTCTCCTTCTAACTAATAATGAAAACAACTTACTTCGGCATTATTTTCTTCATTTATCCATATATTGAATAGCCTCCGAGTGAACTGTCACCGCCATTTTCTCCAGCGCTAACCTGGCGTCTTCTACCGGGAACCTCTCTGTGCATTTCTTTACGGACGCCAGTTCATCGTCGAGAAATAATGTCAGATACTCCATGGCTCTTGTCCCACGCACGGCATAGTGCAACTGCTTATATTCCACAGGCTTTTTCTCGAGTTTGGACTCCAAAATGTGTGAGTAAATGGTCGGATACTCCCATAAGGCTATCGTCACTGGCGCACCAACCAACGAATAGGAATGCGGATGCATGAAGAAGTCCTTTATGTCCAAGTGGAGTTGCCATAAGAGAGCCAAATGTCCGCCAAGGACGTATGCCGTCTTCTCCATTTCTTTGCCTCTTTTCGAGAGCTTCATAGCACCTTGGCAACCTTTGGCTAGAAGGCTTCCACTAGTCAATAAAGTTCGAAGAATCCACTCATCTTTACCTTGACCAAGAAACTCGTTCGAGCCCAGCTTGGACAAGTTGTCTTCGTTTTCCCAGTCGTAATAGCCTTTGAAGTCGCGAAGGCCTTTCGGTTGGGTCGGTACTGGGTTGTTTTCACGGTCATGGTCTCCGAAAAAGTCGCCTTCGACCAAGTCTCTGAGGCCAGTGGAGATCAGCTCGGTGACTTCGTTGTTTCGTAAGCCACCGAGTTGCTGGAGGCAGGTAGCTAAGAGATAGTCACCTAAAAACAGATTTCAAGTTGGGAGCACTCAAGGCCTGAAAGATCTGTGATCTTCCAGAGGTATGTACTACGCTAACAACGCTGATATGACACTTTGGTGGTCGCAGTTGCCTTTCCTCGCCTCAATGACTAGAGCTCTACGCCAGCGCTCCTTATCGACGAAGTGCAAACAAACCAGTCTAATATGGCAGGCGTAGAGTCGGCTCTTGTCTGCGCTTATTAGTCTTGTTGGTACCTCTTTCTAGCCTCCGAAACCTTAGCATAACAGTCTCGCTTAAAAGTAGACAAAACTCGAGTGCTACGTTACTAGCACTGGATGGCATTTGAGCTCATTGAGCCAGTCCCAAGACATCATAGACACTATACTCTACGGAACTGAAGTTTAGATTGACGGGAACTAATATGATTTTACAAAAGGACGCGGGATAAAAAATATCCATACCTGTAAGCAAAACAATTTTATTCCCGTACAGCAGATCATCAAACTTGTCTCCGTGTTGTTCCTTCTCCTGCAGATTAGCCATGGTCTTGTGTATCATGTGGCCGGTTCGCTTCATCTCAACAATCTCCGCCAGCGCCCTCTGGGCGTGAAGCACCCCGGAGTCGTACTGGTCTCTGGTGTAGTGTTTGAGGTCGAAGCCAGCAGCTTTTGAGACCAGGAGAGTGATGAGGCCGACGGACTGAAGGTTGCTTTTTGAGCCGATTAAGAGGTTTTTGGCGGATTTTAGCAGAGGGTGGTTCGTGCCGACCTGGATAGAAAAAACATTTTTTTTCCTTCTCTGTAACCAGTTACGATGGTGGCTGAGGGGGTATAGGGGCGAATATCCTAGTTTGGGTTTGATAACTTTGGCACTACCGTTAAACTGAGGAACCGAGAAATATTGGAATTCTCACATAATCGGCTTCGGCTGACCATTCATGTCACGCACATGTGACAGTAGTAGTAGGTACCTACTACCTATAGGTAGATTTTCTAGAACGTTTTAATCGATATTTACTTCTTCTGGGCTATACTTAATCATGGTAAGTTTTATTCAAATCCCTTCAGTGAGATAGACAGAGACAAAATTTACAGATTTACAAACTCATTTATAAATAACACGATTCCTTAAAACGCCGATTAAAATAGTCTGTGGTGGAGATTTTACAAGGGAAAGTGGTAACCACAGATTAAATCATTTCAACTCGTGGGGGTCCACGCGTTCCCGAGATAAAAGGCCTTGACAGACCGACGGACGTACGGACAACAAAGCGATCCTATAAGGTACGGAACCCTAAAAATAAACCCACTAACAAGCTTCCTCAAATGTATAGCCGTATTGGCGATCTCGTCGTTGAACAGCCAGCGCAAGTTGAGGAAGGACGTGGGGTACCCGACGATCTGCTCAGCTTCGGATATGACGTCACGCCAGTCCAACGCCTCGCCGTGGTCAAGGCCGAGGCCCCAGCCCCAGGGGGAGTAGGCTCTTGAGGGGACCAGAGCTTGAGAAGTGAAAGACCTGAAATAAAGAGTTGGTTGAGAGGAGATTACAGGAATCAATCAGCCCGTATTCGTATACAACATAGGCCTCCCACAAGGCACGCCACTTCTTTCTATCCTCGGCAATCCTCATCCAGCCGTTGCTAACTATTCCCTTCCCACTTGCTGATCTTATGGATTTTAACACAGAAGGAAGTAGAGAGAGTGGTGAAGTAATTGTAGTCTAATTGTACTTAGACATTGCAGTCGAACTGCGGAAGAGCTGGGACAAATCTTTTCTATCAGCCTTTAAAGCCAGCCCGCTCGGTCCTCTGTTTAAATAACTGTGAATAATTCATTTATTAAATAGAAACATAAAAAGGCATAATCTAAAATGAGCATTTAAATGATAACTAATTACCTACTAATTTATAAACAAATTATATAGAATAAATAAATAACTTTCACACATATAGTGTTTTTTATTCGTTGCTTCTACAGAACACAATCACTTCACAGGTCTCAAACTAAGATACCCTGTGTTATGGTAACCAGGCAAGGACGTGACAAACAAACATGGAACTACACCCAAACAGAGGCCATTTGTACAAATTGAGTACGGCGGCATCCAGTGGGAATCGAACCCACGACCTCTGATTTTGTATATAGTCAAGCATGAGCTGGACCAACGAGGCAGATTTATTTGTAAAATCTAAAATCTGACGTTTTCGCGTTGAATTCAATCAGGCCCAAGGCCCAACATTCGCGCCAAAAATGTTAAATGTGGATGACTGAATGAATGAACTAACTTGAAAAGCGACTTCCGAACCATTAATTTTATCCTCGCCTTAGGCAGGCCCCGACGCAATATTCTTGAGAACATAATTTAGAATTTTAAGAATCAACACTGAAAAAGTGTATTTCTATTTTGTCAAGTAAAATACAAATTTTCTGATTGACGTCTATGAAAATGTTTTATAGACTGGCAGGTGACTGGCACAGAGAATATAATCACTAGTGACTGGCAGAATTTGTCGGCTCATCGGTTGCCATCACAACTAGAAATAGAATAAAATTTGTTTTTAATTTGAATCAATTCCATGCTGCCAGGTCAAGGTAACTGAGCTCAACTCAGCCCTTTTACTTCCCAACGATGCCCCCTACTCTCGACGCAAATTTGGCCAACTTGAGTTACAATTGAGTGCGTTCATTTTATAATTTAGCCAATATATTTTTATATAAAAAAGAGCGTAGTGTAGTCAACTTGCTTATGCGTTGTGTTAATTATGTGTACTTACACTGAATTTCATCCAACATGTGATTTGGCGAGAATACCTATTCTAAGATGCTATATTTTAAAGATAGCTGTAACATATTTCTGGGAGACAAATAAATTTAATTTCATTTTCATTTCATTTCAATTTGACTCTCTTAATATTAGAGAAGAGGTACCCAATAAAGAGCAATCCACTAAACTTTTACTAGTGAGAATTTGTGGAATTTTTAATCCCCTCTCATCATACAGCACGTCAACCTTTATAATAAGTTATTCGTTTAATTTCTGTTCAAATTAGGTACATGCAATGATAAAGACAACAATGAACAAACTCTGCAACCGCGTTTAATTTTCGCGTTCTTTCTATGTTCAAATTTTAATGTACCTACTATGTACCTACGCGTCTACTCTACTTGGTTGCATTACGGGTGACTTTGCAATTAAAATTTAAAAGTTGATCTGCCGTTGACTGTACACCTTCCCGCCAAAACTCCCGCCGCGCGATAAGGCATTTTTACCACAAAAGAAATGCGAATAAAATCAGCAATTTAGCGTCGCCGGCCAAGGGACGGACGGTATAATAAGCAAATTACCATTAATTTCTACTTAAGCGTCGGTAAATGTCACAGGGACTATTTGCGGACGCATCGGGCTTAATTTCCGTCCGCGTGAAATATTTAATGGTCCCACTACACGATTGGCGATGAATCGGCACGATCATTGTGGAAGCATCTACATGATGGGCGGCGGTCATTTCGTGGGTAATCGTCTATGATCGCCGAACGTGTAGAGGCGCCTGCTATGTTAAACACTGAAGGTGGCGGAACGTTGGTTCCGTGACCGAAGTCTTTGTATTTTTTTCTTTTTAATCTGTGCCGAAGGCTATGCCATGGCTACGCAAAAGAATAGACTTGACTTGGAGTCTTGGAGTCCACATACAGGAGACGTTAGCAGTCACCACAGGTCTTTTCGGCGCCATCTTCCGTCCTCCAGGCGACATGTCACCGCTTAGCAAACAACACCGCTCGAGTCGAAATTTTACGGTTTTGACCACGGAACAGAAATACCATTGGGTGAAGTTTTTAAGCGCGAATCGACCAACCTGTGGGATAAACGCATTCGCGCAAATATTTTTGTATAGAACACCGCAGAAACTGTTAAGGAAACCAAAAAGTTTTTGTCTCTCCTGTAAAGTAGGAAAAAACGATATGTGTGGTGTTGTCGGTTGGTGGGTAAAGTTGGGGTGTTTGCTAAACGCCTATATTACCTATGTGTCCTAGTCCTGGGGCGTAAGTCTTCCAGTATGGAGTTGTCTGATTTAGCCACTTTGGAGTCGTCAAAATGGTTAACCCGATAGAGTGGATAGTTACGTAATAGAAGGGCAGCCCGCTGAAGTTGTAACGCGATTCATTTGAAACTAGCTAATACCAATAAGCCGAATCTGACTAGCGAACAAAATACAATCGTCAGGCTTGGGTTGGCGACGCTGATATCCGAGTGGTTTATTTGCTAAGAGCTCGGGCACGGTATGCTAGAGATGCGGCTTCGAATCCCGCTTCGGCCTTCGGATTGTTTCTTTCTATGTGATGTTTGCTAATACCATATAAGTACTTGTTGTTTAAAACAGAGCTTACTCTGGGTTTTTATAAATGATCAGTATAATAAAAACCCAGAGTGAAAAGGGGTTTTCGGATGTGTATGGGGATTTTATTATAACATGTAGGCTCCGTACAAAATACACTTTCTCTAGATGTAAACAAACATTTTTTAAATACGCTCAGAGTCAGGAAATATTGATAAAATATGAAAGGATATTTCTTGAACCAGTTGACCAGCAGAGGCATTCATTTAACCGGATATTTTTTTAAACTAGCAAGAAGTGGCAATGCCGTGGCGTGTGTTTATGTATATTTGATGTAAGATTCGGTATCGGGTACTCTTTAGATGTATACCTACAATTTTTTTTTAAGTCAATCATCAGGAAATTAAAAATATGAAAGGATATTCCTTGAGCCAATTCGATAAATGAATGAACTTGGACCAGAAAATAAGCATAAAGGAGATGCATCGTGGCCTACGTACAACGACTGCTATGAAATTTATGTCATTCGAAAGCTTATTTAATATGTAACTTCATACAATAATTTATAATTTTTAGAATACTGCCCAAAAATTCTAAATAAAATGATTTTTTTCTTTTTTTTTTCTTACTGTTACCACCCAGAGGAATAAAAACTTCAAATGTCAATGTCATGTCATAAATGAAACATAACCTTCAAAATGCTGATTGAAGGACTAATTGTGTGATTATAATAATAATATCTGTGAAAATAAGTCTTAGTGAAACGTTTTTGAATGTGGAATGATTTATACAGCCAGTGATCTCTTGGCTGGCTTACATACGCATTGTCTGAGCTTACTGGACTCCCGGTTTCTTGTACAGTAGGTAACAAGATGTTTTTGGTTTTCTGCGTATACTTTGGCCAACTAAGAGCGGTTAGCAGTAGACAGACATGTTCACGAGAAACAGGGGGTTACCCTCCATTAAACGGGACTTAATACCAAAGCAGAATCAATAAATGAGCCCTTTATTCATCCACTGCTGGACCTAGACCTCTCCTAAAGCTGACAAGTTCTATTTGTCCTCGGCTATCTTCATCCAGTCGCTGCCAGCAATCTGCTTCAGATTCTCGGTCCTGTCCCGGGAGTCCTGTGCTGCGTTCGCCAACCTTATATTGGAGTGACATTGCTTTTGTACCATAATAGACAAACTCAATTCAAACGGGACTTAATCCTTAGGAAATCCATTGGATAACTAAGCCACGGGCTTCCACACTATCTTATCAGTCATACATGCTGGGATACGACCTTAGGACCTTATGATGTGAAACAAACTGATGTAAACACTGCACTACTAATACCTCGCACGCATGTGAAACAACATGTATCCTCTGGGCTACCACTTCACATCAAAACGCCCAACTAAGCATCTACTTTCCACCCGCTTCACATCATAGGATAAGTAATAGAATTACACAACAGGGAAAAGAAACGACCAAGTTAAAACAACTTTTTATTGTACAAAAACAATTATTACCTACAGACCTTATAGTCTTAAGTTAGTGCGTCACTGAGAGCATTCGCCTTTTATGTAGCAGATTCAGCATAACATTACAGTACTGATGTGTCTTGATTTTGAGCATTCGCTTGCAGTCGTTTTTAAATGTCTGGCAAAGTGGTCATTACCACTGAGCCCGGCAATATTAATCGGCGAAACGAACTAATAACTTCCAAACAACACAATCAATTATCCGGATCCCAAACTAGGATACAATATACTATGGTAACCAGGCAAAGACATCACAAACATGGAAATACACCCAGATTGAGGTAAAGTGACAGCTCGTAATGCGGGTTGCAAGCTCAATTATTTATGTTCCACTTTATTATATTTTATAAATTATAGGGCCATAGTTAAAAATCTGATTATACATCTCATAATTGAGCAAGATTATCGTCTCTACGGTGGTGAAAACTTGGTTCGAGTCGTACTCCTACAACCAGCTCTCATACATTTTTTGATCTCCTTTAACAGGATTATCTATAAACTGGCAAGTGTCACACCCTGGTCATTGTGTGACTCATTTAAAATAAATGTTTTAAAATGTAAATCAAGGTGTTTTTACTAATTACAGCATCTAAAAAGATGCCAAAACAATCATTGGTGCCGAATGATACAACAATCCGGGATACAGGCGTGAGTTTATTAATTTATTTTAGGAATGAGAATAGTAAGTTTTTATATTGCCAAAAATATAAATGCAAAACGGGAAAGAAATATTATAGCTTCGATACATATATTTCAATATTTTATATATATAAAAGAATAATACACCTATTGATTTTATTTATTATATTTTATGTACATACAGTATATGATTATTTTTAATTTTATTTTATTTGGTAATTTATTTTGTAACTTTATTTGGTAATTTGGCACATATTTATATTTTTCTTTTTATTAATACTACCTGAATAAAAACTCATGTTGTGGATTGTAATCAGAGTGTAATTTTTGTGTAATTCTTTTTGATAACACTTAATAAAATAAATACACATAAACCTAAAATAAATGTATTCCCTTATTATAACTCTTTTTGCAAGGGTTTATTTACAACCAGGGAAATCCTGTCTGGTACAGCCTATACCTACGTTCACTGCGTAAAAATAAAACTGAACCTTAGAGCTATTTTTCGAATTTAAAGTTGAAAAAACAGAACGTGGCATTAGCGCAATTAAAAAAGCGCACGCTATTATTAACATAAGGGTTTAATCGTTGGTCGTTTTTAATAATTATAATACTGTAGTATTCACAAAATGGAGATAGTAAGTGAGGCATACACTTTGTAATTATAGCAGGCCTCTAATCGATCGAATCAAATGTGTTTTTATTACTTTTATTTTGATCGCGCGCAGTGTGATCTTGCTGAGCGAGCGTCCCGACGAACGTTTCATGCCCCGATGCCTTTTGTTTCTGACTTTTTGCGCTGACTCCACTTGATCCCCGGTTTTACTTATTTTTTAAAGAAAAATAAGACGGAACGGTACTAAATTTACCTACACACTGGTTGTATAAACTGGTTGGTTGTACGGCGGGCCCCAGTGGGAATCGAACCCACGACCTCTGTTTTGGTAGTTAAGCGCCAACGAGGCACCCAAGTTACGAAGCCGTCCTGGTAAACAAAGGCACTTAATCCTATTTATAAAAAATAGATTCCACTAAAACACTCTTAAAACGGAGTTAATGCCGATTCATGAGATGAATTCCTTATATTAGCCGGTTTTAACTCCGTCTCTTTATACATAAGACCGTTAATGTTAGTGTAAAACTCCGTCGATCCCATCCATTTGCCCAACGGTTTACGAAAAAAGCGTAATTTCCACCAAAACGGATCGGAAGGCTTCGGTTTACGAGCTTTACGAGTGGCCGCGCCAGCAGGCGCCCGCGCCGCCCCGCCCACCAATCTCGTCCTTTTTTTAGACCGCCTAACCGGCCATCATAAACAGCCTATATACGTCCCACTGTAGGGCACAGGCCTTCTCTCAGAGAGAGAGAGAGAGAGAGAGTATGCGCTTAAACACCACGCGTGCTCACCGCGGATTGGCGATTTCAAGCGCTGAGGTGTATAAATAGCTCAGATACTCAGGTTTCCTCACGATGTTTTCCTTCACAGTTAGCGAGTGGTATTGCTACTGTAACTTCACAAATATACATAACTTAGAAAGTCATAGGTACATGCCCGCACTGGGATTCGAACCTGGGTCTCTCGCTTCCGAGTCCAATGTTCTACCCACTAGGCTACCACCGCTCTGAACGCACCAGGCCGCCTAACCGGCCATGGTTCAATTAAAAAACCATGTTAGTCTTCTGCATGGACTACTTAGGGACAATGTAGGATCCGTGCTCCTGTCTTGTCTTGTGCTCCGGGTGGCCCCTTAACTGCGTTAAACCCGTTAAATGAAGGAAAAAGCGGGCTAAATAATGTGACAAATAGGTTGGCTGCGCCGCTGGTGAACAACATATTGGCGGTTAATATGATGTAAATTCATATACTATGGCCTACGACACCCGCGCAATTTGATGAATCGATTGAGATTTTATTTGTAAAAATCTTACGATTGATTTAGTTATCAGGGAACACAAAATCGGGCACACAAACATACATAGGAGCCAAATACTTTAATTTTAAAGTAGCCATGATTGTGTCCCTCCCTCGGCCTCCCCTTTAGACACACTATCCTCCTTTTAAGTTCCGGCGCACTCGGGAAAAAAAAGAAAAATACTTAACAACAAAACAAACAACATAACAATAACGGTTTAATGTACTGTATCACCTGTATTATGTTATGTCATAAATAGATTGTTTTTTAAAATGCAACTGAAAACAAAGTCAAGGTTCGAACCCACGACCTCTCGAATGAGAAGCCGGCGTTCTACGACTCCGCTACCACCGCTTGTGAAGAAACCTGAGTGTCTGAGGTGTTCATATACCTCAGCGCTTGAAATCGCCAATCCGCGGTGGGCACGCGTGGTAATTAAGTCCATACTCTCTCTCTCTGAGAGAAGGCCTGTGCCCTGCACTGGGACGTATATGGGCAGAATTATTATTATTATTAAAATGTAGCAGATATTTTTCCACTCACTTGTCTACACTTGAACAAAGAAATCTTCATAGCAATTAAATATAATTAATTGCCATCGATTTAGCTAACCGATAACGGCGCCCAAGCTCATTTACGTGGGTAGGTATCGCTTGCGAAAGTTATTTTTACAAAAGCAAACAAAATTCATCATTTTGACAGGCAGATGCATTCATTGCGATATTTATTATTACCTATACCTACCTTGTTTGTGTGAATTATAAAGTAAACTTTAGCACATGAAGTTTAAAAATTACACTGCATTAGTTGACAAGAAATATTATATTGCTCTTATTCGAGAAGCCTTGGTAAAATATTAATAAACCATCTAAAAAGTTTATGTAATGTGTACATCATAATATATCTAGTGTTAGCCGTTATTATAAACGCAATACTGGAAGGATCAGTCACTGTTGACAATTGATTTATCGGCGAAGGTGTTGATCTACGATGATGAGTATTGTGTTAGCATGATTGTTAATATCACTGTTCTAAAAATCTATATATGTATAGGCTCCACCCATGCCGGGACTTGAACCCGCGACCTCTGGCTAACCGCGCCTGCGCTCTCCCAACTGAGCTAATGGGCAAGTGCAAGCATCGATGAAATTTCGAGCCTCTTTACAAACTTCTCTGTATTACGTACAGGCAGCGACATCTGGCCGAAGCAATTTACATCACTTGCAGCCCCGAGTAACCCACTTCTGTTCACTCACTTATCACTCTGTCCTGTGGTGAATATATCTGATAATTTGAAAGGACTCCCATGTTTTGTTTATACTAGTGACTATATTTTGCTAAATAATCTCAAAATAATTGAGTATAGGGCTCAATTAGCTGTTCTCAACCCCTTAATCTGTAGAATCCTAAATGACCCGATCGGACCACCATAACAATTGTTTTTAATTGTTCTTCTCAAGGTCATAATCTAACAGGTTATGATGATGATGATGTCCTCCACAACGACACCGTCGACGGCGACACCCCGATAAGGGCCCCTCTAAGACCCGAGCGTGCGCTCGGACCTGTGTTGCAAAACCGAAAGTAGTTCGACCTGAGATTTAGCGTCATGGTTGGGTCATCGTACGTAGCGAGCGCTGAGGTATGTAAACACTTCAGACCCTAGATGTGTTCCTTGACCGCTTTAGCAAGTGGTATTGCTACTACAACTTCACAAGTAAGGAACTTACAAAACATAGTCTGGTACATGCCGAGATTTGAACCCACGACCTCGCGAATGTGAGGCCGGCGTCCTACCGCTGAGACCACCGCGTATCCCTTAAGTGAGTATTAAAACAACAGGTGTCCTCGCTGTGACACCTCTTCACTTCGACACACCCCCATCACAATTTATTGCGGCGATAATAACAAAACAAGATGGCCGACCGACCACCGCGCACAGTATGAACTTACCTTTTAATTACTCAGTCATTACCATGGAAGTAAATCTATAGTTCGGAGCGTAACGTAAAAGTTGCTACCATGAGTCGCTTAGCAGCGTAACAATGGCTGAAACGCCCAAGGACCTTACTAGAAAACTGTAGGAATATTACGCTTGCCTGATATTCAAGAGGCACATAGCAATGATTTGGTTTTCTACCCCGCTTAAGTGCGTACAGAAAAACAAATGACAACTGGTTACCAGTAGATTAACAGATTGTTAGAGTACGAGAAACCGGAAGTCAGTTGTGACCCCCGAGTGGACACCACTCGCTGATTGTGTAGGAAAACATCGTGAGGAAACCTGACTGTCTGAGGTGTTCACATACCTCAGAGCTTGCAATTGTCAATCCCCGCTGGGCACTCGATTATACGAGTGAAGGCCTGTGCCCTGCAGTAGGAAGTGTCTAGACTGTCTAAAATTGTGAATTCAAACCTAGTTGCTGCAGCCTCGTTGGTCTAGAGGAAACACGTTAGATTACCATGCCAAAGGTAATTTGCTTTGTACAAAAGGCCTCAGCCTGGTTACCATATCACAGGGCACTGATCAGTACGTAATTAAAAAAAAGTAGCGCAGAAGTCAAGAACTTGAAGGGACTGCTCGTCAAAAAAGAAAAACGTTGTGTAGAAAAGCCGATCTTCTGAAGTCCGATCGAATTATTTCCGAAAGGTCTGCTCTCTACACTGAACGTACATAGGCTGGTTATGTGATCCCAAGAAGCTCGCTTCGACCACCTCAGTCACTGACCGTACCGTGTTATTAGTCATGCAAATGCTACCGGACTGAAGCTTTATGACAGGAATTGGACCCCGCAAACGCCCCTTGCACGGTGATTGGCCGGCTCACTTCCAGCTGCTGATGGCTTTGCGCACGCGATTGTAACATTGTAGGGCATTTCGGTACCTACACGGTGGCGCATCGTGAATAGGGTTGCCAGGCCCAAAAATAGAAAATCCGGACTCGGTTCCATATTTAGCCGGACATTAGCTCTGAAAGCCTGACACACTGCTTTTACCACGTGTTCCATTGCCCGCCGCGCCCGTGAAATCGCGACGCGCGTTCATATTTCGACTTAAAGCCAAACTTGTGTGTATGTATATAAGTATGTATATATGTATTGTATATACATTGGCCGGACACGACCGTAAAAAGGAGGACACGACCGGCCAAAGCCGGACATCTGGCACCCTAATCGTGAACCTGGCTTGGGTTAGGGAAGCTTACGTGTGGAAATGTATTGTTTAATGGATAATTGATAATAGACCATGTTTCTATTACATACCTAGTAACATATTAAACGGGTCTAACCGCAATTTTTATTAGGTACAATTTGTCATGGCTAAACAACACTGTCAATCGTAAAGGTTGATGATTGTCCTTTATTTATTTTATTTTATTTTACTTTATTTTATTTTATTAAGACATCAACAGCGAAAACCAATAATTTGAACACAACAATAAAGATACAGTCCACAAGGCCAATAATAGATCTCCACAAATAGGCAGTAGTAACTTTGGATTTCCTGTGCTAATTTGTAGTGTTTGAAAATGTATTAGTAATACGAGGTCCACACATAAATGAGAAAATCCGTAAAACCATCCAATTTAAGAAAAAATTCAAATTAAACAAATAAAATACAAAGTAGGACAAAAGTTGTTGAACCTAACTAATGACTGTTAAAGAGAGACTCACCAGGACACAACACAGAGCTCCTGAGCCTCATCTTCTTTAGAAAACGGTTAAATGACCAACTCCACTTGACTTGTTCTAAAGGTAACCCAGAATAACCGGCCACGGATTTGCATACATTTTTGTGATACAAATTTACAGAGTAGGTACCTGATTAATAATAACTTCCACTCAACCCACTATTAAAACAACCCACCGACCTTTACAGAGCTTCCGTATGGGTTCTATTTATACCTACGAAATAGTCTTTAAAAGTAGCGATGTACTATCGCATACAGGTTGTGTAGGTAAACCTATGCAGCAGTCAGCTCCCGGATTATAGCTAACGTCTTCAATCCTCCAATACATCCGCAAAGCATCAATCAAACGACCCCTTCTAATTTAATCAACTCGCAGCGGTGAACGTGCCATAAATCAGCGCAAGCGCACAAATGCCGCCGAAGAATAAAATATGGCGGCCGCGCGGCGACATTCATCTCCTGCCGCCAATTTGCATAGTTTAGCATTGCGCCCTGATGCCGCGGCTCTACGTAGAGGTTACTAGAAGTACTGGTTAGCCCACAGGCCGAATAATCGCTAAAGACATTCCCAATAAGTGGTCTATGGCTAAATTTAACCAGAGCAAACTTAGTCTGTCCTTCGTGGCTGGCCATAACATCCACACATAATAATCGTCCCCAAACTATGATAACCTAATTGCACTACAAGTTAAGTGTAGTACTTAAACTAAAACTAATATTTGGGCACAAAACACAATCACTTGCCTTTGTATTTGTATTTATTCGTACTTGCCTTGGTAATTGAGAAATCAAAATGTCAGAAGTCCGTCGGGATTTAGTACGCATAAGGACTGGTCCCAAATTAGCATACACTGTCTTGCCCTCGGACACTAATTTCATCGTAACAAAAACAAAGTTTTAACGTAATGAACGTCAAAGTTGTTAGTTTCAGAATTATACATTATGTTATGGAGAAGAAGCCAGCAAATAAATTCCACATTTATTCCTTTCACAAAACGTTTGACCTTAATTAACAGAGTTTTCAACTTAAAGTTATTACTCATGTGTCGAACACTAGCCACAATCGTCCTAAATAGCGACACGTCCAAAATTTATTCATGCAAAGCAGTCTTTAAGACAGTGGAAACAGTCCTAAGACAGTTTATTGACAGCGGGACTGTTCATTTAATGGTCAATGGTCAAACTGTCCCACTGTTCTGTTTCACAATTGTTCTGTCCACAGCAACACTATGTCACACGGCTATCTCAATCCGAGGTGAATTTTTTTGCCGTCCCACCTCACAGTATTGAGGTCATCCAAAATTAATTCATGCAAATCTGTCGTAAAACCATTAAATGATTTAGGCGGACAATGTCCCTTTCGCAAAATGTCCCTCTGACAAAAATTGTCCCTTTCTCAAAACGGCCCTGTGTGTGTCATATCGTCCCTTTCTCAAAGCATCCCTTTCTCAAAATGTCCCTTTTGAACAGTCCCTCTGTTTGAAAATTGTTCTGTCCACAGCAACACTATGTTCACACGGCAGCTTTGCTATCTCAATCCGAGGTGAAATTCTTTGTCGTCCCATTTCACAGACTCGGCTCACAGTTTCTTCCTTTAACAAGTAAATTGATCCTCTTAACATAGCTAAGAGTTGTTAGGCCGCTGGACTGTTCGTAATGAGGAAAAGAGAAACTGCAATACAGTGAAAATACTTCCTGATATAATTTCTGGGATGCTGTTCGTACTTAAGTAATATTTACCAAAAAAACGGGATGCCTAAGTGCGAGTAGGACTCGCGCCCTGAGGGTTCCGAAGAAACTTACATAGTTGCAGTTAAAAATAATGGGCCTATATTAGAGGTACATAATAATACGGTGAAGGAAAACATTGCGAGGAAACCTATTGTGACACACACCCCAGCGGTTGAAATTGCCAATCCGCGGTGGGCACGCGTGGTAATTAAGCCCATACTCTCTCTCTCTCTCTAGAAAAGGCAGGTATATAGACTAGGTACATAAAATCTCCGGTTTACGTAATTCCTTTATTAGTGTTGTTGCGAAAAAAAAACATTGTTTTATTGATTATTTGCTTGCTTATTTCCTTGCTTCAGATCATAGGTCAGGTAGTCCCGAGAGCCTCTCCTTATCGATACCAACCAATATTATCCAAACTTTACATAGCGCTGACACAAAGCTATACTGAAAGCCAAGTTGGGGAAAGAATTTCACGTCAGGAACTATGTGAATCCCTATGTTTACGTAATTTTATTCTTTTTCTTGCTCTACCCGTCGCCTGTCTCATCAATACCGGTTTCCCACAAGAGAATGCTTCTTGCATTAAGCACGCCGTTGTGTTTGTGCAATAAAGAATTAAAATAAATAAAACTGTCAAATTCCATACTAATTTGACAGTTCGACGATTGCAATCATTCAGGATTTGGTGCGCATGAAACGAACTAGGCCGCAGAACAGTCGACAGGCCAACTACTCATTAATGTGTGTGTGGAACACACCCTGTTACGACTTTGCAACTAGGGTACTAACTAGTGTGTAGTGTACAAACTAGTGTGCACAGATATCTCAATGCTCTGAGCTAGTGTGTATTATTTAGTGCTTAAAATTGCATGTTAATTATCGATGTTTAGGATCTAAGCGTTTTTGCGTCAGTGTCCACAAAGGTCTATTTGGAAAGCATAATAAATTTTTTTCGGCGGTGGTAGCCTAGTGGGTAGAACATTGGACTCGGAAGCGGGAGACCCAGGTTCGATTCCCAGTACGGGCATGTACCTATGACTTTGTTTTCTAAGTTATGTACATTTGTGAAGTTATAGTAGCAATACCACTCGCTAACTGTGAAGGAAAACATCGTGGGGAAACCCGAGTGTGAGCTATGTACATACCTCAGCGCTTAAAATCGCCAATCCGCGGTGGGCACGCGAGGTGATTAAGCCCATACTCTCTCTCTGAGAGAAGGCCTGTGCCCTACAGTGGGACGTATATAGGCTGCTTATGCTTATTATGCTTGTAACTGTTTTCGTGAGTAAAAGTTTCGTCTACACATTATTAATTTAATTCCGGATTCACTTACCTACGTAAGTCTATTCTGCTTTTTAAACTTCCGTGTTTTACATCACATTTCATAAACTCACGCCTGTATCCCGGAGGGGTTTGCCACTTGCCACGATCCTGGCAAACCTCTTTCGCTTCATAAATATTCGTTAGCCACTGTTTGCACACACACCGGTTTCCAGTACTTTTTAACTCGACCCTCGCTAGTGCATCCCCTATTTGGTCGAAGTATGTCCGCCATGAGGGAGGCCCATGTCCTAGAGTGGGCGTCAAATAGCTGATGATGATGATGATGATGATATCCACCTGGGACGTCTCGTGCCAGCCCTTCTACCCACATTTCCTCGGTGTATTTCATTCGGCAATCTTTCTTCCTTCATCCTCTCGTGGTTGAAAATACAGTCTGTTCATGCTTACTTGTCCAATTTAGTAAACAATATTCTAACCTCAAAATTGACATTTGATGCCAAAACTTGATATTTTCTTGCAAAGTTCGTGCACTTTGTTTATAAACATAGCAGCGTGTTCTCCAAAATGGTTTCCCAGGTTACTTCGTTTATGGGAATATGGCAGTTTTCGACTAAAAAGTCATACTTTGCGGGTAGAATCTTGTTTACTAAATTGGACAAGTAAGGATGAATAAACTATAGACAAATCTAATCGACTGTACAAAGGACTGCCCATTTTGCTCGAGTTCGGTGTAGGTACTTTCCTACAGTTTGGTAAGATTCATAAGTATAAATAACTTTAGAATTGAATCTAGGCGCTGAGCGGTGATGTGAACCTGATAATTCTTCAAGCGTGTTGCCTGATTCAGCCACATGACTCTACACTGCAGCGTATCAAAGAGCCCTCAACTCAACTTTGCATACAAACCGAGCCGCTACAAAAACCACCCTACAAGGCAAGTCAAAGGCCGCGGTAAAAGTAGCGGGTACTTAAATGCCTCATTCAGGGGACACAATGCTGGTAGCCGATAAATAGAGCAAAACTCAAGAATCGCCGTCAGGAGTAACTAAATACACGTGAAAGGACAGCTTCTGTTTGATATAGAGTAGGCCAAAAAGTCTGTAACCTCCTTGCTAGATCAGACTTATTCTTTTTCTGTAATTCGTC
Organism: Yponomeuta cagnagella; assembly: GCA_947310995.1. Lineage (NCBI taxonomy): Eukaryota > Metazoa > Arthropoda > Insecta > Lepidoptera > Yponomeutidae > Yponomeuta > Yponomeuta cagnagella. The sequence continues at coordinate 1,345,103 of OX371287.1, read as the reverse complement.
TTTTGATTCTACTTGTGTAAAAATACTAGCGCAAGCAACATGTATTTGTATTAACCTCTATTAAAATCCTTTGATTATATTGAAGTCTTCGTATTTTTTTCTACAAGGATTTACTGAACACAAATCTTTTCAGTAGTTATACAAAAGAGGATAGTAATTTCAACCCCCATACCCCATACCCCATAAACCTAATATCAATACAGGGTTTGACAACCAATAAGGTAGAGCCTCAGAACAAAAAGAAAGTTGTGTATTGAGTTTATTGAATGGTCTCAGTTGGATGTATTTCCATGTGTCTGTCCTTGCCTGGTTACCATGGCACAGGGCACCGTAGTTTGGTACCAGGACAAGTGTATATGTTATGTGAAAGTTATTTAATTACTTATTTAGATAACCTAAACTCAACCATTAAAACCAATGGCTAGCTATTAAAATATGATTGGAGGTCGGTAAAGACCAGAAGACTAACATTCAGCTTTGTTCAACACAGTTTGTACGCTGCCTTGCGTATACATAATTATTTTTCACACAGAAACATTGTTTACCTATTGCAATGCAGCAAAATTTAAGAGACTTTCTTGCAAGTACCTACTTATTCTCCCATTGTTTTGCACTAACAAGTGCTGGACAGTCTACAAGCCGCCACCAATCCGGACTTGGCCCCCGTGGTGGAGTATGGCCTATACCTTCCTCAGGCAAGAGACCCGTGCCCCTCGGTGGGGACATAATGAGTTGATGATGATGAAGTGCTGGACAACCATTTCTCTACAAATTGAATAGACTTACAACCTAAATGAAAGTTCACCTGCCTAGGAAACATGGTGTTTGGCCCGAAATCAAAGTGGAGGGGCAGTGAGCTAGAGGCAAACCACCCGCAAAATGGAGTAACCAGCTCCTATATTACTGAAGAATTCTCATTCAACGTCAGGAATCCGTCTGGATTTGGTACGAGTAATATTGAGGCAGATGAGAAAGGGAACAACGCTTAATTTCAACCAGGCGGTTCACGCAGCGAACGACAGTTCTAGATGGAGAGCACTCTAGACCCAGCCCCGTCATAGCGGCCATGATCCCTGGGGTGTATACCACTATTTCCATTGCTGGCGGCGGCCAGGAAGATCATTAATTTGTTCTCCTTTTTTTTTAAAGTCGTGTGTTTATTTTTCTCTATTGATTAAAATCTCAATATCTCTTTAGAATTAAACAGATTCGCAAGTAACACAAGTGCGTTTTTTTTGACGCAATAGAAATATTAACGGGATATAATTTGTAAAAAAGGCGTCCCTCTTTTTCTATTTTGTATTTCCATGGAAATTGTGGGATACACCCGATCCTCAGCATTGAGGTACCGACTGATTATTGGATTGCATCTGTAGATCTCGACAATTAACATCGATGAGTTAGACTAACCCTGCGTTTACACCTGTCTTCCGTTGTTCAACTGTTTAACAGAGAGCGAACAGATAAACTGACGAAGCGATACGTCGCGGAGATTCGGCTTGAAAAAGTAAATGAAACTCAACAAAATGGAACGTTCCGGAAGCGATTAGTTGAATAATGAAGTAAGGTGGCATCTTTTTGATAAACTTTTTGTCACAGAAGTTTGTCAAGATCATGGCAAGTGGCAAACCCCTTCTGGGAATGAACTGGAACTATATCTAATAATGTTTATGTGTATGTATCGGACAAGACATTGTGTATGTGTCCGACTATCCGACCAATTTTTGCTCCGTTCGGAGGACGGCATCTTCTATCGCAGTTCACATTTGTGTTTCGCGGCAAAAGTCAAGGGATCGGCATCACGGGAGACATTTAAATGTGCGCCCGTCGGCGGTTTGCACCCGCACATTTGCATCCCGGGATCGCGTCGATCCACCGTCGCGGCTTTATTTTTTTCCCGCCATACTGGAGTGGTTGGAAAGGCTGGCGGTGCACCGAGGTTGGTGTCACCTACATATTTCCTCTTTTTGAAGCTGCTTTTACTTCTGGCATTTCTCTAGCTCGCACATTCTAAACTGTTTAGTAATTGTACTAAAACTTGTGTAAGCACTATACATTACGACGACGCGAGCTCCGTCTCTACTCACCAAGCTCTGCGAATAGTGTGAAATAAGGTGGCTGCTCGGACTATTCAGACAAAAAATCAAGTAAGTGATTCCGGAATTAGGTAAAAAGGTGTGTACTTTTGACAAATGTGCTCTGAGGCACTGCTATAAAAGTAACATCAAGGACACTTTATAATTATATATATTTTTCTTTCCCACTTTTTTTTAAATTATGAACTTATTACTCCGTGTTAGAAATAAAGAACTATCTACCAAAAACGTAACGCATAAAAATAAAAACTTGTCTAAAATGTCCGCAATTATCTAGTGCCGCCTCAGACTACATTTGTCAAAATCGAAAGTATAGATAGATGAATCATTTATTAAATTGCCACAACATACAAAGATAAAAAATTAACAGACCCAGTATGCTAACAAAATTCAAGTTTTACAACTTGGGCAACGTTCACAATTATCTTACCGTAATTATCCGATTTTATTCCGCGTTCGAAAAATTATATATATATTGGGAGAAAAATCACGTGATCCGGGGTCTAGCCGGGTCCTTAAAGATCCTATGCCAAAGGAACAAACGACAAAATGTGTAATCCTCAACGACAAAATGAGCAAATGCCATGAATGTATCGGCGATGAAATGCTCCAGCGCGTCAGAATGTGCATTTTACATAAAGAGCAAATAGTTTAGTTTAGTTTTAGTTTTCCTTCTGTGTTGTGCATATTATGTTACTTATGTGCTTATTTTGTTTCTGTGATGTATCTTGTTGGTATAATAAATGTCTTTCTTCTTTTTCTTCTTCAAATGTTGGAATGATCATTACACTATAATGTTTCAAGGACTTGATGTGCAAGGTTTGAAAAGCAATGTGACGGAAGCTGCAATGGACAAATATTTGAAGCAACTCGAAACTTTAATACGGTACGGTATTTTTATAAATAAAATACATACCTAGGATGTTTTTTTGGAAGTGTTTACTATTTGCTATTGCACATTTTTGTCATTGAAAAGTTCTCTCTATGGCGCGTTTTGACTTTTGTTGCCTTTACATTTTGCTCATTGCACATTTTGACGCTAGAACATTTGTGCGTTTTCAAATTTTGACAGTAGTCCCAACTGAAAGTTTTGACGGTTGCACATTTTGTCGTTTGTTCCTTTGGACCGTCATCAGTGCATTTTGGCATAGTATCTTTGAGGACCCGGCGGGGCCGGGGGAGAGACATCCTTCTCGTTTGTCCAAATCCCACCAAAGAACTTGTCTCTCGCAAGTCCAATTTAGGAACAAACCGGACAAGTGTGAGTCGGGCTCGCCCACCAAAAGTTCCGTACAAACTTTTAAGAGCTTAAGACAATTTTTTTATCATTTAATTACAAATGTACAGTTTTCAGTTCTTTCCCCATACTTGTAATATAAGACGATATTACTTGCCAAATTCCATAGTTCTAGGTCAACGAAAGTACCCTATAAGTTTGATTCCCTTGAGAATGTCGAAATAAACGTTTTTTATGCCACACCTGGCCAAAAAGCGGGTGTTTCCGCACGCTACGCGTACGGGAAAACCCACTTTGAGGCCAAGTGACGACATAAAATTGTGTACACAACACGGGCTGTAAAATAGAAAGCCCTCTATCGCATATTTATGACCCTCGCCTGCGGCTCGGGCCTTAAACTTCTGTGATATCGGCCTTTCTTTATTTTACGGCCCTAGTTGTGTAATTAACTATTACGGTATTATGTGTAGTTATTCTAAGTCTCTGTCCATTTATTATGTAAGCTGCAAGTTTCCCAAATAAATAATAATAATAATAATAATAATAATTATACATGGCCGTAACTGTTTTTTCCGTTAATATAGAAGTTTGATTTTTTCCCAGCTTCAAGGGACGTAGAGCTGAGTATATGGTTTTAATTTCAACTCGATACCTCCACGCGTTCCCGAGATAAAGGGTCTTGACAGACAGACGGACGGACGGATGGACGGACAACAAAGTGATCCTATAAAGGTTCCGTTTTTCCTTTTGAGGTACGGAACCCTAAAAAACCACCTTGAAGTATTTTTTGACGTCCCAAAGTGTCACTTTCTCCCAGTGTACCTCTGTCTTTCCACCAGCGCTCTACCCAGTACTCCTTGTTCCTTTTGCACCGCGGCGTACGCAAAAGAGAGCTTGAATTATTTATTTCGAGCGGAGCCGAGTGATGACTATCAAATCTGTCCGAATAATTGGGCTGGTGGTGGTGAATTGTGCTGCAGGTTCTTAGTATCTAGATGAGGTCTCGTCTCCTTTTTTTGGGATGCTAAGAGTGGTCTGACTTCTAAGTAGTCTATTGTGTTTGAGCGGAGGTTCATTGATAACTTGGAAGTGTGAAGCCAACGCTAAAAATAAGCAAAAGCTTGGGCCCAACCTTTTGCCTATTGGTCCCAATTTAGACTAGTGGCAAATAAATAATTTCGCACCGTTTAAAATAAATTAAATTGAACTTAAAAATGTGTATTCATATTATTACTATACAGGGGTGTGGCGTAAAGAATGGATAACTTGAAAACCGCGTCAAATTTCTTGAAACTTGACGGGGTCAATTCGTATCCTACTAATATTATAAATTACGTAAAAGTTTGTGAAGATGTTTGGATGTTTGTTTCTCAAAAAATACAAAATATTTATTTTAACCACAAAAACACAGCATTATCTTAACACGTTACACGGAGTATACATGCACCAAAAACACAGCATTATCTTAACACGTTACACGAGTTAGGTATTTTGCAGTTAAACGTGGGAGCACATAAAGAAAATCCCGAATCGGTAACACAACTGTTTATTCGAGGGTAATAATATAAAAAGCGACCTACCTACATAGGTGTATACACTACACCTCCACCACAAGATCTTAACTACAATTTCTAAAAGTATAAAGAAATACAAAAGTATTTAGTTCGGAAAATATTTTCCTTTAAAAACACATGACCGAACAGATCGACCGGATTTACTCGTTTTGTTAACATTACTAGTGTTTGGGTCAGTCAGCTCGTTAGTTTCACGAATTAGGTGATCACTTTCGTCAATATTCACAGTATCAACAAATTCGCCTTTATCAATAACAGGAAGTGAGCACTTAAAACGTTGCGATGGAGACACGGGATCGCATTGATCATTATTATTATCGGTACTGGAATTATCTGGTAATAGCTGATCAATATGGCGCGTGCATTCAACACCATCGGTTAAACGAACGCGGTAAGTCAGAGGCGCCGGGCGCGCCATCACCTCGCCATGGGCCCACTTGCCCCCGCGAGCGCGGTAGTCGCGCGCCAGCACCTTAGCGCCCACCTCCGCGTTCCTCTGCCTACCCCCAGCGCGCTCCACGGCGCGTTCTTGCGCATCCGCCACTACCTCTGCCGTGCTTGGCCGCAGTGCGTCAAGTCTGCTACGCAACCTTCGACCCATCATTGACACTGCTGGTGGCACTCCGGTTGTTGCTTGTTCGCAATTTCTATACTGAAATAAAAAAATTGACAAAGCTGCGTCAACGTCCACCCCTTCGTTTGTCGCCTTTTTAATTGCTCTTTTGACTGACTTGACGGCATTTTCAGCCGCCCCATTTCCTGCTGGTCTATAAGGACTAGTGATTGTGTGTTTGATTAAATTATTTTTTAAATAAGACTCAAACTCTTGCGAGGAGAATGGAGGGCCACCGTCACTTACTAACTGAGTAGGCAACCCAAAGCGAGCAAACAATTCACGCAATTTATTTACAGTGGATTTGGCGCTTGTTCCACTCATTAGTTGAACCTCAATCCACTTGCTATGTGCGTCCACTGTAACCAAATAATATTTTCCCCCGAACTGGGCAAAATCTATATGTATTCTTTGCCACGGACGCGTAGGAAATACCCACGGTTGAAGTAGGGCCCGCGGAGGTGCATCACGCTGTTGAATGCAAGCTCCACAATTTCTACATAAGTTCTCGATATCAGAATCGATTTTTGGCCAGAAAACATAATTTCTAGACAAATTTTTCATTTTTACAATGCCTAAGTGGCCTTCGTGTAACTCTCGCAAAACCTGTTTACGAAGTACACTCGGCACCACAACTCTATGATTATACAGAATGCAATTTCGATCAATTGTCAATAAATCTTTCCTGTTCAAATATGGTCTTTCTTCATCAGATACTACTGAAGGCCAACCGTTTACAATATAGCTGTAGAGTTGGTTAAGAAAAGGATCCGCTAATGTCTCCCGCGCAACATCTTTTACACTAATAGGAAACGATTCCTCAACAAAATGTAGGTACGTGACTGCGCAGGTGTGCGACTGGTCCGACTGTGCCTGTCGGGAGGGCTCGCTCGTCGGCGGCGGCGGCAGCGGCAAGCGCGATAGTGCGTCGGCGTTACCGTTATCAGCTGATTTGACGTACTCGATATCGAATTCATATGCGGCTAGACGTACCGCATATCTTTGTAAACGGCTAGCTACCGTTTGTGGTAGCCCCATTTTGGGCCCGAAAATAAATGTCAATGGCTTGTGATCGGTTTTAATTACAAAATGCCGGCCAAATAGGTACTGGTGATGCTTAATTACACCAGTAAATATTGCCAACGCTTCTTTATCGAGTTGACTATACCCGCGCTCTGCAGAGTTGAGGGTCCGCGATGAAAAACTAATAGGACGCTCCTCGCCATTCGGATATCGGTGCGCCAACACGCTGCCGACGCCGTACGAGCTGCTGTCTACAGACAAGACCAAGGGCAGCTCAGGAGAGTAATGCACCAGTACAGCCTCACTTGTTAGTGCGTTCTTTACTGAAGTAAACGCCTCCTGGCACTGTTCAGACCATTTCCACGGCGCATCTTTTTTAAGTAAGAAGTGCAATGGGTACAACATTGTGCTTAGGCCGGAAATGAATTTTGCATAGTAGTTAATAAGACCAAGAAATGATCTCAACTGTGTCACATCAGTTGGTGTCGGTGCGTCCTTAATAGCTTTTATCTTACTTTCATCCGGGTGCAAGCCAAATTTGTCAATCACAAAACCGACATAAGAAATTGAATCCTGCATGAAACAACATTTTTGTAACTTAATTCTAAGTCCGACATTATTCAATCTTTGAAAAAGAGCTTTCAAATTGGCAACATGTTCATCCAAGTTGCGACCTGTGATGGCTATGTCGTCCATAAAGACAGCCACGCCCTTAAGACCACGCATTGTCTCCTCCATAAATTTTTGAAATTTTTCTGGCACGCAAGTGAGACCGTATGGCGTGCGACGATAAACAAACGTGCCAACATGCGTCGTAATTGCTGTGCAAGCCTGCGATGACTCATCTAATATCTGTTGCTGATAGGCATTTGTAAGGTCGACCTTAGAAAACTTCTCACCGCCGCTGAGGGCGGCAAACAGCTCCTCGATTCGTGGCATAGGGTAGGGGTCGCGAGTCAGCTTCTTATTTATGGTGACTTTGTAGTCACCACAAATACGAATTTCACCGTTTTTTTTAATAACTGGTACAATTGGGGTACCGTAATCAGAATGCTCAACTTTAAAAATTGTGCCCTCCGCCACGAGTCGATTGAGTTCAATTTCAACTGGCTCCCTTAACGCTAATGGTAAGCTTCGAGCCTTTAGGTATATTGGTGTGTCATCGTTCAAACGCAAAAACATTTTTTTTGAGCATGTGCCCAATCCCGGCAAAAATACGTCAGGAAATTCTTTTGATAATTCTGTTACCAAATTTCCCGTGGTGATATCGTTAAGATTTAGTAAATAATCTTTAATTTCAACAGATTCGACTTTCAAACTTTTTAACCATGCCCTGCCTAACAATGGCGGGCCACCATTTTTAATTACATAAAGTTTCAAATTATCCGCTGTATTGCTGCCAAGACGGGCACGTACGGTAATATAGCCAGACGGTTCGATTAAAGTACCTGTATAGGAACGTAAACAAATCTGCTTTTGCATAAGGGGAATATCCTTGAAGTTCTTTACGTAGCATTCATAATTAATGGTCGACAGCTTACTACCAGTATCCAGTTCGAAAACAAGATTTTTATTGTTATTAATTAATAAGCTTACTTGATAAGGCTCGTTATTCTTACCGCACACGGTGATATTGTAAAACTCACTCGAGTCATCATCGCTATTCACATAATAATGCGCCCTTTGTTGCGCCACTACGCCTTTTTCCCCTTCACTATTACGATTCTTACACACCACTTTGATGTGACCCTTTTGACCACACAAGTCACATGTATAGTTTTTGAAGCGGCAAATTTCCGGCCGATGGTCTCGACCACAGCGCCAGCAAGGCCGCGATGCGCGCGCGCTCCTCGCAGAGCCTGCGCCTCCGCCCGCGGCCGCGCCCCCGCTCCTACCTGCAGCCGCGCCTGCGCGCTCCGCTACTCGATGCAGCGGCTCTGCTGCCGTGTCTCCGCTTGCAGCTGCCCTGGCTAGGCTTCCCTTGCAGCCCGAGCCGCTCGCCACTGCGTGCCGCTCCGCCGCCTCCAACGCAAAAGCCAATTCGATAGCCCGTTTGTAGGTTAACTTTGATTCGGCAAATAATTGTGAACGCATGACGTCATTCGCCAATCCCGAGACAAACTGGTCTCTCAAGTTTTCTTCCAGAGTTGTTTTGAAGTTGCAGGTGCTAGCCAAGTGCTTTAAAGCCTGTAGGTAGTCGCTCAACGACTCGCCTTCACGTTGCCGACGATGCCTGAACAGATGTCTCTCTGCAATGTCGGAACGTTTAGGCTCAAGATGGTTACCGACGATTTCAACTAATTGCGCGAACGTCTTGACCTCTGGATTGTCTGGAGCGCATAGGTCACACATCAAATCATACGTTACTGAGCCCACGACGGTCACTAAGGTAGCCACTTTGAGTTCATTTTTGATGTCGTTCAACGCGATAACTGCTCCACGCGCCTTACGTAAGCCGCCCACTTTTTGCTTGTAATGTCGAAAGGTTCAACTTTTCCGATAGGCATTGTTGTTATTTCGATGTCGGGCACTAGTCAGGAGTAAATAAACACGCAATAACTGAGTTCCGTCGTCGCCAGTTAGGTATTTTGCAGTTAAACGTGGGAGCACATAAAGAAAATCCCGAATCGGTAACACAACTGTTTATTCGAGGGTAATAATATAAAAAGCGACCTACCTACATAGGTGTATACACTACAACACGGAGTATACATGCACGCAATAACGGCTGAACGGATTTACATGAAACTCTGCGTACAGATATACAAAAACCTGAATTGAGACATAGCATACTTGATATCCCGGTAATGCGTTCCTGTGGGATAATATTTATTTTAAGTTTAAAATAGATGGCGTTTTGCGAGCGAACGTTGTGTTTTAAAAATAGATGGCATTGTGCAAGAATCGTATAAACGGCTTCTGCGGCGGTACGGAATTCGCCGGGAAAGCTAGTGGTAAATACATTAATAAAATGAGATTTTTTTTTTTATTGATTCACTTTTGCTTGTTGGAAAACTACTTTTGTTTGGTCAAATTATATCGATACTGAAAAGAACGAACAAAAGGCGCGGATCCAGCCTTCAAAACAGTTTGTGGTCCACAGCCATTCAAAAATGGGCCAAGTTCGAGTAGGAGTATGTACAAAAATGTTTACAAAATATATAACTGAACAAAATTTCGTACAGTGTAAGTTCTACGTGGGCAAAGCCACAGGGCAAATACTAGTAAATTAACATCTCTGAAGGCATCGGATATAATATCATCCGCCTATCGACCTCAACAAACCGTGAAAATGTGACGTCACAAGTCTATTAGGGCTTTGGGCATGCCCATCGCGCCCACAACAGTGGTCCCAATCTAGGATACCCTGTGCTATGGTAACCAGGCATGGACATCAAACATGGAAATACACCCAGACTGAGGCCATTTGTACAAATGCACGGCGGTACCCAGTAGAAACCGCGACGGTTTGTGGCGTAAAAGAAAAACTCCCAAAAGGCATCTTAACACCTATTTATTAAACTAGGTACCTAAAAACTAACCGATAACATTAGAGTACTTCCTAACGATGTCCCGGTAGAAAGTAAACACGAGGTCGCTGGCTTCGCGACACTGTTCCATTGCCTCTCTGTAAGCCGCCTCGCTGAAACTGCCGTCTGTGAACCCTGCAATGGACGACGAACTCTCAGTTTCTTCATCTCGGCTCTAATTGCAGGCTCGTTTTCAAGTTTGCAGAGTGCAACCGTGGTAGAAACGCCTGCAGGCTTAGTGATAGCAACGAAGCGCAAGCGTGCGGTTGGAGTTATTCGCAACGCAGTTCATCAGGCACTTTTTGTAATAACGCAAAAGTAAATTAAATTAAATGATTAAAATCGATGTTATTACCGCTATTTCAATACGTAAATGCTTTTCCATCACAATTCCTAACTAAATCTAGACAGTAAATAATATCGTAATATTATTGTCATAAGTCAAAGAATAAAATAATACAAAGCTAACACACAGATAGACAAGAAACTGTGAACTTCGTAGCCAGCTTTTGATAGAAGACAGTATATAGCACTACATGAAGACATTGCAAGCAAGTTTCTCATTCAAGTTTCCATACCAGAAGGGTGCCAACAGGACAATATGAATATGCCTCCAACGTGTTTCTGTCTGTCTGACCTATAAATGCCTTTTACTCTTGAACCGTAATAGCACAAAGCATATAATACAACAAGTAATAGGTAGGCAGTTGAAATTTTACAGAATGTGTGAATTGAACAAAATAATAAAAATGTGGTGGCTCACACGATTTTTTTACGTTTCTTTTTTTTTTGCTCCATCTTAAAAACGGTAATAGGTACAGGCAAGTGTCAAACTTAGCATGATCATAGTGTAGTCCCTATAGTATTTATAACCACTAATAATAAAAACCGGTCAAGTGCGCGACGGACCTCCACTAAGGGTACTAAACAGAATAATTATTTATTTGCTGTACGTATACAAAATCCAGCACGATTTCTTATGCTAATCACTAGCTAACATTAATTTTACATAGACTAAGTGCCAACTGTGTTCTGAGGTGCCAACAGACTTATTTTTATGGTCGATCTATGTCGATGTATCCCATACTAGAGTAAATCCGTATCATAGGATACATGTCATTTATTTATTGACCGGGTGACACTTCTATATATTGACTAGATGACCACGTGAACTTCGTGTCGCCTACAACGATCTCTTTTTTTGTTCTCGCCGTTTAAACCTTCCCTGGCATTCCACGAATACAAAAAAAGAAAAAACAGCCAAATCGGTCCAGCCGTTCTCTAGTTTTAGTGAGACTAACGAACAGCAATTGATTTTTATATATAAGATAGACTTAATGAAAAATAAAGAAATTTACACACCTACACATAACATGAATAAATGCGAACAATATATTTTTATTTCTATAACAAAAGACATTTTTGCTAAATATGTAACGTTATATGACAGTAGACGAGCCACTAGTCTACAAGCCTCCACCAATCCGGACTTGGCCCCCGTGGTGGAGTATGGCCTATACCTTCCTCAGGGAAGAGACCCGTGCCCCTTGGTGGGGACATAACGGGTTGATAATGATGATGTAATGTTACATTTGTTACGGATATAAGGAGCGCGAGTGTCGCAATTGACCTGTTTTTATTACCTCTCTTCATATATCATTATCTGCTATAACTTGACCAAATGTCTTTAACTTCGTATGGACGTTTTTCGGGTATCAGTGGCAGGGGAAGTGGGTAGAATTCTTTGACTTTAGTTTATTCAAATAATTTGAAAAAAACTTGCTCTAACGGTTCCACCGCAAACTCATCCTGACCTGCGCGGATTTTAGTTCAAGTTATCTGCCGGGCATCAGGCCAGTTCACACATGCAATTAAAGACAAAATCCTCTAACCTGTAACCAGACTCTTCTCGCGACCATCGAAGACAAACGTCATGTTGGCGAGAGAACCCTGCGTCTCCAGTGGACTAGGGTCCAGGACTATGTTGCCGGCCTCACTGATGCAGCAACTGACAGCGGCGAAAACGTAGTTCATCGCGATGCCGGAGTTCAGCAGGGCTAGACACACGCAGTTTAGGCTGGCGGCTAGGAGCTGGAAAGAAGTTCAATGCTTTTATTTATACTGCTTCAGACCTTGTCCAGAGGGGGCGAATCCGGCGTGAAACATTTCGCGCGTTGACGAGGTACTTCAATTAACGTTCTTTTATAATGACATCTAGAGTACTTAAACCGCAACAGATTTAAAAAGTACATTATCAAGAAAAGTTGTTATCACTCCCCACGAGGCACAAAGAAATTATACTAACAGGAAAAAAACCGGCAAGTGCGAGTCGAACTCGCCCACAGAGGGTTCCCTACAAATTTGTAGGTACTTACATATTACAAATAGTTCAGGAATCGCAGTTTTACCGAGCTTTTCCCGAACTTAAAAAAAAAAATGTATGATTTAATTACAAACATACATTTTTTCAGATTTTACCCTGTACTTGTTGAATACAATATTACTTGCCTAATTTCATAATTCTAGGTCAACGGAAAGTACCCTCATCATCATCATCATTCAGCCACAAGAAGTCCACTGCTGGACATAGGCCTCCTCCATGGATTTCCAAAAAGACCGGTCGGAAGCGACTTGCATCCAGCGTATTCGTGCCACTTGGATGTGGTCATCTGTCCATCTTGTGGCTGGTCGTCCTACGCTGCGCTTGCCGATATGTGGTCTCCATTCGAGAACTTTTCGGCCCCATCGGCCATCAGTTCTGTGTGCTATGTGCCCCGCCCACTGCCACTTCAACTTACTAATCCGCTGGGCTATGTCGACTTCATCTCATCATTTCTTATTCGATCTCGTAGAGAAATTCCGAGCATAGCCCTTTCCATAGCTCGTTGCGTGACCTTGAGCTTTCTTATGAGGCCCATAGTGAGAGACCACGTTTCATTGCCATAAGTCATCACTGGTAACGCACACTGGTTGTATAATTTTGTCTTGAGCGATTGAAGTATGCTATAAATTTTGATTCCCTTGAGTGTCGAAATATACGTTTTAAAGGGAGATAAAGGGAGAGACGGACGGACGGACGGACAGACGGATGGACGGACGGACGGACAACAAAGTGATCCTATAAGAGTTCCGTTTTTCCTTTTGAGGTATGGAACTCTATTGCGTATTTATGGCAATAAAGGTTACCGCAACTCGACTTCTAACTAGGAAGGTTCAATTTACCGCAATTTATAGGTTGGCAACCAATTCTGCTAATGTTGTACACTGAGTTAACACTTACCCCACCGTAATCCTCCAGCTCTTGTATTGTGATAGTGATTCCAGACCGTGGATATAAGCAGCCAAGCACAGCAGTCTCGCATGTCTGTTTTATGACATACTCTTTGTACCTGTAAATGAAAAAGTATTAAATTCACATTACCTTCCAAAATAAAGGCATCCACGTTTATTTATTTATTTAATGATAGGGACATCTACAGCAAAATCAATAACAAAAGACTTAACATTTAAGATTAATAACATGGCATGAATGTTGAGGAAGTGAAAGCGATCTGTCAGGATCGTAGTAAGTGGCAGTCACTGGTCTCTGCCTACCCCTCTGGGATACAGGCGTGAGTTTATGTATGTATGTATGTATGTAACATGGCCAATTACAGATTTCCACATAATCCTTACTAATATTATAAACGCGAAAGTTTGTATGTATGGATGGATGTTTGTTACTCTTTCACGCAAAAACAGCTGAACGGATCCGGATGAAATATTGCACAGAGATAGTTATAGACTGGATTAGCACATAGGCTATTTTTTATCCCGGAAAAATGCACATCAAAATTACCACGCGAACGAAGTCGCGGGCAACAGCTAGTAACTTATAAATTTTCTTTATAGAGGGCAGAGATTATCATGTTAATGGTTATTACCACAAACGAAAGAAAGTTACACATAAATGACTTTAACCAAGTAGTATTTTAACTCATCAAAGTGTTTAAATAATTGACAATAATATCCAAAACCCGAAAAGAGAAAGTTTGTTTAATGTATGACACTATCATAACGTGGACATAATTAACCTGTAAAGAAACAGGACTCTATAATGACTTTGACAAATATGATAAGTTCTTACAGGTTGTGCTCTACTGCTCGGCAAAAGCCTCCTCTGCTGCTCTCCATCTCTTCCCCATCTCTTATTTAAGCATCAGAAGCTCAATTTACTTAGATTACAATGGAGCTGGCAAATTAATTAATTAAACCATTGTAAAAATCTATTTTTTTACAATGGAATGAAAAATTCAAGCCAAAACAGGATTATAACTTTCGTCTCCAGCTCACTACAATACAAAATTGTAAACAAAACAGAAGGTATGTTACCTTCATCGCAGGTCATCCCAGAACAACAAGTTGTCGTATTTCCTTAATAGACCAGAAAATTTCATAAACCATTAATCATGACTGGCCTTTAGATTAGATTAGATTAATACTCTACATTGAGGACCATACATTATAAAGGTACATGAAAAATCATAAATATCTAAGTTACATAGTATGCAACTGGCGGTGTTGCGAAATAAAACATGTTTGTTGCATGAAAGCATGAGTGGTGTGATTAGAACATGTTTAGCCTGTGAGCCTAAGTCTGTGTACCATTTCAGACATTTTTTAATCTGTGCTTTTTCACTCACTACTCGATCAACACACCAAGCTGCACCCATTTGTTAATCCTTCAATACCTGCATTTATCCAATAAACCTGCAACAAAGGCACAAGACAACGTTTCCTTACGTCTGGCAACGTTTTCCTTATAACGTTTCCGTACAGACAGTAAAAGCCTTTACCTATCAGAAACTGAAGGTTTTCCACTTTTACTGCTGAATATCACCTCCAGGGTCGACTTCTCAATGCTCTGGCTCTGCATTTTGATGTCCAGTGGTCCATTTACACTAACTAACGCCACTGTTTCTCCTGAAAGATTAACAAACAACTATTTATTTATTTAGAGATCAATGGAAATCAAACAGCTATTACAATCACAGAATCTAATATAGGGAAACATAAAGCCAATTACAGGTTCACACTTACAGCACACAATTTAGGAACAAGATAAAACAAAAATATTCTTTATTGTACACCAGGAAAAACACAAACATAATATGTTTACAATCATCATCATCATCATCATCACCCCATAGCAGTCCACTGCAGGACATGGGTCTCTCCTGTATGGGAGATAAATACAATATTCTAATCAAACTCAAATACTAAGAAGAAGTCGCTCGCTGCACAAATTACTCAAATCACTTATATTAAGCAGGAATAAGTTAGTAGTAATAATGAAGTTGGTAGAAACTTAAGATTTCGCAATCGATTAGAAAATGTTCATGATGTCTAGGCAGAGCGCACTTAGAAGTAATTAGAAGGAACAAACTAAGGGAATAAGCAGAAAAGTATTCGAGAAATAGCGATTCACATACCTTGTGATAATATTGCCGATCCATCGGATTTCGTCAAGTAATTCAGCTCGCATTTCATAGGCCTGAGCTTGGACTCTCCAGGTTTCGCGTCTGCCATGACCATTTTTGCGAAAATCTCGTGTTATTCAAGAAAATTACGGATGCTGTTTTCGAAAAATCTATGCGCGCCGCAACAAAAACATGTGGATGTGACATTGACTTGTTGACACATCAAGCATTTTTTTTTTTTTTTCGAAGTCTCCTCTAAGAACACGTCGCTTTTAGCAGTAACGAAACGCTTTGGGTGCGTTCACACTACAACAGCGACGTTAGCATGGCGACCGCGACCGACATGGAGACGACCGAGACTTGTCTACAACTGGTAACATGGCGGCATTGCCGAGATAATTTCAGCTGAGTTAGACACTAATTGTGACATATACGACCGAGACATGTCTAGTACCCCCGGAGGTGAAGACAAGGCTTCGAGACCATATAATTCAACAGAAAATACTTATATTGTTAATGTTTTTTTTGTGTTCTTGCTGTATTGTACTTTCCTTTTGATGTTCGTTTCTTAATTTTTTCCATACTTAGTGCAAGCAAAGAAAATCAAGAAAACCACGGAAAATTACAGGAATGCGTTTTGTTACTACTATTGTAAAGCGTGTTCATTAAAAAAATCAAATAAAAATTAATGGTTTTGACTCATTGCTTGCGTAGGAACGAAACGCAATTCGTAACTTTCTAGTGAAGTTCCGCTGTCGGAAAAAACTGATAGCAATTTTTACAGGGTTGCCAGACAAAAATACAACACTTTTATTTAATATGGCAATAACTACTTTTTGGTAACAAGACCGCACTCTATTGACTATCTCGAGTCTCGGCTACCACGCTCGCACTTTCGACATGGCAAGTACTTCTAAGTCTCTCACTCGACGTCGAGAGAGAGTCAAAACGCGCATGCTAAGCAAACTGGTTTCGCGGCGAGCTACACGGCCTAGTCTTTTTTTCATCATTATCATTAGGGTGGAGCGAAAAAATTTTTTTTAAATTTCGTGACTCCTGGGTAATTAATCATTGACCTATATCTTAAGGTGTACAAACCCAAAATTTCAGGTTGATAGGTCAATATCTTCAGGTGGCGCACTTGACTTGAAATTTGGAAAATAAAAGAAAAATTTAGTCTCATCTAATTGGTGTTAAAATAAAAAGTAAAAACTTTAATACAAATACTTTTATTAAAGTTATGAAATTAATGAAGAAATACGATGTTTCATGCATTAATAACAATGTCTAACTATCTAGATCAGTCGGATCATGACCATCTTTTTGGCTAAATTATTGAGATTTTGTCTCAAAATGGCAAATCTCGTCTGCCTTTTATCTTGGATCTTATGTACCCATCTCTTGCCTCTGGCCCACAGACTGATAAAGCAGCTTCTGTCACAAGCTTTACACACCGTTCTACTGCCCGGGTGTGGCAGGGAAATTTCAGGAAATGACGCAAATGGTCGCCTGAAGAAATCATCTTCGTTATTTCTGCATCGCTGTATTTCATCGTCATGGGGGGCTCTGTAACTTTTTCCTGAGACCAATCAATTAAATCGTAATAATTTGAAGCATCCGGTTGTAGTTGAGGAAGTTGAAACTCGCGTACTTTTTTACTTTTGTTCTCTTTTCTTGCTTTCAGTATTCTTCTGAGAGCTAGTTCCCTGATGTGAGATTCATCACCTGTAACGTAGCTAGCAACAAATTTTCAGGGTGGGCAAAAAATTAATTTCGTTGAATTGTTTTCAATACAAGACTTTTTAGATCATCTTGCATGTATAGAGATCTTTTAATCATGTTAAAAACGTGAATGGGACCATATTTGCATGAAGACTTGGTCTTGATCTCAAACCAAGTTGGTGCGTAAACTTTCATGATGGAAATGACTAGTTCTTTCAGTTTGTCTGATGGTGTTGCTGTACCCACATATAAACGAAGAACCCTGTTTGCACAAGTTAACCATCGGGAATGGGCTAGCTTTCTTGGATCTTTGTTTGCTAACTCATGTGAGATAGTGCCTGGAGAAATAGCTGAGCACATTTGAAACAAATATTTTTGATCAGTGCTTAATTCGTCAGCAATTACATGTGGCAAATCTGTGTTTATAGCTTCAAAAGCCATCACTTTATAATCTAGGCACTACTCAAGCTTTTTTCCAATGCTGCTTGAATAAGTTTGAGGACCCGTTGTCATACCATCGAGACTGGCGAACAAATGGCGAAATGGTAGGTAATTCATTTGCATGCAGTAGGCACACGAACCATTGTAAAGGTCGGTTAAGGTGTTTTTCCAATTATACAATGACACCATTTTTATGTCCTGTATTTATCGCATCCAATTGCTACCAAAGAATTGTGGAATTCAAAGTTTTTTTGTAGGAATTCCACGATACTCTTTTTGATTGTAATTGCTTTTCCTGAATCAATTGACAGGTGGCCGATATATTCAGAATCTGGCTCGGATATTAGTGATATATGTTCTTCAGATATAGTCTTCCGACGTGACATATTTCCAGTCTTTGTCATGACAATAGTTTTATCTTTACGTCCGTCAAAATACAAAAAGACAAACACGCTGCAAATCTTGACGTACTTTTTGACGTTGTCGATGTAATTTACTTCGGTCTATGACTTTGGATGAATTCTCACTACTGGTCACATTCAAATCCAGCATTGTTGCGTTGACTATGTTTG
Organism: Yponomeuta cagnagella; assembly: GCA_947310995.1. Classification (NCBI taxonomy): domain Eukaryota; kingdom Metazoa; phylum Arthropoda; class Insecta; order Lepidoptera; family Yponomeutidae; genus Yponomeuta; species Yponomeuta cagnagella. Next base: position 1,326,836 of record OX371287.1, on the reverse strand, counting down.
TTGCCGCTCGATCTGAAACTCCGGTCCTATCACAAGCTGTAGCTAGATTTTCCAACTTATTTCTCATTTGTTGCATCTGTTTTTGTTGTTTGAGATCGTGGGGTTTTGGAATGCAACGCTCATGCAGGTCAGCGTCTAGTGTTTCGGAAGAGGAACTATCTTCACTATGTGGTACGACTGAAGCAGAAGTAGACGCGCTTGGAGTACTAGTCGTAGTACTCAGAATGCAGGTAGACGTAAGATGAAAAATTATCGTATTATTTTTTACTTAACCCTCAGTGCGCCACCTGAAGATGAAGTCCCAAGCTTTTGATTTTTTGCATAGATAATATGCTACTATAGTATCAAAAAATAGGCACCCGGGAAATCCGAAATTTTGAAAAAAAAAATTCGTCGTTTTCGCTCCACCCTAATCATCATTCAGCCACAATAGTTCCACTGCTGGACATAGGCCTCCTCCATGGATTTCCAAAAAGACCGGTTGGAAGAGGCCTGCATCCAGCGCCTTTCTGCCACTTGGATGAGGTCATCTGTCCATCTTGTGGCTGGTCGTCCTACGCTGCGCTTGCCGATATGTAGTCTCCATTCGAGAACTTTTCGGCCCCATTGGCCATCAGTTCTGCGTGCTATGTGCCCCGCCCACTGCCACTTCAACTTACTAATCCGCTGGGCTATGTCGACGACTTTCGTTTGTCTACGGGTCTCATCATTTCTGATTCGATCTCGTAGAGAAATTCCGAGCATAGCCCTTTCCATAGCTCGTTGCGTGACCTTGAGCCTTCTTATGAGGCCCATAGTGAGAGACCACGTTTCAGTGCCACTGGTAACACACACTGGTTGTATAATTTTGTCTTGAGCGATTGAGGTATATTAGGCCTAGTTGGACTGTTAGTCCTAAGTAGACGTATTCGTCTACTAGACAACTTCGAGAGTCGGGTTCCCCAATGTTATTGGGGTGGGCACAACACGGGCGTTCGACATTACCTTCGTTTTGTCCATGTTCATTTTAAGGCCCACACGTTGGGAAACTCGACTGAGGTCTTCGAGCATTATGCCGAGGTCTTCCATCGTTTCTGCCATGACTACTATATCGTCGGCAAATCGAAGGTGCGTGATATAGTTTTTTTTTTTAATTTGGTCTTTGCCCCGTGCTTTAGGGTGCACAGGGATTTTGCCAATGTCTCGTTGTGAAAGGTACACGCTACTTTATATATACAAGAAACCAATGTAGAAAGAGATATTATAATTTGATGAGGAGTTAAAGTCGAATGTTGAAATAATTAATATATTTACATAGTATTCTAATGAATTTAGTATGGGTGTACAGAAGGAGGGTTTTGAAGTTGATGGGACGAGGGATAAAGAAAGGGAGGAATGGGTATAAAGAGGGGAAACGGGGGCAATTGAAAAAAATATGATCAGTGGTCCCTTCGTCGAGACCACACTCACACAAAGAATTATCCCGAATCCGAATTTTGTGAAGGAAAACAGGGGTGCAGCAGTGGCCTAGGCGCAGACGACAAACTGTAGAAGTGACAAATTTTGGGAAATTTCGAGCTTTGAAAAACCACGGTCTAGCTGGGATAGATGGTTGAATGCTACCGTAAAATTTTCCAACGCGATTCTGACTAGAAGACCACAAAGTATTCCAGTCTTTAATCATGTTTGGTTTGGCCAGAGCTAGTAGATCGTGGGCAAAGTTATTATTATGATCCAAGCAACCGCTATCAACAGCTAACTTAGCTAGAGAATCAGCCGATTCATTTCCTTGAATTCCACTATGACCCGGGATCCAGGCAAGGACTACTGTGATATCACGTAAATGACATCGTAACAGGAGGTCCCTAATACTTAAAATAATAGGGAATGTAGATTTACTGCGAAAAGGGTTTGATAAGATTGCCAGTAGAGCACTAAGGGAATCAGTAAGAATAATTGAAGGACTAAGAGTGTGGGATTCTATAAAAGAGAGGGCTTCAAGGATGGCAACAGCCTCGCCAGAAAAGACAGACGAGTGTGGAGGACACTTGTAGCAGAGAGCAACATTGAATCTAGGTACCCATGCTGCTGCACCAACGCAGCCTTCATCCAAAAGGCGGGAGGCGTCAGTAGATAACAAATTAAAACCTAAAAAGTTCGAGGAAATTATAGAATTAAATAAATCGTTACAACCGAACGAGTCCTTACCAATACCGATATTTAAAATAATGTTAGGAGAATAAAGTAAAGCTTCAAAATTTGTAGTAAATAAAGGATTTTTATCAAAACAAAGAACTTTCTGAGAAAGATTATTAATTTTCCGAAAGCTAACTACTAACGGCGGAATATCCTTGTGTCTCCAGAAAGGATGGTATGATATTAAGTTTGAAAGGGATTGAAGGCGAGAGTGCAGAGGATGACTTGAAATTTGAGAAACTTTGAAGTAATACCGGTCACAAAGATATTGTCTTCTAAGGTTAAGTGGAGGCTCAACACATTCCACTTGCATGGCATTAATGGGAGAAGATTTCATTGCGCCTAATATGATACGAAGAGACTTAGATTGAATTTTAACGAGTTTGATAATGGATAGCTTACTACCTGGAATTAAAAGAAAAGATGCGTAATCTAGGTGACTGCGAACAATGGCATTGTAAAGAAGTTTTTGAGTATAGGGATGTGAGCCCCACCAGACACCTGAAAGGGCTCGTAGAGCATTGATATTTTTTTCACACTTCTGGGCTATGTAATTGAAATGCGGGGTGCCAGTTAATTTTGAGTCCAGAATCAAACCAAGATATTTAACCTGATTAAATATGGGTATGATCTGATTGTCGATTGAAATTTCCACTGAAGGAACATCCCTTCTTCTTGTGAAAATGACAACCGAGCTTTTTGAAGTGGATAAAGACAGACCATGATTGTTGAGCCAAACGTTTAAATAGCTTAAAGCAGTATTAATATTAATGGCAGCCTCCGAAATAGAGCCAGAAGAAGAGTATAAAGCAACATCATCCGCATACTGAAGAACTTCACAGAAGGAGTTAACTGATAATTCTAAATCTGAAGTATAGATGTTATAAAGAAGGGGGCTTAATACAGAACCTTGAGGAAGACCTTTCCAGATAGTCCTTGAAGGGACAGTTATATGCTGAAATCGAAATGAAATCGATCTTTCAGAAAGTAAATTAGTAATAAAGTGCGTCAACTTTGCTGGGATATTAAGTTGAAGCATTTTCTGCCTTAGAATAGGAATTTGGACATTATCATAAGCGGAAGATACGTCAAGAAAGGCACTGACAAGAAATTCCCTTCTGGTGAAGGAAAGCCGTATATCAGAAATGAGAATACTTAAGCAGTCAGTGGTACTTTTGCCTTTGCGAAAGCCAAATTGGCTTTTAGCTAAAATTTGTCTGTTTTCCACTAACCATTCTAAACGATTTTTCAAGAGGTGTTCCATGACTTTAGAAAGAACCGAGGCAAGTGCAATAGGCCTGTAAGAGGAGTGATCAGTGGGAATTTTTCCAGGTTTCAATATAGGAATTATTAAATAGGACTTCCACTGGTTAGGAATAGTTCCGGAGTCGAAAATTTTGTTGACTAAAGATAAAAACAATTCATGTGACTTTGAGCCAGACTTAATGAGAAAAGAGTAAGGAATGCCATCAATACCAGGGGAGGAATCACGCAAACCATTCAGGGCGCATTGAAGCTCAGAAAAAGAGAAGGGGTCATCAAACCTATCATGGGAAACGAAACGAGGATAAGGGGAAGGCAGATCCCAATGATTAGGAGCAGATGGTGGAGCAAGCTTATTGGCAAAACCATTCGCCCAGGAGGAAGGGTCGTTAGAAGATATATTTCTATCAAGCAATGAGCCTCTAAAACGCTTGACATTTCTCCATATCATAGAGGCCGGGGATCTGGGTGAGAGAGACTCGCAAAATTTCTTCCAACCATTTCTTTTTTTATTTGCTAAGGTGCGTTTAGCTACTGCAGCTATCCTCTGATAAGAGAGAAAGTTTTCAGTCGTCATAGCAGAGCCATAAAGTGCTTCGGCCTCTTTTCTATCGTTAACAGCTTTTGTACAGTCATCGTCCCACCAGGGAGGGGACGACACTCGGCGACAGCATGGAATTTTCTTTTTTTTTGGGAAACAAGATTCAGCTGAATTAATAAGAATATCTACAAAGGCACTGTAGGTTGATAAAACGTCGGAATCAGAAAAAGAAAGTTGTGAAAGCATATTTTCAACACAGGTGAGAAACCCATCCCAATTGGCTTTATTAATTTTAAACTTTAGTAATGGATCTGGAGAAGAAGAAGGTTGTACTCTTAAAGGAATAGTGACAGTAATAGGAAAGTGATCACTGCCATGGGTATTATTTAAAATCTTCCAGGAAACCAGAGAAGCAAGAGAAGAAGAGCAAATGGATAGATCAACAGCGCTACGAGGATCAAATAACGGTGAAACCAGACGAGTGGGAGATCCATCGTTAATTATACATAAGTTAAGGTCTTGAAATAAGTCTACCAGATCGAAGCCAAAGGCGTCGCAAGATGGGCAACCCCACATTGTGTGATGAGCATTAAAGTCTCCTAAAACCATGATAGGGGAAGGTAGAAAAGAAAGAAGATTAGAGATTATAGGAGTAAGAGAAGAGCTGGGAGCGGAAATATAGACTGATAGAAACGTGATGTCCAGCACCCTTGCTGCGACTGCATTAATCTCATCTGGGAGAGGAGGAAGAGCGATCTGGGAAAATAAGAAGGAATGATTTAAAAGAAGTGCACATCCGGCATGTGCATCCGGTCTATCGCTGCGGAGACAAGAGTATCCCGGGATCCCGAAACGAGAGCCCGGGGCTAGCCACGTCTCCGAGACAGCGACAACCGGAGGGAGGAGTTCATTAATGATGGCAATCATTTCGTGCTTTTTATGGCGAATACTTTTAACATTCCATTGAAGGATTTGATGCTGACGATGGGGATGGCGATGAGGCGCCATTGCGAACAAATGAAGAAAGCTGAGAAAGTTTTTGGGCAACGTTGGACGGTAGGGAAGTATCATTGTACTTGGTAATAATATTTAATAAGAGGCTAAGAATAAGATCTAAGAAATTTTCGTTAGAGGTAGCCTCAGAGGGGCTTTGGAGGGCGCAACCGTTGGGCAAACTTGAAGAGATACTAGCAGTAATATTATTGTGGGTTACCTTATCGTAACCAGGAGCAAGAGGAGAGCGAGGTCGAGGAGTTTTGAATGTGGTCTTTTTGTATGACCTAGATGAGCTAACATTAGGAGAAAGGGAAATGAAGTTTGGAGACGGTGGAGTGTAGACGGGCTGAGATGGAGCAAAAAGGGTGCTGGCGACATCCGCATAAGAGGAACGTCTAATAGTGGCAGGGAAACGCAGAGATGCCTCGGCGTACGAAACGTTTTCCTCAGACATTGTCATCTTAATAGAATTTTGTCTTGAGTGTTCAGGACAAGAACGATTCGTAGCCTCATGGGCACCGGAACAAAATAGGCAACTTGCCTCATCAAGAGAACGAGGGCATGAATGCCCCGTGTGGGGTTGCGCGCATCTATAACACCTCGGCTTCGAACGGCATTGAGCCTTTACGTGACCGAAGCGGCAGCAGTCCAAGCATTGAATGGTTGGTAGAAGGTAGACCTCAACGGGTAGCGATGAGTGGTATGAAAATACCCTTTCGGGCAGTTTTTGTCCGTGGAATGTAAGGACTACCGACTGGGACGGGACCCAAGTCGGTTTGTCATTTTCCATCTTTTTACGGTTTAAACGCCTGGCTTTAAGGACTCCGCCACACCCCTGGGGGAGAGACAAAGACCCAACAAATTCTTCCATCGACCAGTCGACGGGTACACCCCTGACCAGTCCCATGCGGGTGATGTTATAAGTGGGGATAGAAACTTTGTAGCCGTTGGCCGCAATCGCAGGGTTTGAGATGAAATTATTTGCATCGGTTGCAGTTTTTAGGGTTATAGCCACTCTGTTGCGGCCAACTGCTTTAACACCATCGTTGACTATTCCTATAAAAATTTTCTTAACCAGGAACTGGCCTAGTTTGATTGGTCTGATGGTAAGACCCGCCGACGGGTCTTCGAAAGCACGCTGAACGTGGACGACAAAGGGACCACTAGAGTTACAGTCGTATTCCTTTATATCGGTGTCCAAAGAAGGGTGCGTGTAAATATTCTGAAGAGAGGCATTTACGGTTTCCCGATCCGAAGTAATATTTTTTTTGGCAGGAGCTGGAGATAACGTTGAATTTATCGAGCGATCATCGGACAACTTACGTTTATGCGATAAATTAGGGCTTATGTCGGGAGGGTCCCCGTCAGGTTCCTCCATCTTGGATCACTTTTTTGCTAGAAAAACCTAGTCTAGCTTTAGTTTTTACTTACAAAATAAAGGGACACAGAAAAAGAAATCAGGAAATAAGGACTAAACCCGCATCAAAATTATTGAAAATAATCAGAAGCTGATAATATGGCAAAAGAATTCGTTAAAATATTTTTTTTTTTTCAAAATAACCGACATTCACGTGTACCGATCAACAACCTACCTCTGAGTCTTTTTTTAATTCGATGCAAAAAAAATACTGTCACTTTGACATTGTGCCTGGGTCGTAAGCACACACCATTACATTTGTTGACGTACTCTATGTGCACATCAATACAAGTTCATTTTTTAAGGTCGTGACAGACGACGGCTATAAATATAATATTAATATATTGCGCGATGTCTTGTTCTATGCTAGATCTGGCCGCAGTCGTGTGTGGACGCGGTTTACATATTGGATATGGTGTGGAAAAAATATCGCATAAATTAACGCCCAAGTTTCCAATAAAATAGAGAGTTTTACCTAAAAATAAAACATACCTATTATTTTTTCTTGAGATATCCGGAATCCATCTTTGAGTGAAGCCTCTGCTTTTCTGTCGTTTGAGTGTCTAGCCAACTTCCTCTCCCCGACGGTGGCGCCACCTACCTTGTTGGGCGAATTGTCATGGCGCCAAACTGACAACTTTTCGAACGGTTTTTGGTCATTATAAAGCTCAAGATGCACCAGGTAGAACTTACCTGGATTCCGGATATCTCAAGAAAAAATAATAGGTATGTTTTATTTTTAGGTAAAACTCTCTATTATTTGTTTCGTATCGATATCCGGAATCCATCTTTGAGTGACGTGTTTGATATCTCCTGGTGTAAGAAAAGTTTAGAAAACGCTATAATGTGTGAGACAACGATATTGGTTTCAATCAATCAATAATTACTATAATTAAATAAAACCAAAATAAGGTCTGATAGACAATTATGTTTAGACAGTGATTTATCGTGCGGCAACGAAAAAATTTGATAGAGACGTCAAATCATTTCTAACAGTATTAGTTTCAATCACTTCTCTTTGATAAAATTTTTTAAATGTATGCTCTCTTTTCCAATTACCGGTAGACAATATTTGATCTACAACAACTTGACAACAGCTGAGCGCAGAGAGCCTGGAGATGCCTCAATACCTGCTTCTCGAAGCAAAGATTTTACCCAGCCACCCAAGACCGTTCTGGATGCAGGTTTTGGGTCACCTCTGGCTGTGATAAAAAGTTCTTTGAACTTACCAATTTCTCTGCGTGACTCTGACAAGGGCAATAAAAGCCTGATCCAGTAGATGACATTAAGGTTCCTGTCCGGGTGCTCCCGTAACCTCCATCCAGACTGTCTATAGTTAGCATTGTCGGTCTTGGAACCAAACGTGGGCCAGAATACAATTGACTCACCTTCGTCCATGAAACCAGGCTCGATATTTAGAAGAGTGAGATCGTGCACTCTGCGTCCAGATGCAAGAAGTAATAAGGTAGCTACATGTCTGGATACCTGATAGAGATTATTCTCTGCAGGCGGATGATTACATAAATATTGTAACAGTACTTTTGGGTTCCAAATCGGTGGTTTAGCAGGTCTTTGTTTTGCTGCAGCTATTGCTTTGAGAATATGTTTGATAAAGAAGTTTGAAGAAAAATCTACATCAGTATTTACATTAGTAAATGTAGCGATTACCGACTTGTGCACCAAAATAGTTCTATAAGCTAAGCCTGCATCATTGTGTAGATGTGCTAAGTAACGAGCTACTTGTTCAGCCTTAGGATTTCTATAGTCTATGGACTGGCTGTGACACCATGATTTCCATCTCCTCCATGCCGGTTTGTAAGTGTTTATGGTAGATGGTCGCCAACTTGACATTAGAAGATTACGTTCTGACTCAGTCCAACTGTCCACTAAACCTTGCCACCCAAAATCAACCATGCCTCCAGACCTAGGTTTTGTATTTCCGGTGGATGGCAACCCGTCCTCGTGTCTACTAGTACTTGAGCCAGCGCTGGAATCTGATACGGGGGTCGGAGTGCTCGTCGTTGTAGGTCTGCCTGCCAAAAGACTTTCTTCCACTTGGGGGCTATCAGTATGTAATGACCGCTGGCTAGGTTCAGGTGGGACAACACGCGTGGTATCAAGTTGGGTGGAGGGAACAGCCATGCCAGTTCGTAGTTCCACTGGTGACAGAACGCATTGTGCGACAGAGCTCGATAATCCTTCGCGTCTGCTGAGACATACCTTTCTACCACATGGGCTGTTCGAGAAGCGAACAGATCCACTTCCGGCTCGCCCCACAGTTGAAATATCTCGCTCGTTGCCTGCGGAGTAAGGTGCCATTCCGGACAGGACTTGCCGCGAGATAACGCGTCCACCTCTGCATTGAATCGGCCTGGGAAGTACTGAGCTGTCAGAGAAATATTCAAGTGATCGAGTACCGTAAGAAGCTCCTGTGTCTGCCCGAGTAATCTTTTTGACTTGGTCCCGCCTTCTTTGTTTATGTAGGCGACTACAGTACGGTTGTCTGTTTGAAGGAGTATCTGAGCGTTCTGAAGGTGATGTTTCTCTTGACGAATCGCTGCGAGAACTGCAAACATCTCTTTTCTGTTCGCGTGCCATGTTTTTTGATTTCTTAGCCATGTACCTGCGAGGGTTTCGTCGCCGAGCTGTGCGCCCCATCCGAAGTCGGACGCGTCTGTCGTCAGAAGATGGGTGACTGGTCCTATGTGTATAGGCATTGAGCTTCCTAATGTGCTGAGCCACCATTGCATCTCTGAAATAACTGGCTGCGGGATGCTTACTTGTCGGTAGGGGTGATGCTTCGGCAGCTGTCGACTGTAGTATTGCATTGTTCGACAGTGAAGCCGTCCCCGCCGGGTCACGAACGTGGCGAAGTTGAGTCTCCCTATTAGTGATTGGTACTGTCTGAGGGACCAACTGCCTTTCTGCATCTGGTGCTGAAGTGCTTTGCGTAGCGTTAGGCACTTTGGTTCCGACAAGGACTTTGCGTTGCGTTTTGTGTCCCATGTTATGCCCAGAAACTCGAGGCAGCGAGTCGGAACCAGCACAGACTTGGCGAAGTTTATGGTCCAGCCAAGACCGCGGAGCAGGTTGATGGTGAACGCTATGTTGTTGCGCAGTTCGTGTTGGGACTGGCTTGCTAACAAAAAGTCGTCCAGGTAAACTACACACCTGATGCCTCGCGATCTCAGGTGCTCCGCTATCCAATTTGTGAGAGAGGCAAATGTCCTTGGCGCCGAAGACAGGCCAAAAGGCAAGCAGGTCATTTGTAGTAACCGACGATTGTAAACGAGCCTCAGAAACCTGCGATGTTCTTGTGCTATAGGCAGGTGAAAATAAGCTTGGCTGAGGTCGACCTTTACCATCCAATCCAGGTGCTGAAGGAAACTTGGAACACGGAAATGACTGAATAGCTGGAAAGACTTTGTCTTTACGAACTTGTTGAGCTGTTTGAGGTTGAAGATTGGCCGGTGTGTGCCGTCTGGTTTCGGAACTAGAAAGAACGTTGACAAGTAGCTCGGTGTCAGTTCTGCGTCCTCCAGTACTCCCGACGCCAGCATACTCTCTATTTGCAGGGTCATATGAGGGGACGGTTTGGTCTGATAACTTTGCATGGTCATTGAATTGGGAAATATCAAGGGTGGTTTTAGCATGAAAGGAATCCGCGTGCCGCCTAAAAATTTGCATATTTCTATTGGAGCTCCTAGATTTCTCCACACACTCTGAAATCGCCTCAGACAACCACCCTGAAACCTTTGAGAGTCATTCGCGATGTTTATTTTTAAGCGATGTGCGAGATTGGGGCTTTTTCCCCTTTGAGGTTCGCTTGTCGTTGCCGCCTTTTCCTCGATTAGGCTTATAAGTCGCTTGCGGCGCACGCTGATCTTTTTTGGTGTTTTTTCCTTGACGAAAGAAGTTATCGCTTTGTTTACTAGTGGATGGCTTTGAATTTGCATAAAACTTTTCTTTGTACTGCTGTTGAACCGGTCGGGATTGCGCGATTAACTTTTCGACCCCCCCAATTTTTTGCAAGTAAGTTTGCATCGCTTCGCTATCAAACAGCAAGTTGGAGCTTGGAGGCATTTTTTGCAAGACATCGCGATGAAATTCGTCCGGTATTTGACGTAACAGGGCCTCTCGGCGCAATGTAATGAAATCGGCACGCCTGCCACAAACTATTTGTAATAAATCGTCGGAAACGTTGCTATACGCAGAATTTTTTGAAAAAAGTTCTTGAATTTTTTCGAATAGCGATGATGGCGTGAGTGTTGTCTTTGAATCGCTCGACCAATCAACCAGTGTTTGTAAGGCCAATTGTAATTCTTCTTTTTGGGAAAGAACAGCGTTTGACAAGGCAGCAAAAGTACGCTCTAAAAGGTGCATGCGAGGGTCCTCCCGAACGGCTAGCGCTTCGAATCGCTTCAGTTCATCGTTTACATTTAGTTCGACAAAACCGGGGGTAGACAAATATTTTTTCTGTGTTTCGGAAAAACGTACTGCATGCCAATCGTCACATTTGAAATGTTGTAACTGCGCTAATTTTGCGAGGCGCTGGTCATTCGATTTAACGAAAACCGGGTCTTTAACTGTTGTAGAAAGATCCGATAGTACAAGCTGAGGTTTTTCCGTACTAGCTGTAGGACGGCGTAAATCAAGATCATTTAGAGTTACAGCGCTATTGGTTGATGAAACTGCCACACCGTCGGCGCTAACACTATCTCTAGCCGTATTCTGCGTTATCATGTTCGTCAAAAAGGCCACTTGTTGCGACAAAAATTCAAATTGAAGATCACTCACATGTTTGGTCCGTTTTGTTTTACGAACCCTTTCCTGGCTGGAGCTGGAGGCCTTGCTCGATGTCGTAGACCCATCGCTGCTCGAACTTGGAGAAGGAGAACGCTTTCGTTTTTTTGAACCACGATCGTCACTTTTTTGAGTATTTTTCTCAACCGAAATCACACTTTCACAATTACTGTTCTCGTTCTCCATTTTATTTGGAGAGAGGAATTTAAATTTTATTTTAATACTGTAAAATTTAACAGTTTTTCGTTAGCTAGAACGATGTTCACGACGCGAAAAACGACGCTATAATGACCAAAAACCGTTCGAAAAGTTGTCAGTTTGGCGCCATGACAATTCGCCCAACAAGGTAGGTGGCGCCACCGTCGGGGAGAGGAAGTTGGCTAGACACTCAAACGACAGAAAAGCAGAGGCTTCACTCAAAGATGGATTCCGGATATCGATACGAAACAAATAATACCTATATGTCAATAAAAAACTCTGTTATCAAAACAAAACTAAAAAAAAAAAAAAGCAGAAATCTCTTTCACATGTTTTTCTAGGCCACATGAGTACATGTGGCCTAGAAAAACTAGCCAAAATTGTCGAAATCACAAGAAAACACGGGAAACAACATTTGCGTAACCAACAAAAAAACGGAATGTTTGAAAATAAATTACGTCTTCATAATGTGTCTAACCTCACACCGAAGGTTATTTACATCCAAGTGTTACCGATACGTAAAAAACAAATAATTCTATTTTACTTCCAAATTAAATTTGTGTGAACTACATTGATGTTTTTTAAATATGTAATTTTTATGGATTTAATTTTAGATAATCTTCGATACAATTAGGTTTTTGGACAGCCGAGTCTACGTTTTTGCAGTAAAACAAAAATCTACCGAATATAAAAATATATTTTATAACGGTGGATCAGTGCCATTTTTGTTTTGCATTGAATTAAAAAACATCTGGTACGCCGCCACTCCTTTTTGTTAAGGGCCACTTACGCCGGGGCAACACTGTGCGGCATTGCGGCATGCCACATGCCATATGCTACAATAATTATCAAAAATGTCGCACATTGTGGCAAGAATCGTGCGGCGTAGAACACTTTCCTTCGTGTGGCAGACTGTCGCAGCTTGTATCCGAATAAAAAAGACTGCCGCGTGCTATATCGGCCGCATGATGTTGGCGATTGTAGCATGCAACAAAGAGCCGGATGCCACAATTTGTAGCATGCCGCACTGCAGCACGATGTTGCTCTGGCGTAAGAGAGCCTTTATGTTCACGTACGTACTAAATTACTCCCTTTATATCCCTTTTGTTACGTTCTCACACAGAACATTTCTCTGCAGAGACGTGCGTGCGTACGTGACGGAGCGAAAGCGAGCGTATCATGCAAGCAACCATTTGGGAGTGTGAACGAGCACATTGCTATGCAGCCTCGTTTCTCAAAATAATAATTTTAACTCTTTCATTTCGCAATAAAAAGGAAATAAAATTCAGTTGATGACGTCAATCCCACAGATCACCACTGATTATGGTGGAATTTTTGTTTATTGGTCAACCAAGCTACCAACTAAAGTTTATTTTCATAGGAGTTTTGTGAAAATAAAAGCGGCAACCATGTCGCAAACATTTTGTTTGGAGCCGGATATCATAGCGGCGGGCGAAAATGTTATGCCCGACGTCAACAACGACCTGGTTCTAGCCAAGAACTTTCTGAAGCAGCAGAGTGCTGCTACTGGAGATTCCTTGTGAGAAACATTAAGGTTTACTTTCTGAACACACCCTTGGCGGGAAATTACGCTATTGGTTTGGCCGGTTTATTTTGTTCCCGCGCTTTTACTTCTTCCGGCGGCGTTATTAACTACCTACCAATTCTTGCTACCTACCTACCCTGGTTTAGCAACGTTACGTCATTATCATCTGGCCCCTATACTGTGATGACAGAGGACTATTTTTGTTTTTGTTTTTTTTTTACTACACATGCAAAAAGAGTAGAAGATTTGTAAGTATTTATTTTCTGAAAATCAAATAGTATTTTTTAACTGTAATAATCGTTTTATTTTCGGAAAATAAAAACCTAAATGGGTACCTAATTTATCAGTAATATCGGTTATCGGCTGATGATGGCTCCAGTACTCCTAACGCTAATAAGTAAATTTCGAGTGCGTTTATAGTTTAGCCCACAAGAGCTCTAAAGTTTCAATAAGTAGGTAAACTTAATGGTATTTCATTGGTCTAAAATGTACACCAAAATACTGCCCTCGTAACGAGAAACAAAACACAGTGTTTTTACTTTGGATGCAAAAATGAGCTACTCAGGTATAGTTCTATAAGTAAAAAAAATATCGTGACTGTAGATCTACTAGAAACCTGAAATTTCAGTAAGAAAATATGCAGTAATGTCATGAAAATCCTTCTAATCCTAAGAAATATCACAGTAATAAGCATTTGCTAGTTTAAAACGCAGTAATATTTATCATTTTGCCAACTTGAAACACAGTATTGGTTATTACTGCATTTAATGTAACAAACAACAATATGTCTTTTCTTAAAATACTAAGTAAGAAAGCAGTAAAAAACAGTACAGCCTTCTGAGCTTTCTTTTTGAGCAAACGAGACTGTTCCGAAATAACTGTTTGGGTTGACAACAGTCCCAGCCAAAACAAAAACTGGGCCTTTTTCATTTCTGGTTCATATAGTTAACAGCTCTGATATTTCTGGAAGCAAAATCATCATCAAGTATCTTGAACCAGGTCATACCTTTACGTCAGCGGATAATTTTTACCACCAGGTTGAAAATCAATTGAAAAAAAGCTAACAAAGTGTACGACTTTGCCGACTTCATCCACTGTGTGCATTTGGCAAATTCCGGTAATGTCAAAGTTAAGGCTATGGAGGTTTCCAATTTTTACAAATATGTTAACCATGCTTCGCAATATAAACTTAAAAAGCATGCTGAGATAACTTATTTGAATGAAGTCGCTTGCATTGGGGTGCAGAGAAATAGTTTTAACTTACTTGTTAGATATGTTAAGATTGTTAGCTCTTATGACCTACGTCATAACTACTCATGACGGAGACACAAAGGAAATTGATTTTTTGAAAACGAAATTCTTCAAGTAATCTTCTTTACCTGATCCTATCCAAAATACAAAGCCATGCGGTATAACCGAAGAGAGAAAAGCAGGAATTCTAAATAAGCCTTTGCCTGAAACCAGGATAGGATTTTGGCAAACTCTCCCAACATCCGAAAACTCTCTTGATCTGCCAGAGAACTGGGAGCCAGAATCTTAAGATATAATCAATAAATACCAATGCAAGATCAAATTAAAATACTGGGTGTGTTTGGTTTATTATGTTTTCCTTTTAAACCTTTAATATGGTATTTTATAGATTTTTTGCAGTACCGTGCTTGTGTTCGATAAGCATAATTTGAAACTTAAAATTGTGGCATTAAAAATATTCCTATTATTAATTCAACTATTCTATAAAATCTACACTAGTTCTAATAGTTTTCAAATATATTGAGAATAAAATTAGTACAGTTAAAAGTACCTATTTGAATTTTTTATTAATGAGTAAACAAACCAGTTGAGTCGTCTTGTTTCTTTATGTTTCTTTTTCCATAGTAGCAAATTACAACAATTTTTAAACTAAAATACTGTTTTAAGTAGTAGTTTACGTTTTCAATTGTAAGTTAACCTGGAACCTGCTAATTGTGATGATTAAGTTCTTATTATACATTACATGGGTTGGTAGGTATAGTTAAAACCTTGCTTGGCAGGATTAAAATTTTGTGTAAATTGGTGAAACAGGGTAAAATCCGTTAGATTTTCTATTAATTTTTACTATGTATGTAGATTGAAAGACTATGATTCGGTTAATTTTGATTAGTGCCATTTTAATTATAATAACTGTTTTTTTAAATAAGAATCTACGCTTTATTTCTGACTATTCTGCTAGACTCACAATTGAAAAAATAATAAATAAGGGAGATATTAGTTACTATATTTTCTAAGAAAATTTGCAACATCATTACTTCGAATCTTTTATGTGACCAGGGAAAAAAATACATCAATTCCTAATTAGTTCTTCTAACATTCTAAGAAAGAACACAGTAATCTACACAAGTACTGCATTTTTCCTTAAGATTTCATTCAAAAAGAGTATTGAATTGGTAAGGAAAAACAAAGTAATCGACTTTCCTTACATTATATTTGATTTTTACATGAACTGAATGTATGTATTTGTACCTTGATTTATTTTTGATTTTTCTAGTACAAAAGTTGAAGTTTTTATCTGCGACAAGTATCATAGATTTTCAAAAATATGTTTTTCGCGATTTACTCGTAACTGCCTTTTTACGATTACTGTGTTCTTCGTTACGAGGGCAGAATAACTGTGGCGCCATTTGTAACACAACCGCGAAAGCAGTCAGACTAGCAGTACCTAACTAGGGGGCTGCAATGCTCCATGGATCGTGGGGCACTGGGCACTTGCCCAGAGTGGCCAATGGAAAAGAGAGGTCTAATTTTTAGGTGGGTACTGTAACACGCTACTTTATTAAAATTCAAATTAAGGGAAAATATAATATTTTATTATAGTCTTTTTTCATCGATTCCCTAGCCTAGCTGGGGATCGACTGACATCTAAAACAAAACGTAACGATTCCCTTCAAAATAAGACGAAAAGGCTCTGCCAGCCAGCTACTATAAAGAGGAATCGTTACAGTACTTATCCCAATGTTTCACAACAGATACGAATAGATGGTCAATGGAAAAGCAGGGCCTGGCTATTAGGTAGGCACTTATCCCAATCTTTCACCACAGATACGACCACCTCGTGGACCTAATCCAAAAGATCCTGACACAGAAACCGCCGAATGTCGTGGACAACTTTGAGCACTACTCCTGGGACGTCAAGAAGGACAAATTCCGGCCGAACTTCGACATGTTGAACGACGTCTACCTATCACCGCCACAGCTGGAGTTTGTTAAGAAGATCGAGGGCATGTTTGAGGTCAGGTTGTCGCCATCTTGGATTTTTGTTTTTACGTTTAAATTCAAGGAAGGGGTCCATCTGTTCAATCTCGCCCAATAGAATAAGTCTTCCCATGTGGTTAAAACCAAAATGTTTTTACGAAGTAGACGTTTTCTTCATAGTAAGTTGTTCATACTTCATACTGACGAGTAGAGCGCCCCACTCTCAGATAGATATTTTACACCATTTTATTACACCCTGTATATTGTATTGTGTGGGTCTTTTCTTCTACTACCCACAGTTACGTTGACGCCATCTTGGATTTCTAGCAAGTGCAAGCGTTATAGATTGCGCCTACTTACCACCATCTAAGTTTTGACCTACGAATAAAAAACCCATAGAAGTATTTCTCCCTACAAAATTCACACTCAAAAATGGCCCCAGTCTCTCGATTACTCTTTAACAATGAAATGAGTGCAAGATGTGCTGCAGAGTAAATTTTGAATTTTAAATTTTGTGATTGGTTCATTCTCTGCGCCATGCGTGACGTCGTGAACGTTCACTGGGCGATAGTAAGTGGCAGCGTAACTGATGATTGGTTGTATACAAAAACGTTAAACCATTGATGTAGTACTGAACTCGCTCCGATTGGTAACACAATTGACAAGCCCCGCCCGCCTTTCTAAAATTGGACGTGGGATCATTTTTAGCGTAGTTAGACATCTATTTTTTAACTATCACTAGTTTCCCCCACTAGGTGACTAATATCTGACCACTTCGAAACCTTAGCAGAGGTTTTGCCAGATAGAAACCTATTTACTTTTATAAAAAAAACTGTTGTCGTTGTCTTATGCTTATAAATAAGATTATCTCACTTATGGGCCCTGTTTCATAGTACTAATAAACTTCCAATAAAATTGTCAGTCATTTTCGCCTAACCGACCAATCGTGAGGCTAGGTTCTGGGATTGACATAGGTATGTAGCTTTGTGAAACGGACTGATTCGACGGCTCTACCTTCGCAATTCTCTGTGCAGATGATTGCAAGCAAGGCGGCGAGGCTCGAAGATGTTGGAGAGGAGGAGCTGGATCTCGGGGAAGAGGAAGATTACGCTGCGAAGGTCGCTGACCTCATAGAACACAATTATTACTTCCGGGAGGTAGGTACCTTACGTCTACACAAACAACACCCACACAGTCACTGGCGACATTGATCTCGATAGGTAGGGGGGGTCGGGTATCCACCCAAAAAATACAAAGTATCACGTGATCAATCTTCAGTTGGTAGCCTAGTGGGTAGAACACCGGACTCGGAAGCGAGAGACCCAGGTTCGATCCCCAGTGCGGGCCGTACCTATGACTTGGTTTTATAAGTTATGTACATTTGTGGAGTTATAGTAGCAATACCACTCGCTAACCGTGAAGGAAAACATCGTGAGGAAACCTGAGTGTCTGAGCTATTCACATAACTCACCGCTTGAAATCGCCAATCCGCGGTGGGCACGGGTGGTGATTAAGCCCATACTTTCTCCCTGAGAGAAGGCCTGTGCCCTACAGTGGGACTTATATAGGCTGCTTACGTAATCTTCAGTTGCAATTCTCTTCTGTCATCATTCCTACCTAACTGACCAACTGATCGTTAACCAGTTACTGTAGTTAACTATTAACTCTGCACTTACTCTTATCTCTTTTCCTTACTTTTTAGGGTTCCGTAGTCCGAGAAGGAACCCTTATAGTTTCGCCATGTCCGTCTGTCTGTCTGTCTGTCCGTCCGCAGCCTAACGCAAAGACCGGTGGTAGGTACTAGAAAGCTATAATTTGGTAGGTATGTGTATAAATATTTATCACGCCGACAAAGTTAAGGAATAAAACGTTGGAAAACAATTTTTTTTTACTGTACCTCCCCTAATATGAAAAGTGGGGATGATTTTCTTTCTCGTCTACCCCATCACGTTAGGCATCGTTTGATTGGTCGTTAAAATTTGGGTGTAGGAAGGTTTTCTGATTTAGGGTTCCGTTTGCGAAATATTAAGCTTTAAAGCGCAAATTTTTGTCCGAGTAGGGCGGCCCCGGGCTAAACAGTTGATTGTAGAAACGTGAATACATTCAGGGTAGTAGCACATAATATAATGAACTTATAAGGAAAAGTATCACGGCTAAGTAGCCTTTACTAGTTAACGAGTATCTAATAGGCAACCAACTTATAAAAGTCAAATTTCGTACAAAATCCATTGAAAATGACTTCGATGAAGTTGGTAGTTCTTTAAAAAAAAAACCTCTTTCTACGGAACCCTACATCGCGCGTGGCCCGACACGCACTTGGCCGGTTTTTTTTTTTCAAGATTGAATCTTTGCAATTGATTGAGACTTGACCTTTCCAGGGCGGCTACGGTCTCTCGGACTGCGAATGCTATGCCGTCTACATTTCGTTGAAAATGCTAGGCTTAAAGGAACCCGTTTCTACTGTAAGGTAGGATAACGGAAAGCCCTTTTGCTTTCATTCAAATATTCTTAAATTGAATTAAAGTGAGGTTTGTCAAGTTCATCTTCTGTTTAGGCTAGATATAGTCTACAGCACATCAACCTTCTTTTTATCTATTTAGTTGCAAATTCGTAACGAAACTGAGTTGTGTCGACGCACGTGTGTAAACGTTGCCGCGCTATCAACTTCGGCAAGTTGACTTCTCTGTTGCTTAAGTAGGATCACTTAGGCACAGTTATAGGGGGAAGATAGGGATACATGGGTGGGGAGGGGATAAAGTTAGGGGGTGATCTGTGGAGTTAGGTAGAAGGAGAGCCAGGCTGTGCCCAACATGGGAGTCATCTAAATAAGCGGATGGTTCCACGCAGTTTAAAGATACCTTAAACTCATAACGTGGCGCAGCGGTAGTGCATCTGCATTCCATGCGAGATGTCCCGGGTTCGAATCCCGGCTGGGGACAAAAAAACCCCAGGTCTTGGATGTTTACATGTTTGTGATGTCGTTGTTTCTGGTTCCCACGACACAGGGTATCCTTGTGTGGGGCCAGAAGCAATGTATTTGCCTGTATGTAAATGTTTATGTTTAAAGTTTTGTTTATTGGTTTAACGGTTTCACTTACTTGCAGTGCTCACGAAAGTTTAAGTTGTAAAACGCAAAGTTTTACAAGTTCTTAGGTAAGACTTTTTTAAAACGCAATATTTTACAGGTTCTTTGGTAAGATTTTTGGCTTGAAGGCAAACTATTACGTGGCGGAGACCGACTTGACCATGGACGAATTGGAGCGGCGAATCAGGGTATTGCTTCCGTTTATTTCAATTCGTAATTTATAAAAACTTTGGCCTTTGCATCTGCTTAATGAGATGATTTATGCAGCGTCTAATGGCACCTTCAGTCACACTAGATAGGTGAAGGGACCACTCGGACGCTGCAGTGCCTGGGACATGGTTTTTAGTTCGTAATTTATAAACTATCACAGTATGGTCTAAGGTAGTGTCGCACCATCTCGTTCTTACAAGCTACGTAAAGCAAGAAAGCAAAACTGCGCTATTATTTCGCTCTTTATCGAGTTCGAAGATGAATCCGAGTCTTCGAAACCGGAAGTACGTCACTGCAACGGAAGTAAGTCATCGACTGAGATCCTCCAAAAAAGTTTCTGGAATCCGCGCTCACAAAGGACTTTGAACAAAAATCTCAATACACCTCGCACAACTTATGTCTTGCTTGAGAGTTGAGAAAAGACACAGGAAGGGCTTTTTTCGAAATGCACAACAGAAATCTCGATGCCCATTGTAGCTTTATGAAGGCCTTTTTGAGGGCCTGGCATTTCAATACTCCAGCATTTACTGCATTTTCTCATTTATTGCAGTAGTATTTATATGGACGGACGTATGGACCGCCACCTCGTTGGTGTGTAACATCCGTAACTTTGACTGCCTCGTTGGTATAAGCGGTATCACGTCTGATTACCGTGCCAGAGGTCGTGGACTCGATTCCCACTGCGGGGCGCCCCGGACATTTGTACAAATGGCCTCAGTGTGGGTGTTTTTCCGTGTTTGTGATGTCCTTAGGTTGCCTGGTTACCATAGCACAGGGTATCCTAGTTTGGGAACAGGAGAAGTAATTGTATTGTGTGGAAGTTATTTATTTATTATTTATTTTTTTAACTCCTTCCAGGCATTCGATTTGAAAGAGATGCCGGGCGAAGGCGAGGAGGGTGAAGACCACGCACCAGAGGAGAAGGAGACAAAGGAGGAGTGTAAGTAGCCTGAAGCGTGTGGCCGGTGGTGGCGGTTGGTGATGGATGAGTATGGCCGAGGACACCAAGGAGTGGCGTATAGGTTTATTAACTTACTAGTGTTTGCCCTACGGCTTTGCCCACATGGTACTATACACTATACTTTACTTAACAGACAGAACCCTAAAAGTAGATATTAATAGAGTTAAATCCTCAGGATCTATTGTAAAAGTAGGAGTTCCTCATGGTTCTATACTAGGACCGTTCCTTTTTTTTGGTTTACGTAAATGATTTGCCCTACCTAGTAGAAAAACTATCGCAGATAGTATTGTTTGCTGATGATACTTCCTTAATTTTTAAATTAAAGAGAGGTTTAGGTAATGTTGACGATGCAAACAATGCTCTATCTACAGTTCTAAACTGGTTCACGGTGAACAATTTGATGTTAAATGCGAAAAAGACAAAATGCGTCAAGTTCTCCTTGCCCAATGTTAAAAATGTTGACACGTGTCTAAAATTATCTGGTGAGAAATTAGAGCTGGTCCACACTATTTTTAGGCATAACAATAGACTCAAAACTGCAATGGGGTCCGCATATTGAAAAACTATCGGGTAGGTTGAGTTCAGCTGCATTTGCAGTTAGAAAAATTAGGCAACTTACAGACATATCGACTGCGAGGCTGGTCTATTTTAGTTATTTTCACAGTATCATGTTATATGGGCTGTTATTATGGGGACGGGCAGCAGATATAGAAACAATATTTATTTTGCAAAAAAGAGCAGTAAGAGCAATTTACAGCTTAAGCAGTAGTGAAACGCTAAGGGAGCGTTTCAAAGAAATAGGAATTCTTACACTGGCTTGCCAATATAATAGGGGTTAAAGTATGAAATTGCCGTTTTATTGCAATAGGTTCTTTGAATTGACATAGAATCTTCATGGTTTGAGGTTTTCGAATGAAACTTTTTTCAAATGGTTTCTATGATGTTCTTTTTTTAAAAAATGTGAAACATTTGAATATCGACTTTCAATTGTTTTTGTTATTAAATTTAGACAAGAAAGATGGATACTGCGAAAATTCGAGTGAGTTTTTAATACTGTTGTGGCATTTGACCTGGGGTCAGCCATTGCATTTTTCTTTTCCGGTTATCATAAAGAATCCACTTTTCATCACATGTTACAATTCGATCCAATATTCCTTCATTTCTGTACCGGTTCAACAAGGCAACACAAGTTTCAACATGCGTTTCTTTCTGCACATCAGTCAAATCATGAGGCACCCATTTTTCGTATTTTTTTATTTTATTGATTTGACGCAAGTGAGTCAATATTGTGGGTAAGGTAACGTTAAACCATGCCGCTAATTCCTGGGTAGTTTGACTAGGTACGGCTTCCACTATCTCTCTTAATTCATCGTTATTCACCTGTGTGGGCGGTCTTCCTCGTGGCTCGTTCTTTAAGTCGAAATTTCCATCACGAAAGCGTTTAAACCAAAATCGCACGGTGCGTTCATTAGTAGACCCCTCTCCAAACGCAGCATTGATATTGCGGGCTGTTTCTGCCGCGTTAGTTCCGCGTCGGAACTCGTATTCAAAAATCACTCAAATTTTCGCAGTATCCATCTTTCTTGTCTAAATTGAATAACAAAAACAATTGAAAGTCGATATTCAAATGTTTCACATTTAAAAAAAAGAACATCATAGAAACCATTTGAAAAAAGTTTCATTCGAAAACCTCAAACCATGAAGATTCTATGTCAATTCAAAGAACCTATTGCAATAAAACGGCAATTTCATACTTTAACCCCTAATATATTCGATAATATAATGTATGTCCGTAAAAATATAACAATGTTCAAATTAAATAGGGACGTCCATAAGTATATCGTAAACACTAGAAATAGAAAATAAGCTTGCTTATTCTAAATTTCGTTTAGCCAAGGTAAATACATCGTTCGTAGGCTATTGCGTTCTTTTTTACAACAGAATTCCAGAACATGTTCTATCCTTGTCTGAAAATAAATTTAAAACATTCATTAAAAAATCGCTATGTAAAAAAGCCTATTATAGAATAGACGAGTATATGAACGATATAAGCCCTTGGTAGTAAGCCAATTCCACTGCGACTTCATTGTTATTTAATCTATACTAATAATAAATCTGTAAGGGTTGGTCATGGAGTAAGTTAGTTTGTTTTCAGAGATATTGTGTTTATAGGCTCAATATATGATACTGAAACTAATTTCACGATTTTTAGAATTTTTTTCTGTATGTGTGTATGTATGTATGTATGTTCCTCCATAACTCTTAAACCAATTATCCGAATTTGATGAAATTTGGTATAAAAACATATAGACATCTGGGACACAGGATAGGCTATTTAAATTCTAGCTCCAGTTATGATAAGACGTGGCCCCCATACAAATGCTGCTTCGTAAAAATCGAAATGTACGCGAACGGAGTCGCGGGCACAGCTAGTTATTAATATTATAATTTATTTAGTTTTAAAAACGTGTACTGACGACGTGATTGCACATTAATAACTATAGCACACATTTTATAGCTGACAAGAACTCAATCTGTAGGTTTGCTAAAGGTCATTCGAATGGTGGCGTGGTGGCCGGGTCACCTATCTCCCTCTAAAATGGTTGAGACTGGTGATGGCTGACCCCTGCGTTATGCTCGTGAACAGGTGCTGTGCGTGTGTCTGGCCGCAGCATTAGAGTGATTCTTTAAGGACTCTCAAAACGCGGTCACACGGTCTTATAGTGCTACATGGATCTTTTGGCACGTGGCCAAAATCGGAACTAACGCGGCCATCTTGGAAGCGTCACTTTGTTGACAGTTCGCTGTGGTTCGCTGTGTTTGTTGTGCTGAGTGGTTGTTTCGATTTATTTCGTACTTATAAATTCAATTACCATGCCGAAAGTGATTAGAAGTGGTGTTAGAGAAGTGGTACTAAAGGTCAAGGAGTTTTGTATGAAGGAAAAACAATCAATTGACCCAATAATTCCGTTTGAAAAAGTAAATGAGAGGGTCGCCGCCATGACCGGTAAGTGATACCATCAAGTGCAGTTCTCAATTACCCAACATAAAACGTTCTGTCGCGTAGAATTTTTGGTTAGTGCTCTTGTATATTGTTAAGTGTACCCGGAGTGTACCTATGTAATGTTGAATTACGTAAATAAAAAAATCAACATTCGATCTGCCATTTACCAACTTTACATCTTTCAGGTGAATCTTTACGATCTGTGGCAAGAATAACGGGCGAAGGAATATTGGCTGTTGCATCTACAAGTAAAATAGTTACGCCAGGGAAGAATAGAAAAACAAGGAAAGACAAAGTTTTATTGGACAACTTTGATATTGGTGTTCTAAGGCGAACAATTCATGGCTTTTACACCTACAAAAAAGAAATACCGTCAGTGAGAAAAGTACTCAGTGAACTCCGGAAAGAAATTGGATTTGATGGCAGTCGCGAAATTCTGCGGCAACACATGAAAAAGATCGGTTTCAGATTTAAGAAAACTAAATCGAATCGAATGGTTCTAACAGAAAGAAATGACATAAGTGCGTGGCGTGCTCGTTATCTGCATTAAATTATTAAATTATTTTGCTATAATATTGTAATCGGGTTGAAAATGTACAACGTGTCAAAGATCCTTTTAGTTTCTTTACCATGCTTCTTCTCGGAGAACTTTTAACCTACATTACAAAATGTATTATTTTAAGCACTATGTTGACTTTACTTCTGATAGGTAGGTGCTTAAATTAAATTGTTTACTAAATCGAATCACAATGTTTTCTTGTCAATGTCCTATATTCAGTAAATAATACGAAGGCCTTGTTCAGATGACAGGCGCCCAACGGGCGCTCTGGAAACGCGCGCTTACAGCTACATACATAAAACGCGCGTTAGCATGTGTACAGCCTGAATAAAATGTATGTAGCTGCAAACGCCTGTCATGAGAACAAGGAATAAGAGGCCCTTTATCTCCTTACTAGCGAATAAGAAGAACAATATTTAAACGATGGCTGCTTGGACGGATCTGTCCATCGAGGTTCCACAAAATACACGAGGTTGAATTCCCTAAATCGGGTAATATTTCATTATGACTGGTAACCCTAATTTCTCAGTTGCGCCCCCCTGTCAATGTCATCTAGATGCCAAAAGACCCATGTAGCACTGTAATCTTAGGACCAAAAACAGATTACTCTTTATTTATATATGTGTATAATTTCAACATAAAAAATCTAAAATTATTAATGATGTTTTAAAAAATATACATCTACTGTCGAAAACGGGAGCAAAATCTGTGTTCTTCGCGCATCACACTCTGTTCGCGCTCACGGAAAACTTTGATTACTTTTGTATTCGATTCATAAGCGTATAATGTAATACATTAAATAAATTGTGTTTAACTATGCATCATAATGACCAAAGAACATTTATTTTATCTCTTAAGTTACAAAAGTTAATGGGCGTTATGTCTCTGTCACACGATTCTGTTAGTTTCGCGAGCGCGCAACAAAACGGCACCTATCTTCCAAGAGCGGCAACTTGTCGCTACAAGTTTTAGCTGCGCAGACGCTCAGTAATATCCCGGCATCAGTGGGGGAAACCCGTACGTCCATCACTTCAAAACAAAAAAATACTAGGTAAGTTATGCTTTGAATATTTTCAAGTAGCCTTAGTCAAGAAACTTTCATGCGCATATTTTGAAGGATAATATTTATAATTTTCCAACTCATTTTGAATTAGGGAATAAGATAGATCTTCGAGATTATTTCCAAGTATTTTGTTCGTTATTTTACCTATAACTCTAAACGTAATTCTCAAAAATGTAAAAATTTCGTAATTTTCGTGGCACAACTTTCGTGGCCATTTGTCCACGAAAGTTAGCTAGCGCACAACGAAAGTTACATATCTCCATTAAATATTAATTTTAGATTTTTATAACGCCGCAGATGCATTTACGTAAAGCGTAAATCTCAAAATATGTGTTTAAAAAAATTTCTTGTAACATTAACAATTTAACATTTTATCCACCCCAAACTGGGGTATTGCCCATTGTTTAAACAATCTTTGCTTAAAACATCCCAACTTCATCGTCATTCTTTCTGATTGTCTTGTATGTTACCTACTTCAATTACTCACATCAGTCAGGTTAATTTCTTTTGGTTGAAATATTTTTAGATTACATACAAACCGATCTATGCCATCGCAAAGTTCAAAGGAGCGACGGGAGAAAAAGCATCTTGCAGAGATAAAAAGAAGAGCAAGAATAAAAGATTACACAGAGTTACACAATGCAGTGAAAATGAAGGCAAGGGAAAGATAGTACAGAAGAAAGGCAGACGGGAAGGTTGACAGTACTTGACAATGTGGAAATAAGGTAAAAAATACAAATGGCAGTGACCTGAATTTGCCGAGCACTGACAGTTTTTGGGAAGATGTGCCATCGCTCGATTCTGAATGTCTTAATAAAGCTTTTGTAAAAAATCTGATGGATGCCGAGGATGGTAACAAGAAAATAGATTTTTATGATAGTGACGATGACTATAGAATATTTTAGATACTTTTATACAGTGTTACGAAGTAAATACTTTTTTTTTTTAAATTTTATGTAAAACTTAATATTTTGAATTATGATGGGAAGTGCATAGCTTTTGTGATTTTTAATTTAAGACTAAGATTTTGTGATTATAGACTTAAAAGAACTCCAAAGAAGAAAGACTGAAAAATAGATGCAAAAAAATGTTAACAATTATTGCTTAAGTTTAGTGGTAATTCACTGATAAGGGATAGCCATGAAAATATCTTTTGATAAATTCTAAATGATACGAGACTGAAAACAGATAATAATAATATGTAAACTACTATTATAGCAACTGGCAGATAATGGTGTGTTTTATGATTCTGAATATTTCAATTCAATATTCAAAAGCACACATTTTCTGCCAGCTGCTACAATATTAGGAAGTAATAATTATGTTTATGTCGTAAATTACACAGTTAAATTACTGGGACCAAGGCAACCATTGCAACCTAAGTTACTAATAAGTAATAATAATAATCTCAAAAGAATTATAATTGTTGATCTCAAATACAAGATGATTCATAGATAATAAGTCTATTATTTTATAAACTTCAATCCACAAAAAAATTGGAGAAATAATAAAGATTTGAAACCATATTTGCATGTAAAAAATACGTCTGTAACTTTCGTGGCGACTTTTGTAACTTTCATGGGCAACAAAGAGCTACGAAGATTTTTGTATGGGGCCTGGCATAGTTCATAGTGGCGCCCTCTATATTTTTTTTAATATCGTGGAGCATGATGAAACCTAGCTAGATCGATAGAGGACAAAAAAGTAAACAAGAAATTATTAAGGTCACCATGTCCTAAAGTGGCACGTTTAGGAGTTATTGAGCTTTGAAGTTTGTATGAGATTTTTATAAAACTTAACTTTTGAATCATTTTTCACTAAATACTGGACTATATGCTTGGCACCTGTGACTCGTTGCCGATTCTTGACTAAATTGCTAAATAAGTCGTAGAAAAAACACCCAGTTTATTACAGATACCGTATATTAATTAAGGCACCCGAGCGTAGCGAGGATGCTTACAATGCGACCTACCTACCACCTAAACCTATCTATATTAATTAAACTGTAGGTTTTATATTGACATGTTTTGAATTTTAATCGAATTGAACGAATTGGATGCATGAATAATACTATAATTTCATGTATATATGTATATAAGTAGGTAGGTACCTACTAGACATAGCTACCCAGACTTTAAAAAACATCTAAGTAGGTTTGAATCCCCGAGAAAACTCATATCAAGTGACAAATTCAGTGATGAAACTCAGTTAGTGGAAATTCCATACAAACTTCAAAGCTCAATAACTCCTAAACGTGCCACTTTAGGACATGGTGACTTTAATAATTTCTTGTTTACTTTTTTGTCCTCTATCGATCTAGCTAGGTTTCATCGTGCTCCACGACATTGAAAAAAATATAGAGGGCGCCACTGAGACTATGCCACTAATTTTCGTGGCTCTTTCAAAATAATATATCTTTGTAGTTTATGCACCGATTTTCAAATAATAAAAATTCTACTCATTATTTTTTCAACGCCTTAAACGTGTGTCCATTTATTTAAAGATAACTCTAAAAAGAAATTTCGCCACGAAAGTTACGCGGAGAATATTTTTTGAAGAACTACTCATTAATGTTTTTCCTACTTTTGTAAGAAGTGTTATTTTGGCTTTTAAATTTATTGGTGCCTAACACGGAATAAGTATAAGTATATTTTGATGTATAAGTTTAAGATGACTTGAGAAAAGATGGTCAGAGTGGAGTTTTTTTTCCCGCTGCCCTTTTCTCCACTACAAATACGGCCCGAAGGCAGCGGCTAACATAGTACATTGACATCGGCTAACATAGTACATTGACATTCAGCAAACAGAATGTAAATTCTTTACGTTGAAATAAATTATTGATTCTGATTCTGATACAAAAGCTTGTTGAGGGTGTCAATTATATTTTGCAAACATCTCCTTTGTATGGATTCACTATATATCGATCATGACCGAGTTCATACTCCGACTCTCACGTGGCCGATTTTTGGGTGTCTGTGACCACAACCCTTTCTGAGGGCTGGATCCACGCCTGTAGGTATTCGTGTCAAACTCATAAGTCATATGTGCAAGAACGTGGCTATAACATCCTTGAATAATTGTCAAAATTTAACAATTATTATGAATTTGATAAAACGAAAGAGGTTTGTCAGGTTCGTGGTATTTCTTAATGTAATGTTTCATGTGCAATAAAGTACATACTTAATTCCCTTGCTAAATGGTAAGTACTTATTCCTTAATTGCCATATGTTCCCAGTGGGGGAAGGAGAGGCGGTCCCGGCGAAAGGCCCTCAGCCGCCGAAGCTGCCGCCGTTGCCTATCAACATGTGGAAGCCTACCCCGCCCGTACCCATGGAGAGACCTGGCCAGGGCGTCAATAAGAAGGTGGGTTAGCAGGGTTTAATACTGGAACCTTCTGTTGAGAACTACTCGTAGTTCGAAAAGTACCCTCAATTTGTTAAGAAGCGAACCACACCAATAATTTTGTATGATCGAAGGTCTTGAATCAGGAAACATCAGCCTTAAAGGTATAATTCTTTTCACTTCTCATGCTCGTAAAGTTAGACTTTAAGTCGTGCGTAGACGACATAAAATCGCATGAAGTAAACTTTTCTTCTAAAACTAAGATAATGAGGCTCAACAGCCAAACAGAGTCAAAATATTTTTGCACAATTTAATTGTGCAGTAGAATTTCGTATTCTACTGAAACTTGTTTTATTTTATTCTTGCTATAATTATCTGAATTCCGTAATTCTATAATTAAATTAATGAAATCAAAAATAATATGAGTTGATTCTTGTTTAAAAATGCGCCGAAATGTTTTTGTGACTTGGCAGAAAACAAGTATCTAAGCCACATGGTAAAAATAAAAAAAAAACATAAAAAAATCAATTAAAATCAATTGGTAAAATCAATTGGCGGGAATAGGTTATTTTTTATTTATTTTCTTTCACTGTCGAAGTGAAAAGCCGAGTGTATAACTCAGGAGGCCTAAATGTCCATTTTTATCCTCGACAATATTGGTCCGAGCGCAGCGAGAAAGCGATAAATTGCCTCGGATAAAAATGGATCGCTTTAAGCCCTTGTTGTCCAATCTACTATGTCCGTTCCGGAATCGGGAATAAAATAAAAGAGTAAAACAATTTACAAATAATACGCCTTCTTAGTACATACACCCCAGAGTGTGGCCCCCATCACTAAAAAAAATCGCTATAGTGCTCAATGAGAAAGCGCCGCGCTTATAGTCCAATCAAAAGAGGAAAAAAAGCGCTGAGTTTGCATTAATTCCCAACAAGCTGGATTTTGTATAGGTCTTAAATCGCCACCATGAAAATCAAAATCAAAATCAAATTTTTTTATTCAAAGTAGCACAGAAACTGCGACTTAATGAACGTTACAAGTTAAACTAGGTGTCCATTTCAAAATCTAGATCATTTTGGAGAAAAAATGGACAAAAAAACTCCAAACTTAGTCATTTCATCATCAGCCATTTGACGCCCACTGCAGGACATAGGCCTCCCTCCTCATGACCTTCCAAGCTTCCCAGTATTGTGCCGCCCGCATCCAGCGACTCGCCGCTACTGTAACCAGGTCGTCAGACTATCTGGTAGTCCACACACAACTGCGGTCGGATTTAGTATGGAACAAGACATCCCGCGATATATTTACAGCCGTCGATACATACATAAACTCACGCCTGTATCCCAGAGGAGTAGGCAGACACCAGAGACTGCCACTTGCCACGATCCTGACAGATCACTTTCGCTTCCTCAACATTCATTAGTCGTTCTTTCTCCATTAAATATCCGTTTCTGTGTTACTTTGAATGTAAGCGTTTTTTTAGTTTTGATTTTCTGGCAAGCGTTCCGCCGATGATCTACCACCGTCCGAAGAATGATACCCTCGAATCCTCAGGTGTACTGGGTGTGCCACGCCCCAGGGGAGCCGTGGGTGTGTCTCCCCGACCTGACGCCCGAACACATCCGCGTGGCTCGCCTGACGGTGCGCTGCATGCTCGGAGACTTGGACGCTGAGGTGAGTATCCTGAGACCATCACAGCCTTAGTTTTGTCCACGGCAACCGCGGACGTTGTAAAGTACCGGACCGGCAAGCTGGATTTTTATTTAAAGAAGTGTGCACACCATAAGTCGTACCTGTAGGTCGTGAACTCGTGACCATCGATGTTGTTAGGGGTTTAAGTGCAGATCACTATTTTTTGCAAATAGAAATAGGGGTTAAAGTATGAAATTGCCGTTTTATTGCAATAGGTTCTTTGAATTGACATAGAATCTTCATGGTTTGAGGTTTTCGAATGAAACTTTTTTCAAAAGAAAGAAACGCGTGTTGGAACTTGTGTTGCCTTGTTGAACCTGTACAGAAATGAAGGAATATTGGATCGAATTGTAACATGTGATGAAAAGTGGATTCTTTATGATAACCGGAAAAGAAAAATGCAATGGCTGACCCCAGGTCAAATGCCACAACAGTATTCAAAAATCACTCGAATTTTCGCAGTATCCATCTTTCTTGTCTAAATTGAATAACAAAAACAATTGAAAGTCGATATTCAAATGTTTCACATTTTTTAAAAAAAGAACATCATAGAAACCATTTGAAAAAAGTTTCATTCGAAAACCTCAAACCATGAAGATTCTATGTCAATTCAAAGAACCAATTGCAATAAAACGGCAATTTCATACTTTAACCCCTAATATCAGGTGCTGCCCTTAACAACGACAACAATAAACTTAGAACAAAACAGGATTGGGATGCGAGGGCCGGTCGCCTTGTTATCACCAACCATTACGCTTCTAAGTTCTTAGGTATTTGCTCAATCATTCAGCCCGTATTCGTCCACTGCTGGAAATAGGCCTCCCCCGAGGCACGCCACTTCCCTCTATCCTCAGCCATCCTCAGCCATCCTCACCCAGCCACTGCCAGCGATCTGCCTCAGATCGTCGGTCCAGCGAGCCGGTGGGCGTCCCACGCTGCGCTTGAGAGCTCGTGGTCTCGGTTCGATTCTCCGGCATATGTGACCAGCCCACTGCCACTTCAGCTTGCTAATCCTGTAGGCTATATACAGATATAGTACAGCACCTTGGTTCTTTGGCGGATTGTCTCATTTCTGATGTGATCCAACAAAGAGATTCATGGCCACGATGTCGACAATCACACCTTCGACAATAAAATCGACAGGTAAACACGTACCCGCCGTTCCCTGGCACGGAGCGCGAGTACCTGCGCGCTCAGATCGCGCGCATCGCCGCCGCAACCTCCATCTCACCCCAGGGCTTCTACACCTTCGGCTCCGGTGAAGAGGAGGAGGACCTCGATATGGAGGAAGGAGGTAGGTGCTGGACCGCTTTAATACCACTGTTTTGTCGTCGGTACTGTCTAGGGATGGGCCGCGATGACAGACGTGATGTACTAATAATAATTTCCATACGACAGAATATATTGTCCTGATCCCAAACTAGGATAGATGTCCTTAGCTTTGGCATTGGATCCTAGTCGGGATTAAGACAATGAACTTTTTGTGTAATTATTTTGCTAACCTACCGTTTCAACCTTTTTGCCAGGTGACATGGACTTCAACATGAACCCGTTCTACCAAGGTCACACTCTCAAAGACCTCCTGGACCGCACGCTGACGTACTGGGTGCACCACGGCCGCCACATCCTCAAGCAAGGCCGGACTATCTGGTTCAACCCCACCATCGGGATGGTATTAAGAGCTCGCCTCTCTTCAGTCAATAGTGACCCAGTACACTTCATCATCATTATCATCATCAGCCGTTTGACGCCCACTGCAGGACATAGGCCTCCTTCATGGTTTTTATAACCATGAGGGGTTTTGCCATAATCGCCACGCTTGGCAGGCGGGTTGCCAATCGCAGTATGCGGTTGGAATCTCAGGAAGACGCTGCCGCCCGGCTCCTGGTAATTTATTTTCTTAGCCGCCTTCTACATTCACGGAAAGAAATGGAGTGACGCTGTTCTTAATCCGGTGTCACAAGGAGTAATAACGCTATTCTTAATCCAGTACACTTCAGTGCTTTGTAATTTCGAAGGAACTGGCGTGCATGACGTAAGGGAGTCTCGAGCAAAGAATCAGAATTTGTTCTCTACCAACTGTCCTAACAACCGCTAATTGGCAAATCCTTACCGGTGGCAAACAAGAGTCGCCATCGGATAGATTTGAAAATCAGCGTAAGCAACACGCTTGTTACCCAGGGTGCACCAGCCGTACAGGGCTCAGCAGGCAAGTCGTTCGAAGAGACTCTTTTAATGCACCCTAATAATCATAATCAAGTTCTTTCTGATATCACGACTTGTAAAAATAGTAATAGACCACAATATTTGTTGCCCATCTTTTTAACTGAGACTCGCAGAGCTGGTATTGATACAAGAGCCGATACTCATAACTATAAAAATGGAATCTTGAATTGCTTCATCATCATCATCAGCCTACGCTTGTCCACTGCTGGACATAGGCCTCTCCTATTGCACGCCACTGAGCACGGTCGTCGGCTACTCTCATCCAGCTCTTGCCAGCCGCCCTGCGGAGATCATCGCTCCACCGAGTCGGAGGACGTCCTACACTACGTTTACCGATCCGCGGTCTCCACTCAAGAACTCGTCCACCCCATTGGTTCTGTTCTTCGGATGACATGGCTGGCCCACTGCCACTTCAGCATGCTAATTCGGTGGCCTATGTCGGTGACTCGTTTCGAATTCGGTCTTTCAGAGAAACCCCGAGCATAGCCCTTGAATTGCTTGACCTACTGTTAACCCTTTCCACCCCTCCACCCAGGAAGAAGGTCTTGAAGAAGAAGAGGAAGAGATGAAGATCGAACCGGAAGTGGGGCCTAGTCTCATGACGCCGCTGTCAGAGGACGCTCGGATGGAGGGAGTCCCCGCCTGGATGCCGCGCGTCAGCTCGACATTACTTCCGGACCGCGCGATTGTGACGCTCAGGAGCAATGTGTGGCCTGGCGCGGTTGCTTACGCCAATGTTGGGAAGTGAGACTCTCTTTCTCATACGTACGTCTTTCGCCCCCTCCTAGTGAGTCCTAACCCCCTATAGCAGGACACAAGGCTAGAGGGCTGGTTTGCCTGCCGCGCGTGAGCTCCACGCATTTATGACTTGTAGAATTAAAAAGTAGTGTAATAGAGGACCCTACTTTCCTAGAGGAAGTCGGAGTGCATGGGCTGGAAACTGCAACTTCACGCTGCCGCGAGGACGAGTACAGAACTGTATCCCGCGGTCATGGAGATAAAAAAGATAAAAAAAAATATTTAAACCACTTGCTAATAAATGCTTCAAGTCCCGCATGGGTGGAATTTTTAGCCTCTAGATAGGTTTTTAAAAACTGTCCTCAGCCCGGGTTAGTGCAACAAAAAGAATATAATCCGTTTTCTCTCCAATAGTCTTCTTTCCTTCCTGCGCTTCCTTTTCTTCGATAATTTTGTTCCCTGCCTCTAAGCTTTTTCCTTCTTTCCCTGCAATATTTTTCTACCATCTCTTCGACCTTGATCGTCCTTCGATCCTTGTTCCTGGAGGGAAAGGATACAAGGGATAGACCCTTTAATCTTTGTACTTCTTTCCTTCCAATATCTTCAAATCTTTTAGTCCAATAGTTTCCCTTCTTTCCCTTCACTCTGTTTCCTTCCTTCCCGTTTATATTGTTTTCTTTCCTCCCGCGAGGTTTATCAAATCTGTGGTCCTTGACATAGTTCCACACACTTTTCCCTGTCCCCAGGAGGTCGGAGTGCATGTACATAGGCTGGGGGCTGAAGTTCCAGCCGCCCAACTTCACGCCGCTGCAGCTGCCGCGGCCCCAGGACGAGTACCCGCTGGGGCCCGAGATCATGGAGATGGCCGACCCCACCTTCGCCGAGGAGGAGGTGGGTTGTGCCACTTTCTGTCACCGTCCATACGTCCGCAGTATGAAACAGTATCGAGCACAAAACAAATCTTTGCTGCAAGCCACGTTACCTAGGAAAACAACAAAGGAAGCCACCAAAAAAACCCCAATGATAGGAGGCTTGTAAAGACAAATTCGTGTACGTACAGTACGCTATCTTCACTTTACCATGCTGTTTGTTCTTTTCCAGGCCTATCGTATTGCACACCTCCCCCCTCCACCGCCACCGGACATGCCCGGAGAAGGTGAAGGCATGGCAGAAGAAGAGGAAGATGAGTATGATGAGGAGGAGGAAGAAGAAGAATAGAGGATTGAAGAGGACCCTCTGACCTTGGAACCTACTCGAGCCATTAGAATGAAAGGGTTGAGACAAGATTCACTTAACTATGTTGACCCTTGACATTTCACCGGATCGCCGAGGTGTTGTGACGTCCATGTTTACGGGGTAGCATCTCTTACTTTTTCTTTTGGTCTAGCCTGGTTGTGTGGATTATAAAACTGCTCATTTAGATCTCATACGTTCATTAGAAAGTAAAATCCATCGAGATTTTTACTTACTTATGTAAGTTTATGTTAACTACCAAAGAAGATGATAGAAAGCGAATTATAACTATGTTGTATTTGTAAAGTAGATTTTAATAGTTAACTTTATTATTATTATTAAAATTCTTTATTGTACCAGAAAAAATTGTACAATTACTAGGTCTTTTCACAGAAAATTAAAAAAATAAAAGTACCGTTTCCACGATAGACAGTAGATGGCGTGACTAAACTCTGAGATGTCGATAAGCTTACCTTACCTTAAGCGACATCTATGGCAAAAACCTGTACTTTTATTTTATTATATTTTGAACATTTTCATCCAGCCCCAGCTGGTTTAAATTTGCTATTTTTTAATACGTTTTTAGCATACTATTTCAAAGCATACTAAAAAGCACGCATTTAGCAAATGTCAATGTGCTATTCTTTTTAGCACGATAAGAAATCTGTTATCTGTGCTTTTAAAAAAGTATCTAAAAATGGCGTCGCAAGTGAAGTGGACACGGGATTTGACAATTAAATTGTTGACAGAATACGAAAAACATACGTGCTTGTGGGATTCGTGCAGCGAAACTCATAAAAACAATATTTTATCACAGCCAATAACTATGATAAAATTTCAACCGCTTGCAAACTAATTAGAGATTCCATATTTTTCACTTGCGATGCGACTGCTTTCTTCGCTTTTGAGACCACTTGTGATGAAACTAGCGTAGCAAATGTATATCGGCGTCTTTAATTAGCACTCTTTTAGTTTAGCATGCTAAAAAAATAGTGCTAAATAGCACGGAATAATGTAAACCAGCCTTTAACATTGTCTTGAGTCAGCTCTCTCTTCAAAATTAAGAAACAATCTAAGTATAGTTATGAAAATTATTTATTTTTCAAAAATTAACAAGTAGTTTTGTAACAAACTATTATTCACACAATTTACATTACATACACAGAATATCAAATTATCATCACAATTATTTGTGTCACATTCAGACCAAGCTATTGAATGCATATTCCACTTACGCAGAGATCTAATATTGACTTCGTTTCGACTCTCGAGTTCTCGTGAAGGAGCGAACGCCGCTAAACTCCGACAGAAACAGACTTAAATAATCCGTGACATAATATTAAGATAAGATCTTTTTAATGAAATTAATGCTCGTAAGAAACTACGAGCATTAATTTCATTTTGAATGACGATCCCAAAACATATTTCTTGCATCAACACGAAAATTTCACCCAAAAACATACACAAGACAAAAAAAATTATTCATTAAATACTTATGAAAAAAATCAGGCCTAAACCAAGAGCTTGCCCGATTTCCTTATAACGATAATCTAACGAACTCTGTCGTGTCGGCTCGCGAGTCTTGTCGACTTGTCGCGCCGCCAATGGCTGGCAAACCACCGGTTTTACAGATACTCAGGTGTGAAGTCGCGCAATACGGAATACCATTTATTACTCGATCCAAACATACGACGCCAGACGATTCACTTGGATGAACGTTCACTCGAGTGAACATAATTTCCTTTCTTGCATTCCTTGTTTACACGGCCTGGTCGACATGACGTTAAACTTAACGTTCATTCGTTGTTTGTCTTGAACGAAATTGTGTACACGGAATGACCGAGTCCGATCGTTTTGTTGTGAGTGAAGGATGCGGAATCAATGACAGAAATAAATCGTCTGATTTCGTCTTGAGGCTGCTATTACGTGAGGTATACTATCTCGCTCGCACAGTTTAAATTTTTTCAATATTGTAATAATGTGAGTAAACTTTTGATAAATGTGGTCTGAAGAATTGATGTATTATTAAATTACGGACATTCAAAATATATTTTTGTTTTCCTACACGTAGATTTTAGAAATAGTTTGTAGAAATTAGGAATTTTGGAATCGAATTTTCGCAATGAAAAACTTAGTACGGGATAAGAAAAATGTGCCTTGAATATCCGCAATTTAATTATCCATCAAACCCTCAGACCACCTTCATCAAAAGTATACTCATTTTATTAAAATCACGAAAAATTTTATATTGTGCGAGCGAGACACTCTCTCCACGTAACAGCAGCCTGAAAAAACTAACCCTACTTCTTGCTCCTATGAAGGTTCGGAGCGGACAACTTGACTTTTCCCGGGAAGTTCCTCGCGACGTTCTCCTCTTTGACTGCCTTCAACAGATCTTTCTCCCGCTGGGAGCAGGCCGGGTCCTTGAGGAACACCTGGATCGCAGTCTTGGCCGCCTTGCCGCGTTTGCTTGTGCCGGGGGTCAGTTTGACCTTGAATCTGCGGAGGGGTGGGGGGTTAGGTATTCATCATCATTAGCCATTTGACGCCCACTGCATAGGCCTCCCTCATGGTTTTCTTAACCACGAGGGGTTTTGCCATAATCGCCATGTTGTCGGTTGGCGATCGCAGTATGCGGTTGGAATCTCAGGAAAACGCTGCTGCCCGTCTCCTGGTAATATATTTCCTTAGTCGCCTTCTAAGACATCCACGGAAGGAAATGGAGTGACGCTATTATTAATCCGGCGCCACACGCCACACACGGTTAGCTTTTGACGGCCTTGAATCTATGGCGGGTTGGGAGATTGGGTTTTGATGGCGTAAAACTTGTAGAGGATTGGCGGTAAGATTTGACGGCCTTGAACTCGTGGAGGCCCCCTCCAGGGATTACATTTTGGTGGCTTTGAACTACTAGAGGGTTGGGGCGATAGATGGCGCCAGGATCGGAAGCTAGTACAATATGCAATGACATAAAAAAGGTGATGATTCCACTTAAAATTTTCCTCATTTTCCGAACGTTAATCAATTTGATTCTTTTGCAACGAGTTTCATTTCAAATCTGAATCTTCATCATCATATTGCTTAAGCCACCGCCGAATACTGCTGCGGAAGCCGAGAGTACCCACTCTATTGTAATTGTATCGACAGTTGTCGGTGCTATGGAAAAGGAGTAAGGAACATTTGAACTCTCCATCGGCGGTGGTGTGGAAGAAATTGCTATAAGAAATAAGACCGCCATTTATACTGTACCTTTAGAAATATTCTGTTTGTTTTTTCCTGGCGTACAATAAATAATATTGTTATCTAATCCTACTAATATTATAAATGTGAAAGTTTGTAAAGATGTTTGGATGTTCGGAGTTTTGGATGTTTGTTACTCAATCACGCAATAACGGCTGAACGTATTTACATGAAACTTGGCGTCAAGATAGACAAAGACCTGAATTGAGACATACCATACTTGATATCCCGGTAATGCGTTCCCGTGGGATAATATTTAAGTTTAAAATAGATGGCGTTGTGCAAGTATCGTATAAACGGATTCTGTGGCGGTATGAAGTTTGCCAGGACAGCTAGTCTTAAATAATTAGCAAAAAATACGGGTTTGGTCAATAATAAAAGCATTTTGAGCAGCACAATAATCAAATCGAGCAGCCAAAAATTCTAAATGAATCAACAGAATATGTTTATTTATTAGGTGACTATGTGTTGCTCAATTATTTGTTCTGCTATCCAACGTTATTATTAAGATTACCATAATTAACTTGTTTCCTGATCATATTACATTTATTTGCAAACGAAAATAATGGTTCGCTGATCGAAGATCTTCCTTGCTGATTTTTGCTGTTGATCAGATATACTGATAATTTAGATAGAGAGATAGATACTTATTTATTTCCACAAGGCACACACACGTATACAAAGCATTACATATTAAGTCACTAAAGAACGGCAAAGAGTAAATATAGACAAGATAGAAGTACCTACATAAATTATGGAAACATAACAATTTAACATAGTACACGGTACGGCAAGTACCTATTGGTGACATTAGAATAAAAACATGAACACGTTTGTGTGGCAAATGCAAATGGGTTCCGACTCAGCATGTGCCGAAAGTTTACAAGAGAACTCCAGCGCTGGTATTCTGCCGATACCCATTTCATAAGTTTGCATTGAAAAGTGTCTTTATCGCGTCTATCATGAGATGTCATGAAGCAAAGGTTCACTAGTTTTTGTGTTTGAGGAATTCAGTGTTTATAAATAACACAGTAACGGCCTTATTTATAAAAACCTGATTCCTCCAAAACCCTCCTCAGAGGCAATTTGACTAATCTGTCATTCCGTTTTTCCTACTAAAGACTATTTAAACGGTCTCTGAGGAGCGTTTTAAGTAATCGTATCTTTGTAAATAAGACCGTAACCGTGCCCATCAGAACGAGTTGTTCAGTTCACTAACAGAACAATCATTTACGAGGTCATGTTTTACGAAATAACATGCAATTGAAACATTAAACAACAATATTAAAACTTAAATGCATCTAGACGTGGCAGGATTCCTCTAAAACACTCCTAAGAGGCAGTTTATTTAATCTGTACGACTTTTCTCTGTAAAATCTCCACCACAGACCAATACCGCCACAGACCGGCGTTTTAAGGAATCGTGTTTTTTTATAAGACCGATAAGCCTTTACGCTTAACGCTACTATATTGGGAAATCGTCTCTACTGCGTCTACGATAAGGTGTGAGCTCACTTGTAATTATGCAGCGCGGTGTAGGGCGCGACGACGGGCACGGCAAACAGCAGCTCGTCCTCGGGCGCGGGCTGCCCCGTCAGCTGCAGCAGCAGCTCCGCGTCCGCGTCCACCGCGTCCCGCGCGTCCGCCGCGTCCGCCGCGTCCGGCTGCACGTTCAATGACTTATAGGCAGTGATAGTTACAAACAATAGATGTCTAACTAGCGCTAACAATGACCCCACGTTCAATTGGGTACGAGTATTTGACAAAATATCAAATGAGTTACTTTTAAAACGGAATTTTGTAGGAAAATACCGGCTTATGACGTCACATTTCAGAGCACTCTTTTTATGTTTAATCTATTTAAAAATTGTAATAACCAGTAATTGACTAAGACATACATTTTCCGAGATATTTTGTAACTTTTGTTTTATCGAGCATATGAAATAATTTATTGTTGATCGTGTCAAATACCGTATTGTGGGATGGCGGGCGGGGCTTGTCAATTGTGTTAGCAATCGGAGTGAGTTCAGTATTACGCAAAGGGTGATAAACGGGACCCGAGTACAGAATTAACTTACGCACGCCTGTGTTTCACCACAACTTCAGGATTACGACTCTAGTTACTGTTCTCACCGCAACTCCAGGCATCATGACTCTAGCTACTGTCTTCACTGCGACTTCAGCTTTATGAATCTAGCTATTATCCTCTCCGCAATTTCAAGCTTATGACAATAGTTATTATCCTCACCGCATCTTCAAGCTTATGACTGGAGCTACTGTCCTCACAACTTCAGGCTTCAGACTCTAGCTACAGTCCTCACCACAACTTCATCCTCACAATTGGGTATTTGACAAAATATCAAATGAGTTACTTTTACAACGGAATTTTGTATGAAAATACTGGCTTATGACGTCAAATTTCAGAGCACTCTTTTTATGTTTAATCTATTTAGCATTTATTTTATTTTATTTAATTAGGACCACCAACAAGATACACACCAATACATTCACAACAGACAACAAAACCAATTGTAATAACTAGTAATTGACTAAAAGAGATACATTTTCGGAGATATTTTGTATTTTAGTTTTAATCGAGCATATGAAATAATTTATTGTTATTTGACACGGCAAATACCGTATTGTAGTTACTATCCTCACTGCAAATACAGCCTTATTACTCTAGCTACTCTTTTTTCATTCTTTATTTTTATTGTACTTACATCAACCTCAGGCTCCTCAGCATCAGAGTCTGCCTCCAGTATCTGCGGCGCCGCTTGTGGTATCTTGACCGGTTTAGGCCCGCGCGGCTTGGCGCCCGGCGCGTTCTTCTTCTGACTCTTCTTGGACTCTTTCGCTGTGTTCGCCGACTGCAGAGACAACGAAATGCTGTTATTTAGTCGAAATCGCGTTCGTGTTATCGGCTCTTAGCTCCCAGTTTAACATCCTTGTACTCAACATCCCATTAAATCTTGAACAAAAATACTAACGTCCACAACACAAACATTTGTCCTGTGCCAAGGAGCCAGGCTATGACATCACAAACATGGAAATACATCCAGACTGAGGCCATGCGAACAAATGTATGGCGCTCCCCAGTGGGAATCGAACCCACGACCTCCGGCATGAGAATGAATGAGTTGAATTTTTAAATCTAATAATCCTCATCTTTTTCTAATTTTATTTCCCTTCGAGTCGTTTGCGATGCCCAATTTTTATTTATAGACCAGCCAATTACAGTTTTCTAAGTTATGTACATTTGTGAAGTTATAGTAGCAATACCACTTGCTAACAGTGAAGGAAAACATCGTGAGGAAACCTGAGTGTCAGAGCTATTCATATACCTCAGCGCTTGAAATCGCCAATCCGCGGTGGGCACGCGTGGTGATTAAGCCCATACTCTCTCCCTGAGAGAAGGCCTGTGCCCTACAACGGGACGTATATAGGCTGCTTATGCTTATGCAATTACATGCCACATTGCATCCACGGTCAAGAGTAAATCAAGGGGGACTACGATTAAATTCAAATTCGTCGTCGTCCCCTCAGGGGAACATCTTAGAGGGACACGAGTCCGGAGGGGGTAATCTGATGCCGACCAACGGGGCAGTCAACATGCCTCGTTGGTCTAGCGACATCCATTCGCTGATTATATTAATTGCCACTGTACTTTACTTCGGCCGATGTAAGCGAATATTCGAAAATAAGCTGGGCCTCGCGTGTCAAATCCGAGCCCATCGCCGCGGAAGTCCTACCAAGGTCTTGAGGTCGCCGTCATCATGAAGGAAGACATGACGATCGTCATAATCATCATATTATTTGCGTACTTAGCTCTCAAAGCTATGGATTATGCGCCCGCCCTGCAAG
The DNA here is from genome assembly GCA_947310995.1 of Yponomeuta cagnagella. Lineage (NCBI taxonomy): Eukaryota > Metazoa > Arthropoda > Insecta > Lepidoptera > Yponomeutidae > Yponomeuta > Yponomeuta cagnagella. The sequence goes on along the minus strand of OX371287.1, from coordinate 1,285,455 downwards.
TCTGCACCTAGCAATCGAATTGTAAGGCCGTTATTCAGAAACGATTTTGAGCGTGAGCTCAATGTGAGTCCGGGTCTTCCAACTGTCAAAATGAAAGTCTCAGGGATATTTTGTATTCACAGTTGAGTTTGAGATAACAAAAATTGAGCGCAAGCTATGCTGAGACTGAGTAGTGGATTTCGGCGACTTAGCTAAGACTCAAGGTGGCAATGACGAAGAAAGTAGCGACACCTGTAGGCAATTCGGTGAAGTAACCTTTTTTCATGCTCATTTTCCTTCAAAATGTTGTATAACCACGCGTAAAAAGTTTCGACATTTGTTGCCATCTCATTCACTCCTGTGGATTTTTGTATGCCTTTCATGTAGCGTTAACAGACAATATAAACCGGTAAAGTCGAAAACTGTACCACAGATTACACGCTCGAGTAAGTTTAGCTTGAGCTGTGGCTTAGCTGAGTTCGAGTCGAGATATTGACTGTGAATACAAAATTCTTGAGTCTTTGTTGAGATTGCTCAACCGATGCTCAGCTTAGTGCACGTTAAGTGTAGCTCAACGCTGTGTTTCTGAATATCGGCCTAAGTGTCTTCCACAAAGAGTGGAGTTGCTCTTATGACAAGCACGGCGATTTATATCTGGATTGGTTGCAAAATGTTCCATTCACAAAGTCTCATTGTCAAAACGTCCCTTATTTTAAATGTTTTAAACGGACATATTCAACCAGTCCTTCTCTCAGAGAGAGAGGGAGAGAGTATGGGTTTAATCACCACGCGTGCCCAGCGCGGATTGGCGATTTCAAGCGCTGAGGTATGTGTATACCTCAGACACCCAGGTTTCCTCATGATGTTTTTCTTCACGGTTAGCGAGTGGCATTGCTACTATATAATCTACTCTCTCTCTGAGAGAAGGCCTGTGCCCTACAGTGGGACGTATATAGGCTGCTTATGATTCAACCAGTCTACCTGCAGAATCTCCAACTTCAACGCGCGCTCCTCCTCGTCCTGATTCCTGTACTTGTCCCGTATCTTCTTCAGCTTCCCTCTCTGTCCGCGCTTCACTGTCTCCTTCTCCTTCTCTTTCTGCTTCTGTTCTTCTTTCTCCTGCTTGTTGGGCTTCTTCTCTTTGGGCGGTTTCTTGCCGGCCCTCTTCGGGAGCGCCGGGAAGGTTAGGGGGCTGTCGTCACCTGGAAAGAATACCTTTTTACCCGACTGCAAAAGCAAAAGAGTGTTGTTTTTCGCGTGGATGTATGTATGTTTATGACCGCGCAGAGGCCGAACGGCTGGGTCGATTTTGAAAAATGAGGTGTCAAATGAAATTATCCACGAATATGCTTGCGCGATGCAGGTATAACGGAATACGTAGTTGACGCCACAGAATGCGTCAATTATATGTCCGTCTGCACATATTGCGAGGTTGATCTTTACTGATATGAATAGCTTATAGCCAACAGGGGCTAATTATGGGCACCGACGTTTGCCATAGCAATTACAGTATGGAATTTGACAGACGATTGGAGTCGTTCACGATTTGGTGCGTGTAAAATAAGGGCAGGTAGCTTTTCCCGTGGAACGTAACTAATCATGCTCTATACGTAAAGCTTTGTAAATCGTAATATTACTGTATGTCTTGTTCTAAAGGGAGACCGAGCGATCTGTATTACGCTTTCATGCTAGGGGAGCAAAGAAATTGTAACTGGTGTCCATTTACCTAATTGAGCTGTGCTGTCGCTTCTGTCTGACATTTCTGATACGGTTCTAGTTTTCGATTGCATTACCACTTTGCCAGTGCCATGGTCCACCTGCAAATAAATCAACGATTATTACCTTTTCACAATATCTCCGTGTGGCGCCGGATATCCGTGTAGCGCCGGATTAAGAATAGCGTCACTGCATTTCCTTCCGTGGATGTCGTAGAAGGCGACTAAGGAAATCAATTACCAGGAGACGGGCAGCGGCGTCTTCCTGAGATTCAAACCGCATACTGCGATCGCCAACCCGCCTGCCAAGCGTGGCGATTATGGCAAAACCCCTCATGGTCATGAAAACTATGAAGGAGGCCTATGTTCTGCAGTGGGCGTCAAATGGCTGATGATGATGATGATGTACAATATCTACATTACTTATTTGGGTTCGAGACTAAATGCTCTGCGTTCCCCGCGCCAATTCAAATTTGGCGCGCTTCTGAATGAGTGACATAGATCCGTTCACTCCATTCACTCACTCTTTTCACTTTTCGCTATGCGGTGTGCACGTTAAAACTTCGTTGGATCCACTTTTCAAAAACTGCCGGCCGGCGTGCGCTAGATACTGAAATAACCCTGTGAAATCTTGTGTGGATCGTGTCCCGGGGCCTGGAGACCAGCTTCATCATCGTCTGTGAGTAGAGCACCATTTCTCGTAACCAAATTTTTCAGTTCAGTATCAAACATCTTTTAAACAAGGTAATTGTGTCGCGGGCGCCATATTCTCATGCAATGCAATTGGTTTTTTGTAAATAACAAAACCAAAGACACTTTAATGCCAACTCAGCTGCCCCAAAAATAAACACAGTAAGGGATTCTTATTTTTTTCAAAACCGAGATATTACCACTATTGGTTACTGGAACCAACTAGTAACCAATAGTGGTAATACCTCAGTTTTGAAAAAAAAAATCCCTTACTGTGTTTGTTCTTGGGACAGCCAAACTGTCTTATCCTCTATGCAGTAAATAAGGCTTCGACTCGGTTTTCACTCGCTAACGGTGAGGGAAACATGTCTGAGGTGTTAGCCTCACTTTACCTTAGCGCTTGAAATTGCCTATCCGCGGTGGGCACGCGTAGTGTTTAAGCCCATAGTCTCTCTCAAAGAGCTTGTGCCCTGCACGAGAACGTTTATTTGTGTATTAAATAAAGGGCACTAGACTAGAATCTAAGTTTGTGTATCCTTTACTAGTATTTTTAATGCCTCATACATCGCGTTAGTCGCCCTCAATCCGAATTCACAAGCCTTTATTTATTATTATTGTTATTCCGGATACAGTTACTTGTAATTCTGTCGATCCTTGCACAAACAAATGTAACCGGAATAACATTTCGAACGTTTTAGTTCGAAAAATGGCACAATTTTGTCTGTTAAATTCTGACCTTCAAAGGAACAATTAAAAACCATTGTTTTGGTGGCCCGATCGGGTTCTTTAGAATCCTACAGATTACAAGAATATTTTGTCTAACCTTTATGTGCGTATCAGGGAATCCCCCATCGCTGTCACTCCCGCTATCAGTCTCCTTATCCAAGCTAGCGCTCTCGCTCGGTTTCCCTCCGTTGTCTTCCTCTGCGTTATCTGCGTCCCGCTCTGTGATAGCGCTGTCTCTGTCTGTCTTAACGCTGTCCCCGTCTCTGATCTCGACGCGTGTCTCCTCTGTTATGGTGGCGAGTGTCTGTTCTTTGTCTAGTCTGGAGTCTTCTTTGTCGGAGGGTTCGTCTGTAGGAAACAATATAGTTGATGATTTGTGGAGTGGCACTTCTACTAGAAATATTTTTTTAAGAATGTTACTTACAAACAATACAATTATTTGTCTCGGTCCGAAAGTAGGATGCTCATTGCTTTGGTAACCAGGCAAGAACATCACAAACATGTAAATTCATGATTATATTCTTTTTTTTTTTGCACTAACCCGTGCTGAGGACAATTTTTAAAACCCTCTAAATAGAGGCTAAGAACTCCACCCATGCCGTGACTTGAACCCGGCACGGTTAGCCAGAGGTCGCAGCGTCAAGTCCCGGCATGGGTGGAATTTTTAGCCTCTAAATAGGTATGTAAATTAATTACAAATTAAGTACGTCTGATTTGGTAGCAAAACGTGTAATCCGCTAGAGTCTAGCGGATTACTTGGCTGTTTTAAGTGCCTCGTTGGTCTAGCGGCTAGACCAACGAGGCACTTTAAACAGTCAAGTTCAAGCATGGTAAGTACCCCGGCATTAATATTTAAAGACACCTTCGCATTGCCGACGTTATGGCAGAATCGATGCAGGAACTCAGTGGGATACTCGGCGACCTTCAATCAAACTCAATCTTCAATCAATCAACCCGTTCTCGTCCATTGCTGGACGTAGGCTTCCCCAAGGTACGCCACGTCCTTCTGTCCTCGTTCATCCTCACCCAGCCGCTGCCAGCAGTCTGCCTCAGATCGTCGGTCCAGCGTGCTGGTGGGCGTCCTACGCTGCTTTTGCCCGTTCATGGTCTTCACTGGAGAACCTTTGCGCCCCATCGACCGACGGTTCTTCGACATATGTGCCCAGCCCACTGCCACTTCAGCTTGCTAATCTTATAGGCTATGTCAGGTCACACTAGTTCTTTGGCGGATCGTCTCATTTCTGATGTAATCCATCAAAGAGGCTCCGAGCTCAGCGTGCTAGGGAACGGGCTATGCTCAATCTTAATCTAATATAATTATAATGTATTAGTGTACTAGCTACTGGTTGTCCTAAGTAAATAAAATAAAATAATTATATAAAAATCTCGTGTCGCAGCGTTTGTTATCGAACTCCTCCGAAACGGCTTCACCGATTTTTTTTATGAATGTTTTTGTGTATACATATTTGGTAGGTCTGAGAATAGGTCGTGGGAAAATTAATATGGCAAAACAAAGTTTTTCCGAGTAAGCTTGTACGAGCAAGCACATACAGTTTCTTCTACTTACTTATTTTGTTGACTATAGCAATTTTGTGAACACAACTCAGTGACAATATAACGATCTTACGGGACAGACGTGCCATTCATTGAACATACCTAGCATTACGAACATCCAACATAACAACACCTGTACGGCAAGGCCCGTACATTTTGGTCCTTCGAGCCGGATAATCAAATGCGAATAATATATAATAATGCAGCCTATATTTGTCCTACTGTAGGCCTGTGGTCTTGGGGCTTAATCACCGAGTATGCGTGCCCACCGCGGATTGGCAATTTCAAGCGTTGAGGTATGTGAACACCTCAGACGCTCAGGTTTCCTCACGATGTTTTCCTTCACAGTTAGCGTGTTATTGCTATTGTAACTTCACAAATGTACGTAACTTAGAAAGCAGTCATTGGTACGTGGCGAGATTCGAACCCAGGACCTCTCGAATGAGAAGCCGGCGTTCTGCGGCTCCGCTACCATGCTCAATCATACTCTAGAGTAATTACCCTCGTCGCCATCGGAGACTGCGATCTCTTGGTCCTGGTCGTTGGGCTCGCTCTCCTGCACGGAGAGAGCGTCTTCAGCCGGCGGCGCGCGCCGCTCGCCCGCGTGCCGCTCTATACAACTGTCTTCCAGCTGCAGGGAAAATTTGGCTGACGTTTTGGATATTTTTTGTAGGGATGGACGAAAAGAAGTTTTTTTTTTTTAATTTATTTATAAAGTTTCTCAAAAACAAATCATTCGCCAAACTGCGTGCCAGTTTGTTGGCGAATTATAGCGCACCTCTTTGTTGAAATGTTGGACGATATGAATGAGTTGTTGTTTAGTCAAGATGTTTTCTTATGACTTGTGACTTCTTCATGACTTATATAATTGATAAATATGTAGAACTCTTTTGACGTGAAACGCCTTTCAGTTCGGTCTGAGAAGGTATGCTAAAACCGCATGCAACGAAAACATGTCTCATCGACGAGGGCTGAACTCGGTAACTATTTATCGTTGATTAGGGCAAAGTAGCCATTACTCCGATCCTCTTGACTCGTGCCACTAGATGGCGCCAGTGCCCCGTAACATATGGCGCAGTTTTAGCTAAAAATGGCCGCCGGATTACACCAACGCAGCACCACACGCATTTTTTGTTTCCAGTCACGATTCTTTCCGACATGAACGGACTCTTTTTGTGAGGAAAAACATAACTTTTCTTCATGAAATACGTAGCTTTAAAAAGAAATTAATAGTTGTCGATCCTACTGCTTATAAATTTGAAATCGTCGACGGATATTCATTTTTGTTGCTCAATTTATCCGAACGTCTAAACGGATCTGGATGAAATTTGGCACAGAGTTGTAGTTTAATCGCTGATATCTATATTACAGACCCAGTCTAGCTTAGACACCAGCTGTAACTCTAATTCCAAAACCTATTTAGAGGCTAAAAATTCCTCCCATGCCGGGACTCAAACCCGCGACCTCTGGCTAACGGTGCCAAGGCTGGCAAAGCTCTGAACCATCCAGTAAGTAGACCCAACTAAACCCAGCACTAACTTAAAAACCTATTTAGAGGCTAAAAATTCCACCCATGCCAGGACTTGTAAAGAGGTTCGAAATTTCGCTGATGCGTGCACTTGCCCATCAGCTCAGTTGGGAGAGCGCTGGCACGGTTAGCCATAGGTCGCGGGTTCAAGTTCCGGCACGGCTGGAATTTTTATTCTCTAAATAGGTTTTTAAAATTGTCCTCAACGCGGTTTAGTGCAACAAAAATAATATAAATTTAATTAAATTTCCTTTCAATTTACCTTGCGCAGCAAGCACTCACCCGGAACATGAACCCGAAGCCGAGCTGAAGCTGCTGCGGCAGCAGGAAGTTCTTCTTGCCGCGGATCATGAAGGAGCCGGTGGTGAGGTACTCGCCCGTGGGCGCCGACTTGGACACCTGGTGCGCGTGCACCCACCACGCCGAGGTCAGCACCTTCGCTTCCCACGCCACGCTGGACGGGGGTTACGGGACAGTTAGAGGTCAGGTGTCGTGTCAGGTGGACAGTTAGGTCTTATTTATTAAAACGCGAAAAAACGTGACCACAGAGTAAATAAACTGCCTCTGAGAACTGCTTTAGAGGTTTTTATAAAGGCCGTTCGTCTTTCAGCCACAGCTCGGCTTTCGGCCTAGCCACAGTGGATTCCTCGTGGCCGCTTTGAGGACCCGTCTTCAGGCTCGCCAAGTTCACACCGGCCTTTGCGCACGGGGTCGTCGACCCGCCCGGCTCCGAGCTTCGTTTTCGGTGGAGATGAGGCTTATTAACAAACTAGAAAACATTAGAACAATCTCTCTTGTATTCCGCAACACCCTGTACACACACATGTACGCCACTATACCCCCTCACCTGTAAGCCACAGCTGCGTCCGTGCTCACACTTAACATCCGCGGCGGTGGCGCAGCCTTGACCATCACGGAGGGGACACCGGGGACGTGGGCGTGCGCGTAAACATCACCAGCGCGCAGGTGACGCTTCACCAACTCGTTCTGCTGCTGGTCGCACCACCCCTCACCTGTACGCTCCAACAACCCCTCACCTGTATGCCAGTGAGGCGAGCGCGGCAGCGGCGCGGTACCGGCCCCCGTCTCTCCTCACCAGATGCTACGGCACTTCCTCACCTGTACCTCGGAGCACCCCCTCACCTGTACGCCACAGCAGCGTGCGCTGCCTCCAGCAGTACCCGCGGCGGCGGCGCAGCGCCGGCCCGCTTGACGATCACGGAGGCGGCGCCGGAGACGTCGGCGTGCACGTACACGTCACCAGCGCGCAGGTGACGCTTCACCAGCAACTCGTTCTGCTGCTGATCGCGACCACCGATCACCTGGGGGCAAATAGTGGGGTTTACATATTATTTTCATCAACATCCAGTAATCGTTGCAAGCGCGCACGCCGGTTACGGGTACATTTTATCAATACATTATTTTATCTGACACACGTTATTGTACGAAAAATTTATCAGTTAAACAATAATACAGTAAGCGTGGTGACGATCTCGTTTCAAAGTCAAATATTTTTATTCAACATACAATGACATACGCGCCCGACCATAACCTGCCGGAGGGAGCTGTGAAAGTAGGGACCCGTTTGCATTTCCTTTGCAGCGGAACGGTTATGAATGAGATGCGCCCGCAATCAAGTATGCCACTGTATCAAAAGTATTCGAGATTCTGTCTGGACTGACAGGATTTTGCGCGTATGATACACTTTCTGAATTATATCAAATTATCCGCTCTTCGCAGTAACAGTACACTTTAAAACCGTGCTTAGGAGCCATAAATCTTTTTTCTTTGAGCTAACTATGGACAAGCACACTACATTTAGCCTCCGAAGCTTTGAAGTAGACCCAACTAAACCCAGCACTAACTTAAAAACCTGTTTAGAGGCTAAAGGCTATTTAAAAATTCCACCCATGCCGGGACTTGTAAAGAGGTTCGAAATTTAGCTAATGCCTACACTTGCCCATTAGCTCAGTTGGGAGAGCGCTGACACGGTTAGCCAGAGCTTGCGGGTTCAAGTCCCGGCAAGGGTGGGATTGTTAGCCTCTAAATAGGTTTTTAGAATTGTCCTCAGCACGGATTAGTGCAACAAAAAGACCAGCACTAACTTACCAAGTAGTTATCTGATGAGATAAACCAGAAAAACTTCTCGAACCAGTAGGTCTTCCGCGCCTTGCTGATGCTACTGATGGTCTGGGCTTCCTTGAGGGTCTGCTTGGTCTTCCGCTCGGCCGACTTGAACGCTTTGTCTTGTGCGTCCAGGGTCTTCTGCTGCTTCTTGGCCGCGTTACGCTTTTGGTCGTAGTACCTGGGTAGGAATGTAAAATGTGTAAAGATGGGTTCGAGTCTAGGAGATGCGTGGGAACGGGAAGGTTAAGTGTAAAATGTGTATAGATGAATTTGCGTTAAAAGTTCATTTATCGATGGATCTGATTTGTTGTGTTGTCTTGGATTTTAGTCCTATGGCTCTTATAGAGGGAGTGAGAGAAAGTGACAGAAGAAGGTCATCAGGTCATTGGAGAGATAGAGATAGAAAAAGAGCATAAAAGAGAGTTTTCCAACAAGATTTTAGTGATTATAAATCGATGGAGTTTTCACAAAGATTAGATCATAGCACGCTTGTGTGCCTTGAAATATTGACGTTGCTGTTTGTCAATGTTCGCCTTCTCTGGTAGAGAATGACAGGGGGTGACCATCTTACCACTGTGTGAAGTGTTCGCATATGGGCCAGTTACCGATCACTGCTTCACTTTCACCAAGAAACCAAAATCAAAATCACTTGTTGAACCAGACCAGAAACAACATATCCGAAGCAAACTTACTTCCTAGCATTAGCGAAAGCCGTCAACGAGAGGTCGATATCGATCATCATCGGCTTCAGCGCCCTCCCCTCGTCATTATCCTCATCATCAGCACCGCTGTCCGCCTCGTAAGGGTCCGTCAGCAGAAGCGTGATGTGGTTGATGTCCAGACGCAGGGACTGGATCGCGGAGGCTATCGGGTCATTGTTCTCCTGGGCTGTCTTCACTAGCAGCTTTATGTCGTCCCAGGACATCTGGAAGGGGAGGACAATGTTGTTTATGGCATGAAACTCTTGTCGAAGGTCACAGAAGCTTGATCATTTCGTAAAATATATGCAAGAAGAAATTACGACTATGGACTAAGATATTGATTCGATAACAATATGGATACGCACCGCAAGTAGTTAACGAGAAATAGAGGGTAACAACAAACCCTTAACAGCTGTCATTTAGCAAAAGTGAATACAAAAAACAACTGACAGCTCGCCCGTCTGATGAAGTACCGCTGACCAGGCCCTCCTACCCAAACTGGTTAGGCAGCCGCGCCTGATCCTCCTCCTGGCCCTCCTCCTAGTTCTGGCTCTGCTCGACCTAGCCCAGCCCAGGTGCTCCCCTCACCTGGTTAGCTAGCCCTGTCTGAATGACCAGCCACGCCTGGTCCAGCCCAGCTCTGCTGGACCCAGCCCAGCCCAGATCTTCCCCTTGACTGGTTAGCCAGATCCATAGTATGAGCAGCCGCGCCTAATTTACTGTCTACTGGTTCCTGGCTCTACTGGGCTTAGCCCAGCCCGGGTCCTCCCCTCACCTGGTTAGCTAGCCCCGTCTGTATAGCCAGCCGGGCCTGGTCCACCAACTCCTGGTTCCTGGCGATCAGCTCCGCCTTATCGCGGTCAGCCTGTTGGACCAGCTGCAGCTCTGTCAGACGCTTCTCGTGGTCCTTTTTGACGTTGGAGAGCTTCTTCAGGGCCTCGCGTTCCACTTGGATTGTCTGGGAGGAAAAGGCTTGTTATTGCGTGAACTACTGAATTGTAAACTTCTAAGAACTTATTGTACCATGTTTGCTTACAAATAAATTTTATTTTATTTTTATTTTATTTATTTATGTACAGTGGTAAGTCAAACTCTCTGGATAGTCCGTCACATCTGTCCCAAGATTACGAATAGCAGGAAAAATACAGGCGCTGTTAACGAACATGTTTTTGTGTCTGACTTTGTATTAGGATAGTTACCCATAAGTCAACCAAATAAATTAGCGAAGGGCAAAATAAAAGTAACCGATATTGATGAAGCGAAAGTGGGTTGATCCCGTTGTCGAAAGTGGCAAACCCTGGTCTCTGCCTCTCCAGGATACAGGGCTGAGTTTATGTATGTACGATAACCCTTAACCCTGAGTTTATGTAAGTTAGTAAGCTTTTAGAAATGGATGAATGAACGGATGCATGGATGGATAAATGGGTGGATGAATGAATGAATAAATAGATAGAATATTCTTTATTGTACGTACACCAGGAATTACATATAAGACTAAATAAATGAAATAAATGAACGTGCGGACTAATGAATGAATAAAATACTTACTCCAGCCAGAATAGAACAGCCATAAGCGTACCTTCAAGTCAATCTTCTGCCCCTCCAAAGCGGAGTAGAACTCGTCGCAGGCGCGATCGAAGCTGTCCAGCTCCAGCCGGGGCGCGGCCCGATGTTGGGCGAACAGCAGCGGGTGGAACTCCACGTTGGTCAGAAGGTACGTGGGGGAACCGTCGGGGCTGGGGCGCTCTTCCTTCTTCTGGATTATGAAGCCCTGGGAGGAAGATAAGATAAGATAAGAATATTCTCTATTGTACCAGGAAAAACACAAACATAAAATATTTACAAAATACAGTAGAATTGGCGGCCTTGGACGATGATGACGACCGACCGACAACCCACGATGGAGAGTTGCTGAAGGAAGACGGGTAGTCGGCGGAAATATGAATATTGATTTACATACTTATCCTTAATACTAATATACTTGCATAAACCTTTACATACTATAGGTATAACCATTATAAACATATCTAACGTTACATAAATTACAATAAAGTTCTACCAGAGGACAAAGGTAAAGACATACCTACATTCAGGAAAACAATAACAATTGAACCATTTAATGAGGAAGGTTGAAGGTTTGATTGAAATTGTTCTATATTCTATTCTATTTCTTGTTGAAATGGCATCCAGCGGATGTCGACTAATTCTTCTTGACATAACGGACGTTGTCTCTGACAGCTGTTAAAAATCTCTTACGGATTGTTCAAACTATTTCGCCCTTGACCTCATTTAAAGCTTCCTCTTGTTCTATCTAATAAAAATCCCTTGTTATCATATAGAATCAGAGTTATATTTCGCCCTCCTCAACACTTCAGAATTCACATCCGCATTTCAATAACATATATGGAGAGTATGCCTTATATAACTATGTATGAGAATCCTTTTTCCGGCGACGGATGATGACATTGGATACACGATCTACGAGTCTGACACCTAACATGGCACGCTCCACACCAATTCAAATTAGCGATATTATTTACCTTAGCAACCTCTTTCTTGGCACTCTCTAGGAGTCCATTGGCCTGACGCAACGCCGCCTCCAGCCGTTCCAGGTCTCTTTCCACCTGGAAGTTGATCAAGCCTTATACTTGGGATATTGAAAGAAAGCCAATGACAGCTTTCAAAAACATTATATGTACCTAGAACTCAACTTTCCAGAACTTTTAATCACATTGTTTATCTATTTTACATTTACATATATCTAAAAACTATATTTTCACTTTTGCACTTAAGCTGCATTTTTTACCGGATTTTTATAATTGAAATGAAATATCACCTGCATTTTTAAGATGACTGAACTGTATTCAATTAAGCTTGGATTTCGTTAGCCTAACATTTGCAGCGGTAAAAAAATGGTGGTGGCGCATCTAGTGGCGTAGCTCGGTTGCCCATAGCCCGGTAATTTGGGGTAAAAATTAAATCAGCCCCAATGGTTTTTTTTTTAACTAAATTTTAATGGGGAATTATAAAACGAGCGAACAAAAAAAAACTTTGCGACTGATGATGACATACTGTTTTAATAACTTGAGCGGTATGAATTTGAGTAAGCGAAAAATTAACTAAACTGACGACGAATATTGATTTATAATAAAATCCAGAACGAGCTTACAAAAAGTGGATTGTGATAAATCCATTTCAGATATTAAAATTTTATCCGAGCGACTTCATTACTAAGTGAGCGACTGGAAATACAGAGAGGGCAACTTCAATATTAAGATAGATTCGATTTTTCTAAGTGAGGTTATACTTAGCGAACTACTAAAAAGTTCACTTTGAGCAAAGTTTTGTAAGCTGCTTTATTAATGATTATTGGTTACTGATATTCTATTTGAGGGCTTATGTTTTTTATTTTGATACGCTTTTTTAATGAAAACTACAGATTTTTAAATGCGCGCGAATTCGAATGGGGGCGGATCGACGAATCATTGCCAAATTTGGACTGGCAAAAAGGATCGTGCGACTGTCCCGAATTTTTCAATAGATATGTATGCAAACACGTTTTGGGGCTAGCAATTCGGCTCAAACTAACAACACCACCACTGGAAGCAAAAATGATACCCATTGGACAAAAAAGAAAACGAGGCCGGCCCACTAAGTCCAAGCCAGCACTTATTTACCAGTGACGATGAGTAGTAGGGCTCCTCATACCTATCAATGTTTCTTAGTATAAATAAGAAGTTTTTTTTTAGTTGACTGAAGCGTCTTATTTTATTTTTTGTTCATTTGATTGAAATAAATGCATGCATATTACTTTATTTTTACGGAGTACATTGTTTTATTTAATTACCCTTATATTTCAATAATAAAATTTCTCAACTAATAGAATAGTGTTTCTTCAAATAGTTATTTCATATTATTTTAATTTTTTAAATGTGAGCTCATTATACTCTGCTCATTAGTGTATTTTTCAAAGTGGTTTTTGTATTCGAAACACTTCATTTAAGATAAAATGCCGCTCAGTATAAAAAATACATTTGCCAAATATTGAAAAAAATGCAGGACGTAACGTTGACACTCAAACAAATATTAGGTCGCTCAAATATTATGAAGCTGCTCATTTTGTATTTTAAGTAACTCAAATTAATGTTTGTAAGTTGCTGTTCTGTTGATTTCTCGTCACTCGCAGTCAGTCGCTCACTTAGTAATTCTATAACCCAAATTAATTAATTTTGACACTTAGAACTGTAATTTACAGTCACTCGTTTTATTGCTACCCAATTTTAATTACTATTATTATTACATAAATACAGTTCTACCACTTTTATAAGTCGCCTCGGCGCTGTCCGATGGCGCAGGAGAGCGCATCCCACCGCCGACTTCAACCGAATGAAAGAATCAGTGAAATAACGAAGTTATTGCTACTACATAAGATTCTAAATACAAAAACCACTGGACTCCTGCTATCTCGCTAATATTTTGAACACCTAATATTACACTTGAGGGCAAAGAAAAATACAAACGTATATGTGAAGTTCTAGTGGAACTATTCCTGACATCTCTTGACAAGCCTCTATTATTTTTTTTCGAATTCAATAAGTTATATCGAACTGTATAACAAATAGGACCTTTTTTGTCCATTTTGTTATATTGTACAACTAATAGTATAACTAGATGGCCTTACCCACCTACACATAGTTTACGTTGGAATTTTAAATTTACTGACCATATTCCATTTTAATTTCAAATTCCAATGTCTTTACTTAAAAGAGGTAAAGCTTTGAGGGGTCAAAATAGGGAAATAGTATATAATGTGCCCAGCGTGCCAGGAGGTTGACCAACCAGGTAAACCAAGCATAACTTGCTTGTTGTGAAATTATATTTTAAGTGACAATATAAAATAACAACTTCAAATTCAAACACTTCAAATTCAAACGCATAAAAATAAATTTTAAATTAATTAAAAAAACTGCTTGATATCTTTGCCCTCAAGTGTAAAATAGAGCAATGCGACGCGTACTGTACGCATCAGCCAATAGCGGACGGGTTCTTTCGCGGGTTCACATGGCGCGCTATGATTGGCAGAGATGACTTCGCGCTATGCAAAAATTTTATTTCTGCGCAGGTACATCGGAGTAAGTTATAAAAGTGGTGTTTGATTTCGTATCCTGCTTCGACCTCTATTTTTTCTTTATATGTAAAGTCTATTTATCAAGCGTAACATGAAAATCATGTTGGAAATAAATCAAAACATTTATTTTCTCCCCAAAATACCATGCGCTACGGATACCAGATAAGGACCTAACATGGAAAAACCAAGTCCATTTGTACAAATCAAAGTACGGCGGCCCCCGTTGGGAATCGAACCCGCGACCTCTGTCTTGGCAGTTAAACGTTATACCGCGAGACCAACGAGGCAATCAAACATTGGATTCAGATTAGCCGGGCAATTCATACCTGGAACGATTTGTCGCCCGCCTTGCCCACTTTGAGGTTCCCAGAGAGACCGTTCTCAAGTAGCACATGGTCGATTATCGCTGGACCGTATTCTGTAAAAGAAGTAGGTTGTGGTCTAGCTATTGACACAGTAAAAAAGGGAACAAATTAAATTATTCACAAAAATATATAAGATAAGAATAATTATTATTCTTTGTAAAAAATATATAAGATAAGAATAATTATTATTCTTTATTGTACATCAGAGCACATGACATAAAAAATATTGTAAAGATACAGAGCAGCCTGTATACGTCACACTGTAGGGCACAGGCCTTCTCTCAGAGAGAGTATGGGCTTAATCACCACGCGTGCCCACCGCGGATTGGCGATTTCAAGCGCTGAGGTATGTGAATAGCTCAGACACTCAGGTTTCCACACGATCACGTCCTGCCGTATGATCAGCAACAATTCTTGTTTATTTTATCAACAATTATTTTCTGAAATAGATCATTTTGGTCAGCAGAATAAATAAATGAGCACGAACACAGGGCCTGCAAGTTAATTAATTCAATTTTAATACAACCATTTGGAATTCGATATCAATCAGAATTTTTGAATTCTCAATTCGGAATTTTCTGCTAATCATTTTGGATTTTATTGAACAAGCAAACTGAACGCTACTTCGCTTGACCATATACATCTAGCACATCCCAGCTTCTAGTCTGACCTACCTTTTTGAGAAACATTTTTCAACTTAACCCAACTCATAAAACACAGATGTCCACCTGTGAAACCATCTGCCTCTGCCCGTAAGATATTCACCGTCCCTGCCAATATTTAAGATTTTTCCTCAATTTAAGTTTGTTTTTTCTTTTCTTTGTGAAATCTATTTCTTCTAGTATTAAGTAGGTATAATTTTCGTTCATGTCCTCCTTCCATATGACAATTTTTCTTTAAATGTATGTTTATTCCATATTTATTTAATATTTATCTACCGCTTATACTGGGTATATATTTTGGGTGTTGTAAAAGACATAGCAAAATATCTTGATTAATATTGTTTAGTTGCATCGACATCCGTATATATGAAAAACCCGTCATTAAGCTTCTTTTTTTGTGTCAATGTTTGTCTGGAAGAAATTACTTTTAGTAATAAGGCCGCCAATTGTACTGTACTATACGATTCAGTCTCTTATGTAATTTCTGGTGTACATACAATAAAGAATATTCTATCTATCATTTATAAAAATATTTTTGCACATCAACAGTTTACAAGCTTTTTGCATGTGTCTTACCAACGTTAGGGTTGAGCACTTTCTTGAGGTTGTCACCAGGCCTGCACTTGGCCAGTATGTCTCTGAGGGCATCGCCCAGTGGCGGCTCGCAAATCATCTTGGCTCTGTCGAGTGGGTACTTCTCTTTTACTGCAAACCTAGAGTATAGAACAAAAAACAAGGCTGAATTTGCGTCAGTTGCAAAATTTTGCCTAAATGTGGTCAGTGACAGCCAATAAACCGTCTGCCTACCTATGTATACATTATTTATTAAAGGATAAATTAGTTTCCAAATAAATTTTGCACAGTTGATTTCTTATTCAGATGAAAGCTCTGTTGCATATACCAGGGTTTCCCAAACTGTGCGTCGCGACTCGCATAGGCATACATACATACATGAACTCACGCCTATATCCCAGAGAGGTAGGCAGAAACCAGGGACTAGCATGGGCGTCGCAGCATTATCCCAGGAGGGATAACCAATCGATCCACACAGATTGCCTACTTGTGATGACGACACTTCGCGCTTACAAAAACTTTGTGAAGAATTGGGTATTGAGCATACCTCTTTAATTTATTATTGCAAGTCTCGTTTGATTTTTTATAACCTGTTATTGGGTAGAACTACACACTGGTAGCTGTGCTGGTAGGTACTTTTTGGCCGCATAGGGAGAGGGGGGGGTCGCAAATGGGAAACTCCCAAAGGCGTCACAGTCAAAATAAGTTTGGGAAGCCCTGGCATATACTATTGAAATCTTTACCTAATCTTATCCCCCTCCACATGGGGTCGAAGTACATTCAAAATGGTCAGCTCATAGTCCGTTAGTATGATGTTGCCTCTGTCATAGAGCTCCAGTATGACATGGTATGCTGCCTCACCGGAACCGAACTGCAGGTCTACAACACGGTCTATCCCCAGTTGAGTGAGAGATTCCAGCCGTTTGTTCTTAAGATGTTTACGGAGCTGAAACATTGATGAGTTACAATTAGTACACATAAAAATGCTATAGGTATTATGCCTGTGTTTGTTGTCATTATTCAAATAATATTTGAGAATTAGATTCTTTTTGTTGCACTAACCCGTGCTGAGGACAAGAGTTTTTTAGCCTCTAAATAGGTTTTTAATATTTGAGAATGTTCAGATATTTGTCATAAGCTATCATATGTGCAAGTAAAATATGTTTTGTCAAATTAAAACTATAAATTATACAAAAATAAACAACTAATAACCACATACACACACAATACAAACAATATAAAATGAGTCGAGGAAACCGCTCCAGGACATATCCGACTCAAAGTTGCCCATAACGCTGGCAGCATTACCGCACTGCACAGCAAGGGAGATCCTTTCATCAAATATGCCCCACAGCGCTTTAATAAAGGCATTCCCCCGAAAACCACAGACCCCAGTTGTTTCCAGAGGCACGAAAAATAACTGGCTCTATTTAAGCCACTTGAGCCTAACGGCCGCCGCTGCAGACAGCAGCCCCAGGAGATACAGCCCACATGTGATGAGCAAATGACATATTTCTCAGTAACTCTAATGCTTCGTCTCGATCATTCAAACATCTCAAAAACTCTCTATGATCAACCCTCCCAGTCAAATTGAGAAGTTGTTTTGGCAACATTTTAGTTAACTCAGTACAATCAACAACATATCAAACATACCGTGTAGGTAGCTGGAAAGTGATTCAATGTGGGATTCAACTGAGAATAGAAACAACTGTGATATTTTCGATTCTTGGAACATTCATAACTTTTATCAGAGTGTTTTTGAGGTTTTTTTTTAAATTTTGGGTAGTACAGTTTAGAAGAATACAATATTAGTCTTGTTTAACATATATGTATGAGCATGGCGAGTCATTAAAGATTACCATACTACATTACCTTACCTTCATAGTAAACCCAGAAGGAGCAACATTCTTGGGCCATTCAAATTGTGTGGTATGAAATCTGTTGCCTGACTCGAGAAGCAGAACTGACTTCTCTTCAGAACGTTGGAGGCGGATCAGGTACGACTTGTTGTCTATATCGTACACTTGGTTGACTCTCATGCCAACCAACCTGAAAGAAAGATAGATAAATCCTTTATGCCTCACATGTTCTCTTCATGATTGTTTTGTTTTTATTTTTGTTTTGTTGACATTCGTGTATTTTGTTTGTGCACCTTCGTGTTTACTTTGTGTTTCTGTGACAATTTAAATAAATGTCTTCTTTCTTTCTTTATTTACATAAGACACACACACACATATACAAAGCATAAACACATCTAATTACAAGAAACAGCACAAATAAAACATAGCACAAAACAGAAGCACACATGAAGAGCAAAAGCATTTAGATTGGTGAAAAGAGTGGCCACGTAGGTGTGGCAAATGTAAATGGACTCCGACTCAACATGTGTTGAAAGTTTGGGACAAACTTCAGTGCTAATATTCTGCTGGTACCCAGTGTGAGCGGCATGCAGCGCCAAGAGGTGATGTAGTCAAATTGGTAGACCAGAGTAAAAAATATTTGTAATGTCAGACTGGTAATAATGTATTTTTAAATAAATATCGTATTAGAAATAGACTGAACTGGTAGATTGCGTACAAAAATAAGTATACAATGTCATGCTGGCAATATTAATAGAAGTATAAATAAAAAATTAAAAAACCCAAAGGTCGTGAAATTACTGCAAAAAAACATTTTTGTTGTATGGGAGAGTCTCTTAAATATTTCTTTTATCTTAATTATTTATTTTTTAATAGAATATAGAACTAAATATACATATGTTAATTTTTATTTAATTTACTACATATGTACTGAGGCAAGGATGGTCCAGGAATATAAAACGAAAATGATAGATGTCAAAATTGAATTAAATTAAAATTAAATTGTATTATAAATAAATTAAATAAGGTGAAAAATATGTCAAAAATAGAACAAATTGTAATTAATAATTATAACATACACAAAGATAGAATGTCAGGCGGAAACATAATAAGTAATAATAATAAACATTTGCGGTCTTATTTATAAAAAAAAACACGATTCCCTAAAACACTGGATAAACGCTCATTAAAATTGCCTCTGAAGAGTTTTTTAGAGGTATCGCGTTTTTATAAATAATTTCTTGATGAAATTTGGAGTGATGACTAATTAGTGTTAACTTAACTTTTGAAGTGTAATTTTAGTATTGTGATACTAGGATTAAGTTCAATTCAATTCTTAACTATGGCTAGGTACCCTAAGGATTCTGCCAATGTCGAGTTTTGGAGATAGCAAGTTTTTTTTTAATATTTAACAAAATCCCGTAAGTTAGTTGTGGTGATGTAGTAATAACAAAAAAGATAAAATACATATAAAACCAGATACATTAGTAATAGACAGACAATCACAATCGAATTTTGTTGCTTTTTATAAAATTACATGGCTGAGTAAATAAGTAAAGTTACGTGTCGTTGCGCTTGATTATGCAGTTTCTTAGCTGAAAAATAAAACAAAAGGAGATGCTAAAGATTGTACATATTTTACCTCTGTAACTCCGTCACCATGCATACTATGTCGTAGGTATTAAATCGAGTCTTCATTTTACAGTATTAAAATTGGAATGAAGATGAAACCACAAAACTATTCACGTAAAACAGTAAAAAAACACTAGTTCACGCTGTTCACGTTTGCAAAATGTTTTGACATTTTTCCTTTTTACTGGGCATGACGTTTAGGCACTTCCGTTCAAAGGTCAATTTATTGTTGATCTTGTTTGCGTATACACGATGGAGATAATTGGGTATCACACTTCAAACGTTTCCATTATGCAAAGAACGTTCAATCCACAACACAATGGTGGACGCACAATACGTCAGTAAACTAAAAGCGATTTTAGCTTGCGACATGAATGGAATATAAGCCATGATTGCAAATTGACCCGGGGTTAAAAGCTCCCGGAGAAGATACACAGATGTGTCGCGCTACCTTCTGTGTGTGAACGGGCCTATACACGTTTATTGCGTTATATAGCATGACAGAATTGACAGATAGTTTTGAAACGTGAATGTCAACCAAAGTTTATAAATCCTGTTAGGTAGGTAGGTACCTATAGTTTTCTTTTTATAAACGTGTAAGTAAATAACCATTAAATTACATATACTTTAATGTTTGACAACTTTAAAGGATCCAGTGATGATGATGATATAAAATGCTATTTTGATCCCATTTCAGCTAACCACAAAACATAATCTCAAAGTTGAACCAAAACAAACCTAAATTCTTCTAAATGGCTACGAAATTCGACACTGCGGCTTACAATTTCCGTAAAAAATGCCCGTATATAAGCAAAGACCTCCTCCAGTGGTTCCCAGGCCACATGAACAAAGGCCTAAAACAGATGCAAAGAGCACTAAGGACTGTCGACTGCGTAATAGAGGTTCATGACTGTAGAATACCATTCACGGGTCGAAATCCTATCTTCACAAGCACTCTGACAGGTGCCAAGCCTCACATATTAGTCCTAAACAAAAAAGACTTAACCATACCTTCATTAATATCAAAAGTAAAGCACCAAATCAAAGCGGAACAAGGTATTGAACATGTAATTCATACAAACAGCAAAGATCAGTCGTGCCGAGGTATCAAAGCCTTAAAACCCATCATGATAGAGCTCATTAAGGACTCGAATAGATTCAACAGAAGCGAAGAAGAAGACTTCAACGCTATGATCATTGGTGTGCCTAATGTTGGCAAGTCTTCTTTGATAAACATGTTGAGATCGACGAATATGAAAATGGGGCACTCACTGCAGACCGGAGCGAAGGCTGGAGTCACACGGAGTATGCACGAGAAAATCAGGATAACAAATGACCCAAAGATTTTTATGCTGGATACTCCTGGTAAGATGCTCATAAGTTTAATTTTTTATATATTCTGATTCTAGTTCCTTCACATCACAGCATATTGGTGATTCAGAACACTAAAAGTTTAAACATTTAGCAAAAGTTTATTCTCGCGTTATTTTTTCCTTTTCTACTTTTAATTAGTTTCCTACAGGTTAATGTTGAAAATGCATAATTCCTGAGACTATAAGCTAATTGTTTTGTGTGATTTTATTATGTTATTTTAAAAATAACCCTATTATATTGTCACAAAAGTAGTAGCACCACACTAGTCTCTCTTTCCTTGAGTAACTATTTAATAGCAAAGTTAATGATAATAAAAAACAATTTATGGGTACATCCTACAAGTTTTATCTTAGGCTAAATACACAAGTTGTTTGTACACAAATTGTCACTATACAATTCGAAGTTCTGACCCCTAAACTAGGTAAAAACCTGTGTCTTAGGGATTGTTGGTTCTCCAACGAATATTGGTCTACAACTACCTATATTTTGAGATTTATGTAACAGCGAATAGGACACAGAATCAAATAAAACTACTAAAATACTTGGCACAAAGTTAAATTGAAATTAAAGTTATACACTTAACATGTCATTACAAAATACTTTCCATGACAAAGTTGTATGGAAGGAATAGTATATACTTAAGACCTACTGTTTTACTTTTAACTGTTGGTGTTTTTTTTTTATGGACATAACATTTTTTTTTGTGGTAGCTAACGGATTCCAATCTCAGAGGAATACAATTACGTCTGGTGTACCCCAGATCGCATCTCGGGCCGTTACTTTTCAACATATTTATAAATGACCTCCCGGGTAGATTCAAACACTCGTTACCTTTCCTCTACGCAGACGATCTTAAAATTGTCAGAACAGTCTCCTCAATCAGAGACGCAGATCTTCTACAAGATGACTTAGATGGATTAACTCAATGGTGCAACCAAAACGGTATGAAAATGAACCCAAATAAATGCTATCAAGTTAAGTTCACTAAGAACCTAAATATTATTCCCACTAAATATTGCATTGATGATGTTATGCTTAAGGAACTTATTATCAAGGTTGTTTTATCAAAATTATCGTATTGTTTGACCAAAAATTAAGTTTTGTTCCTCAGATTAATAACGTAGTTACTAAGGCCTCTAGAATGCTAGGTTTTATAATTAGAAACGGCAAACAGTTTAAAAACCCGCGGACTAAAATACTACTTTTTAACAGTCTCGTTCGCAGTATTCTAGAATACAACAGTGTAGTTTGGCGTCCTCATTACGCGACACATATGCTTAGATTAGAGCGAATACAAAAGAGATTCATGTGGCACCTCGTATACGCTAGGGGAATTGGTAAAACGGTGAAATCCTATAGGGATAGACTCAAACACTTTAAAATGATTCCTCTGGCGAAGCGCTTGGATATTAATGATTTCTCGTTTTTATATAAATTACTAAATAACCAAATCAATTCCTTATTATTATCGAAAGTTAACTTTAGAGTACCCCGGAAACTTCCTCGTAAACCAATAACTCCCCTGTGCCCTCCGCTACGCAGAACCGTTCTTGGAGCCAACTCAGCTATTCCTCGTCTATGCCGCCTCCTAAATCATTATAGTGAGGTAGTAGACATACACAAAGACCCGCTACATAAAATTAAATATGTTTTGAGCCACAGTCCCTAATCAGAGTATTCTTCTCTCTTTGTACTCAGTTGCAACTTTTATATCAATAACATGATTTTTGTTTTAATTACTTAAGCACGTAAAATTGTCTACATAACTTAGCAACTAATAAAGCATGCTGTGTTTCACTATAATTAGTTAAGGTACCTTAATCAATTTTATCATTACCTTGAGTTTGATGTATCTATCAGTACTATTAACTGTTGTGGAACCTAATAAATAAAATAAAAATAAAAACAATCACATGTCCTGATTAATTAATCGCAACCGGACAAAAAAGATCAACACAGAAAAAACACCCACACTGAGGCCATTTGTACAAATCAAAGTATGCCAGCCCCCAGCGGCAATCAAACCCACAGCCTCTTGCATGGTATTCAAACAGGTTCGTAGTTTCCTATAATATATTCTCCTTTCCCCACCTTCCAGGCATTCTGGAGCCAACGGTGTCCAACGTGGAGATGGGCCTGAAACTAGCGCTCTGTGCATCACTGCAAGATCACCTAGTGGGGGAAGAGGCCATTGCGGATTACCTGCTGTATTGGCTAAATAGCCACGGGCACTTCCGATATGTGGAGTACATGGGGCTGACGGAGCCTTCGGATGATATTAACATAGTAAGTGGAAAGTCACCTTGTGAAAGGCTATAGTTGTCTAATAGACCATAATATTTATTGTTTTAATATTTATTATCGTAAAGAATAATACACAGAGGCAAATAAAAATTTGTTAAACAACAGTTTTGTCTGTTGTGTATTTAGTTTTGTTTCTGTTGTTATGCATATTATGTTACTTATCTGCTTATTTTGTTTCTGTGATGTATCTTGTTGGTATAATAAATATATTTCTTCTTCTTCTTGTATGATGTTTTGTCCATTAGCTCTAGTTAGCACCGGCTCCCCTCCCCCTTAATTTGTTTTACCACAACCCATGCGTTTTTTTATAAATACCACTCAGCATTTAACTCATGACATTCTTTATAAAAACACGACTCCTCTGATGCAGTTCAAATGGTGTGCGGTACAATCTTTTCTTTTACCATTTACTATTTAAACTGCATTTGACGAGTATTTGAAGTGAATCGTGTTGTTATAAATAAGACTGCTAAAGACTAATACCGAACTTCGGTTATATTGTCTGTATATATTTAACACTAATTCCGAGTACTTACAGGTGCTTCTGGCCGGCGCGGCGAAGTATAACCGGATCCGGCGCGTCCGGGACTACGACAACACGGTCCGGGAAGTCCCGGACTTTCCGGAGACGGCGCGCGCCATGATCCGGGCCTTCCGGACCGGGGAGCTCGGCAGATATATGCTTGACGTCGACCGGCTCAAGAATAGGGAGCGAAACGCGGGAAAGGAGAGCTTGGCTTAACAAAGTCTACTTAAAAAACTTAGGTTGGAGTACAAATGGAACCTGGCTTAACATAGCCTGCTTAAGTGGAAAGGGAAGTTAACTAAACATAGTCTACTTAAATAGCTACGAGATATAGATAGGAGTGGAAACGGAAACTGCCTTAACGAAGCCTACTTGCATACAGCGTTTCATTTCTGTTGTCACTTCTAAAGTTTCAACTGTCCACAGCGTGGCCTCGAAGTCGTTAGCAAAATTTTAAGGGAACAAGAAGATTCTAATATATATTTAGAAACGCTTGGCAATCAACTATGTGACCATGTTGATGTAAGATATGGATGTTTTAGGTAAGGATTTTCTTACAAACTAATATAGTTTAGCGTAGCCATGATTTCGTTTTATTTCAGACACATCGAAAAATCCTTCGATTTTTTATACCTTTATTGAATGATGAAGGATGATGAAGGTCAGTCACTGACCTCCAAAAACGGAGATGTGGGAGCTTGAAATCGATTTTGTCGTCCTCGTCCTCGGCAACAAGCACTGACCTTAGTGTGGAGGTCAGTGACTGACCTCTTCTTTGATCATAAAATCTGTCTTTGACGAGGGGTTTTGACTTTGACAGCACTCCAAAAAATCTCTAATCTGTGCTCCAAATGAGTCAAAAAACCGTTCCACGAACACAAAGATTTTTATTAATTTCGGAAATGTTCTGAACACTATCCTAGTTCTACAAAACAAAAAAATACACTCAGCGCGTCTTGATGGATATTTGAAACTGAAAAACAATTGACAAGGCAGTTCCCAAGCTACCTTGAAACCTAAGCTAAGATATGAAAGAGATACCATCTCTGTAGAACTTTAGTATTGCTAGTTCAGTGGGAACAATTTGTTCTAACGCTTATAGTATGAATCCTTTAATTTACTTAGAAAATATCATGCATTCCATAGAGGAATACCGCTGGTTAATAGACATAGCTACCGACTGCTACCCAATACTCTTGCTGTCAAAAATCCACACTGCCTAGCATGGACTTAGATTAACAAACAACAATGGCGCCTAGTCAACAAAATACTCTACCAATGGCGTCCTTGCCAATCATCAAACAGTCTCCGTTGACAATGGAAGCGACGTGTAAATCTTCGAATGCAAAGCGAGTATCCTTAAACCACATCCAATCGAACTTCAGCCTTGCTTTCATATCGCAAGAGGACACAGCAACCACTCAGGACACATTGAGAATGATCAAATCTCCATGGAACACCACGGAGTCGTGGTCCGCCTCAACCTTAGTCGAAACCACATATTTGAACCTAACCTGGTCCAGCTGCAGCTCAAACTCCTGGAGTCGCTCATCGACTTCCTACCTGCCCAGATCTACTTCATCCTCTGAAGGACCTCTTTCCACATACTTCGACCTGAAGAGCAAAACTGTGACTTTACTGAAGAGCTTCTCATGGACTTTGAGTAAACTTCTAAGACCGTACACCAGAAGAACAAACCTGCAAAGACCGTCGAGTTCTGACGACAGTTCGCTATTCAGTGACTGGACGATGCCCACGAGCGAGTCGAAATGGGGCGTGCAAGATCACCACGACGTGGACGCTTTACGAGTGAGTTACCCCTGGAGTCCCCGTTCGATTTTGAGCGAAGATGCTAAGTGGGCGAAGGGCTATATTCCCACGAGCGGATCTTCAACGTATCCTTCGAGCAGTGATCGGCCAACTCGAAGCATACATTCCTTAAACTCTCTAGCGTACTACAGCAGTTGGGCCAGACGGCGGCACTTACTAAGGAAAAAGAAAGAAAGGCGCACCATCCGATGCTCCAACGTCAACAACCAAGACATCATCAATTCCATCATGTTTACGGGCAACAAATCTGAGAGCGGTACTCTGCGCCCGGGACTGAACCCCTCGGACGCGTACGTGAATTTTTGGCTAAACAAATTGATTAATGATTACTGAAATCAATATAAATATTACTTGCTTCAGATATTAGCATAGAACTTTGACTTTCATCTACATCTTCTGCGTATGATGGTAATGATCTTATATTCTATTCAGTAGAATCTACTGAAATATCAGCTGTTGCCCACGACTTCGTAAGCGTGAAAATTTTGGTGTATTTTACCGGGATAAAAAGTAGTCTAGTAAACTGTTTTATTCCAGAATAGATGACCGTGAACTTCGTATCACGTAGGTACATCTTTTTTTTGTTCTCAGCACTCAAACTTTTAAAAATATAAAATAGCCAAATCGGTCCACCCGTTCTCGAGTTTTAGCGAGCCAGCAATATTTTTTGTATATAATAAACGGCCTTATTTATAAAAACGCGATTTTGAGGCAGTTTATTTCACCTGTTCTTACATCTTTTCCTTGTAAAATCTCCACCACAGACTATTTTAATCTGTGTTTATCGAGTGTTTTAAGAAATCGTGTTTTTATAAATAAGGCCGATAGACTATAATCGCTCACTCACTCGCTTACGGTGAAGCAAAACATCGTGAGGAAACCTGAGTGTCTGATGAGGTGTTCACACACCTCAGCGCTTGAAATTGCCAATCCGCGGTGGGCACGTGTGGTAATTAAGGCTGGGTTCTTCGACATTATCCATAAATCGGGAGTTTTAAAATACATTTTACTCTCTAATGGTTAGTACGTAAAATCTGAAAAAATATTACTTTTCAATGTGCTATCTAGGGCCGTCGGTCATTATTTCTGATTTTTTAAAATAGAGTCTTTATCACTAGACATGGTTTTATTTGAGCTGTAATAAAAAATATACCAAAATGAGTATCGCTGTTAGTGACGTCAGTCGTCAAAATTCTATTAATGGGATTTGTGTTTCTATAATTTCAAAAATGCCTACTTTTCCCCCGACCCATGTGCCACGTGTTCACGACCCATTGTCCCATGTCTAAGTAAAAAAAGGCAAATACGTGCGCTCGGAGAACCCTCCCTTAAGCCCGTATTCTCTCTGAGAGAAGGCCTGTGCCCTGCAGTGGGACGTTTGATTTTCAAGCTTCAAGACTGTAGACCTGAGTATAGGTATAGTTTTAATTTCAACTCGATACCTCCACGCGTTCTCTAGATAAAGGGTCTCTTGACAGACAGACGGATGAACGGACAACAAAGTGATCCTATAAGGGTACCGTTTTTTCCTTTTGAGGTACGGAACCCTAAAAAGGCGAGATTTATTGAGAAAAGAATACACGATTAACAATAAACAAAGTTTATTCAATTCAAAGTTATTATTGTAATGTGGCGTCCACTCAACTCATGCCTTCAGTAGAGTTAACCGAAATATAGAATAATTACAAATACGGAAACACAAACAATTGAAACTTTATTATGACCAGTGGTCGGAGTAGGTATATTGAATTAAGGTCACTGACATCAAACGTATATGTTAATATGGATACGCCTCCGAGTTTCCGGATTATTATGATAAAAATACCGAAACATCGAAATTATTACATGAAACTAGTTAAAAATGTATCAATACTCTCAACGCTATGCTGCTAGTGGCGTAGATGACCAGAATTTAATAGTAAAAAATGACTGGTCAAAAAAAAAAAATCAAAATGTAGAACTTGTAACCGATGAGGATTAAAAATAATTATTTTTAATAAAACTGTAATAATGATTATTTGTATTAACAATAAACAATTTTGTTTGCTTACATATGGTTTTTTATTTTATTAGTCTATTTACCAAATTTTTGGAAACTCCGGTACATTCCGGAAGAAATGCATGTCCATGTTATGATATCATGACGCAAGTATCTAAAATCAATATACCTACTCCGACCACTGATTATGACACACCTTTTATACGCCTCGTCCATAGATTTCCACTTAAAGTTAACTAATAATATATAATATCGATGTTTTTTTTTACATTACCCATACATTTTTGGGCTTAATTTACCGTCACATCGTCCTAAGAACGGTAATATTTAAAATGTATATTTGCTTTGTAGCTGCTGGAGAAAATGCATGAAAATGCACTTATATTTTCATATTTGGGTATCATTCAAACATTTGGCTGACGTAAAGGCAGGTCATAAATCGGAAGTCGTAAAATGATATTTTGGTTTGAGTAAGTTGTTATTAATATCTAAGCATATTTACTTCATAATTACGTAAGTAATTATATTTAAGAACGCATTTGAACTGTTCCAGTAGGACCACTTCGACTACACTTATACTAGTTTAGTCAAGCCACTTAGACTAGACTAACACTTAATAATAGTTTGAATAAAAAGTGATTGCCTAGTAAGTGGTTCTAGAGAAACCGTTTAAACCACTCCCTAGTATAATTACTTACATCGTTATGAAGTCAAAATGCATTAAATATCATAAAAAAGTTTATACAGTTACAAAAATAATCCAAAAGGGGCCACTTCATGGGTCCAAATTGAGAAAACGCCAAAGCACACCGACGCAGAGTCGAAGCGTCGCGTCGATCTAAAAATTTACAAAGTATATTGACCCCTATCTCCACGTCGTAATGTTGATATTTCTATCAAAATAAGAAAGTCGAACAGACAATTCCTATTGGTGCGTTCACAGAACAGCTATGTTCTGCGAACTCAAGCGCACCTATCTTAGTCAGGGGCGCTACCTACTGCTTAACTTCTCCAGTGTGGACTCGTCCGATTTAACCTACTCCGAGCTGCGAAATACGTACGTATTTTGACACTTCAAAAAAGTTAACATGGGCAACCCAATACAGTTTACAGTTTACGTGAAGGAGGGCTGGTCCTGACATGCGTCGATTACGACACAAAGTAATCACTACCGAATGCACGCAAAGACACGCGGACACACGCACATCCTAGAGAGTTTGACGCTTCGCTTCGACTAAGCTCGGCGTCAGTGTGCCTTGACCCTGACTCTTCCATCTGCACAGCGCGCTACGCAGCTCTTCTGCAATCACTAAAGCCCGAAGAGGGCGCCTTATATACCCTTGCACTAGTTTAGAGGCTTAAGGGGCTCCAGGTGCTCAGACATCAGCGCCACCGAAGAAAAATTATCATGTCTTTTTTACAGGTCGAATTTGCAAAAAGTGTTCGTAGGTACAATCTCACAATGTTAATAGTGATTTTTAGGATCCATGGCGGTGAACCTAAGGTTCAAAACCTTGGGCTAGATAGCGTTAACGCCAAAAACGGCCGTCTTTGGCTTAAATGCTATCCAATCCCAGGTTCTTTGTCGTGGGGCCTAAAAATCACTGTTAACATGACGATTGTACACACACTTTTTGCAAAAACGATCATTTCTATTTAATTCTGCTTTATGGACTCACTGCAATGATTGTCCAGTGCAACTTCGCCAATGCCACGTGTTAAAAATTGAAGTAAAAGATTTGTAAATATTACAATGTCATTACAAATTGTGAAAAAATACGCAAATACGATCTGTAAAAGAACATATGATTTTTTTATTCATTGGTGGCGCTAGTTAGCCCATGAGGTCGCCTTAATAAATACGTAGTTGTTCAATAGAATGTTGTTAGCACGACAATACCTGTTATTTGTCTCTGTGCGCAAATGAAATAGGCATCTCTCGAGAAGTTCGAATCGCGCGAGGCGCCGTGTTATAATGCACGGCATTGCACGGATTACACCATTGACATGCGATCGGTTAGTAGACTACCAAATGACAACCATTGCCGTGCTAATATCACTCAATTGAACGACTATGCATTTTAGAGACTTGCCTCCCTGAACGGGCTCCTTATTGAGGGGGCGGGTTAGCGATGCCAATCACGGACTTGTAGTACTTGGGCTCGGAAAGGCAGTCCACCATGAACGCACCCAGGTCCCACTTGGACACGCTACGCGCGGGAGACTTGTCCGGGTTCACTTCCACGATCAGCTCTCGGCGCGGCTCGTCTGGAATGAGGAGAGACGGGTTAAATCAAATCAAAATGCTTTAATTCAAACGAACGTTACAAGTAAAACTAGGTGTCGCGTCGCAGCGAGGGAAATGGCGAACTTTCACAAAAAATGTTTTGATCTCATAAATCGGTTATCTATCTCGTTGTTAAAGAATTAATAATCGCGGCTAAATTGTTTCTCTACAACTAACGCTTTCCAAAATATAAACCGTCGTAAAGTCATTCTGGTCACGTGGTACGCGCGCGCGTGGTATTTTATAATATGTAAGTACGTACAAAAGAGAATAAAAGAGAGATTTAAAACTGTAAAAGTTTGTACGGAACCCTCGGTTGGCAAGTCCGACTCGCACTTGTCCGGTTTTTTTATTACCAGAGTAAATTGATTTGTCGCATTTTTCGCAGGCCTCAGCCTGTAGAAAACCAAAAATTTTATCGCAGAATTTTCATTTTTTCTGAGTTTGTCTTCTATCTATGGTATAAAAACAATGTCCCCCATTTTGCAGATACATAACGTACAGTCGACAGCACATGGACTTTTACACGCGTGCACATCAGCTCTTAAGCATCCACTCGGCAGTGTTGTGACAGAAACTGGGGGAACTGAAGAGGACATCATTTCTAGAATAGCCAAAGCTAAAAGTTTAAAAACTTAAAATCTTTCGTTCCAACGTCAAGACCGACCGTCCTACTATATGGATGCGAAACGTGGAGGGTAACCAAAGACGCCACGCACCGGGTCCAAGTCTTCGTCAACCGATGCCTCAGACAGATCCTCAGTACTTTCTCGCCCGAGAAAATATGTAACGAGGAACTGTTGGAGCTCTGCCGCGAAACACCGATCGGTCATCAGATCAAGCGCCGCAAGTGGACATGGATAGGCCACACTCCTAGAAGGGAGCCCAGCCAAATACCTAGACGAGCTCTAGAGTGGACCCCCCACAGGGAAAGAGGAAACGTGGCCGTCCCAAATTAAGTCAAAATCTTCAGATTTAGATGATGAGATGAAGACGGCCGTAATGTGTGTGTTTGTGTGTGTGTGTGCGTGCGGGCGTACGTGCGTGCGTGCGTGCGTGCGTGCGTGTGTGTGTGTGTGTGTGTGTGTGTGTGTGTGTGTGTGTGTGTGTGTGTGTGTGTGTGTGTGTGTGTGTGTGTGTGTGTGTGTGTGTGTGTGTGTGTGTGTGTGTGTCAAAAAGTACAAATAAATGATTATCTTGTCTTTATCTTAACCTAGCCCGAGTTGAAGAGCGCAGCCCAAGACAGAACGAGATAGCCGAGTATTGTGGACACCATCTGCCCCACTTAGTGGACATAGGACATTAACCCCCAGTTTCTCGTACACTAACACGTTGTTAATCTACTGTTAGCGACTGTCAATTGACCACAGTGCATACAAAAAAAACCACTGACAGCTGTTAACAGTAGATTAACAGCTTGTTAGTGTACGAGAAACCGGGGGTAAGTCAAGCATCCACTGCTGGTCGTAGGCCTCCCCCAAGTCCCGCCACTTCTTTCTATCCTCGGCTATCCTTATCCATCCGCTGTCAGCAATTTGCGTTTCATCGTCGATCCAGCGAGCCGGTGGACGTATCTATGTGTCCACATACGGTCTATTTGAATGTCAAATTTCTGTTTACGCGTTTTATTTATATTGATAACAGACTCTTAGGACGATTTCAATTACATAGTTAATGTAAATGTATGCCTAATAAATACGCGTATATGAGTGATCTCTGCACTTTGTACGACTTGTAAATAATAATTGAAAATAGTAATTTCCTCACCGTCTGCGGGCCAACTGCCTAACGACGAATTAAACTATTCTTCTATCGCACATTAAGTCGATAATTTGTAGACAATTGACGTGCCCCTCGGTTTTATTTTAGTCTAGTCTATGCATATGTTTATAATTCCCACGACTGTATCTATTTTATTATTTTTTGGTTTTTAGTACATTTATCTTAAACATTGCAATGTATGTTTAACATAAAACCGTTTAACTTAAAAAGTTTTCTTACCTATTTTTTTATTTTCTAGTTTTTAGTTTTTATTTCGCATTCTGTTTAATTCATTTAGTGCTTCATTATTGCAAGGTTTCTTGCCCGTTAGTTTATTGCAGTCCAACTCCTCTATACGTAGTCCCTGCAAAGATCTTACTCTACTAAGAGCCACGTAGGCTTGACCTTCTTCAAACAGTTTCGCACCTAAGTATACGACTGCGTGATCCACAGTGCTGCCCTGCATTTTATGTATTGTAGAAGCCCATAATAGTATTAAAGGCAACATTCTTCTTTCAGCCGTCCCGTAATTGTACTTAGCTGGAAACTGTATGGCTTTCGGGTGTATAAGATGTACTCCGTCTCTTGCGAAATCAATTCGGACGGAAGGTACATCTGTTGCATACATCTGAGTTCGACGAAATTGAGGCCAAACGATTTCGTTGATGTAGCCTATAGCGCCATTTACTAATCCCTTTGAAACGTCAATATTGGACCGTAGCATGACTTTAGCCCCCACAAATATTTCCAGTTCCGCTGGTAAACCCCCAGTTTTGTTGATATCAGCTGGTATTATAGTAGCTATATCCACATTGTCTGCATTTCGTGTGGCGTGTACTAGCTGATCCTGCGCTTTTATTTTGTAAATGCGAGCACCATTATTTCTGTACAAATTCAATACAGCAGAGTTGTGGTCGTTAACTTGTTGATTTGTGGGGTATACCCTTAACGCTTTGTCTATTGCAAACTCATCACTCGTGTCTTGAAGAAGTCTTCCCATTAAAATACTAAACTGTTGGGTTGTTAGCTCACCGACTCTCAAAGCATTTAGTCCAGTAACTTTGTCGCCTGAAAGTATGGAGTAGTATGCGTCAAATCCGGTAGTTATGATTTTTTGCAGACTTGTTTATGATGTTGGCCTAATGAATAATCCAAGTTTGTGACCTCGAGCGCCGAACGCAACTTTGTCAAAAATCGTAAAAACTGCGAAATAATCGGTTCTTTTTCAAATTTTGGCGATTATAACCCTAAAGGATTAGTTTTTGGTAAACTTTTTTAGGATTTTTTTTAAAGAAGACTAAATTTGCTACAATATGATACTAGAATTGTCTCTGTAGACCCAATAGTTTTCGAGATTAAGGCTTTCAAAGTTTTTAAATTTTTCGAACTTTGCAATTTTTGCAATATTTTAGACGTCACTCGAACAACTCTAGCGGGATGAAGTTCCAATTACCTCCGACGGAGTGTGCTAGTATTGCTCGTGTGAAGTCTCTCCTGGGGGTGGATATCTACGACACAAGGCCTCAACCCAAAAATGATGACCAGAGATGCAGCCCCACAACACCTCTTGCGGATGATTTCTTGCGGCTGCACGAAGGGTTATGGGAACGCGTGCAGCTGCAGGAAGGCAGGATTAAAATGCTCATTAGTCTGCAGGCACTGCAGCGGGGCCTCTTGTGACAATATACCTGATGTTGCAGTAGTAGATATCCCAGAAGGCGACGATCTGTCCGATGTCGAAATGGAGGATGACTTGTGGGCACAAGACGTCGACAATTCATCACCATCCCCTGATGGGGATATGCCATCCCAATACGTCGATCCAGATACGGACGAACCTCAACCGGGACCTTCCAAGAGGGCTAAATTAATTTAATTTTTTGATTTTGAATATTACTCAATTTCCTAACAAATAAATTTATTAACTTTTGTAGTACCTATCTTTTTTACTTCATTATTCGTAGCTTAGCTTAAACATCATCGTTCACACTTCTCATTTTCTTTTTTAACATCTGATCATAAAAGTACAGGGCTTCGATAGTATAATCAGGGTCAAAATTCATTCAAAACGACAGAATCGCAAAAAATTGTGAAATTCGAAAAAAATGATAAACTTTGGAAGGCTTAATCTCAGAAACTATTGGGTCTACAGAGGTAGTTCTAGTGTCACATTGTAGCAAATTTAGTCTACTTTAAAAACGACTTAAGAAAGTTTTTTCAAAAACTCGTCCTTTAGGGTTATAATCGACAAAATTTAAAAAAAAACGATTATTTCGCAGTTTTTACGATTTTTGACAAAGTTGCGTTCGGCGCTCGAGGTCACAAACTTGGATTATTCATTGGGCCAACATCATAAACAAGTCTGCAAAAAATCATAACTACCAGATTTGACGCATACTATAATGTACAAAGTTACTGGACTAATTCAAAATATCAATAAAAGTCTGGTCACCTTGCTGACGCATATTTTCAGTTAATTCACACAGCGTGAATAAACGCCAGAGATGTGTAGCTGGTTGGAGATGTTCTGGCTGTTTGAAAACAGGTGTTCCTGATCGTTTTATAGGAGGCAGTTGTAAAAGATCACCGAAAAGTAATACGTTTACTCCTCCAAAAAACTCATTTTCACAGTTCTTAATTTGCCTTAATCGAGCGTCCATCATGCATAACATTTGATAAGACACCATGGAAATCTCGTCGACAATCAAAAATTCTGTCTGATGCCATTGTTGCCTCATTATTCGCAAATAGTTTCCGGACAGTGGTGACATACCTGTTATGCGACCGTCTTTCTGTACAGGCAATTTTAAACCTTTTTTCCCATGTCTACAGAATCTCATTTCTACAGATTTTTATTTCTACAGAATCTCATTTCTACAGATTTTTATTTCTACAGAATCCCATTTCTACAGATTTTTATTTCTACAGAATCTCATTTGTACAGATTTTTATTTCTACAGAATCCCATTTCTATTCATTTTCAATTCAACAGAGTAACATTTCTACAGATTTGCATGTAAAGGTACTTAATTACAATTTTAGGATTCCGTACCAAAGGGTAAAAACCGGCCAAGTGCGTGTCGGGCCACGCGCTAGGTAGGGTTAATTAGTATGAATAAATGAAAAAGTAGTCAAATTGGGAAGACTTGCACTAGTTAATCAAAAGGTAGGTAGGCAAACTGAGAAAGTTAGCAAAGAGTTCACAGGTGGGATCTGTGAATCTTTAGGAATTATTTAGACACATCAAAAATGTGTACAAGTCAAAAAGTAATTCTATTAAGGACATTGAAATACGCAGCCATTTTGCAGAAGATTTTTTGGTTTACGATGGAAGAAAATCGGATAAAATATTAATTTTTGCTACTCCTTTAGCATTAGAGAGTCTCAAAACCATAGATTTAATATACTGCGATGGCACCTTCAAAGTTACCCCGAAGCCATACTATCAAGTCTATAGTTGTCATGGCAGTTTTGTAGATGACGAAATGGAGACCAGAGTTATCCCACTTATTTATGCTTTACTGCCAGACAAGACCCAGGCTACCTATTACAACTTTTTTACAATATTAAAGGAAAATTTGGGACTAAAAATTAAAAATTTTAAATGTGATTTTGAAGTTGCGGCAATAAACGCTACAAAAATGGTTTATCCACAATTAAAAATAAGTGGTTGCTATTACCATTTTCACAGAGCTGTATGGGCTAAAGCTGCAGAATTGGCAATAGATAAGACGCCAGATGAGAAATATATTATCAAATCATACTGTATGCTAGCCTTATTACCAGTTCAGTTCATCGCTGAAGGGCACATAGGTATAGTCAATAGCATATCTGAAGAACATCCTAATATTCTCAATTTAACTAAATTCGATGATTATTTTACAACATTTTGGTTAAAGCGAATAAGTTCTGACGTATTTTGTTGCGCTGGCGAAAGTGTACGTACCAATAATTCAATAGAAGGTTGGCATCATAGATTGAATACAAAAATTCCTCGAAACCCATCTCTTTTCCTATTTATAAGCTTATTAAAAAAGGAAGCGAAATATCAAGATCGCAGACTTCGCCAGAGTCAACTACACGCACCTGCCAAGAAACGAAAAGCGTATGATATCAAAAAGAACGCACAAATTAGAAAAGTAGTGCAAGACTGCATAGCTGATAAAATACAGGTTAAGGAATGTATACAGCGTTAAGCAGCGTTACATTAATGTTAAGTTTAATATTTAAGTAACTTAATTTTTAGTTTATGTTTTTCAATTTCAAATGTAAGAGATATTATTAATAAGTATTAATATAGAATAAGAAAATTGAGTTGGAATAAAAATGATTGAAAAAGATAGTTTTTTTTTTTTACCAAACCATAATCAAGTTTATGATTTGTTCCTTTCAAAAGTGGTTCCTTTCAAACTGTGAATCAATTTGATTGTAATGTATGTCTGTAGAATTGGGAATCCGTAATGTTGGGAATCTGTTAAAATGGAAATCAATAGAAGTGGGAATCTGTAGAGTTGGTAAACTGTAGAATTGGGAATCTGTGGAGTTGGTAAACTGTAGAATTGGGAATCTGTAGAGTTGGTAAACTGTAGAATTGGGAATCTATAGAATTGGCAATCTGTAATGGAAATCTGTAGAATTGGGAACAATCCATTTTAAAGTACTGTGTATCGTAGCTCCATTTATTAATCTAGCTGCAACTCCTGTTAGTGAGCAGACTTTAACCGCATCCTTTGCGTAGCACCTATTAATTTGGTCTCGTAATAACTTTAATAGAAAAGTCTTGCCCACACCAGCTCCTCCTGTGAAGAATATTTTTAAACGTTCTTCAGCACCTGACATTTGATTTTGTATGGACTGGGTAACTAATGTAAAAATTTCCTTTTGTCCTGCATTCATAGACTGCTTAGCCTGTAAGAACTGGTCTTCATTCATTGGCAAATAAGGAACTTCTTCTTCATGGTCTAGTTCCATCGGCTCTGCGTGTTCCAGTATCTGAAATGCGTGTACTTGCGCGAATGCATTTTCAAGCTGCCTGTCACGTTCACGATATATTTCCAAGTAGGCGTTTGTTTGTCTTAAACTTTCTTCGTTGGCGAGAAACGCATCTCTGGCACTATTAAATTCTCCTAAAAGTTCGGCCTCATTGCGATACGGCATATACTGGATTAGTAAACTGTAATAATATGACTCTGGATCAGAAGCTGCTACGAAGTTAGGTACCCGTACTACAGCTGGCATGTTTCTAATAGTCATTTTGGTGTTGTCTGTTAAAGTTATAAGACGCCTTCTTGTTGTTTGCTCGTGCGGAGCATAAGCATCGGTATCGATGCTCTCTTCATTTATAACTGGCGGTTTTGTGTAGTGTGGCTCAAATAACATCGCAAATTCTATGAGACACATATTGTTAAAATCATAGTTGGGGTGCTCTGCTGGTCGCTTTTCATATCGTTCGAAAATATTGACACAATATCCTGCTGCTTGACCAGCTTCATTAAACTTCAACACTTTATACCTTTGTTCCGCTTTACGAGTATTGACAAAAATTGTTTTTCTCGAGCTGTCACGCATACTCAAATGGCATAGCCTGAATACGCATTCGCAGGCTGAAACTTGACGTTCTCTTAATATGCGCATGCATATTTTAAACAGCTTACGCGAGACGTCAGTTTCTTCTCTTCTAATTTGTTGAATAGCTCGAGATACTTCACCATCTAGGTTTGTAGGTTCTGATTTTGACACGTATTTAGCGATGTAATACGCAATCGACTCATTTGTACCACACGGTTGTATATCCATATTGGCGTTCCACATTTTTAGCAAAGCAGGACTGTAATTATTTACCCAACCATCTTCACTTTTTCTTTTCAGAACGCAAATGCGACCACCGTTGTAGATGAATTCGTTAGATGAAGGATCAATAACATGTGTCTCTAAGCATTCCGAGCGTGGAAAGTTGAAACGACAAACAGAATTATTTTTCGTGCAGGTACTAGTGTGTCGATGTATTTGACAATTTTTAACTAATTCATATAGTTCTGAAGTTTCTGGAGGAATGGCAGTACTACAGACTGAATCAATGCGAGCTATTCCTTCAGGTGTCGCAACAGACGGGTGATCTTCGATCCAAACAACCATATGCAAATGAGGACTTCCTCTGTTCTGAAACTCGATTCGCCACCAATGATCTTTAACTTTACCGCCAAATATTTCAGTATCAGTTTTAAGAAACTGCATTAGCGCATTAACACGTACCATAAAATGTCTACTCACAACAACTGGATACATCTCGATGAGTCTCTGAGTTTCCTGAATATCTATGTCATCTGGGTCAATGTGCTGTTTACCATCACTAACAAGGAGACCTCTTTTCATATCCTTCCAGTGAAGATCAGTGGCAGTACTACAGACTGAATCAATGCGAGCTATTCCTTCAGGTGTCGCAACAGACGGGTGATCTTCGATCCAAACAACCATATGCAAATGAGGACTTCCTCTGTTCTGAAACTCGATTCGCCACCAATGATCTTTAACTTTACCGCCAAATATTTCAGTATCAGTTTTAAGAAACTGCATTAGCGCATTAACACGTACCATAAAATGTCTACTCACAACAACTGGATACATCTCGATGAGTCTCTGAGTTTCCTGAATATCTATGTCATCTGGGTCAATGTGCTGTTTACCATCACTAACAAGGAGACCTCTTTTCATATCCTTCCAGTGAAGATCATTGCAGCTCAATGTAACAAAATAAGTGGGAGGTCCTAAACATCTGATTTGTGCTATAAGATCACTAAGAGCACTACGCCAATAAGCAGCGGAACCTCTTAGATTTTTTAAATACAAGTGCAGGTCTTCCACTCGATTGCCGTTTTCACCTTCAACTTTTCTAGCACAAGCTGCAATGGTTGATTTAACTCGATAGTACTCAAACATTGATAGCGCATAGAATAGGTAATCGTTGCGCTGAAATCTAACATCAGCACCTAATAAACGAAATTGATAGTAATCCAAAGGACTTATATTTACGGGCCGTTGTTCTTTCAAACCATTTTTACCATACGGGAAAAGCTGATACCATGCGAACTCTTCTGCTTTTAACTCATAAGCTTCATTCACAATATTATTATTCGTCTTTCTTCTGATTTCGTTTACATTTTCAGATACCTCTAGCTCATCTTCAACATCAGGTTGGACGCTATCAATAGGCAACATTACAGATGTTTGTATAGGTATATTTTCAGATCTCAGATTCGAAAGCGGTTGTTGTACTTGTACATCCTGATGAGTGATGGCATCTTCCTGTTGCTGTACTTGAACACCCTGACGAGTGATTATATTTTCCCTCAAATGTACGTCTACGCGTGTAAGGGTGTACGCGATATTACGGGATCCGAGGCATCTTTTACAGATGCGGCACAGTTCTTGTAAGTTGTCGCATTCTATAACACAGGCTTTGCCATTTTCTGGTGTTGGTTTTCCTTTTGGGCCACAAGAATGGGAGTCAGCAAAATAGTATTTGTCTTCACCGCGAAATACGCTAACAGATTTATTTGACGCTGACAATATTCCTGAAGAATGACTATCAAATAATCTATTTAAAGCTGTATGTAATGTAATGCCGATATTATTGGTATTTACAGAATCTTGGAGACTCCCGAATAAAAGAGTGTCTTCATCATATTCTATAGAAAATCGGCATTCATACATTTGTAAACTTTGCCTGACGATATGAAAGTTTCGTATCTCTAAATATCCTGTTTCATCCAGTTCATTAGGATCAAGCTGGGTACGAATCCAGCAATATAAGGAGTCACCCGCTAACATATTAGCATTCAGAATATTGACGTCCCATTGATTAGGGCTTAGGATTGCAGCTCGGACAATGTTCGCCAACGACATAGCACTACATTGTACACCAGCATATTGCGAAGTAAAGACGTTGTGGTCACCTTGATGCCATGAAGCTCGAATAATTCTTGCAACATTATTAATTGGAATGAATGCATTTCGAATTTCATTTTCATTCCTTTCGGACGCTTCATCTTCAGACAATTCGGGCACACTAAGTCGTACTAACTCCTGGTCACTAATTTGGGCATTGTCGTCAATACGTACATCTTTGTAAAGCGGGTTATTTCTGATTAACCATCTTAAAGCACTATAGACTTTTTCGCGACATATTGTGAATTCCCTGGTGATGTTCAAATTTTCTAATCGTTCGGTTACTACAATAATGCCTACCTGGCTTGCAGATCTTGGTAGCATACTAGGCAGTCTTTCACTGACTTCAAAGATATCTTGGGCAAATAAAACTGCCTGTCCGCGAAAACCGTACTGCCCATAGAGGCCACTAAATTTCACGATTTTAACAAAGGGAATAATTCTGCACAGCAAACGTTGTTCCGCCTGTGTCAATGTTTGAATAACGTCTGGTATAGAACCTGGATCCAGATTATTCCAGTAAGCTTTTGGTGGTGCTGTTGTTTTATTACTAGTAACATGTGTTTGACAGCGGGAACATAATAACAATGATATTTTCGAAGTTAACTCCACAGGTAAGTATGTTAATGCAGCAGCTTGTACCGAACTGTACGAACTTGATTAGGATAACAACGTTTGGTACAAATATCACAAACATGTATACAAATTGTGTTAATAGCATTCTCGAATGCCTGCAGATTATTAGCTCTGTATTGCTGGGTACGCTCTCGTTGTTTATTTAACCTCGTATCGCGATGTTCAGGCGTTTCTGAACCCAACTGCTGTCTTTGTCTTTCACGGCTTTGTATTAATCTAACTTCATATTCTTCAGGCGTTTCTGACGCTATCATCTGTGTGTATCGCTCACGTTGCTTTGTTAACCTGGCTTCATATTCTTCAGGCGTTTCTGACGCCGTCATTTGTGTATATCGCTGACGTTGCTTTTTTAACCTGGCCTCATATTGCTCAGGTGTTTTTGACGCTAATTGTTCCCGTCGTTTCTGTAATCGACTATTTCTATCACCTTCACTTTCTTTAGCTCGTTTTGCTTTATACTTTTCTTTCGCTTTTTGAAGCCTTCGTTTACGTTGTGTTGCAGTTTCTGTTTTATTTGTGTTTGTATTTTTTATATTTTTTTTTACCATTTTGTTCCCACGAGTAATGGACATTTAAACGGTCGACCCCCCCAGAGGTCCAATAAAGGGGCAAGGCTATGTACAACAAGATGCGCCTGAGTCTTGAGGGGAAAACGCTAACGACATATCATTTTTATCAACCCTAATGCCATACAGTTCTCGGCGCGTTTTAACCTTTCACCTTAACTTGGGTGGTGTACCGCTAACGACGTATCATTTTTAGCCACCCTAACGCCACACAGTCCTCAACACGATACAAAATCTTGACTTGGGTGGTGGATTCAGGCTGGATTAATCAGATACCTAAATTACAGATTCAATTTCTAAATTTAAATCTTATTATTATACGCCATTTAGTGGCTGCGCCCATCTTAAATATTGAGGTTGTATAGTGCACTGTATTCTTCTTGTCAAGCCCTTTTATTTGATACCCCATATTGGTGGGATTGATAAAAAATTGTTATCAGCCATTTGGTAGCGGCGGCCATCTTAGATTTCAATAAATAGTATAGTAAATTGTATTCATATAGCATAATAAATTGTATTCTACTTGTTGAGACCTTTCATTTGATACCCATATTGATGGGATTAATAAAACATAAATTATCCGCCATTTTGTAGCGGCGGCCATCTTGAATTTATAATGATAATGAATAAACATAATTGTATTGTCACCAAAATCCAAAGTGTATAAAAAATTTCAGATTAATTGACAGGAAGAGGGTGAAATTTGAATTACTAAATTTGACCCAAGAATAAAACAAACGGGGTGAGCTAAATAAAACCGTTTAAATAAAAAGGCGTGCGTGATCAACGAGTGGACTATAATCCGTCGGCCCTAAGTTGTAGGAACATAACATGCCCATTAGATGACGTAGCACCGAGTTAAGGGGCCAAAAACTAGTTAGCATAGGAGAATCATATCATATAGGTTTTGATGTATAAGTTTAAGATGATTTGAGAAAAGATGGTCAGAGTGGAGTTTTTTTTTCCCGCTGCCTTTTTCTCCACTACAAATACGGCCCGAAGGCAGCGGCTAACATAGTAACATAGTACATTGACATTCAGCAAATTATTATTATTATTATTAAATCCTTTATTGCATATAAAACAGAAAGTTTTGCACATAGGCGAGCTTAATGCTACTTAGCATTATCTACCAGCTAATCTAAGTTTTGATGAGAGCATTATCAGGTATTGCAACTTACTTAATATTAAATATACTTACTAATTATTATTCAGACCTAGATATATAAAATATAATAGGGAGGAGATATTACACAAATACAACATAATGATAAATAAATACTAGATACAATAAATAAATACATAAACCTACAGATTTAGGAAAGATATTGTGAAATACTTATAATATAATAAATTAAGACAAATGCTGGAGATTTAGGTAGTGGCGATAGACTTTGGTTTTGAATATTTCAAGCGATGGGGCCTGTCGGATGTCTAGAGGCAAGCTATTCCAAAGGCGAATTGCTGTCACAGTGAAGGAGCAAACAGAATATAAATTCTTTAACTTGAAATAAATTATTGATTTCTGATTTCTGATAGCAAGAACATTAACAAAACGATCGTTTTTGGCATAAATGCTATCCAGTCCCAGGTCCTAGATCCTACGTTCTCGATCGTGGGCCTTAAAACTCACTATAAAATGTGTGAGAGAATAAAAACATACTTTTTGCAATAACTATCTGTAAAAGAAGATACTTTTTTTTCCCTGGTGGCGCTGGTAAACCTCATAGAGCCCCCGAATAAGGGTATCTTTTAAACGAGCAACAAGATAAAAAATACGGTGCCGAAATTGCTAAGTTAAGTAGCGAAAAAACTTCATTTACATAATTGGTCAGACTAATATAGACAGGTCAGCAAATTCCTGCCTATAATTGGTATATATTACCTGACAACATGTTGCTGCTAATACATTCTGGTATATACCTATATTACCTGACAACATGTTGCTGCTAATACATTCATTCTGCTGACCAAAACAATTGTTTGCTGATCGGATTTTTTCGACGATTTGTGTCTTTGCAACTAAAATGTAAAGCTTGATAGGCTGTGGACGGTACAAGCGAAGTAATTACTGCCCCACCTTTACGTCAGCTGACGTGCGTCAGAGCGTTAATGAGTAACTAGGAAATTAGAATAATGACGGGTTCCAAAGCTCGAAAAAAGTGTGATCTTAATTACTTACCGTGGTTCGTTTAATTGAGTGCGACGTGCATAATTAGTAGGTTAGTTGTTGTTGTTGATTTCGTTACTTGTTGATGGCCCATTAAATTATTTTAAGTGTTATCCGTCATTGTAAATTATACAACGTTCACACAACACAATCACTGGTCCTGGTCCCAAACTAGGACACCCTGTGCTATGGTAACCGCGAGGACATCACAAACATGGAAATACACCCAGACTGAGGCCATGTGTATTCGTACAAATAGAAAAACGTCCTCCGGCAAGGTCAGCCAATCAGACGTGATACCGCTTGACCAACGAGGCAGTCTAGTAACTCTTCCCAGTAACATTCTAGCACCACAGGCCGACTTTGTCTCTAATGGATGAAATTCTAGCACAAGTGGCTAACACTCTCCCTTGAGACATTCTAGCATCGCAAGCCGACTCTGCCCCTAGTGACATTTTAGCGACGCAGTCTAACTCACCCCAGTAACATTCTAGCATCGCAAGCCGACTCTCCCCCTAGTGACATTTTAGCGACACAGTCTAACTCACCCCAGTAACATTCTAACACCTCAGGCTATCTGTAATTGAGTATGGTATGCACAATTCGGGAGCCCTGACCATCAGCATGAGACAACAACCACTCACCAGCGATGTGCGGCGGCCACACGGCGAT
The DNA here is from genome assembly GCA_947310995.1 of Yponomeuta cagnagella. NCBI lineage: Eukaryota > Metazoa > Arthropoda > Insecta > Lepidoptera > Yponomeutidae > Yponomeuta > Yponomeuta cagnagella. Next base: position 1,242,147 of record OX371287.1, on the reverse strand, counting down.
CCAGTCGAGATGCGTGCTCTTGAGCGCCTCGTACATCCGTTTGTGGTCCTCGTTGACCTCGGCGAACCGCGGCGGCACCTTCTCCGGCTCGTAGAAGAGGAACGCCGACATGCACGCTGAAACGCGCTTCACGTTCTTGGCGCGCATCGCCTCGATTATGTTCTTCGTGCCTGGAAGAAGCACCAATTCGGTCGAATCTTGACGCTGCTAGCAACCACCCGTCAGACGAGATCACGCCGCCAAGCGAGTCAGCGTGACGTCTGGTGACGTCACACGTAACAGGCAAGCACGAAACATCTAGGCCTCGTCTTCGTTCAACCTGGTGAGACTAATGCCAAATACGAGTCAAAAACGTTTGACCGTTTGATACAGCTCATTACCGTCTGGAAAAATAATATGCATTCCAAGAAGGATGGCCTCCTCCTTTCAGATTGTATTGCTGCTATCTTCAGACATTTGGGAGATGTCCTAGCACATGTTTAAGCTGCGTTCCACCATATACCTCACGTTCCAGCATAATATACCATCAGATAGTGTATCAGCACCTACCTTCAGACATATCCGAGGTGGCTTCTAACGCATTCCGCGTCCCCAGGATGATGACGACTCCGTCCATATCCTCCACAGCGTCGTGTACGGAGTCGGGCTCCAGGACGTTGCCCTCGAAGACTTCCACTTTGTCCTTCAGGTGGGCGGGGACTTTGGCTGGGTCGCGGACAAACGCGCGCACTTTCAGGCCTGAGGGAAAAAGTTTAGTGTGGCAAAGTGGCGGGAGTACGAGCAGAGGAGAGGGTGTGCAACCGCGGCTCTGTCGCTAAGTAGATGTACCTGTAGCGCTGATGAAAGAACATCCTTCTTCATTCATACCCCGAACCCCACCAAGATATATGCAAGGCAGAAACCAGGGTTTGCTACTTGCCACGATCCTCTTTCGCCACCTCTTTCACTTCATCAACTAATCGCAGCATGCACGTTGACTCATAAATATTTTATTTTTATGTATCCTCTATATAGACGAACGAAAGTCGTCGACATAGCCCAGCGGATTAGTAAGTTGATGATGATGATGATCCTATATATGTCCCACTGCAGGGCACAGGCCTTCTCTCAGAGAGCGTATGGACTTAATTGCCACCCGTACTTACCGCGGATTGCCAATTTCAAGCGCAGAGGTATATGAGCTCTCCAGACACTCAGGCTTCCACGCGATGTTTTCCTTCACACTCAGCGAGTGGTATTGCTACTACATCTGCACAACTCTACGTAACTACATACATACATTCAAGCCTGTATCCCGGATATCAGGATTTGCCCGTAATTACATTAGATAGATAGATAATTTATTTAAATCATTATGAATTATTTGCTCAATGTCCTATGCTAGCCCAATAATTTTAAACGTAAAATATATTCAATTCTTTTAATGAAAGTTATTTGGTACATAAGTACAGTACATTTGACCCTAGGTTTGACCAAAGCCCTTGTCTTTGTCATGTCTTTAACATCAAAAGTAAAAAAAAATTATTCACTATAAAAACAAAATGTTTACTTAATGAACGTCAAGGCTTTCACAATTAATAGATTATGCGGAGAAGAACATATTGAATATCCGTCGAATCCGCCAATATCAAACATATTGAACAATGCGCGATAGTCGATTTTTAGGACCCTAACCCCCAGTTTCTCGTACACTAACACGCTGTTAATCTACCGTTAACAGCTGTCAATTGACAAAGTGCACACAAAAAAACCACTGACAGCTGTTATTGGACTGGTTTTTTTTGTATGCACTTTGGTCAATTGACATCTGTTAACAGTAGATTAACAGCGTGTTAGTGTACGAGAAAACGGGGGTTAGTCGTTTAAGTTTTACAGCGAAAAGTCTGCGGTGCGAAGTTTGTACGGGATAGGGAAGTATCTGCTGCTCAAGCAGATATGCCTTGAGCTTGCGCCCAAAGATACATCTACTAACTCTCATAAACGCTTCTTAAAATTATAAAGCGTTACCTTCAAGTCGTGAAGTCACAGTTAGAGCCCGATTTGTGTGGCGCGTTTTTGTACCACGTGACTAGAATGATTTATATTATATCATAAATAGTATTTAGCCGTGGAGAAAACAAAAATAAGCACGGTTACGCATCTTTTCACATGGCCTCTGTAATGAGATTAAAACATATTTTTTTTGTGCAAGTGCGAACGCAGCCACGGACGCAACCAGTCTTGCATAAGTGAGTTTTAGATAGATAGATAGAGAACACTTTATTGCACAACCAGGTGAAAGATATTACAAATAGTTTCTTATATCTAAGTAGCGGTATACGTTTTACTTAGAATAGTTTACGCATTTCAATGACCGAGCGAATTGTCGAGGTAGGTGCGAACCTGTAGAGATAATAATTTACCACTACACTAGCCAATCATAAGGTTAAGAGTGTCACTCACCTACCTCCAAGGCAAACATGTAGGGCTGACTTGTTCGAAGCTATTTATTTGTACAGACAACGGCATAGCCACCTTTACACGCGTGCAATCTACCGTTACGTTAAGAGCGACTTTGCAACTAAAATGTAAAGGTCGATACGTGATCGATAGTACCTAGGGACTCACTATGTTTTATCTTAATTACTAACGATACGCATTAGCGACTTTGTACCATTCGAATTGAGGATTCGGATATAAATCATAAAAAAAAAATTTGGTATCTCCCCTGCGCTTAAATTAGGGATGCAATTTTTGCTCCGCCTATAACATAGTGTTGGGTATATAGTTGGATTGTTCGTTTAAAAATATTGTGACTAGGAAAACCAGGCCCGATCAACAAACTTCACATAGAAAGAAAAAAGCGCTAGCACGCTAGCGCGCTAGCGCTTTTTTCTTTCTAATATGCTACCTGCAAGGGTTCAAAATAAATTTAATTTTAACAGAACAAATTGGTACATTTGCAATTTCTGTAGATCGTTATGGAATGTTCTGCTGATTCATTTGGTATTGTATGCTGCTCATGGTTTTAACACAACAAATTGCAAGCTCTGTATACAGGTACATTTGGAATTTTATGCTGCTCATTGATCATTTCGATGCTCCATTTTTATTTTCTGCCGCCCACTATTTGCTGCTCAAAAGATTTTGATGGTTCATTTTTTTAATAGTATAAAAATATATAACTTCAAAGTGAAGGACTTGATAGGAGTGGTGGATATTTATTTTCTTGAAGTAATTAATTACCTAAAGACGAGAACACAATTATATATTCTTTTTGTTGCACTAACCCGTGCTGAGGACAATTCTAGGTTTTTAGAATTGTCCTCAGCACGGTTTAGTGCAACAAAAAGAATATATAATCATGTAGGTACAGCGATATCATTCCGATGTAAAAACCTAACTGCAAAGTGGGTTGCTCGGTGCTGCAAGTGATGTAATTCACTTCGGCCAGATGTCGCTGCCTGTACGTAATACAGTGAAGTTCGTAAAGAGGCTCGAAATTTCATCGATGCTTGCACTTGCCCATTAGCTCAGTTGGGAGAGCGCTGGCACGGTGAGCCAGAGGTCGCGGGTTCAAGTCCCGGCATGGGTAGAATTATTAGCCTCTAAATAGGTTTTTACGAGAACACAAGTTGATAAAGAAAATTGATTTCAGTATTTTAGTAATTTCTATCAATGGATTTTTTACATTTAGACAAAATCAGAATGAAATTAATTATACCTTAATAATTAAATAATTAAATTAATTATACAATTAATTATTTACAGTTTATATGCACTTAACACAGCATTTACAATGTTGTGTTAAGTGCATATAAACAATTCAAAAGTCATCAAATAACAAAGCACATGCCTAACAATTAATTAAATGGCAGACTAAAGCAGCTTCGGTGTTTGCCACTCAGAATTCAATGGAAAAATACTGACAACTTGTTTACCAAACTCCTAAATGTTTTGCAAAAGAATGTTGTAAGGTCAATGGATTGTAAATGGTTCCATAATTTAAATTCTAAAGTGAGTTGTTGCCAGAAAAAATGAAGATACATAGAATAATACATAGCTCAATTATTTAGGTGTATTTACTATGATTTATTATTGAATGCCTACAATAACCACAGTAATAATACGTCTAGCTAACTAGAGCTAGTATGATGTAGCAGTAAGTAGTAAGTTTCATACAATTTAGCTAATATTCATAACCAAAGTATGTTTTTATTTTGATTCTCACTTTATATAATAAGCAAGTAACTTTTACTATATGCAAATACCATACCTACTCAAATAATTTTATACACCTACATAGTATACGCCCGTGTTGTGCCCACCCCAATAACATTGGGGAACTCGACTGTCGAAGTTGTAGACGAATACGTCTACTTAGGACAAACCTGAGGGATAAACAGTCCAACTAGGCCGGTCCAACTTCGTGAAAGAGGTCAATCGTCGAATCCAACTCGGCTGGGCAGCATTCGGGAAACTTGGAAAAGTCTTTTCGTCTAATATACCTCAATCGCTCAAGACAAAATTATACAACCAGTGTGTGTTACCAGTGATGACTTATGGCACTGAAACGTGGTCTCTCACTATGGGCCTCATAAGTAACGAGCTATAGAAAGGGCTATGCTCGGAATTTCTCTACGAGATCGAATCAGAAATAATGAGACCCGTGAACGAACGAAAGTCGTCGACATAGCCCAGCGGATTAGTAAGTTGAAGTGGCAGTGGGCGGGGCACATAGCACGCAGAACTGATGGCCGATGGGGCCGAAAAGTTCTCGAATGGAGACCACATATCGGCAAGCGCGGCGTGGGACGACCAGCCACAAGATGGACTGACGACCTCATCCAAGTGGCAGGAAGGCGCTAGATGCAGGCCGCTTCGAACCGGTCTTTTTGGAAATCCATGGAGGAGGTGTATGTCCAGCGGTGGACTTCTTGTGGCTGAATGGTGACCTACATAGTACTATTAATTAAATTAACCTATTAAGTAAGTCTCCTGGTAACCTATAAATTACGAGGAGACGGGCAGCAGCGTCTTCCTGAGATTCCAACCGCATACTGCGATCGCCAACCCGCCTGCCAAGCGTGGCGATTATGGCAAAACCCCTCATGGTTATGAAAACCACGAAGGAGGCCTATGTCCTGCAGTGGGCGTTAAATGGCTGATGATGATTTTATATGATGATTTATATAATATTTGCCTAGATGGGCAATATTTTCAGCAACTTTCCACCATAAGGTTGTCTGGAAAAAATTGCTAATACCCATAAGACCACCAACTGTACTCCTCTGAATCTATAAAGGTTTATGTCACGATTGTGTTCTGGTATACAATAAATATAAATAAGGGATAATCTTTTCTACAACACTCCTCCACAATCCTGACACATCACTTTCGCTTCATCAACATTCATTAGTCGTTCCATGCGCACAGGCCGGTTTCGGGTACTTTTTATCTTGCCCTTTGCTAATACAAATATGAATAATAAATAAGTTTTTTAAATAACACTATTACACTAGATTTATTTATTCATGCGTAATTTTTTTTCCAGCATGCAATTTACCGTGCATTGTTACATGAATGTTTAATGTCAGAGAAGATTAACTCTCAGGTTTTGATCTAGAGAGCGCCAACACTAAGATATTGTCTTTACAATCAATAAATAAATCCATTAAACCAACAATAGCTAGTTTGCAATATCTAATAAACAGCACAGGGATTCAAGAAAGTGACTTAATCAAATCAAATCAAATCATTTATTTACAAAAAAGCTTAAGTCCTAGTGACATGAATAGACTTAACTTAATGTGGATAGTAGCTATTCAAATCCTCTCTCAGAGGCACAAAATGACCGGATAGATAAATTAAACCGGCTATTATATAATATGACCTTCGGTCATCGAGACCAAGTACTTTTTTCGATACGAATAAATTTATTCGAAATTTTATATTAACTAGGGACACATTGTATGTGCCCCTCTCTTCTAAGCGACATATTGCCAAATTATAGGCATTCAATGTATATGACCCTCTTATTGTCCTACCTCTAGGCTATACAAAATGTAAGACAATTGATACTTTCCAACCTTTGTACTCTGAGGTTGTGAAAAAACCTAGTTTAAGTAGGTTAAACTTGACCGCTGATTTAAACTGTCAGCGCAGACAAAAGAAAAGCCTCCGTTAAATAAATTAATTTTAGCTACTCAGAATATACAGGATGGCTTTTCTGGAAAGTTATTAGAATTAAAGTTGTTCTTAGAACAATATAAAGTGAACAAAATTAATTTTTCTGTGAATAACTATCAAATAGCCAGTTGCTTCAATAGAAAGTCTGCAAGGCACGGGGGATCCTTGATACTAGCAAAAGATATTTGCAGACTTTCTTTTGAAAAAGTAATTGAAATATCATGTGTTGAACTGTATAGACACATTGTAGTAACCATATACAGGCCCCCTACCAGCGATTACAGTTCATTTGAATCAATATTAGAGGATGTTTTGAAGGTAGCCTGTAGCAGTAATAAGAAAGTCATAGTCTGTGGTGACTTCAATATCGACTTATTCGTAGACTCGGCTTTAAATACCAAATTGAAAATCATTATCAAGTCGTTTAATTCAGTAAATATTTTCTTGGAGCCTTCTAGGATAACCGAAACTACTGCCACCTGCATAGATAATGTTTACTGCGATTGCGACTTTTCAGTTAATTCTACAGTAAATTGTTTGAAGTCAGACCATAATGGTCAAATTGTTATACTTTATACTTTATTGCACACATAAAATTACACGAATAAAACAAAACATTTACAGAATTAAAAAGTGTACATGGCGAGCTTATTTCAGCAGAAATCTCTTCCAGCCAACCCTTGATGTGGTGATACGAACATTATAAACAAGGGAGGAAAGTGTACAATAATTATTACGTACTATATTACAACCCAGTACAATCATACATATGTAATATATATTTATTTATATATATATATATGGCTATAAAGTTAAAAAGTTACATAAACTTACTTATAAGATGATAAATAACTAGAATACGTAAATAAATAAATAAATACCTAAGTAAATAAACAAACTAAATAAATAAACTAAATAAACCTATTGCGATAATGAAAAAAGGAAGTGCTCTTTCAGTTTGGCCTTGAAGACAGCAACAGATGGACTCTCCCTGATAGACTTAGGTAGACCGTTCCACATACGAGCAGCACGCACAGAAAATGACTTAAAGTAAAACTGTGAGTTGCAGGAAGGAACCTGTAAGGTCCTAACATCACAAGTCCTCTGTGGCCTGGCACGTGGAGGCAGCAGCGAGAATCTTTCCCGCAAGTACTGTGGGGCACTGGGATTTCTCAGCAAATTATATAAGAGGGAAAGCATGTGAACATTGCGCCGCATGCGTATAGGGAGCCACTTTAGCTGCCGTCTGAATTCGGATACATGATCATATTTTTTTAATCCGAATATAAATCTAATCGCGAGATTTTGGAGGCGCTCAAGCTTATTTACAAGAGCCTCAGTCGCATCCATAAAGCAGACGTCAGCATAGTCCAGGAGCGGCAACAGCAGTGTCTGTGCCAAGAGAACCTTAGTTTTGAATGGCAGAAAATTTTGAAGTCTTCTGAGTGACTGAAAAGAAAAATGCATTCGCCTACTGACGTCGTTCACATGAGCATGCCACGACAAGTTGCAGTCCATGATAAGGCCAAGGTTCTTAACCCTATCAGAAAAAGCAATGGGGATATTGTCGTAACAGATGGGCGGAAGATGTTCAAGAGACAGGCTATCTCTCAGAGGTCTGCTCCCAAAAATAATAGCCTGCGATTTCAAGGGATTCACGAGCAGACCAAATTCACGTGCCCATCCTCGAATAGCCAGCAGGTCTCCATTAATGGAGGCAAATGCTGCAGCTGCATTTGTGAGCCTAGCAGACTGATCGTTTGGGACGGAACCAGCATCAAAGTGTGTGTATATCTGAAGGTCGTCGGCATAGAGGTGGTAGTTCGATGAAAGCGCACGGGTGATCTCATTTATAAAAATGGAGAAAAGTAGAGGAGAAAGCACTCCTCCTTGAGGAACACCCGCTTTTAACTCACACCAGGTCGACGACGCTTCATCGATACACACACTCTGCACACGTCCACCGAGGTATGAAGCGAACCACTCAACCGCAGATGCGGAGATGTTACAAGATCGGAGGATGCCGAGAAGAATGTCGAAGTCAACGGAGTTAAACGCACTGCTAAAGTCAAGTAAGACTGCTAACGTAAGTTTTTTTTTGTCCATAGCAAGTCGGATGTCGTCGGTGACCTTAAGAAGAGCGCTAACTGTACTGTGAAAGGGCCGGAAACCTGATTGAAATGGACTAAGGAGATTGTTTTTAAAAAGAAAGGAATATAATTGAGTTTGCACCTCATGTTCAATAATTTTAGAAAGGATAGGTAGGATCGAGATGGGACGGAATTGAGAAAAAGATGTGGGGTTGGAGATTTTGGGTAGGGGTATAACCTGTGCCTTTTTCCAGGCAGAGGGAAAGACATTGGTGCTGAGAGAAAAGTTACAGATGTGCGTGATCACCGGTACTAATTCATCAATAATTGGGAGAAGCATGTCACGGCTGAGACCATCGCTACCCACAGCTTTTGTAGTAATGGACAATATCCTTTTTTTAACACAACCCTCAGTGATGTTGTGGAACACAAAGGAGTCACAGTCGGGAAGTTCCTTTTGTGCCAATTTGTTGAGAGAGGAAGACTTGGTCAAGAAGTCAAGTAAGATTGGCGGAGTGGAAAAGTGAGTGTTCAAGTCATTAAGGTCGAGAGTATTTTGTAGAGGTTCAGGACACTTCCCAACACCCAGCGATCGCAGAAACTTCCACACCTGCGGGGGAGAGAGTTGATCAATGGACGAATGAATATGCCGCCGCTTTGCATCTCTACAAAGTTTGTTGCAGCGGTTCCGAAGAGTTTTGTACAAAACCATGTTGTCAGAAGTACGATACTTTTTGAGTTTCAGCTTAGCCCGATCGCGCCTAGCCATAAGGTTCTTAATCTGCGCAGTAAGCCATGGAGCCGGAAAATGTTTGACTCTGATCTGTCTGAAGGGAGCGTGAATGTCATATATGTTAGTAAGAGAAACCACAAAAAGCTCAACCTTCTCATCAACAGTCTCAGAATCAAAAATAATAGACCAGTCCAGTTCCTTTAGGTCCTGCTTAAGGCGATCAACGTCCATGTCCTTAAAGTTTCGCTGCAGGATGACTTTGCTCCGTCGCTTAGGGGGACGACATTTGTAGGCAAGGTAAACTAGATCATGGTACGAGAAAGGAGCTGTGAGTTGCCCATGAGAACAGACGGCCTGGGGCTTGGAGACAATGATAAAATCTAACAAAGTAGGAGAACTATTGGGAGGATGGTGCGTAGCCGAGAGAGGAAGAATGTGAAGATCGAGGGAAAATAAAAGAGATTGAAAGGCCTTACTCCGAGAGTCACCAGCTAACAGATTCGTATTAAAGTCTCCCATTATAATAATGTGGTCGTAATCTGGCCTGAGGTTATTTAATTCGGATTCAAAAGTAGGGAAAAAGTTAACATTGCAAGAGGGGCTGTAGCTGACGCCAAGAAGAATTTTGTTGTGATGCAACGTAATTTTAAAGAAAATGTATTCGAAAGAGCTTTTATAAGGTACGGGGCTGTCACTCTGACTAACAACCTCACAGGGAATGTTGCTGCGAAGATAGAGACATACCCCACCACCAGACGTACCAGTTCTATCGTTGCGGTATACTCTGAAACCATGAAGTGGATAGAGTGTGGAGGGAAGCGAGGGAGAGAGCCAAGTTTCTGACACAAGAATTCCATCTATCTCCTGATTGCTAAACGCAGTAAGGAAATCCGTGTAATGAGCATGAATGCTCTGAGCATTGATGTGTACTAAATTGAGGTTGGGGGATTTAGTTGAGAACACAGACTTAAGCCTAGAGTGGAGCGGGCTGTCATCGATCAGGACAGAGTCATCATCACTGACTGCGCTTTCAAAGCCATCGGAAGAAGAGCATGAGAAAAAGTCGTGACCAAGAGGAATATTATCAGACATTGTATGTTTATGATATAATAAAATATAGGGGTATAATATATAGGTTATAATATATAGGTATGTAACTAGGTATATATAGTAAAATTATAAAGACAAATAAACAACTTAATCAACAAAAAACAACTGCCCTCTTTACAAACACAGGCTTATAAAGAAAACAAGTACCTATCTAACCAACGGCTGGCCGGCTGACATCATTTTATACATGGTAGACAAATTAACATCAGTTCCATTTTAAAAGGCAAAAGTTAGGATATGCAGCTGACACACAAACAAAAAAAAAACCAATTGTAATTTATTCCGAGAGCCTTAATACCTCTATGGCCTTAAAAAAATATTGGTTTACGAACGCAACTTATGAAATGTTCTGTGCTAAATGTCAGATGTGCGTGCAACATTTTTTGTAGCTGTCAACTGCGAACATAACCAAGTAGGAGAAAAAAAACAAATAAAAATAAATTACGAGTACCGCTGATTGCCTCAAAATTCTGACCGAGCCTCGTTCGCTGTTGTGATTGGCTATAGTCTTGCCTAACACGTGACATTGGCGAAGTTGTACTGTATAATCAGTGCAGTGAGTCCATAAAGCAGAATTGAATTGAATACCGCTGCAGTGAGTCCATCCAAAAAAAAACAACAACAAGCCACAGTTTAAGATTTCGCTGCGGCGGCAGCCGCTTTTCTTGTTCTTGGAGCGGGCTTATCTTTAGGGGCGGGTTTATACTTCTTCTGCGCCTCAGCGACGGATGATAAAGGAAACTTTTGAATGAGAGGCTGCAACTCCGCCATGGAGATAAGTTTCCTGCGGCTCTTGTCGGGACATAACACCACCACCACTCCATCCCTTGACCAACACCGAGTCATTCCGAAGTGTTTTCTACTGGCAGTGTAGACCTCCTGTCTAGGCAGGGTCAGGAACTCTGAGACTGACAGCGACGAACCCTTCAAAGAAGTCTTCGCATTCCAAACCTGCTCACGTACACTACGTGCTGCGAAGCGCAAAAGCACAGGCCGACTGCGGTTATTATCTCCACCCTTTTTAGGACCTAAACGATGGCAGGCTTCCAGAACAGTTACATCAGTGATAGGCAATTCCATTTTCTTGCTCATAATTTCAAGAACCTTAGTGCGAACATCCTCATTAAGCTCTTCTTGCAAACCATGGAGCAGGAGCACCTTTCTACGGGCATGGGTCTCTTGTCGATCTTGAGTCATTGCAAGCAGCTCTATCTGCAGTTTGAGAGCTGACAGTGTTGCCACCACGTACTCCTTGAAGGCCAAGTAGTCTTCGCTCACCTTATGACTGGCCGACGTGGAGGCAGCAGCATTCTTATTGGACTCTTTTTGCTCAAAGTGTTGCATACGGGAGTGAAATACCTCAGAGAGGGACTCCAGTTTCTTGTTCAGTTCAGTAAAGGTGTCCATAGTGCAGTGTTATATTACTCCACTTGGTGTGAAACTGATATATTGAAGTGAAGAGAATTGGTAAGAGAAAAGAATGTCAGCAGGCACAGGTCAGTTGCTTCTCATTGACAATTGATCACTTGCAATATAGAAGTACTTTAAGATATATTTAAATTAAATAAATACTCGGGACTTATATTTAGTAGGTGTTAACAATTTCCCCACCTACCGCCAAAAAAAACCAAAAAAATTGTTCATTTTGAAATATATAGAAAAAACGCAGAACAGGTTATCCTCTGCCGGCCCGTAACAATTAATTAGAGTCATTTAAAGTAGACCTTGAAAGTAGCATAAAGACTCAAGAAAATTACCAAAATTCTAATGTTCATTATGTAGACTTTTTCAAAGTCGTGTCGGATCATCATCATCAGCCATTTGGCGCCCACTGCAGGACATAGGCCTCCCTCATGGTTTTCATAACCATGAGGGGTTTTGCCATAATCGCCACGCTTGGCGGGCGGGTTGGCGATCGCAGTATGTGGTTGGAATCTCAGGAAGACGCTGCTGCCCATCTCCTGGTAATTGATTTCCTTAGTCGCCTTCTACGACGTCCACGGAAGGAAATTGAGTGACGTTATTCTTAGTCCGGCGTCACACGGATCGTGTCGGGTAGTTTTGAAAAAGTTTTTAAATTGCGGCAGCTAACAAATAATGAGAATAAAGTAGGATTTAGTGAATGGGCAACCTCGGGTATCCGGAAAAGTAGAGACACACTTTATGAACTGTATGACAAAAATACTTATACGTCGCGTAAGCACGTCAAAAAATATTCCAAAATTATTTAAGGCCGTCTGCCATAAGGCTAAACGCGATCATATAAAGAATAAAATCTTAGAATCACTGAATAAAATTAAAACAATTTGAACAATAATAAATAGTGAAACGGGTAAAACAAAATTAGGAGACCGAGATATTTCGCTTAAGATTGATGACAAAATAATAACGACAATTTGAACAGTTCTTCACTAATGTTCCAATCGTGACTACAGCTCCGTTAGACTCGTCACCTGATCGTGCAGCAACATTATTAAAAGACCATGTCTCCTCGTGTGAACACGATTTCTCATTTAATTACATCCTAGCTTCGCCGTTAGCAAAAATTTTCAATAAATGTGTAGATGAGGGAGTATTTCCGGACCTCATGACTAGTACCCTTATTTAAAAGCGGTGATAAACACGATCCAAGCAATTTTAGGCCCGTCTCAGTACTACCAATATTAAGTAAAATATTTGAGAAGATCATCTTAGATCAATTACTTACGCATTTCAATAATTACCAACTCCTTCGTAGCCAGCAACTCGGTTTTACTAAAGGGCGGAATACAACAGATGCCGGAGTTACGTTACTTAAACATATTTTCAGCGCGTGGGAGGATCGCAAGGATGCAGAAGGCATAATTTGTGATTTATCAAAAGCATTTGATTGTGTAGACCACGAAACGCTACTCCTAAAGTTAAAACACTACGGAATAAAGAGTGCAGGTTTAGATCTTTTAAGATCGTATTTAGAAGGAAGGGTCCAAAAAGCAGACGTAAATCGTATTAAATCCTCAGGTTCACTTGTAAAAATGGGAATGCCGCAGGATCTATCTTAGGGCCGTTCCTTTTCCTAGTCTATAGAAATTATTTACCGTTTATGGTACTTTGACTAAACTAAAATCTGAAGAGAAAAAACTAAAGAATACTGCGTCGCCCATCAGTGAGACTGGAAAAACAACCAAGCAAAGTCAAAGTCATGTGTTCAAGTTATTTGTTGGGCTTTATACTATAGGCTGCTTATGTTGTCTAGATCTTACCTTTCTTAACAGCCTCCTCCATGGCGCAGAGCCCCGTCATGCCCGTGGAGCCGAAAATCACGATCTTCTTCATATCTGAACGAGATAAAACACTTTTTAATAGAAAATATTTAAACAACTTTTATGTCGAATGTCCACAAGTAACTAAGCCCCTACATGATGTAGCAAATTATAAATAAAATAACCGGTCTAACCTGTTGAGGAATAATTAGTCCCTACTGCTATAACAAATAGGTAGGTTATTTAATACACCTCTCTACCACTTTTTATTAATGACTGTGGACTATTTGATAGCTGAGTGGTGGTGATTGGCACAAAATTATGGTAATGTACCTATTTACCGATTGCGTCGAGAAATCACGTTCTTCGATCGAATCGAACTGCACGAAATTCGCCGGTATTTTTTATCTGGCGGCGACACTGTTCAACAATTGGCTGAGAGATAAGTTTTATCGGCTAGATAGGTATGATGGAATCACGAACAGCACGACCACGTTATCAACGCAAAGCAACTTTACACGTAATAAATAAATTACACGACTTTTCCCGTCCCGATATCCGATTTTCCAATATTCTCTAATCAATCAATCAAAGAGTAATTTTCTTGTTAGAGAAACGAATAGGACAGAACAAGGTTTTTAACAGTTGCAAGAAGGAGATAAAGATAATTTTGTTGTTTTGTTTATGAAAAGGAGGAAATGGGCCAGTAGGGAGGGGAGGAGGAGGGCATCATCCATTGCTGTGCTGTCACCCAGCGTTGCCGTTTGGCAACTTTGGTTGCCATTTTGGCAATATTTGACCCTTCGTGGCAACCAAGTGGCAACCAAGCTCAAATGGCAACTTTTTGGCAACTTTTCGACTTGTCACCCGATCGTCAGTAAATAAAATATCGAATATCTTTTACAGATGAAATGAACGCATCGAATTGAACAACGTCAAAATCTTGAACCCATTTTTATTTCCAAATGAAAACAATACAATAATTAGTAGACAAACAAATTGTACCCGTATTTCTACACAGAAAAGGTCTATTTTGGTGAAGCTAGAGATAAAAGTAATTTTATGAAAACTCTAAAACCAAAATGGAAGAAAGTGTGTGTCTGTGTGCAGTATGCAGTGCAGTGCAAAGGAAGCCTTTTTCGTGGTTTTCTATTACTTTTGTTTTTAAATCTATTGGTAAGTTCTCTTTTTATTGTTTTAATCGAAGAAGCTGCCTATAGACCTATTTGAAAAACCAATTTTACTGATTGAATCATCCGAAATGGCAAATTAAATTTTTATCAACCAAAATGCAGAGCAATAAACAGTACCCAATAGTTATAAATATTAATAAAATAAAAATTTTTGAATAAAAATAATTAGAAGTATGTATACATGTAGGTATTGTAGAAGTTTAATTTGGAGTCGGTGCCCAAAATATATGTGTTGGTCATGAAACTGGGCACCGACTACAAATTATACTTCTACAATACCTACATGTATACATAAGCAGCCTATTACGTCCCACTGTAGGGCAAAGGCCTTCTCTCAGGGAGAGAGTATGGGCTTAATCACCACGCGTGCCCACCGCGGATTGGCGATTTCAAGCGCTGAGGTATGGGAATAGCTCAGAGACTCAGGTTTCCTCACGATGTTTTCCTTCACCGTTAGCGAGTGGTATTGCTACTATTGTGAAGTTTCACAAATTCACAAATGTACATAACTTAGAAAACCAAGTCATAGGTACATGCTCGCACTGGGGATCAAACCTGGGTAGGACAGCGGTGGTAGCCTAGTAGGTAGAACATCGGACATGTATACATACTTCTGTAAGCGACATCCTCTGAGATGTAAGCGATATCCTCTTGTACGTGGATGGCGCTTAGCTGAATGTTTTCGCCTTATAAAAATGGGGTGGTTAATATAAAAACAGTACTCACTTGTTTAGGATGTTTATTCTCGTCACACAAACTTAATCACTTAGGTAACATAAATCACAGAACTCAGTATGATTTACAAGAAAATAACTTCGTAACACTCGACGACCTTTCAATTCCAACGCACAACTACCACTCCCTGAGCGGGCCGACTCGATTGTTAAAGAGAGCACGATCTACCCTCCGTTTTTTAAACACCTTATCAACCGGTTGTGGCGCGGCCCGCTATGACAGCTAGTACTTGCCGTTGTCACTCAATGCAAGTACTAAATAAATAATATGTTGCTGACAGTCGGCCATCCAAAACTATTCGTACGACCTCGGACGACCGACCACTAACATAAATTTTAAACACTAAAAAGAGGACCAGGGAAGTCCTGTACTTAACTTAGAGGACCAGGGAAGTCCTGTACTTAGTCTAGAGGACCAGGGATGTCCTGTACTTAACCTAGAGGACCAGTGATGTCCCGTACTTAACCTAGAGGACCAGGGATGTCCTGTACCTAATGTAGAGGACCAGGGATGTCCTGTACTTAATCTAGAGGACCAGGGATGTCCTGTACTTAATCTAGAGGACCAGGGATGTCCTGTTAGCTAGAGGACCAGGGATGTCCTGTATTTAATCTAGAGGACCAGGGATGTCCTGTTAGCTAGAGGACCAGGGATGTCCTTAAATTGATTTATAATCAAACATTACTAATATTACAGGACCAGGGATGTCCTTAAATTGATTTATAATCAAACATTACTAATATTACATTCCTCTAACTATTTATTTTGCACTTCTTATCACTTTAAATCAACCGACTTTTGAGTTTCATTATTGTACTTTCATTATTATTTATCCATTATTATTTATACTACTATTATATTTACATCATATCTACCTTATATTTATATACTTTACATTATATTATATTATATTTACATATTGTTCTTATTTACATTATTATTTATATTCATTATTATGCATATATGTTTTAACCTTTTAATTCATACCTACATTATCATCATTAATATTATCGTCTGAAGAGTCACTGGAAGTTACAACATCTTGTTCATGAGGTCTATTAAAATTGAGCCAAGGCTTAATTTTGTCTATGGCTACGACTGTTGAAAACTTTTTCCCTCCCTTTTGTGTCAAAGGTGTGTCTTCCACTTGGAAGCGATCGTAGTCAAGCACAGCTTTAATCCTATATGGACCTTGAAATTTTGGAATTAGTTTCCTACTTTGACCTGTGGTAGAAACTTGTCGTTCTATCCTAACTAGATCGCCAACCTGGTACTTATGGGGCTTACAGCGCCCGTCATCGTAAGCCTCCTTCTGCTTCTGCTGACATGTTTCAATGTGAGAACTCACTTCCCGTCGTATATCTGTCCTATCCCGAAGAACTTGATCACCAGGTTCAATATCATCAACTAATTCTGACAATATTTTACCTTCGTTTGAACCGGCTGGCCTAATCCCAAACAAAACTTCAGCAGGGGTTCGGTTTATACCTTTGTTAAGAGTATTATTAATACCCCATTGGACGTCAGGTATCTGTTCGTCCCATTTACTGTCCGATGTGCCTATTGACTTAGCTGTCAGAGCATCAACAATTACTTTATTGTAGCGCTCCACCTGCCCGTTCGCTCTTGGTGTGGCTACCGCATTAAGAACATGTTTGATGCCCTTTTCTGTCATATATTTTTTAAATGAACAGCTGGTAAATGAAGTGCCCCTGTCGGAAATTAGTCTACGAGGTAGCCCAAATATACCGAAGTAATCTTTGAGAACTTTTATACTCGTGCTAGACTTCGTGTTCCGAACCGGTTTGAGATAAATATACTTTGTATATGCATCAATAATAACGAGTATGTGCATATTCCCTTTACTACTACGAACAAATGGGCCAACATGATCTAAATGTATCGTGTCAAACGGGATATCCCTTTTCTCGATGGGGTTTAAAAACCCTGGCTTTTTACCTCCAGAAGATTTAGTATACGCACATTCGAGACATGAAGTAACGTACTTCTTGACGAAATTCCTCATCTTAGGAAACCAGTAGGTTAATTTCACCTTTTCCAAAGTTTTGTCCACCGAGAAATGGCCAATATCATCGTGGTTCATTTTCACCACCTGCCATCGGACACCCTTGGGTACTACCCATCTATCACCATCCGGAGTGACTCTGAATAGTTTGTCACCCTTCAACTTGAAGTTGTTTTTAATGTCGATAATATCGTTAAGGTTAGGATCCATGAGGGTCTTGACAATACGTTGGACCTCGGAGTCAGCATTCTGTACCGTCACAAGCCAGTTCTCCTCACCTACACTCATCACATCAACGTCTTTATGGGGTGCTACGGGGATGGGATTACGGCTAAGTGCATCAGCGTGCGCCATTGAAGTGCCTGCTCTATACTCAATGTCAAAGTGGTATTCTTGCATTTGTTCCCACCATCGTGCCACTCGTGGTATCATGTCCCTTTTCTGGAACGTCGCCCTTAAGGAGTTACAATCCGTTACAACTTTAAACTTTACTCCGACTAAATAGACGCGAAACTTTTGCATAGATGAGACGACTGCGAGTGTCTCAAGATCATACGAAGAGTAATTCTGCTCCTCGGGTGTGGTCTGTCGACTGAAATAAGCCACTGGTTTAAGAACTCCGCTTTCATTACGCTGCAGTAAAATGCCGGCCACGCCCACTTTACAAGCGTCAGTATGCAATTCTGTATCTGACTGTGGGTCGTATAATGCCAGAATTGGCTTTTCCGTCAACCTTCGCTGTAATTCGCGAAACGCAGTTTCTTGTTCTGAACCCCAAATCCAAGCTACATCCTTTTTTTAAAAGGTAAGTTAAGGGTTTTGCGATAATAGAGAACCCTGGCACAAAGCGACGGAAAAAACTAGCCAGTCCCAAGAATTGCCTCACATTATGCTGGTTCTGCGGAACTGGGAACCTTTCTACGGCTTCTACTTTTCTAGAACCAGGTCGAATACCTTCCTTTGATACTTCAAAACCTAGATAATCCACAGTATGACCAAAGAATAGACACTTAGAGATCTTAAGTGTCAGGCCTGCTACTGAAAACGACTTGAGTACATTTTCCAAGCGATCTAGCCCCTCAGAAAAGGTCTTAGCTGGAATAATTACGTCATCTAGGTAAGCTAGAGCCTCTTTATGTCGGGCTGAACCTAGGACCTGGTTCATTATTCGCTGGAACGTCGCCGGGGCATTAGCTAGGCCAAAAGGCATCCGGGTAAATTCAAAATGCCCGTCTGGCGTTACAAACGCTGTTTTGGGTCTATCCTGTTCGCGTATAGGGATCTGGTAGTAACCGGATGCCAAATCTAGCGTAGTGTAGAACTGATGTCCTGCGAGAACATCAAGTTGATCGTCAATAAGGGGCATGGGGTAGTTCTCCCTGACAGTCTTTTTATTTAACGCACGGTAATCGATGCATAATCGGTAATCTCCAGTCTTTTTGCGAACAAGTACAATCGGAGAGGCGTAAGATGATGTCGATGGTTGAACTATCCCATTCTCCAGTAACTCTGAAACCATACCCCTTACTACTTCCTTCTCTTTTATAGCAAGTCTATAAGGTCTATAGACGACGGGTTCATCATCATTGAGCGTTATAGACATTTCACCTGCAGTGGTAGTACCGAGTTCGGATAAATTTAGGGCAAAACATTCCCTATATTTATTGAGAAGTACTAATAGCTGTTGCCTCTGCTCGGGTGGCAGATCGTTTCCTACCTTGACATCAGCGTCGAGCAAAGGGGTACAATCATCATTAATCTTATTGACGCGCATAACCTGTGACACTGACTCCTTCTCTTCTCTCGCCTCGCGCCCCCTAGCTATCACATACCCCCCTTTTAAATGGACTTGTCTATTTTTAGGCACATTAACGATTATTTTGCCAGTTCCGCTCCTATCCAAACTAAACAATCCGGAGGGTACAGAGAACGCAACATCGGATATAAGTCGAAGGCCACCGTCAATATACACGTCACCGGTCATAACTGGTTCAGTATAAACATCAATCACAGATGTCCCAGTTAATGTGGTATCCTCAGTTACGAATAATTTAGCTTTATTATTGTGTGACACATCATCAATGTTGTTTTGCATCATCTGTAATTTTTCGCTTGTTTTATAGATAACCACATGAGACTGTTCCGTGAAAGTCTGACCAATCATGACCGGTACATGCATTGCTTCATCTGGCACAATGAACAAATCTACCTCAGCTTCTACCTCGTCAATTTCGACGTTGACACGGCGTTTCCCTAATACGTGTACGACAGAGTTCCCGAAACCTCTGAGAGTGGGAAGGTCAGTAACATCGCAATGACCGTGGATTTTATTGAAATCGGAGGATCGAATCATGCAGCACTCACTGCCAAAGTCAATAAAAGCGCTGAAGGGAATTTGATCGATCTTCACAGTTTTGCGATATTTGTCACCAGAATGGCAATCATTTAGCACCGACATAACAGTCTTGTCAGTAGCAGGAGGTTGCTTAGAGTAGCATTGCTCCGTTTCATGACCAAGTTTATTGCATTTGCTGCACTTCTTTATTGGATTGGGGCAATACGAAGCTGTGTGACCTTCTTGCTTGCAATTAAAGCAGCGTGGGGTCCTACCGACTTGTTTAGAGGGTGCATCCAGAGGTTTGCCAGTTGCCGATGTTTTTATTGGCTTACGTTCAGCTTGCGGTCGAACGTTTCTGGCATTCCTCAAGTAAGCTAGCAGTTTATCGGGATTATCATACTGAACAGCCTCCGCACCTAACCGAACTGAACGGTCATCTATCCCGTGTAAAAGGCATTCTACGGCTCGCCTACCTACAATACCACACCTATTTATCAATGCAATCTTATCATAATAGTATGTTTCCAGTGAATCCCCAAAACGGGCGCGCTTTGCTAACATGTCGGCTAACATCTGTCCATAATTCTCATCAGAAGGAAACGCAGTTAACAACTTAGCCTGCCACTCTTCCCACGAGAAAAGAACGGACGATAATCCTTCGTACCAACGCTGTGCTACCCCACGTAATTTGGGCAGTGCAAAATGAATAATCTGTTTCTCACTCCACCCGTAAATTGACGCGCACTCGTTAACCTTATGAAGCCACATGGATATCGTTTGTTCTTTTCTGGTGGGGTCAAACTCGGGAATCGTATTATGTAAATTCCCTAACTTATCAAGAGAATCGGGACGGCTTGTACATTTTAAGGCATCTAACAGTTTTAGTAAAGCATTAGAGGTAAGAGACTCATCTTTCTCCTGCTGGGTGACTGGTCTGCATGGCTGATGACTGGTCCGTCGACTGCGCGAGCGTCGGCTGGCCTGGCTGCGCGAGCGTCGGCTGGCCCGGCTGCGCGAGCGTCGGCTGGCCCGGCTGCGCGAGCGTCGGCTGGCCCGGCTGCGCGAGCGTCGGATGGCCCGGCTGCGCGAGCGTCGGCTGCCCGGCTGCGCGAGCGTCGGCTGGCCCGGCTGCGCGAGCGTCGGCTGGCTCGGCTGCGCGAGCGTCGGCTGGCCCGGCTGCGCGAGCGTCGGCTGGCCCGGCTGCGCGAGCGCCGGCTGGCCCGGCTGCGCGAGCGTCGGCTGCCCGGCTGCGCGCGCGTCTGCCCGGCGCGTCTGCGCAGCTGCTCGGCTGCGCGAGCGTCGGCTGGCCCGGCTGTGCGAGCGCCGGCTGGTCCGGTTACGCGAGCGCCGGCTGGCCCGACTGCGCGAGCGTCGGCTGCCCGGCTGCGCGCACGTCTGCCCGGCGCGTCTGCGCGGCTGCTCGGCTGCGCGAGCGTCGGCTGGCCCGGCTGTGCGAGCGCCGGCTGGTCCGGTTACGCGTGCGTCGGCTGGCTCGGCTGCGCGAGCGTCGGCTGGCTCGGCTGCGCGAGCGTCGACTGGCCCGACTGCGCGAGCGCCGGCTGGTCCGGTTACGCGAGCGCCGGCTGGCCCGACTGCGCGTGCGTCGGCTGGCTCGGCTGCGCGAGCGTCGGCTGGCTCGGCTGCGCGAGCGTCGGCTGGCTCGGCTGCGCGAGCGTCGACTGGCCCGACTGCGCGAGCGGCGGCGTGCTCGACTGCGCGAACGGTGTCTGGCCCGGCTGCGCGCGCGGTGGCTGACCCGCTGCACGTTGTCCCTCTCAGCTTGGCGCTCGTCCATCCCCGTAGGTTGGGATGGAGAGTAAGTCCCTTCTTCTTGTTCGGATGTATTCACTGCAATTATTAAAAAAAAAGAAAAGCGGCAGAGTTGAAGTCCAAAGCGAAGTTGAATCTCCACTATATTTGTGCTATACGGTTCTATATTCCTAAGAGTTGTATGGTTACCAGAACTCGTACATGGTATAATACACGTGTTTTACTATACACCATTATACAACACGGTTATAAATAAATTGAAAGCCAATTACTGAATATAGAAATATCTGCGGGTATTTCTATATTACGCAATAAAATAGTGTAAACTTCACGATTTCTTGATGCTATCAGGGAACAATCCTGACCGTGCATTAATCACAATAAGGTGTGACTAACAGGATGGACAGACAAACGTATTCGAATGATATTCGAAAGAAAAAAAATAAATCCCAGAAAAAAGCAACAGGAAACCACAATAGTTGTATATCTAAATCTATATATGCATCATTAATAAAAAAATAAAAAAAATAATAAAAAAAATTTAATGCAGCCACTTATGTAAAGCAGTATGTAATCAATCCCACTTCTGAGATGTAAGCGACATCCTCTGAGATGTAAGCGATATCCTCTTGTACGTGGATGGCGCTTAGCTGAATGTTTTCGCCTTATAAAAATGGGGTGGTTAATATAAAAACAGTACTCACTTGTTTAGGATGTTTATTCTCGTCACACAAACTTAATCACTTAGGTAACATAAATCACAGAACTCAGTATGATTTACAAGAAAATAACTTCGTAACACTCGACGACCTTTCAATTCCAACGCACAACTACCACTCCCTGAGCGGGCCGACTCGATTGTTAAAGAGAGCACGATCTACCCTCCGTTTTTTAAACACCTTATCAACCGGTTGTGGCGCGGCCCGCTATGACAGCTAGTACTTGCCGTTGTCACTCAATGCAAGTACTAAATAAATAATATGTTGCTGACACTTCTAATTAGGTATTTAAATTATTTCTAACTTTTTAGTGCTGTAGGGTTTCGAAGTCAGTTTTTTTTCTTTTTCTACTTTTGTGGGGGGGCGGGAGAAAAATAAACAAGTCCCTTATAACCATATTTTACCCTATTTAATTTGTTGCGAAAGTCATCATCAGAACATCACCAAATCATCATGGGACTACTTTTACGCTATTTTGTGAAACATACGGATATTACTAAAGGGTGTGCCCCATTAGGCCTTATTTACTGCTGTCCATTGAAGAGTTCCGTTCTCCATCTCTAAAAGTCTTCATCAGATCTTCACCAAATTTAAATGGGAACAATGGGACGTTATATCTGTTCGAACAAAAAAAAGTTCTCGTAATTGGTTAAGATTTGACGGAGTTATGCGAAATCATAGCCAAAAAATATATATACTTATACGCGTCGAATTGATAACCTCCTCCATTTTTGAGGTCAGTTAAAAACGCGTAGAATTTTTTTACACATTTTTTCTAATGGCAACCTTTGGTTTCACATGGCAACATTTGAACCTACAAATGGCAACCTGAGCTGAGTAGGCTCTGGCAACACTGCTGTCACCATCTGTCACAAACAGAGACGTAGGTCACAAATGTCAACAGAGAGCGTTTCGTTCGTTTTTTTCTCATCACCGTCATTGGTAGATGGTGAAAAGTTTCACGTTGTAGTTGTAGGTAATCATTCCCATCGCTTAGATAATCTTTACATTGCTTACGTAGCTTCATAAAAAAGTCCACTGTGCGCATTTTTTGTCTTTCGGAAAATTCGAGTTGACAGTTCAAAACACATGCTACAACAAAACTCAGAAATAATATCTCAATAGGTCCATGCTCAGACATTAGTTTAGCCTTGCCAGGACGTCGTTTCTTTGACAATAAGCGTCATATTTGACTCGCGATGGCCCCTTTCTGTCCGACGGCATATTGATTGTCCTTTTTGGGACATAAACAGAAAAGAGTGACCAATAAGTAGGTTATATATTCGTCATGAATTTTTCGAACTATAGAAGATTCGAGTGAAACGTTGTAAATTTTAATTAAAATAAAACTAATTTGGATTTCTCTATGAGATCGAATCAGAAATGATGAGATCCGTGGACGAACGAAAGTCGTCAACATAGCCCAGAGAATTAGTAAGTTGAAGTGGCAGTGGGCGGGGCACATAGCACGCAGAACTGATGGCCGATGGGGCCGAAAAGTTCTCGAATGGAGACCACATATCGGCAAGCGCAGCGTAGGACGACCAGCCACAAGATGGACAGATGACCTCATCCGAGTGCAAGGAAGGCGCTGGATGCAGGCCACTTCCAATCGGTCTTTTTGGAAATCCATGGAGGAGGCCTATGTCCAGCAGTGGACCTCTTGTGGCTGAATGATGATGATGAATTTAGACCGAGTATGACAACGCGGTCCATATCTTTTTTATTTTTATCAAAAATATATTGTTGGTCTACTTAATCAATATTTGAGGTCAGGCTCGAGCAGCAGACATTGAAACGATCTTCATCGTAAAAAAACCGGCCAAGTGCGAGTCGGACTCGCGCACCGAGGGTTCCGTACAAACCTGCAAGTTTCGAGATTTTATTTGATTAAAACCAAATTTCGAGATTCTATGTCAACGGGAAGTGGTCTTTAGGTTTTAATTCCCTTGCGTGTAGTTGCGTGTTTCAAAATATGCGGTATCAATGGTTGTACTTTTGCGTTTTGCGTTTTTGCGTTGACTTAGAATTTTTTTTTTTCACGGGTTAAAGGCAATTAGATCTAAGTATTTGATATGAATTTCAACTTGATAGCTCTACGCGTTCATGAGGAAAAAAGTAATAAGTTTATATTTATTAAAAAATATATATTTTGTAATGTAACTAAAAATTTAAGGTTTTCGGAATTTTTCCTTTATGTGTGCTATAAAACGTTGCTTCATGCCAAATTTCAAGATTCTAGGTCGACTGGAAGTACCCTTTAGGTTTTGATTCCCTTGCGAGTACTTGCGAGTTTCAAAATATGCAGCTTAAATTGTTGTTTCTTTTGATTGCGTTGACATAGAAGTTAGATTTTGTTACAGCTTAAAGGTATTATAGACCTGAGTATTTGGTATGAATTTCAATTTAATACCTCTACGCGTTTATGAGGAAATGGGTAGTAAGTTTAAAATTATTAAAAAAATATATATTATGTGATGTAACTAAAAATTTATGGTTTTCGTAATTTTTCCTTTATCTATGCTATAAGACGTTGCTTCGTACCAAATTTCAAGATTCTGAGTTTACGGGAAGCACCCTGTAGGTTTTGATTCCCTTGCAAGTGTCGAAAATTTGCGGCATAAACGGCTGTATCTTTTGATTGCGTTGGCTTAGAAGTTTGATTTTTTCACAGCTTCAAGGGACAGTAGACTTGAGTAATTGATATAAATTTCAGCTTCATACCTCCACGCGTTCCTGAGAAAAAGGGTCTTGACAGACGGACGGACGGACGGACAGACGGACAACAAAGTGATCCTATAAGGGTTCCGTTTTTTCCTTTTGAGGTACGGAACCCTAAAAAGAGCGATCCAATTTATTTACAAGCTAGGTAGTAGGGACTCGTAGAGGGATTTTTTTAAAGAAACTAAAATCTTAACAGTTTCAAGTCAATACATTTATGAAAATATAATGTATGTTGGGGAAAATGTCATCAATTTCGAAAATATTGGTAGCCATCATACTAGGAACAAACATAAATGGTCATTTACGTTTTAGACTTGGAAAAGTTAATACATCCTTTATGGGGCACTGTATATGGTTCTACAATAAAATTCCTCAAGATACATTAGAGTTACCACCGACGACGCGGTTTAAAAATGTGTTAAGCATACTCTATGCAAAAAAGCCTTATAACATTAAGGATTATTTAGAAGATAAAGATGTCTGGTGTTTGAAAAATGTTAACGGGCACAATTGTATATAGTGTAGTGTAACTTTAAGTTGAAAACTCTGTTAATTAGACAAACCTGTATTGAAAAGAATAAATGTGGAGTTCTTTGTTAGCTTCTTCTCCACATAATCTATTAATTGTGAAATTAACAGCTTTGACACTAAGTAAACACTTGGTTTTGTAGTGAATAATTTTTTTTTACTTTGACTTTGACTTTGGTGGAAGAAGAAACCGACGTTGAAGTTCTTAGACGAATGAACAAGATGGTGGAACTTCTTCACACCACCGAACACCAAGAGCAAGGTGGTAGAAAAGAGACAGCTGGGAAGGAAATTAATGTTGTGGTTGTGAAACGTCAAGGAGTGGACCGCTGTTAAAACTCCGAAAGAGTTGTTGGACTTGTGCTGAGCAGAGAGCGTTGCACTGAGCTGACTGCAACCTCCAGTGATGAAGAGGCACTTTAAAAGACTAATTGTGGAAACTAAAAATTTAGGCAGTCAAAGTCGTAAAAAGAATACAAAATCTTAACATTTTTCTTGTCGCTCAGCAAGTCGTTGAATAATTTGAGCTGGCTGGTGACCGACCTGAAGATATTTGAGGTATTTTCATATTTTGGAAAAAAAAGTTAAAAGATAGTTGTATAGACCTTCATTCGGGTTTCTTTTTGGTGGGTTCGTTCTATGTACCTAGCTAAGTAGTTCAAATTTTAGCAAAAAATATGAAACCCACCCTTTTGGTCCAAACCAAACCGTCCCTTTCAATCAGTCGTACTAAATTGAGAATACGAGCTGGCAACTCTAGACATAACATAACCTCAAAAAGTCATATGTGGGCATAAAAACAGTGCGTGAATTTTAGTTTTTATTTAATTTCTTCTCAGATAATCCTCAACAATAATGGCAGACATTGAGGAATACTTTCCTCGTGGTGGAAAGAAACCTGCGATAAAAGAATTCAAGCAATCTAGCAATGTAAGTTGACCAAAATGTGACCACAAAATGTTGGTAAGCAAGTTTTGTCTTCACAGATAGCAATTTTATGAATTTACACACTTTTTTGCAGTTTCTGGGCACTGTAGAAAAGGGTGAAAAGAAAAAAAAGAGAATCAAGAAGAAGGCAGAAGGTGACGACGGGTATTTGTCAGAGGAAGTAGATACAGAGTTTGAACAGTCCACCAAGAACTGTGCTGTTGGGCTGAGCTATCAGGTGAAATTCCACATACCTACATATGTAATTTGCAGAGTGTTTATTTCTAAAGAAAATTGCATACCTTGCACACCCTCTCATACAGACTATTTCTAAGTTGTTAGAAAAACCAATGATTTACAAAGTCTACTGACTGCAAGAATTAGTCTATGACATACCTAGTTTAAATGACGCAAAAGCCGTGAATTAACATTGAACTAACGTGATGTAGGTAAAATGCACCACACATAAAATATTGAAGTATGTGTCATTTATCAAAATATAAAACTTTTATTCATTGTAGCACTGAAATTGTGACTCTGTAATGTTCTAACTAAAACTTTCGTAAGCACTTCACATTTCTAACTTAACACCGGATAAACTTACATGGTTTTTGTCAGAATTTTCCTCAGTGTCGGAAGAGACCTGGTTTTGCTCTGATTCGCAGTGCTTAATCATGGAGAGTAGAGACGGAGCTCGCATTGTTGGTTGCTCGTCTCTGACCAAGTAAGTTTATCCAGTGTTAAGTTAATACTCTGTAATGTTATTACATAACATTACAAATTAACCTTAGGTGTCCATATCAAATAAGATCTAATTTCTGACTAAGATCTTAATAATTACTAAGATCTAATTCAACTGCCTCGTTGGTCTAGCTGTTAAGGCGCTAAGCTACCAAACCAGAGGTTATGGGTTTGGTTCCCACTGGAGGCTGCTGTACATTTGTACAAATGGCTTCAGTCTGGGTGTACTGTCATGTTTGTAACATCCTTTTCTGGTTACCATAGCACAGGGTATCCTAGTTTTGGACCAGGTCAAGTGATTGTATTGTGTGGAAGTTATTGTTTATAATTATTTGTCATGAACTTGTTGAAATTAAATTATTGACATGCTGTTGATGTTTCATCTTCATAACAACTTTTTAAAATATGTTTGATGTGCAGACTGTGAAGGAAGGCCTGGTAATATTGGGCCGTGTAGCGCAGGTGCTTGAGACGAAGGTCTACATGACTCTGCCATGCCGGATGAAAGGCACAGTCATGGCCTGCCACATCAGCGAGGCTTACACAAAGCTGCTGGAGGCTTATGTCGCTGATGAGGTAAGATTCTACTTATATGGAGTAATTAGAAAGAAAGAGGATATTTATTTGAATTTAATTACTGCTTGTCTCAGGTCTGCTCTCAATGTTACAAGCAAGAGAGAGCTAAGTGAATTACTAAACTGCTCCTAATGTTACAAGTAATGTGCTAAATTATTATGTTTTGTAGAAACAAAGTTGGAAATCTAGTAAATACATTTGTTTTGGTTATTAAATTAGATTACATGTTCATCATCAGCCATTTGACGCCCACTGCAGTACATAGGCCTCCTTTGTGGTTTTCATAACCATGAGGGGTTTTGACATAATCGCCATGCTTGGCAGGCGGGTCGGCGATCGCAGTATGCGGCTGTAATTTGCTAGAAGACGCTGCTGCTTTGATTTCCTTAGTCGCCTTCTACGACACCCACGGAAGGAAATGGAGTGACGCTATTCTTAATCTGGCGCCTCACGGAACATGTATTAATTCTTTTTTCTTTTAATGTTCCTGTCGAAGAAAAAAGATATAATGATCATTTCCGTAATATTTTGGGTACATAATTATTGTGTTTTCAATCCCAAATATTTAAAATAACATTGAGGTGTGGTCTTTTCCTTATCGAACTTATCCGTAGTCAACAAGGAACTCTTATAGTTTCGCCATGTCCGTCCGTGTGTCTGTCTGTCTGTCTATCTATCCGAGGCTTAGCACAGAGACGATGAGTACTATGGAGCTGAAATTTGACATAGATATACATATTTATTACGCCGACAAAACTGTAGAATACAATCGAAAAAAAAAAATTTAGGGTACCTCCTGTACACCTAAATTGGGGATGCATTTTTAACAGACTTCAAAAAACGAGGAGGTTCACAATTCGTCGGAATCTTTTATTTATGTTCCCCAATTACTCGAAGATGCCTGGACCGATTTGGAAAATGGTTTTCTTGTTTCAAATCAAGGGAACTCTTCAAATTTTAAAGGCACCATTGAAGCGATTTGGGTGTTTTTTAAAATGACTAGTGCATTTGCTTTCTGAAAACACAATTTAGTGGAGTCGTAGTGATAGTCACAAAACACCGTGAAATATTAAAAAAAAAAACCGACTTTAACACACTACAGCACTAAAACACAGAAATAAAATATAATTCGATGTAGGTGTCATGTAACTTGGCACCGGCTCTAAACTATACTTCTACAATACCTTAAATTATTTCTGTGTTTTTAGTGCTGTAGTGTTTTGAAGTCGGTTTTTATTTTTTATTTTCTCGTCTACACTATAGTCTGAGGTATCGTTGGACTGGTCGTTTAAAAATATTGTGTACGA
The DNA here is from genome assembly GCA_947310995.1 of Yponomeuta cagnagella. Taxonomy (NCBI): domain Eukaryota; kingdom Metazoa; phylum Arthropoda; class Insecta; order Lepidoptera; family Yponomeutidae; genus Yponomeuta; species Yponomeuta cagnagella. The sequence continues at coordinate 1,213,220 of OX371287.1, read as the reverse complement.
AGACTATTTTTTGATTTACGGTTCCATTTGCAAAATATTAAGCTTTAAAGCGCAAATGTTTGTCAGAGTAGAGCGTCCCCCCCCCCCTCTCCCGGCTAAAAGGTTGATGTAGAAACGATAAAAAATTCAGGGCAGTAGCACATACAATAAAATGAAAAGGAAAACTGTCAAGGATAAGTAGGCTTTACAAGATAATGAGTAATACGCGACCAACTTATGAAGGAAAACTTCGTACCAAATCCATTGAAAATCACTACGCCTGGCCTAACACGCACTTGGCCGTTTTTTTTTGTTAGGGTAGACATACATGGATGGATGCCCAATGCTTGAGAATTGAGCTATCCAGCCTGTCCCCGATCACCCTAAGAAGTGATGGCTAAATGTGGCGTGTACGATCCTGACAAATATGCGTTCAGTTCGTTAGCAAGTATTTTCATCCAACAGGTGGAAAGTGTCCGTGAGCTGCGCAGAATGTTCCGTCCCGGCCAGTACGTGGCCGTCAAAGTGCTAGAGGTAGAGAGGGAAAGGGACAATCTCCTTCTCTCCATGATGCCCCAGCACGTTAACGGTGGGAAGACCCACGCGGACTTGCAGAAAGGTAAAGAATGCACCGTGCATTTACGAAGATATGTTTACAGTTCGCTAAGTTTACAATACCTAGTAAGCCAGGTCATCACAGATGCTCTCACAGGTGCTTATCACAGAAAAGTTTACAAACACTTTAGATCCCCGATTTTGCTCGATTGCTCGTTCTATCGAACTAGTATTGGAGCATCGGAGATCGCGTCGAACTAGTTTGCCAATTCTCTTGTTTAGAGCATGCCTTTCTGACGCTGTGACTGGTGGGCGTTCACGTCGTTCTTCCATAAGCTTCAGTGTTTCTTCCGAAAATTTTGACTTCCTGCCTTTACGCTGCAATTCGCAAAATCTCACCCCTTCCTCCCTGAGGATTCCGACTACATTCTCGAGGGCCTGGTCGGTTACAAAAATCCAAACATATTTTTTTAATCCTCATCACATGTACTTATAATAGAAAAGTTTACTAAGCTTACAATACCTAGTACGCTATGTGCATCACAGATGCTCTCACAGGTGCTTATTACAGATAAGTTCACCGAGCTTAAAATACCGAATATGCTAGCTAGGTACATTCTTTTTAAACCTTCTTAGAATATTTTCCATCCGCAGGTGCCCTCATACAGGCAGCTGTGACGTCGGTGGAAGACCACGGCTACGTCATGGATCTGGGAATTGAAAACGCTCGCGCCTTTCTACCGAAAAAGAACGCCAATGAGGAGATTGAACTCGGTACCTAAGCCTGTTTGTCGTTAGCGTTAACGCGGTTCTTCCACCTATCTGTGTCTTGTTTTTCCCATCTGTCATGTTCACCTTATCTAATTCCTGATTTCAAAGATAAGTTATAACTACAAATTATAAACGGAATTCCGGGTCCACTTTTACTTGTAATTATAATTATATTAAACTTTTAGTTGTAATTGTAATTACAAGTAAATGTGAATCCGGAATTACGAAATTTTTAATTACAAGTAAGACCAGGGAGAGTTTATGAGTGAAAATGATAACGCCGTCAGCGTTGCAAAACTTTGAGCGTCACAAATTAAACGTGTTCATTTTTAAGATTTAGATCGTTTTAGAGAAGAGATTGACAAAGAACTTCCAGAAAACTCCAAGAAACTTCGAAATTGTAACCACACCGACTTCCGCCCTCCAGACACGGGCATGGTGACCTGGTGCGCCATCAAGAGCGTCACCCCGTCTCCAGACAACAGCGTCGTGAGCCTCACCAGCCAGCTGGCGGCGCTGCAGCAGCCCATGAGGCGGAAACCCAGCAAAGGCCTCAGTGCGCTAACGCCGGGCGCTGCGCTAGAGTTCAGCGTCGATAAGGTGCGTCATTACTGATCCTTTAAGAAGATTTTTAACCGACTTAAAAAAGGAGGAGGTTCTCAATAAGACGCGTGTATTCTTTTTTTTGTCATTGACATTGACAATTTGCCGGTGCACAATGTTATTTGTTTATTTCTACGTGATCAACAAAAAATCTCAACAACAATTCGTGCTGGACATAGGCCTCCCACAACGCCACTTATTTCTATCCTCGGCCATCGTCATCTAGCTGCTGCTAGCAATCTGCCTCAGATCGTCGGTCCTACGAGTCCTAGGACGCTCGTCCTACGCTGCATTTGCAAGTTCGCGGTATCCACTCGAGAACCTTTGTACCCGATATCGGTTCCCTGGCTGATGTGACCAGCCCACTGCCAGTTCGACTTGCAAATCCTATGGGCTATGTCAATCACCTTCTTTGAGGTAATCGTCTCATTTCTTATTTGATCCATCAAAAGCGACTCCGAGCATAGCCCGTTCCCTAGCACGCTGAGCGACTTCGAATCTGTATACTACTCCTACCGTCAGAGTCCACGTTTCTTCTCTTTACGTCATAACTGGCAGGACGCATTGATTGAAGACCAATGTTTTACCGTCAGCATACAGATTACTGATATTAATGTTTTAAAAACTTGCACACAACACTCGTCCTGGTCCCAAACTAGGATACCCTGTGCTGTGGCAACCAAGCAAGGACATCACAAACATGGAAATATACCCAGACTAAGGCCATTTGAACAAACCAGTTCGGCAGTCCCAACTTCTGTTTGGTAGTCAAGCGTGTTAACTAGACCATCGATGTAAAGTTAGTTAGACCTGAGATTTCCGCACTTAGCCTCAAGGTTGGGCCATTGTACGTAGCAAAGCTGTGCGTTTACTCCAGCCAACCTATAACTTTCCAGAAAGCCAGTAGTGCTCTGATGTCACTGCAGGCCTCAGAAGGGATCCCAGCTTCACAGTGAATGGTCACGTGGGCGGTTGTTTCCTCTTCTTTGAGGCATCCCCGGCAAAGCGGGCTGTCCGTTAGTCCCATGTTGCAAAAATGTCTATTCAGTGAGCAGTGGCCTGTAAGGATTGCCAGAGCTCTGCGCAGATTATCTCTTCTCAGACGCAGCAGACTGCGTGAGAGACGTTTCGAGATTGTTGGTAGAGCCTCCCTGGCTTGTCTGCATCTGGTAAAATAAGGTAAAATCGAGGTAAAATAATCGCCAATCCGCGGTGGGCACGCGTGGTGATTAAGCCCACACTCTCTCTCTGAGAGAAGGCCTGTGCCCTACAGTGGGACGTATATAGGCTGCTTATGAGGTAAAATAAAATGGTACCGTTATATATCCCCAGGCGTTAGAAAACGGCATCGAAGGCCACATCTTCGACGGCATCACGGGCTACGTGCAACGGCAGCACGCGTCGAAGGCGGCCGGCAAGAAGCCGACGCTGGGCCAGCGGATCCGCGCCCACCTGCTCTACGAGATGCCCACCAGGAAGCAGCCCTTCCTCACGCTGAGGAGCGTCTTCGAGACCTCCTACCCGGACCTGGAGGAGGAGCAGCAGCTGAAGATGGGGGACTTCGTCGAGGACGCGCAGGTGAGTGGCGTTTTTCGAACATTTTATTGCACTATTTAGATGTAGGTGTGTACTTCATGCTGCATTGCCTGAAATGAAAATGAAAAATATAGGTCTACAAATTGTGTCCTGACTCCCAAACTAGGCATATGTCGGCATCTACTCATTGTGATGTCATTTATAATCTTTGGTGGAGTTTCTTTGTGAGCTTGTTCTCCGCATAATCTATTAATTGTGAAACTAATAGCTTTGACGTTCATTAACATTTGATTTTTATTGTGAATAAATTTTTGAGTTTCACTTTGTTAGTTTAACTCCTGAAAATTAATAGAAAATTGTTTTTGTTTTTAATTTGAAATATTTAGAAACGTGCAGTTTCTTTATAAGTTTTCTTTTTTTTTGCCTGAACTACGTGCGCGTATGTTTTTGGGGTCAGTCAAGCTCAGAACCATAAACTTGTACTGTATTTTATATTTTTCCCGATTGTCACCATTTATGAATAATGCAACATTATTGGAAGTAGCGAGATGGTCGCTTGTCAGTGTCAAAATCCGTATCTTAATCCGTAAAAATAGGTATTGTCGCTATGCATTTCTAGCGTCCATTACTCAGTGGCAGGAAATTTCGAAACTATTCAAAAAAACGACCGTATTTGTCGCTAGATTCGAGTGAATTGTCGGGCTCAAGCGCGACGTTGACGACCCTTCCGAACATAACGCTGCTTCATATTAAGGGCACGTTACTCACTCAATAAATAAAACAAAACAATCTATAAAGCGGCTCTTTCACCGCCCAGGTGATCAAGATAACCCGCCGCTCGGTGGTGATGAAGCTGGGCGGCGCCGGCGTGGGCACGCTGAGCCTCAAGCGGCTGCAGCTCAGCGAGGACCTCACGGATGAGCAGGTCATCGCCAAGTCCTACCCCATTGGTGAGTCAGCTTCGTTACTTTAGGGACCGACAAATACACAGTGACAATAGTTAATGAGTAGATACCGTCAATGTACGTAGCCTTAGTGGACTACGTAATAAAGAATTTTGTATTTGTATTGTATTTTAGTTACAAATGATTCGGCATGTTTATCTTACAATGATTCTACACATTTTTCTTACCTAATTGAAATATATTTAGGACTCCATAAGTTAAGATTGAGACTTTAAAAATGCTACAAAAATGTTTAGAATTCAATTGCATTTTATTCTATACAATTGTATTTAAAACACGCTTGCTGTTTCAAAAACTACTATGTGAATTAATATTTACAAAGTTCTAGATAACTACCATAAGGTGTAACCAGAAATTTACATTTTGCCATAGAGCTGGTAATTTTTTTAGAATCTCAGTCTATGACGTAATTCCGGTGTCATAGACGTGTCGCTTTAAAAATTTACATAAGCAGACTGCCTCGAAACATTCAGCAAATGCTCATAAAGTTACCTATTTCCTGTAAAAATATATAAAAACAGATTTTTTTGTTATAAGACAACTTACAGTAAAGTTATAAGAAATACTAATTTTTGGTGTCTAGAGTAAACATCTACTGTCACTGCCAATGCCACCCCGCCCGCCCAGAGCGTGGTGATTACGGACGAACCAAGTATTAGCAAAGAATTATCAAATGAGCGATCTCTCGCCATCAAAAGTAACAGTTTCGCGAGTGAAATAAGTTCCTGAAAAAAATATATATCCGGTACGCAGTGAACAATAAATAAATTGTAGTTCTTCACCCTTCCCGCCCCAAGGCAGCACGCACCGCGTCCGCGTTCTATGCTACAACCTGTCGGACTACGCGTACTCTGTGTCGGATGCGGCGGACGCGCTGTCGGCGGCGTACTGGACGCTGACGCAACTCACGGCCGGCCAGATCGTCGGCGCCGACGTCCGCGAGGTGCGGGACTCCAGCCTCGTGCTGCAGGTGGACCGGCTCACCGGTGAGATACATTCTAGGTGTAGATGCTGAAAACTAGCGAGTAGTAGCAATAATAAAGGGGTTTAATTTAATCTAAATAGAAAATAATTTTTAATTTAAACCTAGTTCAACAAACAAGTCAACTTCAGCGAGAAATCCAGATACACACACACTAACGCACACGCACACGCACACACACACACACACACACACACACACACACACGCACGCACGCACGCACGCACGCACGCACGCACGCACGCACGCACGCACGCACACACGCAAACACACACAATCAATAAATCTGTTATAAAACTACAGTTTCTAAAACTAAATATTATTATGTATAGTTGTGGAAGAGCGAGATCTCCTGGCGCTGGTGTTATACACTTAAAAGGAAGTCTCAATTGTAAAATATGTTTGTAAAATTTTGTTTCAGAAATAAACATTTTCATTTCACATTTATATTTTAATTTTTCAGCAAGTAAGTTGAAAGAAGAGGGAGCTGTTATTATCTTACCTTAAAATAAATCTGCTTGACGTCGGTAGTTTTCAATCTATTTTAGCAAATCCTTTATCAGACGAGTCCTTTTTAGTTTACAAATTTGTTTACCATTCTTTGCGTCAAAGAAGAGAAGAACAGCTCTCTCAGACCCCTAGATAAGATACTTAAGTAGTTTTTAGTTTTTTCTTTTGTTTTCCAATGTAATTATATTGTGTGAAATGTTGTCATTATAAGTTACGATGGGGCTGACATGGTCACTCGGTGACAAAAGTCCCTTATTAATAAAAAGATTACAAAAAGAAAAAAAAAAGTTGAAAGAAGGCGTGACATTCTAGCGCTACTCTTTGTACTGACATTCTAGCCCCGCAGGCCGATTCTTTCTGTGACATTGTAGCAACGCAGATCGACTCTCTATTGTCATTCTGGCGTCGAAGGCCGTTTCTCTCTACAGTGAAATTCTAGCGCCGCGGGCTGACTCCGTCTCTCGTGACATTCTAGCGCTGCAGGCCGGCAGGCCGAGTTTCCCTAATAACATTGTACCAACGCCTTTCTTGCAGGTATTGTGCCGCACTCCCACCTGACCGACGCGGGAGTTTACATCGACAACAAGAAGCCAAATTCCAAAAAACCACACAAAAAGAAATACAAGGTAATGTTGTGCTTAAACCTTAACTTCCTGTTCAGCTTAGACCATTTACGAGCGTCACAATAATATTTATTCAAATGATAAGAGAGTCCCATCTTATTTTTGGTGGAATCCGTTCTTTTGTTCGCCGATCTATATAGGCCCGAATGGCCGATGTGGCTAACCCGTTTTCTTATGAGCATTAATTTATTCATTCCTTCATTCCATTCATTAACACTCGCCGGCTGAGCCAGAGTGAATTCTTTCACTTTCATAAGCAGCCTGTATACGTCCCACTGTAGGGCACAGGCCTTCTCTCAGAGAGAGAGAGTTGGGCTTAATCACCACGCGTGCCCACCGCGGATTGGCGATTTCAAGCGCTGAGATATGTGAATAGCTCAGCTTTCACTTTTTAAATACAAATTTCCTACTTTAACTAGTAAAAAATACCCCAACCGAACTCAACCGAGCTATCTCTCCCGCCTTTTCTCGGAAGGCCTGTGCCTTGCGGACGTTTCGCAAATAAAAGGCCGTACTCTGTGTCTTTGCATACGACTGTTTCGTTGGTCTAGCGGTATCCCGTCCGATTACCATGCCGGAGGTCGTGGGTTCGATTGCCACTGGGAGCCGCCGTACATTTGTACAAATGGCCTCAGTCTGGGTGTATTTCTGTTTGTGATGTCCTTGGCTGGTTGCCATAGCACAAGGTATCCTAGTTTGGTCCCAGGCCAAGTGATTGTGTTGTGTGGAAGTTATTAGTTAAAAGTTAGAAGTATGCAGTTAAAAGAACCCCGAGGATCTAACTGACGTATCAACTGCTAGGCTTGTCTGTTTTAGTTACTTCCATAGTATTATGTCCTACGGATACTACTGTGGGGTCGGGCAGCAGACCTTGAGATCATCTTCGTCTTGCAGAAGAGAGCGATCAGATTCAGATAACCTAGGCTGTAGAGAGTTGTTAAGAGACTTTATTTTTTATTTTTTATTTGCTTTTATCACCATGTGGTCATGTCAGCCCCATCAGACCGAAGATTTCTTCAAAGATACTAACATCCTGACCGTTGCTAGTCAGTATATCTCACTTTTCCTTCAACGACTCTCCATCGTCGGTTGCCTGGAAGAAATCGCTGTAAGCAATAAGGCCGCCAATTGTACTGCATTTTTGTAAACATTTCATGTTTGCGTTTTTCCTGGTACAATAAAGAATATTCTTATCTTATATCAATGAAAATATTACGTAATTATGTGGGACGTTTCTACGCTTCATCCCAACGGTTTCCCCGCAGGAGGGCCAGCGTGTGACGGCCAGGGTGCTCCACGTGGAGCCTGATGCGAACGCGCTGTTCCTCACGCTGAAGCCCTCGCTCCTGGCGCCTGAGTTGGAGATACTCAAGAGCTATGAGGACGCCGTACCCGGGAACGCCTATACTGGGGTCATAAAGGTAGGCTGGAGGTTTTTTTTTTTTTTTTTTTTTTTTTAATAGGAGGAGGGGAATACTCATGTATACCGCCGTGCCCTAACACACGGCGGCATGCCCGACTCTACTGGAAATTTCTCCCAGTAGCCTACGGACTAAACCCCTCCCCCTTAGCAGGTACCGCCACTATTTATATTGTGGCGCCCTTTGTACAATTTGTAAAATATAATAAAAGTCATATGCTAAAATCTTAAGTCAAGAGTTAAAAAAAAAAATTAAAATTATATAAAATTTCTGTGTCTGAGTTTAAAATCTAAATTTATGCATGTCAAAATAATAAAATAGAAAATGATAAAAATTATATTAAAAATGTAAAGTTATACACATAATAATTTGTCACAAATTTAAAAATATATACCCCGACGCCTTGTCTCTGTCTACTCCTAAGAGTAGTAACAAAAAAGGCGCCGGGGCTAACAATAAAGTTAGAGCATAATATGTCAATGTCATAAGATAACATGTTTAAAAAATAAGGCTGGAGGTTAGACAGATGGCGACTTGGGTACTTTATACTTTACATGCATTGTTTGTGTAAACTCGCGCCTTACCAGCAGATATGCCTTTAAGGTCAAGGTTAAGGGTTATTTGTGGAGTATCGTTTATGTTTGTCGAGTATAGAATACTATTTAGTATTAAGCCCGCCAATCGTACAATTTTTTTCTGGTACAATAAATAATTTCAATAATAATAATAGTATACAGAAAACATGAACCTTTTTTTCTTTTCCAGCAATAAATGCTACTCCTTCCAATGCTATCATTCCCTTGCCCAATTCGAGGTCATGTTCTACTATGTTTCAAAATTTATGCAGTTTATTAGCAATTATTTTTTGGTGTATATTTTATTATCACTTTTCTGTTTCCGTTGAAACTTCGCGAGTTACCAAAGGCCCGTGCTGAAAATCAGTGCTGTGGGCAAAACCTTACATTAGAACCTTGAGCATAGACATACCCTGAGTCCCTTGTTGTATTTTTCTTGTTTAATTGTTTTGTTTGTTTTTCGATCACGTGTTATGTTATGTAGGTTTGTCTTTGTGGTGTTAAATATATATTTTTCTTTTTCTTCTTCTTTTTTTCCATCCCGTTAGGCAGAGACCAGGGTTTGCCACTTACCACTGTCCTGACAAACCACTTTCGCTCCATTGTCTCATGTACACGGATATTGGCCGTGTTGTATTTAGCTGCGAGTTATCCGGTCCTGCATTATTATCTCCCGCGACTCAAATAGCGAATTCCCTTCGATATGGCCCCATCCCAATGTGATCATACAAGTGGAACATTAATTTGTGTAAAGCACGCGCGATGAAGCGATACTAGAATACAATTTGAAATGGTATTCTCGAAGTTTTTGCAATTAAAAATAATAATAATCTTTATTCTTGAAAAAGGTTTCATGTAATGTGGCTTGTGCGAACTTGTACACTATTAAATTGTGTTTCATTGTAGTTAGCCGGGTTTGTGTCCCACTGCTGGGCGAATGCCTCAGGCCCTCCACTTCTCTCTGTCCTGAGCAATCCTCACCCATCCGGGCAAAAAGGTCGAGAGATCGTCCCGCCATCTCCTCCTTGGCGGAACACGTTTGCGATATCCGTCATGTGATACCCAATGAACCCGACCCTGTTTCATTAATCAATTATATTTCATTACATTCTTTTTTTTTTGGCACTAACCCATGCTGAGGACAAATTTTAAAAAAACCTATTTAGAGGCTAACACTCTGTTTCTAGAAGAGCGATCAAATGTTAATCTCACGTCAAGCTAATTTCAGCCAATCACGTGCCGGTATTTTGAATTAATCTTAGATTAATCTCTTGTTACATTTGAACACTCTTTCAGAAACTGAGGTTAAGAATTCCACCCATGCCGGAACTTGAACCCGCGACCTCCGGCTAACCGTGCCAGACTTCAAGTCCCGGCGAGGGTGGAATTTTTAGCCTCTAAATAGGCTTTTAAAAATTTTATTTCATTTCGAGTTTACACAACTCGCTCCATTTTCGATCTGAGGCAGACTGCTGGCAGCGGCTGGATGATGATGGCAGAGGACAGAAAGAAGTGCCGATGTCTGACGAGTGCGGGCTTGTTGACGTTGACCCCATTTTCATCACTGCCTTTCCCATTCCAGTACACGGCGGCCGACTATATCCTGGTGACGTTCTTCGGCAACGTGACGGCGTACGTGCCGCGCGGCCACGTCACCAAGGAGCCCGTGGAGAACCTCATCGACGCCTTCCATCCGGGACAGATCGTGAGTAGCACTGTTCGCCTGGACAGCCTGGCCAGCTCAATCCCGTTCGCAGGGGGAGCTTGCAGATCAAAAGACCTTCATCATCATCATCAGCCATTTGACGCCCACTGCAGGACACAGGCCTCCTTCGTGGTTTTCATAACCACGAGGGGTTTTGCCATAATCGCCACGCTTGGCAGGCGGGTTGGAGATCGCAGGATGCTGTTGGAATCTCAGGAAGACGCTGCTGCCCGTCTCCTGGTAATTGATTTCCTTAGTCGCCTTCTACGACATCCACGGAAGGAAATGGAGTGACCCTATTCTTAATCCGGAGCCACACGGACAGGATCAAAAGACCTGAATTGTGGAAACTTATTACCAAGGTGGTGGCAGCCTAGTGGGTAGAACATTAGACTCGGAAGCGAGAGACCCAGGTTCGATTTCCAGTGCGGGCATGTATTGTACCTATGACTTTCTTTGCGAAGTTATGTAGGTACATTTGTAAAGTTGTAGTAGCTATACCACTCGCTAACTGTGAAGGAAAACATCTTGAGGAAACCTGAGCGTCTGAGCTATTCGCATACCTCAGCGCTTGAAATCCCCAATCCGCTGTGGGCATGCCTGGTGATTAAGCCCATTCTCTCTAAGAGCAGGCCTGTGCCCTACATTGGGACGTATTTAGGCTGCTTATGTCCTGCAGTGGGCGTCAAGGAGCTGATGATGATGTATGTATTAGCACGGGCAAAACTATCCCCATCCTCAAGATCCCAACGCTGAATGCCAGATTCAGATAACTCATCCGAAGCTCTCCTATAGTCACCCTTTTAGTCCCAGCTGACAATTTATAGCGCTGTATATAACATATTATTGAAATGGGCAAAAGCTAAAAACCGTTTCTTCAATACCGGCAGGTAGTTTAACCAACTAACGACTTTTGTCAGTTCATGGTAATGAACTTTTATATTGTCTATTTTATTACTTAGTGAGTATACATTTGAAATATCTCTTTTCAGGTGACTTGTACTATAATTAAAGTAGATCCGACAGCAAAGAAGATGTTTGGTAGTTTGACTGTGGGGCCATTCACGCCTAAGGTAAGCTATAACATTTTCTTCTTGAATACTCAGATTAGTCTTGAAAAAGTTGAAAGTGATCAAATAAATCTATAATATTCTACAGGAGAATCCCCAAAAGAGGAAACAGAAATTCGAATCCCAAGTGCTCAAGAAGAAATCTAAACGTGAAGAGAACGAGACAGATGGTGCAGATAAAGCCAAGAAGAAAAATGACAAAAGGGCAAAAGTAGAAGAGACAGAAACCGAAGACACCAACACACGTAAAATCAAGAAAAACAGAAATCATTCTGAAACGGATCACTCAGAAGCTGTCGAGGCGCCTGAAGAGATGGAAGACAAAAAGACACGTAAGAAGAAAAAGGAGAAAAAAATTACAGAAACTGAAAATTCTGAAGAAGAAATAACCGAAGAGGCAGATACAAAGACCCACAAGAGAAAAAAAGACAGAAAACCATCTGAAACAGACGAAGAGGGCCAGGAAACCTCAGACAGTGACGCCATAGACACAGACCTACCCGATGACGATCAAATACTAACCCCGCAAGACATGTTCCTAATAGACTTCACGGACTGTACAACGCGAAAAAACTACAGAAAACGCGTGGTCTCTTTATTAAAAGCTATACAAGCCAGGACAGACAGAGTAGTGACCATAGAACACAAAATCAACACCATAGAAGACAAAGGCTTAAATCCTAAAAACAAAAAGTACCACACCGCTATGCATTCAGAAAAACACATTGTGCAGGAGAGAATAAAGAAGCTTTTCGAAGCATTACAAACGGCCCAAGAAAAGTTAAAAGAATTCCCAGAGGAAGAGGTTAAGGATTGGAAGAAGAAGAAGAGTAAGAAAAAAGAGCAGAAAACAGAAGGCGGAGATGTCACAGATGAAAAAACAACAGATTCTCCAAAAGAGAAAGTGAAAAAAGCCAAAAAGGCCAAGAAAAACAAAGAGCCATCAGTCAAAGATGATGTAGTGAAAGTAGCAGATGTCACATCACCAGTGTTGGAAGTGCCCAGTGTGAAGGACTTTTGGTCAGACAATTTGGCAGCGGAACAGCCCAAGGAGGGTGAGGATTCGAGTAGCAGTGATGAGGAGGTAAAGTCTGTTACGATTTATCGAATCCAAAAGTCTTGTAACATATATTATCTACACTCATGTCGTAAGATTCGAATTACGATCTTAAAAGTTGATACATAAAGCTTAGTGTTACTTCACAGACGGCTGTAAAAATTCAAAAATTAAATTACGATACAAATTTTGTATGAGAATTTCATCCAACCTGTATCGTAATAGTTTATGCAACTGTCATATAATGAAGGGTATTAAAACACGAGTGTGAGTTTATGAAACGAGCGCAGCGAGTTTCATAATAGTAACGAGTGTTTTAATACCCGTGTTATATGCAGTTGCATACACTACTTTATCTTCACTAATGCAATTAAAAATTAAATTCACTCGTACGTGTATAATCACAGTGATTTTGCCGCCATTAAAATTTAACCAATGAGAGCGCAGCTGCGCGCTTCAATAAAACGCGACCATCATGTGAAATTGCTTAAATTGAGTGTTTTGTTGTCTGCGCTATAACAGTAGTAATTATAAGTCAAGTATTGAAAACATAAGTAGAATGTTACAACATTAGTGTAGATAAAATAACTTATTTTTGTTATTACGATACACTTCCGGTTAAAATTCTCCTTGCAGTAAACTTTTCTGTGAATTTTTGGTCTGATTCATCCACGCTAAGCACATGGCTGTATGGCTCCTTTGCCTGTCCCAAATGGGACAAATAAGAAAAGCAAGCGGACTTGCGCAGTTTGGATTTGTTTTGCCGCCATTATTAGTTTAAAAATTGTTCTGTGCGGCTAAAAACATGGAAAATAATTGCCTTTCTTGTTTACTTTAGTTTCATTTATAAGTGAAGATAAATTAGTGTACGCAACTGTCTATAAAACGATATTAGAATACTCGTGTTGTACTGTTATCATAAATGATAAGATGATAAACCCACACTCGTATTCTAAGAATATCTCTTACGAGTATATGACAGTTGCATAAATGGCGATTTCAAGCGCTGAGGTATGTGAATAGCTCAGACACTCAGGTTTCCTCAGGATGGTTTCCTTCACAGTTAGCGAGTGTTATTGCTACTGTAACTTCACAAAAGTACATAACTTAGAAAACAAAGTCACATGGCCGCACTGGGAATCGAACCTGGGTCTCGCTTCCTAGTCCAATGTTCAACCCACTTGGCTACCACCGCTGTGGACATAAAAGAAACAAATATCTTATCTAGCTTCTGACTCACCATCCCAGGAACACGAGCAACCCAAGAAGAAGCGCAAGAAGCTGACAGCCGCCGAGAAGGTAGCCAAGGCTCGCGAAGAGGAGGAGCGGCTCCGTGAGTTGGAGCGCCAGGCCATAGAGGGCGCCGCCCGCCCGCGCTCCGTCGAGCAGTTTGAGCGAGCCCTGCTTGCTAGCCCCGACAGCAGCCGGCTGTGGATCGCATACATGGCTTTCCATCTACAGGTCAGTAGGTATTGGTGGTACAGGGTGTCCTAATTTGGGTCCAGGACAAGTGATCAACAAACTAGGGCGCTGCCGCCCGCGCTCCGTCGAGTAGTCCCAGCGAGCCCTGCTAGCTAGCCCCGGCAGCAACCAGCTATGGATCCAAGTACAGGTCGGTAGATACAGGTTGTTTTGACGAGTGTCCTAGTTCACGTGGTCTCTCACTATGGGCCTCATAAGAAAGAACTAGGACACCCAGTGCTAAGATAACCGGCTAAGGATATTACAAACATGGAAAAACACCCAGGCATTTGTACAAATATGTGGCAGCCGCCCCAGCGGGATTCGTCAAAACAACCTGTATCTACGACCCTGTACTCGGTTACAACCTGTATCTACGACCCTGTACTCGGTTACAACCTGTATCTACGACCCTGTACTCGGTTACAACCTGTATCTACGACCCTGTACTCGGTTACAACCTGTATCTACGACCCTGTACTCGGTTACAACCTGTATCTACGGAACCCTAAAAATAACAATCTATAAGAATGACAAAAAAAAACAATAGTCTAACGAAAAAAAGGAGGACATTGTGCCTCCTTGGCAACAAACAAGGGTCACCAACTCAGCATGCATTGCTGGTGGGTGCAGTGAACAATACATCACCAGCAAAACAGATTTGCAGTTCGGACCGTTGCAAATGTTGGTATACATATTAATGTAAATATCGCGTGCATGGCATCTATACAGGTCAGACAAAGGTCGTGGTTTCGCCAATCCGCGGTGGGCACGCTCTCCCATACTCCCTGTCTGGGAAAAGGCCTGTCCCCTGCATTGGGGCGTGTCGTACTATAGGCTGCTTATTTATTGAGCCCATCCGTCTTCAGGCGACGGACATCGAGAAGGCGCGCGCGGTGGGCCGCAAGGCGCTCTCCGCCATCTCCTTCCGCGAGGAGGACGAGAAGCTGAACGTGTGGCTGGCCATGCTCAACTTCGAGAACCGGTTCGGGACCAAGGTGGGTTTAAACCGAAACGTGAACTGTAAAATTGTTCCTTATCAGCTGTGCGCGCGGCTTTGTCCGCGGATTTCAGCGATAATATACAGGCTTGTTTCTTAAAAGTGCAATTCCTGAAACGTGTCGGTTGCAGTTCGCCATTTGCAACAAGTTTTGAAGTGGGCTTTTTTTTTTATTTTTGTTTAATTTGTTTTACCGTTTTTATGCTTTGTAGTGGCACTCTTTAATAGATAATGTTTAAAACTATCACTTGACTATGTATACCTCAGTAGACCCGCCCTCCCCGATTCCCTTGCAACCCGCCAATCCATACTCTCTACAACTCGTCTTTGCACAGGAATCCCAACAAAAGACCCTCGAAGACGCCCTCCAAATGAACGACACCTACAAGATCCACTCCAAACTCCTGGACATCTACGCGGAGACGTCCAAGGTCCAGGAGCTGACGTCCCTCGTGGACCTGATGCTGAGGAAATACAAGCGGGAGCCGCAGACATACATTGTTTGCGGACAGACCTGCTACAAGATGGCGCTGATTGACAAAGCTCGGCAGGTCATGCAGAAAGCCGTGTCGGTGTTGGATAAGAAAGAACGTGGGTATCTTATTACATTGCTTCTTCTTCCGCCCTTTAAGTCCTAGGGGACAGTAGCTCTTCAACCACAGATTTCCACCTCTGACGGTAGTTCGCGGCAGCTTCTAATTTAGGCCAGCTTATGCCGACTACACTGATAGTGTTTAAATCTTATACACTTTGTCCGTGAGTTATTTGTGAGCTGTTGGTGATATAGATGTACTGATGACATAAAAATTAGCATATCGCCGTTCGGCATCCAAAACCGTGAACGTGACTTTTATAAAATTTTACAGGAGACACCAAAAACTTTAGAAATCATACCGTGGTTCACATACTTAAAATACGAAATAATGGTTTTTGGACTAACTTAAAACCCTCTTAGTCTAAAAACCATTATTTCGAAATTTCAGTATGTGTACGACGCGGCGGTATAATTTGTAAAGTTTTTAATGTCTCCGATAAAATTTGATAAAAGTCACGTTCGCGGTTTTGAATGCCGAGCGACGATATGTATAAGAACAAAATCTTCCAGACTTACTCGCTGCGTACGTATGTGACGAGGGGACGCCTCTTCCCAGCAGTGGGACACAAAAGGGCCTAGCTTTTTTTTTCTGTCGTATTAAATCTAAATGTTAATGTATTGGCCAACAGACGTGACAGTGCTGGTGCAGTTCGCGCTGCTGGAGCGCGCGGCGGGCGAGCGCGAGCGTGCCGAGGCGCTGTTCGAGCAGGTGCTGGGAGTGTACGCGCAGCGGGTCGACGTCTGCTCGACCTACGTCGACATGCTGGTCAAAAGCGGCGACCTGGACCAGGCTAGGTAACTAAAGAAGGCTATGTCAGCAAGCGCTGAGGCATGTACCCGCAACGAGTCGTGTCTGTTCTACGGAAATGGGTAGAAACGCTTGACTGGCTGAATGACTAAAGATTGCGAGCGCTAGCGTGCAGAGGCACTGTTTGAGCCAGTGCTAGGTATGTACCCGCAGCGCATTGACGTCTGTTCTGTCTATGTTGACATGCTGGTCGAGAGTGGCGACCTGGACTAGGCCGGGTTATTATAGTTACGCTTGTATACGCTTGGCTCTCTGAATAAATTAAGATATGACTTCTTTCTACCTACATGCTAGTGATGAGTGGTGATTTGGACCAGGCCAGGTAAATACGTTTCGCTGTCTGAATTTATCGAAAGAAGGGGCATTCTTACTATTCAAGGAAATGCTGAGCATGTACCCGGAACGAGTTGACGTCTGTTCTACGGAAGTGAGCAGATACGTTTGGTTGTTTAATTGACTAAAGATGGCGAGCGCTAGCGGGCAGAAGCTCTGTTCGAGCAATTGCTGGGCGTGTACACCTCGTCAACGTCTGTTCTACACATCTTAAGATGCTGGTCAAGAGTGTCCTAGACCGGGCCAGGTGGGTGGATGGGTAGCAGTGGACTGACACACTTCATAAATTGAAACCTAATTTCAAACAAACGGAATATTCAACTCCGTCGACACCGAACGTTGAAGAGGGGCCATTAGTTTTGATCATCCAAAAAATACCAGAGAAAGTTAAAATATTAGTCCACTATTCTTCGGTCGCGATAATCTCCACCTACGATACCGATTAGGCATCATGGAGGCCAATGAGTGGCTATACAGCACGAGGTCACCATGCAGGTCCTCTCCAACCTTCTTTGTAAGCATGAAGGTCTATTCTCTGTATTAAAATCACTACCTAAAAATTCTACCAATAGCTAACCTTATTTTTTCAACAGGCAAGTGATGGAGCGAATGACGTCACAGAAGCTGCCCGCACGCAAGATGAAGATTCTTTACAAGAAATGGATCGAAGTTGAAGAGAAAGCTGGAGACAAGGACCAGGTTGAAAGGATACGCCAGCAAGCTATGGAGTTTATAGAGAAAGCCAAGTTTTAATTATTAAAGTTCATTTGACATGATACTATTATATGGTAGTTTTTGTTTTTCCTCCCCGAGGAAAGCGGGCCTGTATATCGTGAATTGCGCCATAAACTTGATCCTTCTGTTTTCGGTATAGCTACGAGGAACGAAAAATAAAAGATGATCAGTGATAAAAATACTTTTAATGATCGGAGAAAAAATACTTTACTAATACAAATGTTTCAACATGTATATTTTGTTACAATAATTTTTAGAAGTGACCCTTTTTGTAACAATATTGTTGGTAGGCATCGGTGGGGGTGGAGGCGGTGGAGGTTGTTCTGAAATATTGTTTATTTTGTTTGGTTTTGGCACTGAATTCTGAATCTTAGGTCTATTATCTGTATCAATATGTTTGTTTGGCGCAAAAACACCGTAAATAGATATTGGATCACAGATTTCGTATCCTAGTTTTGCGTAAAACTTATCCTGACCCTTAGTAGATAGATGCATCATCTTTAGATTGAGTACTTTTTTGCAGTAGTCCTCGGCCTTGTTCATAAGAAATGTACCTAATTTCTTTCCTCGTAAAATTTTTCTTATCACTACGGCTTCCAAGAAACAGCTTTCTGGTATGCTAGGTATTGGTGTCAGCTTGCAGTGACCAAGCACTGTAATTCTATCACTGACCAATATCAAACTGGTGGGCAGGCGATCGCAGGATGCTTGCAACATAAGCATTCTTGCAGTATCGCTGCGCGGCCATTCGTCGTTTATTAAATCGCAGCATTGTTTCATGAATTGTGGATATTTGTGAATTGGTAAAACTTCAAGGGTCCGTGATTCCATTTCTGAAAAATAAAGGACATAACATAACATAAACTCATGCCTGTATCCCAAAGGGGTAGGCCAGGGACTGCCACTTGCTACAATCCTGACAGATCAGATCACTTTCGCTTCCTCAAAAATAAAGGAATAAAAATAAAATATTTCTTTTTCGCAAACGGGTAAAAGTGGAAGATTTTCTCTTTCTTACAGCTGGCAGCCCTCCAAATGTCAAAGTTGTCAAAATAATTCGAAAAAATATTAAAACCCATGTAAAGATTTGCATTTTTTGACTAATTCCTAGTGTAATTAAAAGTTTATTTCAGTTACTCACCTGTATTAGTTACTACTATATATCTTCCAACACATTCTGCGCCCGCCCGCCGTGTAAGTCCATTTTAAAACTTTGGAATTGTCGAGCGTGTTTTCGCTTTCAATAAAATTGAAGCAGACTAACCTATTTTTAACTGTCAGACACGCATGCCGCGGCCGTAATTTGCGTAACTCACATCTGTAGTCGTCGATTAGATCACTGAGCAATGTTTGTGAAATGAGATTACTTTCAGTTGTAAACACGTATTGTTATTCTTAACAATATCTGGACCGCACGACTGAACATAACAATGTTCAGTTTACATCTCCCAACTCAACTAATAAGTGGAAAACATTTTACCCGACTGTGAAAGCAAAAGAGGGTTAATTGGACGAACTTTACTCACAAATTTCAGAATCCCATAGCAGATTTCATACACACATAGTAATGAATGCCTATGCAGTCAAGCATTTGTTCTGAAATGGAGCTTTGCTTACATAGTATGTCTATGTAGGTAGGTTTATTTGTTAACCACATTAAATAAT
Source organism: Yponomeuta cagnagella (assembly GCA_947310995.1). Taxonomy (NCBI): domain Eukaryota; kingdom Metazoa; phylum Arthropoda; class Insecta; order Lepidoptera; family Yponomeutidae; genus Yponomeuta; species Yponomeuta cagnagella. The sequence goes on along the minus strand of OX371287.1, from coordinate 1,194,271 downwards.
TATGAACAATCCCAAGTCCATTGAGTTGGGATTTCCATTTCCATAATTATTACAGTACATAAAACTTTATTTGTTGCAAAAAAAACATACCCACATTGTGGTATTTGTGGTGGCTGAGGTTGGGTAAACGATTGTTAGGCAGACCAGCATTGTCACATTACTAAAGCCGTTGGAAAGCAATAAGACGGTTGGTGTGATTGCAAGATCCTTGTGTGATGGGGAATAGGCCTATGCCCAGCAGCATGCTCTATACATGGGCTGAATAGATAGATACAATCCGTATGAAATCCTGATCAAAAGAAGAATTTTTCCAGCATATTTTCTGGGCCCTAAATCATGGAAGAAGATGATGATGTACCACATCTTTCCGCGGAGACCTTTGCGGCACTGCAGGAGTTCTACAATGAGCAGCAGAAGAGGGAAGAGATATTCAACAAGCTGGAGGCTGATGACCAATTGAAGGAGAATGTATTGTTTGATGAGAATTGGGTTAGAAAAGTTTTTAGTACCCAAAGGGAAGGTTGCCCTATTAATATGCTTACAACATCTTTTTGTCTGCCTGACCTATAAGTTTTTTTTCTCTTAAACTATAATAGGAAGCCGGTCCCATTTTTCACAGAATACCTATGAGTTATTATGGCAGAGGGCCAACTAATAATAAAAAGTAAGAGTTACATGTATAATAAATGTGATTTATTTACTTTTTTTTTTTTTGTTTATTGTAGGAATGGTAATACACAAGTGTCAAACTTTGTATAATTATAGTGTAGTCCTTATAATATTATAATGGAAAATAATAAAAGTGTGAGTCAGACTTCTTCTAAGGGTCCAGAACCCAGGATCTATGAAACCCTGTGTGAGTTGAACTCACGCTTGAACTGTTTTTTATTTTTAAATGTCATCTCAAAAGACCTCACACATCATCTTCCGTTTTGGGCAAAAATTACACAGTGTCTGACACAAGAGTAATTCTTGAGTGTTAGTGAAACAGGCCTTTTTTAGTTGATTGGTAGTATTTTTCTTCCAGACTAATGATTCAACCCTACATTCCAGCAACTCAGCCAGTTCTGGTACGACGAGGCGACAGTACAGGCGCTCCTGAAAGCGATAGATCACACGGTGCCGGATGGCGGGAGGGTAGCGCTCATCTCCTGCCCCACACTCTTTGTGCCTGTGAAGAGGCAGCTGGGCGACAGAGCTACTGGTAAGTGGATTTGTTGTCAAATCTACGCAAAAGCATTCAGAAGCTTATTTAAACATCAATAATAATTGACATACTCTTTTGGAGCTTTGGGAAACTGTATGCTCCTATTGCGATATTAAATAAATAAAGAAATACAATGTAGTGTATATGCTGTCTTTGAAAAAAAAAAAGCCGGCCAAGTGCGTGTCGGGCCACACGTAGTGTAGGGCTCCGTAAAAAGAGGGGGTTATATCTGCTTTATAGAACTATAAACTTCATCACCATAATTTTCAATCGATTTTGTACGAAGTTTTCCTTTTATAAGTTTGTCAACTATTACTTGTTAACTTGTACAGCCTACTTAGCTGTGATAGTTTTACTTTTAAGTTTATATGTGCTACTTGCGGTGGTAGCCTAGTGGGACATTGGACTCGGAAGCGAGAGACCCAGGTTCGATTCCTAGTGGGGGCATGTTTTTGGACTTTGTTTTCTAGTGTTATGTACATTTGGGATGTTATAGTAGCAACACAACTCGCTAACTGTGAACGAAAACATCGTGAGGAAACCTGAGTGTCTGAGCTATACACATACCTCAGCAGCGATTGGATGCGCCAGCCAGTCCGCGGTGGGCACGCGTGGTGATTAAGCACATACTCTCTCCCTGAGAGAAGGCCTGTGCCCTACCGTGGAACGTACATAGGCTGCTTATGGTGATGATGATATGTGCTACTACCCTGAATTTTTCCACTTTTCTACAATCAACCGTTTAGCCAGGAGAAGGGGGGACTTTACTCGGATATTAATTTTCGCTTTAAAGCTAAATATTTCGCAAACGGAACCCTAAATCAAAAAGTGATCTTCATACACCCACAATATTTTTAAACAACCTATCCATAAATACCCCACACTATAGTGCATGCAAGAAAAAAAAAATCCCAATTTAGGTGTAATGTAAGGTAATTTTTTTTAAATTATTTTTCTTCCGTTTTGTCGGCGTGATCAATATTTTATGTCTATGCCAAATTCAGCTTTCTCGTACTAATCGTCTCTGAGATAGGCCGCTGAAAGACAGGCAGACGGACGGACATGGCGAAATTATAAGGGTTCCTTGTCGACTACGGAACCCTGAAAAAACCACTCTGGCAACTTTTCTCAAATCGTTAAACATAATCCATCAGTTGCTAGTAGCAACCAGCCACCTACATGATAAGATTCCATGAGTGCCATCAACCACTTTAAACGCCAAAACATTAGTAACGTCCACTGACATAAACCTTGTCCCTTGTCCACAGTAACACTACTAGAATTCGACAGAAGATTCGAAGTCCACGCGCCCAACTTCCATTTCTACGACTACAACTTTCCCGAGAAGTTGCCGCCTGAATTAACCAACAGTTTCGACTTAGTCGTAGCAGACCCACCGTTCCTCTCCGAGGAATGCATAACCAAGACTTCGCAAACTATCAAGTTGCTGTCGAAAGAGAAGATTGTAGTGTGTACTGGGGCTATAATGAAGGATCACGTAGAGAGACTGCTGCAGCTCAAAGAGTGCAGTTTTCAGCCTCACCACAGGAACAATTTGGCGAATGAGTTCGCTTGTTATGCCAACTTTGATTTGGATGGCGCGTTGAGGTGATTTGTCGTTCGGGGTTCTGAATAGGCTAACCCCCGGTTTCTCGTACATTAACAAGCTGTTAATCTACTGTTAACAGCTGTCAGTAGTTTTTTTTTGTATGTACTTTGGTCAATTGACAGCTGTTAACAGCGTGTTAGTGAGAAACTGGGGGTTAGTTTAGTGCAACGGTGGCTGACGAGGGCACTTGTCGTGTGTCACTGTATTTGTATGATGAAAGGAAAGCATTCATTTTTGTGATATAAAATGTGAATTATGAATATATCGTTTAAGAGGTGTTTATAGTTTTATTCACTTTTAATGGTAAACCTTTATCTCTTCCTGCCCACTCAGCTGGGTCCAGGCGTGAGTTTATGTGTGTGTATATTAGTATTACCTGATACTACTGTTAGAACTATTTAAAGTTGAATACTTGTAAGCATGAGCTGCAGTAGCATGTTTAACAGTAGTCATCAGGTAATACTAATATAAACATATACAACTTTAAAGAATGCTAACTTTAAGATATAAACAGGGAGCATAAAAAACACATTCGCTTTTATTGTTTTGTTTATTCTAACTAACAATAATACATTACGCTGGTTAACATTGTTTCAAAAGTTATAATCTTTCTGATAAATCTTTCGCAAGTAAGCTACATTCAATATTGGTGAAAAACAATACTCTTTATACCTTTAATACCATCTGATCCTTAAATCCAAGTTTTTAAAGTCGCTTTTGATATTTTAAAATTGGTTATTTTACACAATAATGGTCTCAGGGGCACGATAACATAGCTTGTTGGGACTACTTTGCCATCACATTACCGAGTTATAGTCAAATAGTTAGTGTGCTGTTAGCAATAAAGCTCAGTTCACTTTGGCGCAATGAACGCTACAAATTAGATTCGTTCGGTAAATGGCCCCAGCAAATAAATTGATAAAATTTCTTTTAACAATAATTCGTCCAATTTACGTTGACACTTGAATGCTAGTGCTTCGAGGACGGAGACAAGGCTAGTGCCTTAACAAAATGGTGCGGGGAGGTAAGTACCAATTTAATTTGGACGCGTTTAAAGTAAAATCGACCGCTTGTCGACTTTTACATTATAGACCGTTCTTATACTATAGGTAATAATGGTGGATTAGGACTCATGTCTCCCCTGGTGTCTCCCCTAGGGGAGCCATCAGGATGACGAGACTTATTCAGATTTAAAAAATCGTGACGTACGGGTACAAAGATTTTGTTGGTAATTCGATATTTATCCAATTAAAAACTAAGTATAAGAAAATTTTAAAAGTACTAAAGTAAAGTAACTACAATTAGTTATTAATAATTATGTAAGTATGCGGATAATTAAGATGTAATAATTTGTACTAAAATAATTTATAATATAATTCATATAAATTTCCGCGACGTTTCAGTAGTTTTTCTGCCGAAGGTGCGCGAAGCGATTCCTACACAAACGTATGGTAGTTTAGTTAAAGGCTTTTCCATCAGCACAGACTATTTAAACTGCATTCGAGGAGTGTTTTAAAGAATCGTGTTTTATAAACAAGACTTAATATACAAACAATATCTATCGCAATGAAACTTTACGATTAAGAGGATACGAATTGTTGTTAGATCATGTTTGGAATTTTGACTATAAATAAAAATAAATTACAGCCTTATTATAAGGCTGTAATCTATAATAAGCCTCCTCATAGAAACTTTTCACAAAGTTCCATTTAATTTTCAGTTCCATCTATATATTGATGTTTTGAGGACACAAACTGCAATACTCGAATCCTACACTTTACCAATGCAAAGTTTTATTACGATCGCACATTCGTTTGTATATTTAATCTCATTCGGCTTTGGTCTTTACATGTAAACAAATCGTTGGCGGAAAGCGTTAAAATACTCGCAGCAGAAATTGTGTCCATTAGGTTTGCATTTCATAGGTCATTCATTCATCTCATTAATTCAAGAAATAGCCAACCCAATCAATCATTAATTTCTGGACTTTGATGGTATTAAAAAATATATTATTAACATGGGCTTAAACATATGAATGGACTCGTGCAGCGCCTTCTCACATAAGCATCAAAACCCCTGAAACGTTACAGTCATTAGGATAAATTTTATTACAGTAACAACTGTGCATAAATATTTAACGTTTTTACTTATCCATACATATACACTCTCTCTGAGAGAAGGCCTGTGCCCTAAAGTGGGACGTATATAGGCTGCTTATGATGATACGTTACTAAAGCCAACGAGAAAAAAATATTAATTAACACATTCGCTGCTCAAAACAGTTGTAGCGAGTTTGCAGGTTTGATCGAGATTGTTTATTAGGTAAACCTAATTAAACTTACTTAATCGCCACCGAGTGGGTGCCCCAAGGCGGTCGTTGCAGGGGTTGGCCAAGGAGATGGTGGCGAGACGATCTGGGGGCGCTACTACGTAAGTATTCCACTGTATGGAGTTGTCTGATTTAGCCTACTTCGAACTGTCAAATAATAGGGGTTAAAGTATGAAATTGCCGTTTTATTGCAATAGGTTCTTTGAATTGACATAGAATCTCCACGGTTTGAGGTTTTCGAATGAAACTTTTTTCAAATGGTTTCTATGACGCTTTTTTTAAAAAATGTGAAACATTTGAATATCGATTTTCAATTGTTTTTGTTATTCAATTTAGACAAGAAAGATGGATACTGCGAAAATTCGAGTGATTTTTGAATACGAGTTCCGACGCGGAACTAACGCGGCAGAAACAGTCCGCAATATCAATGCTGCGTTTGGAGAGGGGTCTACTAATGAACGCACCGTGCGATTTTGGTTTAAACATTTCGTGATGGAAATTTCGACTTAAAGAACGAGCCACGAGGAAGACCGCCCACACAGGTGAATAACGATGAATTAAGAGAGATAGTGGAAGCCGACCCTAGTCAAACTACCTAGGAATTAGCGGCATGGTTTAACGTTACCTTACCCACAATATTGACTCACTTGCGTCAAATCAATAAAATAAAAAAATACGAAAAATGGGTGCCTCATAATCACTCGAATTTTCGCAGTATCCATCTTTCTTGTCTAAATTGAATAACAAAAACAATTGAAAGTCAATATTCAAATGTTTCACATTTTTTAAAAAAAGAACATCATAGAAACCATTTGAAAAAAGTTTCATTCGAAAACCTCAAACCATGAAGATTCTATGTCAATTCAAAGAACCTATTGCAATAAAACGGCAATTTCATACTTTAACCCCTATTACATACATATGTTGACACTTTGGAGTCCTCAAAATGGTTAACCCGATAGAGTGGACAGTTACGTGACAAAAAAGGCTGGACCGACAGATGCCGGAGTGGTCAGAGGTGGCCCAGGGGCGTTACTACGTAAGTCCTCCGGTGAATGTATTTGTCTGATTTAACCTACTTCGAACTGTCAAATACGTATAAATTTTGACACTTTGGAGTCGTCAAAATTGTTAAGCCCATAGAGTGGGAAGTTACGTGATAGAAGGGCTGGACAGAAACATCAATCATCCTATTACGTAACTGTTCACGATTGGGTTAATAATTTTTACATTTCCGAAGTATCAAAATAATTGCCCGTGTCTTATGTTGGTCATATTACTTTTTCTGTTAACGGGTCCGTGTGAGCGTGGTAGCCTAATGGGTAAACATTGGATTCGGAAGCGAGATACCCAGGTTCGATTCCCAGTGCGGGCATGTACCTATGACTTTGTTTTCTAAGTTATCTACATTTGTGAAGTTATAGTAGCAATACCACTCCCTAATCGTGAAGGAAAACATCGTGAGGAAACCTTGAATGTCTTAGCTATTCAAATAACTCTGCGCTTGAAATCGACAATCCGCGGTGGGCACGCGTGGTTATTAAGCCCATACTCTCTCCCTGAGAGAAAGGCCTGTGCCCTACAGTGGGACGTATATAGGCTGCTTTGCAGGTCCACGAGGGATAACTATATCTTGTTGTCCCATTCAAGAAAACGAGACGACGTGTGTGCATCGCGAGTTATTAAAAATACTTTCGCGTGATTGACGCCAATGCTAAAAAAACTCGCGTGTTGGCTCCAGCCTCCGTTTCGTAACATGACGTTTGGTCAACAACGGATGTGTTAAATGAACGAGTGAGAAAAGATTAGTATTTGTCCTTCTCTTTCGCACTATATCGATACGTCATCGTTTCGCTCGTTCGCCTTAGTAAATATAAACATGACTCGGCTTAGGTTATTAATTTTCTTTTAACCTCTAACGTTATCCTAGCCTTCGATAAAATAATCGTCTTTATATAATTTATTAAAAGGTATATCTACAAGGCAAATTGTTTCTACTGTGGGGTTGGGCTTGAGGCCTCAATGCATGCAATATACGGCGAAAAGTATGGCATTAGCACATGTCACTATAAACGATTATAGCCCGACTGAGCTAAGTTTGCATCTCGCTTCGATAGTAACCGACGCGAGGTGCAAACTTAGCTCGGTCGGGTTATACCGTAATGTCATGTCGCCGCGTGATGGTGGCCAAAAGGTTAGGCGCGCGACGCTATTTGCTCGTTACGGGACATTTAATTTATTACGACGATAACAGTAACGATATGACATCATCGGACTAGTAGATGCATACATTTACGAAGGCCGTTGTGCGAACGTTATAGGAATACCAGTACAACGATGGCGTGCAGTTACGATTATCGTCCAATGTTAAATTAGATTTTGATGCAAGTTAAAGTGTGTATGTGTGTCTGTGTGTGGCGGTGCGTGTGTTCGTGTGTGTGTGTGTGTGTGTGTGTGTGTGTGTGTGTGTCTGTCTGTGTGGGTGTGTCTGTGTGTGTGTTATATGGGGTTAAAATAAGGTTTATTTTGGCCTTAGGCAAGGAGGAAGGACGGGTCAAGTGGTTAAAATTGTCAACCGTAAAATAAATGAATAGCCTCTAAGGATAACCAAACCTTTGGGGTGCAAACCAGCCTTTAAATGGCAACCAACTTCGCTATACTTTAGCCGGTTATCGCAAGTCAATAAATTCACTATTATTTACTCTAAATGCAGTTCTTTTAATACTAACGTTAACATATCCATCGTAGGTCATCATAGATGAATTTAAGTTTCAAGAAGAGAGCCGAAGGCTTGACCAATCACGGAGACTGGTCACGGAGAGCGACCAATGAGAAGGCTACAACCACGATAATGTTTTGTACGCATGCGTTATGGCTTTCAATTACTGCTAAAAGCTCACAGAAGCGCTACCCTCGCGGTTGACATCAGAACATAGTTAAACTCTGTACCACACGAAAGTTAATCTTGTTAATGTTGTTATTGTTTAACGGTGAAGGAAAACATCGTGAGGAAACCCGCGGCTTGGTTGACTCCGCACGTATTAACTTGCCTTTCCTGTGGGCTAGGCCGACTAAGCTGTCAGGATGGAATAGATGCTGGGCAAGCCTACTCCATCTAAAAGACAATGTCCCAGACACTGCAGCGTCCGAGTGGTCCCTTCACCCATCTAGTGCGAGTGATGGTGCCACTGGATGCTGTATAAGACGCTGGACACTAGATGCAAAGGCCAAAGTTTTCTTTTTATTATTGTGCCATAAAGTGTAACCTCCAGGCGTAAACCGTCGATAAAAAACAAACAGTTATCTGCTTGGCCCAGACATAAATGCAATAAATACCCACCCCTACTGATTTACAATTGTATTTGAGATTGTTCACATATTTAACAACTTTCATTTGGTACATAGTATAGATTGAAACTGTTACAAAAATATACAGTGAAATTATGCAACGTTTTAATTGAAATAACGCAAAAGCTGAACCCTCATGATTTACGGCTCATTATGATGATGAAAAGCTGAAATTATTACTCCAGTCTCGGTAGGATACTTTCAGTGCAGCCAAAGTTCATAATCCCCAATTTAATTTTCCGTACAATAAATGCGCGCATACAAGAAATAAAATTAAGAACGCGCCAAGTGTCAAACGGCACAAAAAGCAAATTGCGCACTTGAAAGTTTTGCTTTTTGGAACTTAGCAGTATTTCAGTATCACGTTGCATAAAAATACTTAGCAGTATTTCAGTATCACGTTGCATAAAAATACTAGAATGTTATAAGTATATCTTGCTAGAAAATTATATAAAGAAATAGAGTATTTATCACAACCATAAAACATATAAAAATATCTATTAGGTCTTTTTAAAGGGGTTGTCCTTAGAGCACAAGTAAGTGTTGGATTAAGTGTCAGTACATATTCCGATATAATTTGTTATACAATTGTAAATAAAGTAATTATTATGCATCTTTACATTTAATACATAACTTGTATATTGTGTTGAATAATTTTTAATAAAATGTACTAAATATTGCCTTCTATTATACAATTTTAAAATAGTAAATTAAATTGGAAAACTTAAGCAAACTTTACGAAAAATACTCATGAAAAAATAACAGGACAAAACGATTAAAAAGTAACAGAGACTTTCGATTCCAACATACATATCAATATTGCAAAATTATATATCACATCATACATTAATTTCAAGAAACATCTTAAAGCTAAAAACTTACTTCACAGTCTTCACTTGCTACAAGATCACGGAATTTTATATTCTAATACATTGACATACGGATTGTAACTGAAAAAAGGGCGCTTATACATGGGCGGCACGTGTGTCAACTGCAACGGCAGGTGTCGACGCGTCGCCGGTAGCCCTCGACGCGCTCACGCGGAAAATCGACGCTGGCATTTCGGCGACTGCTGTCGACAAACGTCGACAAACGTCGACGGCTGCAGATGGCACACATACCGCCCGTGTATGAGCGCCCTTAAAGCGTATCGCGTTTAGGCTATTTGCATAATTATACTCTACAGATTTTATATATCGGTTTAACGGCTAAGCAAAAAGCCACGAACGCATCGACTCTCCTCCATGATTAAGACTTCCGGACGCGGTCGAAACTAGTCGGCTAACCCGACGTTAATGTTTTTTTGTCCATTTTTTCTCCAAAATTATCAAGATTTTGAAATGGACACCTAGTTTAACTTGTAACGTTCATTAAGTCGCAGTTTCTGTGCTACTTTGATAAAAAAAAATTGTTGATTTAATAAAAATAAGTGAAACCGTTAAATCAATACATAAAATGTGCGGTGCTTACGAAAGTGTAAGTTGTAAAATACTCTACAGATTTTTGACAGGTATTGTCTGTGCACGTCGATATTCTAAACACATCTGTCAAATATTTATGTTATATGGAGCTCAATTCCTCTCAACAAATAGGTAATATTTTCTATTTACATTGTCATTAATATATTATTTTATTACATGTAACTATAGTGTTATTTTTTATCTAGTTAACAATTAAATCTAACCTCTGTCTGGTCCCGATTTGACAAGAGGCATATATAAATCTAAACGAACTCGCCACTTGGAAAAATATATAATTTAATTATATATTCTATTTTGGGTGCTTTTTCTTACAACCTACTAGATGTCCTCTAATGATAAAGATCTTAATCAAAGTACTGTTTCAATATCTACTCCTTAAAATTGCCAAACGAAACTAAACAGCAAGTAATAAAACTATCTATGCGATAATAATCCTAAACAAGGAAGACGCAACTCAATCTCTCTCCCAACACAACTTGTCCGAGATATACAAAACAAAACTTATTATAAGAAAACAAATATCTACATACAAAAGTACTTTACTGCGTTCTTTTACCCGTGGCAGATTTCCTTACATTTAATTCAAGTAATAAATCTCGCATCTCTTTTTCTCATATGACCTGCAATGTCATAATCGTCTCGCTTCCACTTCATGTATCTGTCATTTCATTAAAGTCTTGATCATACTTCAAGAGGTAAAAGAACGCTATAGAAAACCAACACATGTCAAAGAAGAGATATCTGACATCACTCAAGGACGATCCTTACACACGTGAAACTGCTTTTTGCTTATTTTTTACTGTCCGATTCAAGATTCCTTAAAACACTCTTTAAATACATTTTGAATTGATCTGTCGTTTTACTACAGAATATTTAAGCTGCATTTGAGAAGTGTTTTATGGATTCGTATTTTTTTAAATTACGTTCTTATATTTTCTGTAATCAAATTGTAACGACAGTAGAACGGTTAGAAATGTTAGTAGTAGCAAAAGGCAGATACACAAGTGTAATGCGTGTAAATATGAATTCATGCGATTCATAGATTTTTAAGTAACACTACTAAAGGCACCCAGGGTCCACAAACGCAACGCGCTTATCCGCGCTTTGCTGCTAACTTCGCTAATTCTGCCATAGCATACCTGCGTTATGATCTAAGAAAAGAAACGTGATCGCTTTAAAGTGCTGTATGAAAACGATGCCACAAAACAACAATAAAATAATTGTAAACTATTTTTTTTAACTCGCTGAGTGGTTTGACAAATCGTATCAGGGAAATTCTAATGAGTTTGATTTCCATACCATCCACCATTTTACTATTATGTCTATCACTTTACATCACAACTTGTAAAAGCGAACTCAAGCGAGCTAAACGAAACGAATTTTATAATTCTTCGTGTGAAAACATATGGAACCTCGCTCACCAATCGAAAACAATACTATAAATCTATTGTTTCTCTCAGTAAAATTGATAAAGAATGCAGATAAAACTTTTACAAAGTTACCTTCTATGATTTTAACAGACTTCAAAAAAAGGAAGTTTTCAATTAGTTCATATCATAGTTTTTTACTTATGTTCAGCGATAATTCTTTACCAGTTCCAACTAGATTAATTCTTTTTTGTTACAAAGAGGGGTTTTGTAGCTCAAGGTTCCCATATAAATTTAGTCAAGATTTTGATGATGAGTTCCAAGAGAAAATCATCGAACTCTTATTTTTAGTTCGCATGTTGCTTGAAGACGGTTTTGTTCTATGAAAAGAGTAGTTATTTTGTAAAGCAGTCATCGGCATCGTTTAGCAACGTTTCAACAATATCAGCGAAATCGCGCACTCCCTCAGCAGTGAGCAGGCGGGCGGCCTCACCTCCGGCGAGGACACAGCAGCAGCAGCAGCAGTAGCAGCAGCAGCAGCAGCAGCAGCAGGCAGTGGCACAGCAGCAGCGCGGCGGCGGCGGCCAGCTGCGCGGCGCGGCCCGCCAGTGCGCGCGCCGTGGCGAGCTCGCGCCGGCATCATCCCGTGCCGCACTTGCCGCTCTCGAACACGCCCTGAGAAACGAGGACAGTTAGGTCGGTGTCACGACATCGATGGATCAATCACACATCATGGAGTTTTTATCCTCTACATAGGTTTTTAAAATTGTCATCAGCACGGGTTAGTGCAACAAAAAGAATATAATCAATCATACATGTTCAATATTTAATCAATTTTTTGTCATTGAAGTGTAACATGGTTATTATATTTTAATATTTGTGTAAATAGTTACTACTGTTCTGTGTGTGATCAATTTTTAATTAATATTTGATTAGCTTTTGTGCTCTTGTTAGCATACTATTAATGGCGTCAATGTATTTTTTTATATATATTTTTTAAGTTATTAAAAGGGACGGGCTGAAAACCAGCGGTGTGACTACGCATGCAGTCATGGCAATAAACCTGAGCCCGTTCCTTTTTACCACAACATATGAAGATAACTTAATGTTTATTATTATTGTAAAATTTGTGGCTGATAATAATGGTGATGAAGACAAAAAGTACCCGAAACCGGCGTGCGTGCTTACCTAACGCCTAATGGATCAATAAACAATCAGTCAGTCAGTCAATCAATCAACAACCCTGTTAGTACAGAGTGGGTCTATTTCTATGTTTGTCATGTCCTTGCCGCGCCGAGCACCATACAGCGCGAGTCGGGCGGGCGCATTGACATAGACTCACCTTGCGGAAGAAGGAGCTGAAGGCGAGCAGCGAGTCCCTCGTGACGGCGGCGTGCAGCGGGCAGCGCGGGTCGGCGGCGCAGGCGGCCAGCAGGCGGCGGAGGAACGCCTCGAGCGCCGGCCGCCGCGCGCGCGCCGTGGACGCCGTCGGCCACAGCTGCCGCGGCGGGAACGGGATCGACGACACCTGAATGTAGGTTCCGGTTTTTGAGTCAGCACACACTTGGGACATATGGACACACGTGCGCGTGTGACGGCGTGCAGGGACATGTAACGTTAGGCAGTTTTTCCACAATTCGGAAGGTGGGGGAACGGATGAGAGCGTGGTCCTCTTCCCGAGCTATCTTCTGCTATCCGCTACTGACAGGTCGATGGGTGGCCTTCCAGTCGGTGGTCTTCACTACGGGTCACACGTAGTCAGTCAAGGTCTAACTTCATGTGTCGGCCGTGGACTTGACCAGGCTTCAGGGGACAGGCTCGGCACAGCCGTGCAGCGACGCCAGCCACAGCAAGTGGCCTTCCGCATGCGTGAACATGTCGGTCGTCGGCCGCGAAGCCATCCAGCTCCACTCTGTTGAGGTCCCTCGCAATCGTAGCTTTTCTCAGATAGCGAGGTGTGCCGACGTTGGCGCAAAGGGAGAGGCTTCCTTGAATTCGGAGCCGCGGCATACTCTGCTCTGAAGCGACGATAGCAGGGAAGTAATGACTAGCACTCACCCAAGCGCCGTACTGGCGGCGCGCGGCGGCGTACAGCTCCCTGAAGCGGCGGTAGCGGCGCAGCAAGGACCAGCGCTCGCCCGGCAGCGTGTGAACACTCACCCTAGCGCCGTACTGGCGGCGCGCAGCGGCGTACAGCTCCCTGAAGCGGCGGTAGCGGCGCAGCAAGGACCAGCGCTCGCCCGGCAGCGTGTGAACACTCACCCTAGCGCCGTACTGGCGGCGCGCAGCGGCGTACAGCTCCCTGAAGCGGCGGTAGCGGCGCAGCAAGGACCAGCGCTCGCCCGGCAGCGTGTGAACACTCACCCTAGCGCCGTACTGGCGGCGCGCAGCGGCGTACAGCTCCCTGAAGCGGCGGTAGCGGCGCAGCAAGGACCAGCGCTCGCCCGGCAGCGTGTGAACACTCACCCTAGCGCCGTACTGGCGGCGCGCAGCGGCGTACAGCTCCCTGAAGCGGCGGTAGCGGCGCAGCAAGGACCAGCGCTCGCCCGGCAGCGTGTGAACACTCACCCTAGCGCCGTACTGGCGGCGCGCAGCGGCGTACAGCTCCCTGAAGCGGCGGTAGCGGCGCAGCAAGGACCAGCGCTCGCCCGGCAGCGTGTGAACACTCACCCTAGCGCCGTACTGGCGGCGCGCAGCGGCGTACAGCTCCCTGAAGCGGCGGTAGCGGCGCAGCAAGGACCAGCGCTCGCCCGGCAGCGTGTGAACACTCACCCTAGCGCCGTACTGGCGGCGCGCAGCGGCGTACAGCTCCCTGAAGCGGCGGTAGCGGCGCAGCAAGGACCAGCGCTCGCCCGGCAGCTGCAGCCGCACTTCGTACTCGTGGTGTGTGGACGCGCCCGCGCCGCGCGTCACCCAACACGGGACAGAGATTAGCGAGTCTGTTGGGAAGACATACTATGGTGTAGTTGGGAGTTGGGGACGAATTATTTTGTTAGGGACAGGTGTAAATCTAGAGCGGTGGTAGCCTAGTGGGTAGAACGTTGGACTCGGAAGCGAGAGACCCAGGTACGATTCCCAGTGCGGGCATGTACCTATGACTTTGTTTTCTAAGTTATATTTGTGAAGTTATAGTAGCAATACCACTCGCTAACTGTGAGTGAAAACATCGTGAGGAAACCTGAGTATCCGAGCTATTCACATATATCAGCGCTTGCAATCGCCGATCCGCGGTGGGCACGCGTGGTGATTAAGCCCATAATCTCTCTCTAAGAGAAGATAGATAGATAGATAATTTATTTATACATAAGTCACATTCACGTATACAAAGCAAAAATAAAGAAGGCTTCTGCCCTACAGTGGGACGTATATAGGCTGCTTACGTATGATTGAAAGATTCCTTCGTGATAGAGTCACAGCCATAGAGTCAAGAACGTGGAAGTCTTCAATCAATCAGCCCGTATTTGTCCACTACTGGACATAGGTCACCTTCAAGGCACGCCACTTCTTACTGTCCTCGGCCATCTTCATCCATCCGCTGCCAGCAATCTGCCAGAAGATGGCTACAGATCGGGCTGGCGGACGCCCGACACTTACGTCGCGCCATTAGTTCCCGAGATAAGAAAATATCTTGACCATAAAAAGAAGAAGATTAGTCAATAAGATTAGGCAAGTGTCTCGACACGACAAATACAAAGTTCTTCAAGTTATTATGGGCAAGATTGACGAGGATATGTGTGTTGAGAGAAGATGGAACTCGTGGCTCAGAAACATCAGGGAAAGAAAGAAAAAAAATTAAGAAAAGCATGGAAAGCTGAGACTGGAAACTCTCCTTCTTCCATCAGTGTCCTCTACACTCAGGAAGTCAGGAAGAAGACGTGAAGGATGATGAACAAATGCAACTTACCAAAGTCTATCGGATGCGTTAATCCCTGTGGTATCGTTGTGGCCTGAAATGTAAAAAAAAGCAAATATTGTTTTTTGCACTAACCCGTGCTGAGGACAATCTTAAAACCCTATTTAGAGGCTAAAAATTCCACCCATGCCGGGACTTGAACCGAAGTTTGAGAAAGAGGCTCGAAATTTCACTGATGCCTGCACTTGCCCATTAGCTCAGTTGGGAGAGCGCTGGCACGGTTAGCCAGAGGTCGCGGGTGGTCCACCAATGCCGGGCAAGTCCACCAATGCCGGGACTTGCCCGGCATTGGTGGAATTTTCAGCCTGTAAATAGGTTTTTTCAAATATTGTTTTTTATGTCCATTAATTCATCCTCTATTCTACGCTCTAGTGGTGCAAGGGACTGATACGTAACTTCGGGGCCTGTATTGTATTTACAGATCTGACAACAAACGTCGGAGCCTGGGTCGTACTTACGGGACTGTCTTGTAACTCTAGGACCTGTACTGCACTTACGGGACTGTCACGCAACTATAGGTTCTGTACTTGGCTTACGCGACTGTCCTGTAACTTCACACCCTGCACCACACTTACGGGACTGTCACGTAGGTTCCGTACCGCACTTACAAGACTGTCGTGTAGCTTTAGGGCCCGTACCGGACTTACGGGACTCTCGCGGCGCGCCAACCGCCGCTGTCGCGACTCGTCAGCGCCGTCGCTCCAGTCGGGTGCGTCGGAGTGCAGCTCGTCGTTCGACGTCGACACGTTGTCCGACGCCTCTATCTCCGACTCCTTTAGTCTGTGGGGAAGGTTGGCATGTGTTTACGGGGATTTTAGCTAGTTTACACGTGTTAAGGGCCCCCTTATTTGCCCGACTAGGGCCACCAATGGTACAGAATCATATCATCTTTCATAACAAGTCGGCCAAGGCGGAGATGGCGGGACTATCTGTCAACCTTTTTGCCCGGATGGGAGAGAGAGAGGGGAGTGGGGGATCATGGGGGGCACCAAACCCGGCTAACAGGTTTTTGCATAAAGCGAATATCATAAAACTCAATAGTGGTGAATACTTTTAGCCCATAGCCTACAACCTTCTTTGCCTCCTGTAGGGAATGTCGGAGCTTCATCATCATCATTCAGCCACAAGAAGTCCACTGCTGGACATAGGCCTCCTCCATGGATTTACAAAAAGACGGGCTGAAAGCGGCCTGCATCCAGCGTCTTCCTGCCACTTGGATGAGGTCATCTGTCCATCTTGTGGCTGGTCGTCCTACGCCGCGCTTGCCGATATGTGGTGTTCATTCGAGAACTTTTCGGCCCCATCGGCCATCAGTTCTGCGTGCTATGTGCCCCGCCCACTGCCACTTCACCTTCGGGGCTTGTTGGCCACCGATACCTGTGAGCAACCGCGCCTCTTCTGTACACCGTGATGAGCTGTTGCTAATATGATTCAGAAATCTAATGCTAGCTCAATTTAATCGGGTTTGTCGAGAAAATTTTCCAATATTATTACTCTACAGTAAAATTGGACCCGAGAAAACCATTTTTTGTACGAGCCGCATCTAGGAACGGAATGATTCCCGGACTTCTGTCTGAAAAACCAGGTATTTTTTCGTCATTCTTACGTCTTCCCTCTCTCTCTCTCTTTTCTGTGGCTGACCTGCTCCTCAAGGGGTCATCAAACAGCTCGTGGCCATTCGGTTCCCCGCCCCCGTTCCCGTTGTCATGGAGGCTCGACGGCTCGCTGGCCACCTGCATATCGCTCTCTGAGAGCGTGAGCGAGGGAGCCTCCTGTATGGGCGTCACCATGATGTTGCGGCGGGCCGGCGACGTCTCGAAGAACGAGTACTGCAGCGCCATCTCCAGGCGGACATACTTCTTCTGGAGGTCTTGGAGGACCTGGAACGGGGGATTTTACTTAGAAGCTACACTTGAATGAACGAGAGAAAATAACAAAAGACAAACAGAAAAAAATTTTGTCATACCAGGTATGGTAAGAACAAAAAAGGCCATAAAGTAATAAGGTACGTGTATGGGACTTCGACCCAGCGTGTGCTCACGCTGTTTGGAGAAACTTCAGCGTTGATATTATGCCTGTACCCAGAAGAGACGGCGTGCAGGGCTAAGCGAGGTCCAATAACGATAGTTTGTAATTGTATGACTATGATATGTACCAATTGTATGATACCACGTATCATATAACATCACTAGTGGAACGCGGAACGCTATCGCAGACCGCCACCGCCGCGCGCCGGGTCTGTAAGTTCCTTAAGGCCACAGTTGAACGGCGCTGGTTCCGCTCAGATTGTCTCACTCGCACATCGTTGGAAGCCCATCATTCCACATCAAGAGCTGTGGCAGCCTAGTGGCTAGAAAATCGGACTCGAAAGCGAGAGACCCAGGTTCGGGACCCAGTGCGGGCACGTACCTATGACTTTGTTTTCTAATGAAGTTATAGTAGCAATACACTTGCTAATCGTGAAGGAAAACATCGTGAGCAAACCTGAGTGTCTGAGCTATGCACACACCTCAGCCCTCGAAATCGCCAATCCGCGGTGGGCACGCATGGTGATTAAGCCCATACTCTCTCCCTGAGAAGGCCCGTGTCCTACAGTGGGACGTATATAGGCTGATTAAACGGGGCGTCCCTAGGCTATACTACACGGTCGAACCGGGAATCGAACCCGCCACACGAGGCTACCGATCGAAAGGCTTCAACAAAATATCAGATCAAATGTTAAAATGTATGGTCTTCCTTTTATTTTTGACATTACGTTATTCAGCAAATAATAATCCTCACGATGATGCCTTTCGATCGATATGATAAAGCTACAGGGTCATTTTTTTTTTCTCGTGTGGCGGATTCGATTCCCGGTTCGACCACGTAATCATTTAAAAAACTATGAATGCAGTTTCAATTGTTGTTTTAAATTAAAACAATGTCTTCTTTCAGTAAAGCGGTCTGTCTACGATATTCAAGGTACTTTTCCTCCATGTAGCATAGTTGTACGGGCATCGTACACTTTTCTAGGTCGCCGTGTCGCTGACTGTGCACCGCGGACATTCTAACTCACGGGTTTTGTTGCCTCCGCCCTTTAACAACAACAACATACATCTTCCAACATACTGTGCACAGTATCTAATAAACACCATGAAGACTTGAAACATCAGCATCTACTTTCTTCATCCACCGCCGCCCTACAATCTACAACATCTGCTGTGCGACAGAGTTGAGTGGCACACGCTCTCCTCTGCTCGTACAACAGCCTCGGCCGCAGTCCGAGAAGCTACTCACGGCGATCTGCCGGTTGAGCTCCTCCTTGGAGCAGTCGTTCTCGAGCGAGGAGATGACGAGCATCTTCTGCGCGGCGATGCGCTGACACAGCCGCTGCATGGCACGCAGCGCCTCCGCCTCCGTCACCTGCCGCCGCGCCGCCGCCGCCTTGCTGTCGTCTGGGGGGGGGAGGGGGGGGGGGGGGGGGGATATACAGGGTGGCACTTTGATCTTTTTAGGATTCCATACCCAAAGGGCAAGGGACCCTATTACTAAGACACCGCTGTCCGTCTGTAGGATATTCTGCCTACTACAGCAACACTGTTACCTCTCCCCCTCCCGCCCCTTGGGCTCCGGCATATTCTATGTGTAAATGGTGTAAGACAGATCGTCAAAGATAAAAATAAATAAAAGTCCTTTTATCGCTCATTTCGGAGTATCACTTAATTACTCCCCAATAAATAATCCCCGATAATTGTGGGTTGCGACACCGTCCGTCCGTCTGTCACCAGGCTGTATCTCATGGACATGTTGAAATTTTTACAGATGATGTTTTTCAGAATGAATTAAATATTTAAGGGGGGCTCCCATACAACGAACGTGATTTTTTCGCCTTTTTTTGGAATATTTAAATGTTGTATAGATAACGGTACGGAACCCTTCGTGCGCGAGTCCGACTCGCACTCGGCCGGATTTTTGAAGTCGAGCGCACTCACTTGCAAGCTTCCTCCTGTACTTGGCTCTCTGGTGGCGGTCCTCGGGCGAGCGGTCCACCGAACCAGAAGACTGTCCGTCCACTATCCTCGGCTGCGACATAACAATTTTTGGTGTTATATACTTTTTAAGTATTTCATGGTTATACAATGCCCGACAAATTACTTTCACTTCGCATGGATTTATTTCGGATCCTATTGGCGGGTTGTGACTTAGAATTCCTCGGTCTTTAGTAGTTTAGTTTGTCAAATTATCAAACAATTTAAAAATATTATCTATCGCAAACTCAACCCGACTGCGCGGATTTTTGTTCAAGCTTTTTTGTCGGATCATATAAGTAATTGTACAAGAAACGGTATGCGTGCCACGATTATTAATGTTTTTGCGGTCGCCGCATCGTGGCCGCAGCCATTACGGTCGCGGGTAGATTAAAATAAGCAAGAGAGTAGACAGAGATACCTGCTCATAGCAGTCTTTAGTCGACACGCGACCACGGTGCCTACAACTTTGCCAAAAAGATCGGGAAAGACCGACAAAAAGAATACATTTCGACTAATTTCAAAATTAGGAAATCGTCATAAGGAAATGTATTTTGTGCAATATAGAGTATTAATCTAATCTAAAATGAGTATATTTTTTATGAATGTGGTCTGAGAGTTTGATGGATAATTAAATTGCGGATGTTCAGGCATATTTTTCTTATCCCGTACTAAGTTTTTGATTGAAATTTAATAATTTTGGAAACAACTTTTCTTCATTAATCACAACGTATAGGAAAAGAAAAATATATTTAAAATATCCGTAATTCAATTTATCAAAAGTTTACTAATTTTATTTGTATTTTTAATATTTACTCAGACACTGTCTACCACAGAGGAACCTTTTAATAATAGTAATCCACAAACGGGAGCCCACGATACAGGATTTGCCTAGTGTGGGGCCCACCAGAAATTACATTGCCAATGGTTGTTACAAACAAATAAAATTTTTACTTTTTTTACTTTTTTACTTTATTACAATAATTAAAAATGTTATATTGTGTGAGCGAGACAGCATGCTCCACGTAAGAACAGTGTTAAAAGTCTAAATATTAATAATATGCCTGTATGCCTCACCTTATGGTAGTCCTCGGTACTGCTCATATCGTCGCTATCGTCAGCACAGGGCAGCGGGCCCAGCTGGAACCGCACCGGCGGCTCTGTCGTCTCGCTCTCCCGCATGGAGACGTCCTGCTCGGTCGTGGAGGGCGTGGGAGGGGTGGGGGGCGAGGCCGGCGGCGGGGGGGACGAGGAGGAGGCGGTGTGGAAGGTGTCGTCGGTGTGGAGGGCGAGGGGGGACGCCAGAGGGTCTAGGCTCAGGCTTAGGCTGTGGACATTTATAGATTTATTTATTATAGCATAAGAACTTAGTTTCCCAAGACGCTCTTACTGTCACTACACACCCTGTCACTACACAATGTGTGGTTTCAAGCCGCATTTATGTAATTAGTAATTAAAAAAAAAATACCATCTATTTAGACTATGTTACTTTTAAGCAAAAATGGGGTTGTGAATTCTTGTAAAAAATTAATACAAAAAATATCACCGTCTTTTGGAACAATGATCACGGACCCGCGGCGAACACGCACCGCTCTGGCTGGCTACTAATGGTTCTCATAGATTCGAGTTTGTGTAGAGATTTTTTGGGAAAATGCCCTTTAAAATAACAACCAACTAGCGTATGCGATAGTCTTACTTCATCCGTTTACTCCTGAACTCTTCCCTCTCGTCGGCGGACATCGGCTCGGGCGCATCTTCCCTCTCCGTCACACGCAGCAGCAGCTCCGATTTACTGCGCTTCACACCTTCCGGCGGGGTCACTGAGTCTGCGGGGGATAGACAGGGAGGTATTTACCCCGGGCGGGCCACGCCAGGTCCGCAGCCAGGGCGGACCCAGCCCTGAGCCGCACCTTTCTCTACGTCGGAGCTTAGCGGATTCTAAGCTCCATAAGGCCTAGACGAGTAAACGAAAGAAAAATGATTTCTCTTTTTCACATTTGTCTCAGCAATTCGTCTTTGGAATACAGCGGGTATGTACGTTTATTTTAGATGGCGTAATTTGTAGCAGGGCGCAGGCCCGTCTCCTGAACCCTTGGAGTCGTTCCACCTAACTGTGAAAGGGTTCTTAGGTGTAGGTTTTTACCCCGGGCGGGCCCCGCCAGGTCCGCAGCCAGGGCGCGGCGCAGGCCCGTCTCCTGCGCCCCCAGTAGCGCCAGTTCCGCCTGGAGCCGCTCCACTTTGGCGCGGTGGGAGGCCACGGAGGCCACGCGGATCTGCAGCTCGTTCTCCAGCTCGGTTAGTTCGCGTTTCTAACGAAGATTAATAGGAGTTATATGTGGTGATATGATTAAGCAGGAAACGCTTATTTAGAACATTAGCAACATTTTTTTTACGGTTTTTTCTTCATTTAAGTCTCGGTATTTGACATATAATGTTTAAACTCTATGTCTTAAATAGAATTGACTTCTTCTATGTAAGACTATGATTAACTGGAGGTTGCAACATTGCTAGAGCACGTAAATTTTATAAAATGATAGAAATTTCTATAGAAATAAGCTCGCTTTCTAACTACGATTACGTCTTATGTAAATATTTCATTCTGTCTTACAATAAAGCATAATATGTAAACCCTGACATTTCGAATAACAAATATTTAAGTAAAAAATTCATAGGAATAACATTTTTTTTTTTTGTTTCAACACAACCTCATATTCGGGTGTTTCAGGAATTGCGCATTTTAGAAATAACCCTCATTATATAATAACTAACAACTTTAGAAATTACGAAATAACTTTATATTGAACTGGATTTAGGAACTGACGTGTCTCTCGACGGTATCTCTGATGCTGTCAGCTGTGCCGGGCTCGCACTGCTGAAGAAGCTGCATGAGGCACTCCGTCGACGTCTCCGAGTTGGGGCTCTCCGGGCTGGGGGTCGCGCTCTGAAACAGACCACATGAGTCACTATATTTTGTAAATAATAAAAAAATAACAACATAAACTCACGCCTGTGACCAACCCTGGATCATCGATTTTCCCGACCCGGGGCAAAAACTTGACACTGGCGCCGCCCTGCAGCCCCCTTCCCAAAATTCACTTTAAAAATGTACTGGACGCTGTATGATATTCATGTAGGAACACGTGCGTGAACTTGGCGCCCCCTTAGGTGGCCGCCCTAGAATTGGACCTGCCTGAATCCCGGAGGGGTAGGCAGAAAGCGGAGTCTGCCACTGGCCACGATTCTGACAAATCTCTTTCGCTTCATCAACATTATTTTATTTTTTTCTTGCAATAAATCTTTCTTGACACTACTACCCACATAACCCAAGGTCAGCTGGAAGAAAATACTTACTAGTATTAAGCTCGCCTTTGTACAAACACCTTTTTGTGCAATAAAGTATTTTTCAATTTTGAACTTGAACATTCATAAGTTGCACACACGCTCGCCGGATACGGTTACGGTTATTTTGTAAATGTTGTTAATTGATTTTCCTCAGGAGACCCGTGTTAGACATTATATATATGAAACTTCTGTACCCCATTTCATAGAACTATAATTCATGGTTTTGACAATTCGATGTAGATTGCAAGGCATTGGGTTAATCACCCACAGAACCCTAACAAGTGGAAGTCTAATTTTTATTGTACTAATCGGCTACGCAACGCACATAGAATTGTCATTGATAAACTGCTGTTTTATGAACCGCGGTCCGGATTGAATTTGGCACGATACGCATATTGCTTCTCGCAAGAAGCGCGGGTTTTCTCAAAATATGACGAAATTTGTGTGCAGTTTGTTTATATTGGTGGCAGCGGACCTGAATTGTGGAAATTTATTACCAAGGTGGTGGCAGCCTAGTGGGCAGAACATTGGACTCGGAAGCGAGAGACCCAGATTCGATTACCATTGCGGGAATGTTCTCCCTCACGCCAACCCACCCGGTCCCTTGCCAGGCTCGTCCAATGGTGGTACCATATGGTTGTAGAATAGTTAATTCACGATATTTACAATCCATGCCTGTATAAAAATTCGACGCCTGTGACTTCAAACTTACTGTGTACTTACTGTTTTGATTTGTATCAACTTACTTCCAGCTTACTGACGACATACACGTACGATAGTCTTTTACAGAGGAGAAAACAATTCATTCGCTAGTTTACTGTCTTTTTAGTGGACTTTCTTTCGTCCATTATAAGCATGCAATTGATATATTAGAAACTGAAACAATAATAAACCTAAAACGATAATGATGACTGAGACTGTTTTTACGTGGAGTATGCTGTCACGCTCGCAAAATTAATTTTTTTTTATTAATATAATAAAATGACTATATTTTTGACGAATGTGGTCTGAGGGTTTGATGGATAATTAAATTGCGGACATTCAAAGCATATTTTTCTTATCTTGTACCAAGTATTTGACTAAGAAAATTTGATTCCAAAATTAATCATTTTGGATACAACTTTTCTTCATTGAACACTACGTATAGGAAAACAAAAATATATTTAAAATGTCTTCGGAGGACAGCGTAGTTAAAAATGTTAAATTGTGCGATCGAGACAGCTTGCTCCACGTAAGAACAGTCTTAAATCACGCATATGTTATTAAATACTTCCACCACTAAACGTAAATGTTTATTTTAATTAATAAAATTTTTTAGAGTCAATAGCAGATTGATTGTTACATTTTTGATTAGTCATATTTTTGTAAACACACTGGGTAGTTGTTTTCGCTGTTAACGTACTTAATAAATAAAAAAATAAGCCTTGTTAAGAGGCACGCAGTTAGAAAGGTCCATGTGCTATCGACTTTAGTAAATTAAAAGTCATAGTCAAATTAGACAGAAAACCGTGATGTAATTTTGTGCAGAGTATAAGATCAAAGAAAGCACCTTTTGGTTACATACTATAAAACGTCCCAATGCAAGGTACAGTAAGGGTAAAATCGATTGGCGATTTCAAGTGCTGAGGTATGTGAATTACTCAGACACTCGGGTTTCCTTACTTTTTCTTTAATCTTAGCCGGATTCACATTGGATAATAACCGTTTCAGTACAATATCATTGGAATGGTACTTTCATGCATTTTCTAAGGCTGTTGCGCAGACGTAAGTGAGAGTAAGAAAAATATTTATTTTATACTATTTCTTTATTTATTAGGTTTTTGAACAGACGCACACTATACAAATATAAAAACAATTCACAATAAGTCAAGCCACAGTTATCAAGAGTTGACCTCATCCAACTGGCAGGAAGACGCTGGATGCAAGCCGCTTCCAACCGGTCTTTTTGGAAATCCATGGAGGATGCCTATATCCAGCAGTGGACTTCTTGTGGCTGAATGATGATATTAGTCCAACCAAACCGGCCATTCTCGAGACAATTTGTAAGCCGCGTCTATTTCATGCACAAAAGAACAAGCGCGTGTCATGCCACTTATACAAAATAAAAAATATGAAAAAGCGGGCGGGGGTGTGTCGGGTCACACGGCCGTTGGTTTAACGTGAAACGTCTAACATCGATAAAAAAAACCCTTTTTTATCGATGGTCTCGAAGCATTAATTTTTTACACAAAGCGCCACGAGTGAAGAGCATCTAAGTAATGGATACGTTGCTCTTCTCAACGACATATAAATTAATTGTACATTACACGCAGTGACAGAGTTACAGCTCTCGCCGAGGCGACACGTTATCGTCGCATACGGTTTTAGCAAGCGACCCCCTACTACCGAACCGAAAGACGTTTCCCGTCAAAAGCAGCAGTGTGAACGTACCTCGTCGAGCCGGCAGCCGCGCACGACCAGCTCGCGAACCGTCCGCCGCACGTACGCGTCCAGGTCCTCGGTCTTCCCGCGCACCTGCCGCTGCAGCGCGGCCGCGTGATGCTGCTCCGACTCCGCCTTCGCGGGGAGCAAATCATAGTGAAAACTAGGGGCAATGGGTAGCTTGGAGGCGGTTGGGGTGAAAACTAGGGGCAATGGGTAGCTTGGAGGCGGTTAGGGTGAAAACTAGGGGCAATGGGTAGCTTGGAGGCGGTTGGGGTGAAAACTAGGGGCAATGGGTAGCTTGGAGGCGGTTGGGGTGAAAACTAGGGGCAATGGGTAGCTTGGATGCGGTTGGGGTGAAAACTAGGGGCAATGGGTAGCTTGGAGGCGGTTGGGGTGAAAACTAGGGGCGATGGGTAGCTTGGAGGCGGTTGGGGTGAAAACTAGGGGCGATGGGTAGCTTGGAGGCGGTTGGGGTGAAAACTAGGGGCAATGGGTAGCTTGGATGCGGTTGGGGTGAAAACTAGGGGCAATGGGTAGCTTGGAAGCGGTTGGGGTGAAAACTAGGGACAATGGGTAGCTTGGAGGCGGTTGGGGTGAAAACTAGGGGCAATGGGTAGCTTGGAGGCGGTTGGGGTGAAAACTAGGGGCAATGGGTAGCTTGGATGCGGTTGGGGTGAAAACTAGGGGCAATGGGTAGCTTGGAAGCGGTTGGGGTGAAAACTAGGGACAATGGGTAGCTTGGAGGCGGTTGGGGTGAAAACTAGGGGCAATGGGTAGCTTGGATGCGGTTGGGGTGAAAACTAGGAGCAATGGGTAGCTTGGAAGCGGTTGGGGTGAAAACTAGGGGCAATGGGTAGCTTGGAAGCGGTTGGGGTGAAAACTAGGGACAATGGGTAGCTTGGAGGCGGTTGGGGTGAAAACTAGGGGCAATGGGTAGCTTGGAGGCGGTTGGGGTGAAAACTAGGGGCAATGGGTAGCTTGGATGCGGTTGGGGTGAAAACTAGGGGCAATGGGTAGCTTGGATGCGGTTGGGGTGAAAACTAGGGGCAATGGGTAGCTTGGAGGCGGTTGGGGTGAAAACTAGGGGCAATGGGTAGCTTGGAGGCGGTTGGGGTGAAAACTAGGGGCGATGGGTAGCTTGGAGGCGGTTGGGGTGAAAACTAGGGGCAATGGGTAGCTTGGATGCGGTTGGGGTGAAAACTAGGGGCAATGGGTAGTTTGGAGGCGGTTGGGGTGAAAACTAGGGGCAATGGGTAGCTTGGAGGCGGTTGGGGTGAAAACTAGGGGCAATGGGTAGTTTGGAAGCGGTTGGGGTGAAAACTAGGGGCAATGGGTAGCTTGGAGGCGGTTGGGGTGAAAACTAGGGGCAATGGGTAGTTTGGAGGCGGTTGGGGTGAAAACTAGGGGCAATGGGTAGCTTGGAAGCGGTTGGGGTGAAAACTAGGGGCAATGGGTAGCTTGGAGGCGGTTGGGGTGAAAACTAGGGGCAATGGGTAGTTTGGAGGCGGTTGGGGTGAAAACTAGGGGTGGGAACGAGCAGGTTGGGGGTAGATAGTTGGGAAGCTGGGGAGTAAATTATAATGAAAACTGGGGGTAACATCGGGTAGCTTAGAGGCGGAGTGTTGCGGAGTAACTTATAGTGAAAACTAAGAGTCACATCGGGAGCTTGGAGGCAGATTGGGAGGAAATTGTAGTATAAACTCGGGGCTCCAACGGGTAAGTTGGAGGCGGATAGTCGAGGAATAATTTATAGTGAAAACTAGGGGCAGCAACGGACAGCTTGGAGGCGGATGGTTAGGAAGTAAATTATAATGAAAACAAGGCAATATGTAACTTGGTAGATGGTGTGGAGGCTACTTTTGGAAAGTTAAATCGAAGCTTAACGGGCATGAAATACAGGCTAGGTAAAATAATAAACAATATCTGGGAAGCTTATTAAAATAGGATTATTCCGAACAAGTATGTTAATGTTGGGATATGTATATCCAGGAATTTCTACAAACTTTATCAATACATACGTTATTAATTTAGCGACCAATCCGATGTTACCAGCTGCTACATACCTAAGGTCACTCACTATTTATCAATCTGCACCTGCTGTGATAGAAATGTATGGAGCACCATGAGAAAGGTATTGAAAACTTAAGTCTAGCCAGCAAAGAACCTTCCAAAAACTCGCCAAAGTAGCCTCCAAATGTACATAAACAGAATGTGATGAAAACGAAAAATATTAAAACTATTTACACAGTAAATAATTCCCGCTGAAATTTAACTAAGCGCGATAAAACTGAAATCGAAATCGGCGATGCGAAACAAGCGTACGTTTAAAACAAACACTAATTAAACACTACACATAGAACATACCTACTGAACTAGATTGCACTTTGATGAAATCGAAAGCGCATTATTGCCGCTTTATCTTCGGCCGCACACTGTGAAATTAACTCTATGCTTATAGTAATAAGGTTCAGGTGACGGCGTAACATATCCCAGTTGAATGAACGTGAGAAAATAAAAACAATGGATTTGTAACTACAGAATTGTAATACACAGAAGGTTGTGCTCTGGCAGTTGGCCGTTTTCGGATCCACAAAACCCACTCTGTAATGTAGCGGTCCTGTTTAAAACAACACGATTTCTTAAAACACTCCTCAGAAGCAGTTTAAATAGTCTGTGGTAAAGGGAAAAACGTTACCACAAATGTTTTAAACTGCCACTGATGAGTGTTTTAGAGGAATCATGTTTATACAAATAATACCGTAACAGGTATAGGAGTTACAGGGATCAGCAAATTTTTGCAGGTCATAGTTACTTTTTCATTTCAATGGTTGATAGAAACATATGGCGAAAATTGATATGGCGAAAAAATATTTGCCATTTCTTAGGCTTTGTCTGTGATTTTCTGTAGTACGTATCATTTTATTCTAAGCGGCGGTAGCCCCGTGGGCTCGGAAGCGAGATACCCAGATTGGATTCACAGTGCGGGCATGTACCTCTATGACTTTGTTTATTTTCAAAGTTACGTACGTCTGCGAATTCGTAGTAGCAATACCACACGGTAACGGTTCTAATTTAACTTATACTGGATGTAAAAAATCCGTATCTTTCAAAAAACCAAAACTTTTACTACGCCGTCTTCAATAGCAAAAAAATATCAGCCGTAATACTAAATTTACCAATTAAACGACATTAAAATGCATGGAACACTTGAATTTTTTCAATTTTTAATTGTACAGCTTTTTTTTATAAAAGCAAAAGTTGTTTGTATTTAAAAAAAAAAAACACCCCATTTTTAGATAGACATCGAGATTCTGCTGTACTCTGTATATTTTATAAACACAATATCAAACGTTTCATGCTGTCATCAGTCCAAAACCAAGCTTCTGTTGGTACTCTGTGGACACTCCACAGATAGTTTGAGTATTATTGTTAAACCCAACCGGGTCAATGACATCATAACTGGCGCCGAGCGTAATACTATTCATAAATTCATAATAATTGCTGTTTTTCATTTATATTTTCTTTGGCATTTCTATTCTCTTCGACATATTTATTTGTTGCTCCTCCTAGGTCCCCGCGAAGTTCAAGAGTCAGGGTAGTAAGCAGCCTATATACGTCCCACTGTAGGGCACAAACCTTCTCTCAGGGAGAAAGTATGGGCTAAATCACCAAGCGTGCCCTCCGCGGATTGGCGATTTCAAGCGCTGAGGTATCTGAATAGCTCAGACACTCAGGTTTCCTCACGATTTTCCTTCACCGTTAGCGAGTGGTATTGCTACTATAACTTCACAAATGTACATAACTTAGAAAACAAACTCATAGGTACATGCCCGCACTGGGAATCGAACCTGGGTCTCTCGCTTCCGAGTCCAATGTTGTACCCACTAGGCTACCACCGCGTTCCAGGAACATTTGTGTTCAAATAAACGGTTAGGTATTTGTTACGCGAGCAAGCAAACTCACGACCTTACCACGCCGAATACAAATAGTGAGATATTCGCTCCGACGCAGTATTCCGTCTGTGATTCTTGTTTTCGACCGAAACATTTACCCCCTGGTTCTCGTACAGTAACAATCTGTCACTGTTTACAGAGTTGTCAGTCGGCCAAAGTGCAAACAACAAAACACTATCTGCAAACTGTTAACAAACAGATTTTTATTGTACAAGAAGCAGGGGGGTCAGTGACAGTAAACTTTATTCGAGCAGTTGGAACAATAAAAAACAAAAACATATTTATCTTGTGATTTTTGTATTGCAGCATCTACTCGTATGGGCAGTTTTTTCTTACAACACACCGGTTACACGCCGAGATAGTTACATGGTCTTTTTGTGTGTTTGCACGATTGCTGTATTCCAAAGTACTGGGACGGACAAACCCAGCTCTTAAACAATCTATAAGTAAGATACAAATTCCCGTCTCCACTCCAGCGTCTTAAAGCCGCAGCAGAACTAGCTCTAAACAAAGCCGCACAACCTCTTTCCGATGCTTCTCACGGACAGCTGTCAGCTTCTTAGCCGCTAGCTCTCTCTGTCTGCAGTACAGCGCTTTACGACTGCCGCACCAATCAAACCTAGAGCTAAACACAAAGCCTCACTTTCTGCCGATACTTCTCATGCGCCGCTAGCTCCAGCTCCTTCTATATAGAGTGCAGCGCTTTACGCCTGGCGTACTAATCAAACCTAGCGCTAAACAAACCTTAAATCCACTAAAACCAAACAAACTCCCACATCTTTCCGCTGCTTCTAAAGAACAGTCGTTTGGCTCGCGTCGCCAACTCGCGCTGCTATTTCCTCTGTCTGTCTGTCACGCCACCCGCACCGACAGCACTTGGTCCTAATCACATTAGAATCAAGGCACATAGCCACATCAGCAGCCGTGAGCCTCTTATCCAGCGCCACTAGCTCCCTCTGTCCGCAGTGCAGCGCTTTCCGGCGGCCGCACCAGCCGCGCTCCAGCGCACGCCAGTCCAGCCTAGCCCATAACCTCTTCGCCTGGACCGCTACCTCCCTCTGTCTTCAGTGCAGCGCTTTACCGATCTCGCTCTAGCGCTAACCAGACAAATTTAGCCCTCACCTCTTGCTTATGTTTCTCATGCACGGCGGTGAGCCGCTTGGCCCGCGCCGCCAACTCCCGCTGCCGACAGTGCAGCGCTTTCCGGCGGCCGCACCAGCCGCGTTCCAGCGCTCGCCAGTCGCCGGAGAGCCGCCGACACGCCGCCGCGTATTCGCGCTCCATCGCTGAACGCTCCTGGCGGCGTTGGATTGCGTATGAGTAAAAACAACCGACGAATTGAGAACATCCTTTTTTTTTCAGACGGTTAATAAAGTGGTCCGTGGAATTTTATCTCTGCTTCTTTTGTCACCTTACGCTTTTGGCGCTTTAGGGCGCGTGCCGCCCGCGTATAAGCGCCCTTAAGGGCTCTAGGTAGAGCCCATGAACGTGGGTGTGTCGCATCAAACAATCAAACATCAAGACAATACCAAAAACAATTTTAAATTTGTTGTAAATGATAACACAAATTGACGGATTGCAGGAATCGCACCTTTTTTACCCGACTGCGGCGACCGCGGACTATACTGTTTACCGTGTACGTGTGAGTAAGTGACGTAGTGTGATGCGCAGTAAATTACTATTGACCAATAACTAAAGTACTCAATTACTCTCACACACACTGTAAACAGTGAGCGATGTGCAAACGATCTGTGACTATGTTCACGTTACCGCCAAAAAGATCTGTGCGGACAATAACTGGCATACCTCGTCGAGTTTCTTCTGCGCCTGTATGAGCTCCTCGCGCTCGCGGTGCCACCTCCTCTGCCTCTCCTCCTGCTGCAGCAGGAACTGCTGTCTCTCGCGCTCCAGCTCGGCGCGCTGAGCCTCGATTCGCTCGCAGCGGATCTCGCCCTCCAAGTCGCTGAAGAAATTAAAACTATTTTACTGAAGAAGATATGAAGATTACCGTAGGCACTGACTGAAAATCAGCGCTGAGGGATCACTTCCTCAGCACAACGCTGAGTCAGCTGCGTTTTGTGGCAACTTAGATACACCACAGGCTACATCTATAGTCCTGTTTTATTTATTCGTTTTGTCTGTTGTGTATTTAGTTTTCTTTCTGTTGTTGTGCATATTATGTTACTTATCTGCTTATTTTGTTTCTGTGATGTATCTTGTTGGTATAATAAATGTCTTTCTTCTTCTTCTCCATATACATCTATTGCACAAGCAGTAACGAACGCAACAATATAAATAATAATAAAAACTGAATTTGCATGGATATTTACTCGTTTATTTTATCACCGAGTCTACCGAGACCACGGCACTTGCAAAAGTACCGAAACGTCGGAAAATTGTACAAGGAAAAAATAAACTAGTGCCTAAATATCCGTGCAAATTCAGTTTTTATTATGTCAAGTGCTCGTTTTAACCTTAGTTCGGATTTACATGAAAATTGGCGTACAGATAGACAAAGACCTGAATTCGGGCAGTATATTTTTTATTTCGATCTTATTTTATATTTTTTTCTTAAAGCAGAAGTAATTTCTAGAGACTAATTTCATTTTTTCAGCGATTTGTTAAGTTTATTATTATAAATTATTTATTTAAAATATTTGAAAGCGTGACGTCATATTTTTCGAGTGCACACGCCGAAACGTCGCGCAAACTGTCACACTTTGTTTCTGTGATTTGCTGTCACAGACGTTTTTTTCACAGACAAGGAAATGATATGCATATGACAGTTATGACAGCAAGTCTTTTTTTTAAGTAACGTAGTGTTGCCATATGTTATGTTTATTTTAAAATGTGACGTCATCAGAAGGTCAAATGAAGGTTATTGTTTTTTGGCAAAAATAACGCTCATCTTCCTTAATATTTATCTTAAACATAGAAAATATGGTTACTTAGATGTTAATCTCGAAATGGTTTTTGATTCAGCCCTCAAGAAAAAAAATAGTCTTTGCGAATTGAGACATAGCACACTTGACATTCCGGTAATGCGCTCCCGGGGTAAGTTATTTATTTTAACTCCAAAATAGATGGCGGCGTATAAACGGATCCTGTGGCGGTACGAAGTTCGCTGGGACGGCTAGTAGACAGATGAATCTTTCGTCGATATCCATCGACCTGTTTCCGACAGGCGACCGTGTCGTGTGAAGGGTACTCACGATATGGTGCTGTTGAGGTTCTCAGTGCTGGCGGCCAGGTCGGTGGTGGACCAGGAGAGGAGGGAGAGGCGCGAGAGGTTCATGACGCTGGCGCTGCCCTCCTGCCGCAGCTTGGCGGCCTCCGCCGGGTCGTTGTAGCGGAACATGTTGGTGCGGCCCAGCAGGAGGATGCAGCCTGTGTGGGTGAGCTTTGGTGGGGATTCACTTAGATTTATGTTCACTTGAGTGAACGAGCGAGCGAGCTGAGCGCCGTTAAGACGCATAGAGCCGATTTCTGAATTGAGAATTTCACTAAGTAAATACTCAAGTAACGTTCTGGTCACGCTCTTGTTTGAGAAATTCGAAGAGACAGCACTACAGCTAATTATTCACTGAGCGAAATTCTCAATTCAGAAACTGGCCCTTAGCTACCAAAACGGAGGTCGTGGGTTCGATTCCCATTGGGGGCCGCAGTACTTTTGTACTGGCTCGTCGGCCTCAGTCTGGGTGTGTTTTCATGTTTGTGACGTCCTTGCCTGGTTACCATAGCACAGGGTATCCTAATTTGGGACCAGGTCGAGCAATTGTATTGTGTGGAAATTATTAATATTAATAAAAGCTGTCAATAGATAGAAAACACTTTATTGCACAGGCGGAAAAAAAAACCAATTACAATCAGTCATGATACGTATGACGGCGTCACACGGAGACCGCGAAATCCGAGTGACGCCAGATTAAGAAAAGCGTCACTCCATTTCCTTCCATGGATGTCGTAGAAGGCGACGAGGCGTGTGTGTGTGTGTGTGTGTGTGTGTGTGTGTGTGTGTGTGTGTGCGGGTGCGGGTGCGGGTGCGGGTGCGGGTGCGGGTGCGGGTGCGGGTGCGGGTGCGGGTGCGGGTGCGGGTGCGGGTGCGGGTGCGGGTGCGGGTGCGGGTGCGGGTGTGGGTGTGGGTGTGGGTGTGGGTGTGGGTGTGGGTGTGGGTGTGGGTGTGGGTGTGCGTGTGCGTGTAGGTGTGTGTGTGTGTCGGTGTTTATTCACGTGTACGTGACTACGTAAATGTTTGAGTATTTAGTATTTAGCAAAGTAGCCAGTCACCTTGGCCGGACTCGGTTCACCTTGGCCGGGCCAGTCTGGCTCTTGGCCGGTCAGAGCTCAGGTCAGAGCTCAGTCGGGCCGGTCGACGAGCCCACGTACTGCGTGTCTCACCTTGGCTGAGCTTGGCGGGGCGGTCGATGAGCACGGTGTTGAGCCAGCACTGGGCTTGGGGCGCGGGCGCGAGCGTGGCCTCGCCGTCGCGCAGCGTGACGCGGCAGTGCAGCGGCAGCACGCCGGCGCCCGACAGCACGATGTCCGGCGTCGGCGAGTGCTCCGCCGTGCCGATCACCGTCGAGCCCTCCTGCCGGACGAGTGTTGCTAATTAGATCGGCGGTTATCTCCCGAGGTGACGAGAACTTTACTTACCTACCTGACTGCTGTGAGATAGTACTGTCATTAATAAAGTCACGCCTGTATCCTACGCCTACGCCTACGAGATCAGGCTTTAATTCTTGCCACGATTCTAATGAACATCGTACACTTCATCCACACGAACTTTCACGAAAAAGTTAAGCCGAGTCATGAAAATTTCCCCTCCATCTTACTCCAGGTGATAGATACATAGATAGATAGATAGATACATAGATAGATAGATACATGGATAGATAGATGCATAGATAGATAAATAGATAGATAGATAGAATATTCTTCATTATGTGTACACCAGGAATTAGAATGATGAAGAAGAAGAAGAAGAAAGACACTTATTATACCAACAAGATACATCACAGAAACAAAATAAGCAGATAAGCAGCACAATATGCACAACAACAGAAAGAAAACTAATAACACAACAGACAAAACGAATAAATAAAACAGGACCATAGATGTAGCCTATGGTGTATCTAAGTTGCCACAAAAGGCAGCTGACTCAGCGTTGCGCCGAGGAAGTGATCCCTCAGCGCTGATTTTCAGTCAGTGCCTACGGTAACCCATAATTTTACTACGGAGTGCGTGCCGTGGTGCATTTAAAAATAATTAAATCAAATACAATAACATACATACAATAAAGTAAAAAATATCGTCATAAAATACTTACATATATATATTAGTTTTAAATAAATATGTGTGAAATATAGAGGAAGACCATAATAAACTAAATTCAATCAATGAGTAAATATAAGTGAAGTGAAATAATACGGAAAAGAGAGATAGAAGGACACACACCAAAGTAAATACACGCCCGACATTACGCAATGGTGGTATATGATTTCCCTGTTCTAACAGCTAAGAACCTAAAAAGTCAAGAAACCCGGAATGGAGCTACAGAGATATATGGTACCTACGGACATTGACCCCCACGTTAAACACCATGACAATAACATTTTAAAAACAGTACATCCGGCTAGCGACGACTGAGCCATTCTTCAAAATACTCTATCAATCAGCCTGTCCTCGTCTCACACAAAACGCGCCATTACTTTCTGTCCTCTGCCATCCTCGCCCAGCCGCCGCCAGCAATTTACCTCAGAACGTCGGGCCAGCGAGCTGGTGAGCGTCCTATCCTGCGTACGCCTTACATAGATTGATAAATCATAACAAAGCATAAAAACATCTAATTACAAGAAACAGCACATATACAACATAGCACAAAACAGAAGCACACATAACAAACAGCAAAAGCATTTACATTTGTAATACACGGTACGGTAATGTACCAATTGGTGAATAGAGTGGGAACGCAAAAATGTTAAGCGTCAAAAAATACATCACCTTGAGATGATACAGCGTGACGCCGGTGGACAGCAGGTTATCATCAATCCCAACCAGATGCGGCATGTCGGAATCTAACACAACGCCCAAGCCACTCTTGCGCAGCCCCAGCGCCTTCTGCTCCTGAAGAATCTGCTGGGTCTCCCTCCACTTCTCCGTCCACTTCTCGGTGAGGACCTTCTCCTGAGCCTCCTTGCGCTGAAGTGTGGCCAGCACGCCAGATTCCGTATCTATGGTATCCTGGGGAAAGGAAGGCTGTTATTGCAACGTAATTTTTAGGGATAACACTGTCAATTAAAGAAAGGGTCGAAAAAATAGATTCTTCTTCAACCTATAGCCACCCAATGCTGAGTGTAGGTCTCTTGACATCATCATTCAGCCACCAGAAGTCCACTGCTGGTTATAGGCCTCCTCCATGGATTTCCAAAGACCGGTTGGAACCGGCTTGCATCCAAATGGCGGCCTGCCACTTAAACGAGGTCATCTGTCCATCTTGTGGCTGGTCGTCCTACGCCGCGCTTGCCGATATGTGGTCTCCATTCGAGAACTTTTCGGCCCCATCGGCCATCAGTTCTGCGTGCTATGTGCCCCGCCCACTGCCACTTCAACTTACTAATCCGCTGGGCTATGTCGACTTCATCTCATCATTTCTGATTAGATCTCGTAGAGAAATTCCGAGCATAGCCCTTTTCATAGCTCGTTGCGTGACCTTGAGCTTTCTTATGAGGCCCATAAGTGATAAACCACGTTTCAGTGCCATAAGTCATCGACTAAAAGTAAAAAAAAAAAAAAAAAAACATGAGATCTAATCAGAAATGGTGAGATGAAGTCGACATAGCCCAGCGGATTAGTAAGTTGAAGTGGCAGTGGGCGGGGCACATAGCACGCAGAACTGATGGCCGATGGGGCCGAAATCACTGAAAACACACACTGGTTGTATAATTTCGTCTTGAGCTATGGAGGTCTCTTGTAATGCACGCCAGTTACTTCGGTCTTAGACTTTTTGCATCCAGTCTTTTCCTGCCACTTTAACCAGATCGTCGATCCATCTCGTTGGTTGCCTGCCCGCACTTCAGGGCAATCACCCTGGCTATGTCGGTCAGTTCCGGTAGTCGATCAGATGTTACATTTGGGATTTGTCTCGTATCATATCGCTCATTTGGAGAAACAAAGACTAATTTGACAGTTTCTTAAAAACTGAGTTAAATATGTCAATATTATCGTTTTAACGGTTTACGTCACGAGAAACAGACAGAATTGAATTTTCGGTAAAAAGACGCTAGATGTCGTCAACGTCGACCGTCCTAGGTATTATCGAAAATTCAATTCTGTCTTTGTTTCTCCTGACGTAAACCGTTGACACGATAATATTGACATAATATTTAACTCAGTTTAAAAAAAAACTGTCGAATTAGTCTTTGTTTCTCCTAATGAGCGATATATGAACCCTGATAAATCTTACTCCTTTGAGGTCGTCCATTAATCACGATCACGTGATGTTTTTAGCAACTTTTTAACTCCCTCCTCCCCCATGGTGATTCGCGGTGAGGTTTTAGACCACCCCTGCCCCCCTACACAAAATCGCGTGTATTTTTTTGGTTCAGTATTTAGTTTGGTACAGTATTTGGCATAGCAA
Organism: Yponomeuta cagnagella; assembly: GCA_947310995.1. Lineage (NCBI taxonomy): Eukaryota > Metazoa > Arthropoda > Insecta > Lepidoptera > Yponomeutidae > Yponomeuta > Yponomeuta cagnagella. Next base: position 1,157,655 of record OX371287.1, on the reverse strand, counting down.
AGGCGAGTCAAGGTCACGCACCGCTTTTCGGTTTACAAATCGTGCGTTCAAAGAAAAAATAAGTCCACGTGATAATGTCTCACCACACCCCGCCTCCAGTGATATTTCGTAATTTTTTCCGAACCCCCTGCCCCCCTGTCGAGCCTCACGTGATTAATGGGCGACCTCTTTTATGTTCGGACAGCTCGTTTAGCTTCAAGGTCCAACTTACAGTGTTAACCGAAATCTGCGCGCGAAGCTTCTCGATCTCCTCGCGGAGCTCCCTGATGAGCTTGACGTTGGGGTCCTCGTTGATGGTCGGCTTGTTGATGATGTTCTTAGCGCGGTTGGCGTAGCGCAGTGTGGACAGGGTCTCGCCGTAGTTGCAGTCGGCCGGGGAGATCTGGAACGAGGGTACGGTTAGCTAAATACGGCCCGATGGCAGCGGCTAACATAGTAACATTGTGACATTCAGCAAACAGAATGTTAATTCTTTACGTTGAAATAAATTATTGATTTCTGATTTCTAACGCGGTGGTAGCGGAGCGGTAGAGCGCCGGCTTCTCATTCGGGAGGTCGCGGGTTCATATACCAATGACTTTGTTTTCTAAGTTGTGTACATTTGTGAAATTGTAGTAGCAATAACGGTGAAGGAAAACATCGTGAGGAAACCCTAGTGTCTGAGGTATTTACATACCTCAGCACTTGCTACGTACAATGGCCCAACTATGAGGCTAAGGTATGGTTTATACGAAGCCAGTACGCTGGCGCCAGTTCTACAGACAAGCTACCGCTGGCTTGGCTCGTGTTGTTTAGATGAAGCCGGCCAGCCTACATCTTGTCGCAGAAATCGCAAGGGTTTACAGAAGTAACAACTTCGTCAAAGTAATTTTTGATGGAATTTGTACGAAGTTTCCCTTTTACAAGTTGGTCGCCTATTACTCGTTAACTTGTAAAGCCTACTTAGCCGTGATCGTTTTACTTTTAAGTTCATTATACGTGCTACTGCCCTGAATTTTTTCACGTTTCTACAATCAAGCGATTAGCCGGGAAAGGGGGCGGGACGCCCTACTCTAACAAAAAAATGCGCTCTAAATGCATCCCTAATTTAGGTGTAGGTATTATAATTTTTTTTTTTATATTTTATTCTACCGTTTTTCGGCATTATTAAAACGTATATCTAATTTCAGCTTTCTAGTAGTTTTCGTCTCTGTATTAAGCCGCGGACAGACAGACAGACGGACGGACATGGCGAAACTATAAGGGTACTTGTTGACTACGGAACCCTAAAAAGGAGGCAATCTCAAAAAAAAAAAAATGCCCAAGCCCCTTGCCCAAGCTTCACCATTATGATTTCTAGAATAATCCTTTAGTTACCAGTGAGTGAGTGAGTGAGTGAACAAGTGAGTGAGTGAATAAGTGAGTGATATTTCGATAGTTTTACAAACGCTTACAGTAACAATCACGTATAGATATAATTCTATGGTAATGTCTCAATGTGTTTTTACTCTATGTAGTGAACAAGAATTAAAATTTGAACTATTTTTAAAGGATTTTAATGTAGATATTTTGTGTTTAACAGAGCACTGGCTGAAACAACCTGAAATGTCTTTCACTTTAAAAGACTATTTAGCAGTAAGTACTTTTAACCGACAGCACGCAATAAGAGGAGGTTCAATGATATTTGTAAAAAGTAGTTTAAAAATGAAAGAAAGAAAAGACATTGTCAGTCTATCTGTTGAACGCTTAATTGAGATCTCGTGTGTGGAATTGGATAGGTACATAGTTATGTGTGTTTATAGGCCGCCACAATCGAATTATAATGAATTTGAATTAGTTATGGAAGACGCCTTAAAACGCCTATTTACTAGCAATAAGAGCATAGTAGTATGTGGTGACTTCAATATAGATTTGTTAGTTGATAGTTCACTGAAAACTAAACTCACTAGTCTGTTCAGGTCATTTAATTTACATTATTTATTTACTGAACCCACTAGGACAACAGCTACTAGCGCCACTTGCATAGATAACGTTTTTTGTAATTGTCAATTTATAGAAAAAAAGGTCATACATAATTTACAGTCCGATCATAGCGGGTTATGGGCAGTTCTACCGTCAGTACTAGAAGAACCTTGTAATGAAGTAATTTGTAGACCAATAACAGAAAAAAAAATTGAATTATTTAAAAGAAAATTAGGCACACAGTTAGATTCATTAAATTTTGATAGCACTGATCCGAATACATTATATGAAGTGCTGTTTTCGACCATATCAAAACAATTTGAACAGATATTTAACGTAAAAAAAATTACAGGGTTAAATCGCGGTTTTTCAGAATGGGCAACGCCAGGTTTACATAGAAGTAGGAAAAGGCTTTATGAATTGTATGAAGAGAAACAATTTAATCACGATCCGACGTTCAGAGAGTATGTTAAAAAATATTCAAAAACGTTTAGGCAAACTTGTTTAGCAGCCAAATCCATTAGCATAAGTAAACAAATTATGGCGTCAACTAATAAAATCAAAACAGTCTGGCAAGTAATTAGCAAAGAGACAGGCAAAACGAGACCTAGGGACCAGATATTTGCTTTAAAGGTAGAAGGGAATTTAGTCAATTCAAGGGAAGACATAGCAGAAATATTTGAAAATTTCTTTAAAAACATACCCCTCAAAATAACGGCTAGCTTAAATTCTTCCCCTCAATCAGCCGAAACTTTACTTCTGGAAAGTATAAATACATGCAAAGATGACTTCCAATTCACCCATGTAAGTCCCTTTGCTATTGTCAAAATATTTAAAGAGTTAAACTTAAAAAAAACCGAAGATTTGTGGGGATTATCGGTTAAACTTATATCCACGGTTATCCATATTCTAGCACCTTACCTTGCTACAATTTTCAATAAATGCATTGACCAGGGAACCTTTCCTAATCTATTAAAGTTAAGTAAAATAGTACCCTTATTTAAATCTGGCGATAGTGAAGATCCCAATAATTTCAGACCAATAGCAATATTGCCGGTCCTAAGTAAAGTTTTTGAAAAAGTAATTTTGCATCAATTGCAGACTCATTTTAGTATAAATAAGCTATTTCATAAGAAACAGTTTGGATTTACGAAGGGCCGCTCAACGACGGACGCAGGCATAGCATTAATAAAGCACATCTTTGATGCGTGGGAGGAGGCGCAGGATGCCATCGGGGTGTTCTGTGACCTGTCCAAGGCGTTCGATTGCGTCGACCACGAAACGCTCCTTATAAAATTACACCGATATGGTTTAAGTAATAAATCGCTAGCTCTTCTTCGATCTTACTTAACAGACAGAACCCTAAAAGTAGATATCAATAGAGTTAAATCCTCAGGATCTAATGTAAAAGTAGGAGTTCCTCAAGGTTCTATACTGGGACCGTTCCTTTTTTTGGTTTACGTAAATGATTTGCCCTACCTAGTAGAAAAACTATCGCAGATAGTACTGTTTGCTGATGATACTTCCTTAATTTTTAAAGTAAAGAGAGGTTTAGGTAATGTTGACGATGTAAACAATGCTCTATCTACAGTTCTAAACTGGTTCACGGTGAACAATTTGATGTTAAATGCGAAAAAGACAAAATGCGTCAAGTTCTCCTTGCCCAATGTTAAAAATGTTGACACGTGTCTAAAAATATCTGGTGAGAAATTAGAGCTGGTAGAGTCCACACTATTTTTAGGCATAACAATAGACTCAAAACTGCAATGGGGTCCGCATATTGAAAAACTATCGGGTAGGTTGAGTTCAGCTGCATTTGCAGTTAGAAAAATTAGGCAACTTACAGACATATCGACTGCGAGGCTGGTCTATTTTAGTTATTTTCACAGTATTATGTCATATGGGCTGTTATTATGGGGACGGGCAGCAGATATAGAAACAATATTTATTTTGCAAAAAAGAGCAGTAAGAGCAATTTACAACTTAAGCAGTAGGGAATCGCTAAGGGAGCGTTTCAAAGAAATAGGAATTCTTACACTGGCTTGCCAATATATATTCGATAATATAATGTATGTTCGTAAAAATATAACCATGTTCAAATTAAATAGGGACGTCCATAACATAAACACTAGAAATAGAAATAAGCTTGCTTATTCTAAATTTCGTTTAGCCAAGGTAAATACATCGTTCGTAGGCTATTGCGTTCGTTTTTACAACAGAATTCCAGAACATGTTCTATCCTTGTCTGAAAATAAATTTAAAACATTCATTAAAAAATCGCTATGTAAAAAAGCCTATTATAGAATAGACGAGTATATGAACGATATAAGCCCTTGGTAGTAAGCCAATTCCACTGCGATTTCATTGTTATTTAATTATTAATATTATAATTTATTTAATTTTAAAAACGTGTACTGACGACGTGATTGCACATTAATAACTATAGCACACATTTTATAGCTGACAAGAACTCAATCTGCAGGTTTGCTAAAGGTCATTCGAATGGTGGCGTGGTGGACGGGTCACCTATCTCCCTCTAAAATGGTTGAGACTGGTGATGGCTGACCCCTGCGTTATGCTCGTGAACGGGTGCTGTTCGTGTGTCTGGCCGCAGCATTACTGTTTTTCCTACTTTTGTAAGAAGTGTTATTTTGGCTTTTAAAGTTATTAGTGGCTATCACGGAATCATATAATATAGGCTTTGATGTATAAGTTTAAGATGATTTGAGAAAAGATGGTCAGAGTGGAGTTTTTTTTCCCGCTGCCTTTTTCTCCACTACAAATACGGCCCGAAGGCAGCGGCTAACATAGTAACATAGTACATTGACATTCAGCAAACAGAATGTAAATTCTTTACGTTGAAATAAATTATTGATTTCTGATTTCTGATTTCAGAATTGTAGGTGATGTGTAGATGATGTGATTTATAAAAGATAGGTATAAGTACTCACAGCAGCAATCATGATGGTCTTAGAGTTGCCTCCGAGGGAGTCCTTGAGCAGCCACGTCAGTACCGAGTCGCGGTACGGGATGAACACTTTCTTTGCGCTTTTGGGTGTACGACCTGTCAATAGGTACTGAGCTGAGAAAGGACGAGAAAAGCGAAAAGAACCTATCAGCAGGAGTCAGCAGTGGAAAATTAAACTTACGAATTCATCTTTAAGGTCTACTGCCTACCGTAAAGAACAATCGACAAGGACTTATTCCTACTGAAGTCCTTGTTGCCGTGAAAACTCACAGATTAGTGCTTGATAAACATCTAACGTTATCCCGGTTTTTTACGTATCTGCGGGTCCTCCTTGCTTATTTATCACAGGATAAACTTTGAGAACTGAACTAGTTGTGTGGAAGTAATATTTCATCAATCTAATAAATTCCGAAGTGACGGTAAGCAACCTAATAATATTACGTTTACGTCCAGCGTGAAGATGACGGGCGACTAGTTACTTACCATCGTTGTGCTAAGTTTAACATCATGGGGCAAAGCTTACCATCGTTGTGCTAAGTTTAACATCATGGGGCAAAGCTTACCATCGTTGTGCTAAGTTTAACATCATGGGGCAAAGCTTACCATCGTTGTGCTAAGTTTAACATTATGGGGCAAAGCTTACCATCGTTGTGCTAAGTTTAACATCATGGGGCAAAGCTTACCATCGTTGTGCTAAGTTTAACATCATGGGGCAAAGCTTACCATCGTTGTGCTAAGTTTAACATCATGGGGCAAAGCTTACCATCGTTGCGCTAAGTTTAACATCATGAAGCAAAGCTTACCATCGCCGGGCTGCTGCTGACTGGACTCAGCCAGCGCGGAGATCACCGAGCCGAGTGTCACGAGAGACTTGTTGATATGTGCGCCTTCAACCAGCCGCTGACCTGTAGCGCCCGTTGCGTCTGCCCGCTCGCTGTCAAAGAAAAATAAGTTAACAATTCCATTACATGAGCTCACGACTGTATTCCGGAAGGGTAGGCAGAGACCAGAGTTTGCCACCTGCCATGATCCTGACAAACCTCGCCGCCTGCACGCACGCCTTCTATCTTGCTCTTCGCTAATAAATCCCCTTTCATATGTTTCATTCCAGGGCGGCACAAGACCGGGAAGCTTGGAAAACCATGAGGGAGGCCTATGTCCTGCAGTGGGCGTAGAATGGCTGATGATGATGATGATTCCTGGGCTATCCCGATAGATAGATAGCGTCCGTTTAAACGTATCTGCAAAATCCGTCAGTTACTCCTTGGAAAGGTTTTCGAAGGAAAAAGTACGACCTTAATATCTCCTGCACGGATGGATTCCCAGGAATAGTTTCTTTAGAGGAACTGTTCGTAACGACGCTTGGAACACTTCGAGCCACATACCTGCCAGCCAAGTCCACCAGGTGCACCTTAGAGACGGTCTCGGAGGGCATGTTGTTGTGACGCAGGTAGCTCGCTCGCACGAACGTGAGCGTGAATATGGCGTGCGAGCGAGACGACACGTCGTTCATCTGGGTCGACGCCGTCGTGCGCTGCTGGTTGCCGCGGTGCATGCACTCCTGGGAAGGGCCGAGTTTATCGTTTACATACATACATACATAAACTCACGCCTGTATCCCAGAGGGGTAGGCAGAGACCACGGACTGCCACATGTCGCGATCCTGACAGATTCCTTTCGCACTAACTTTCACTCATTTTTAGGTTTCCGTACCCGAAGGGTGCCACACGGGACCCTATTACTAAGACTTCACTGTCTGTCTGTCTGTCACCAGGCTGTATCTCAAGAACTGTTATAGCTAGGCAGTTGACATTTTCACAGATGATGTTATTCTGTTGCTGCTATAAGAACAAATACCAAAGACAGAGTAAAATTAATATTTAAGGGAGGCTCCCATACAAGAAACGCAATTGTTTTCCGTTTTTTAATCGATATTAATAACGGCAACAGGTAGACGCTTGAAATATACACGGAATATTTAGTTTTATGTTCGCTTCAAAAATAAATAATTAAATTAAAATAAAATAAATATCTAATGTGATTTTTTGCGGTTTTTTCTCGATCTTTGTGTCTAATGTTGTATAGATGCGTGAATATCAGTTTCGCGCACTTGTAAAATGTTTATCAAGTCTGTTTTTAAATTAAATCACTGAAGTCAGTGAATGTGTGGTAGTTAATTCCACATATTCACTAAACGGTTCGGCAAGAAGTGTTTTCTGGGATTGCTATTCGATGCGTATTCATTTTGTATAGCATTTTAGCAAGGTCCGGTACATTATAGTATTAGTTCAAGATTTTGAAAGTCTATTAGGTGACCTCCTTCTCTACGCTGTTCCAAAGTAGCTAGCACTAGTTTATTTGATCTTTATTCATAGGTATAGGGATTGTTTATGGAAGTGTTTATTCAATGGCCCGTCAAAAGTGCCAGTGCTCTGCGAAAATGCTCTGATGATGCAGCAGGTTACGTGTGAGGCGTTTCGAGGTTGATGGTAGCGAGGCTTCGTAAATTCTAGTCGATTTTTATCACAAGACGAGCTACATGACAAGAAATAGAATGTATCTAACAAAAAAAAAACGGAGGTTTGTCCATAGACTATCCATCGGATTGATTGTCTCGTCGTTCATTGACATATAGACAGGTAATTAATGGATCTGTGAGAGCATTTTTGCGAGAACTTTTTATAAATCATACGGCGTTTTACTTAAAGAGTCTCTGAGAGTAAAGTAAAAGTAAAGAAAAAAGTAAAAAAGTTGTTTATTGCTCATAACTTAAAAGCAGGCACGTTTTCCAGCGACACCGACACTACGAGACCCCGTATCGTGGGTGCCAGTTTTATCATAAGTTGTATTACGGCAATAATACAGAACTTATCATCTAGATCATCATCATCAGCCCCTTGACGCCCACTGCAGGACATAGGCCTCCCTCGTGGTTTTCATAACCATGCGATAATTAAACTAAATAAAAAAATTAAATCCATAGCATGCAATAAAGATCATACATTAAGTGAGATCTCTGTAGATTAGATTTAAAGAAAAAAAATATATATATATATATATCATCATCATCCATTTGACGCCCACTGCAGGACATAGGCCTCCCTTATGGTTTTCATAACTATGAGGGGTTTTGCCATAAGCGCCACGCTTGGCAGGCGGATTGGCGATCGCAGCATGCGGCTGGAATCTCAAGAAGACGCTCCTGCCCATCTCCTGGTAATTTATTTCCTTGGTCGCCTTCTACGACATCCACGGGAGGAAATGGAGTGACGCCATTCTTAATAATATATATATGATGTTATATATTTATATGCCTGGTACCTTAAGGAATACAAATCTAGTTATATGTAGTTAGTAGTGCCTCGGTGTCATCATAGTTGAGGGTGGCCAACCATTTAGTTGTACTTTTACATTGTTGCCATGAGGATGTTTTTATGTCACAACACTTAAGCACTTAAGAGAGGCATTACTTATTTTTGAAATGAGACTGTATGCCTAGGCCGAAATGTTAACGCACCTGTATGTCGTCGTAGTCAGAGACGAGATGCCGTGACAAGTCCTGCACGTAGGGCCCGCGCTGCGGATGTTCGCGCACGCGCAGGGAATGCCCCGAGTCAGTGCCCAACAAGTCTTTCACGCGCTCGTTGTAGATCTCCAGGTACGACACCTAAATGTTAAAGGAATAGTCAGAAATCATGATCACAAACAGCCTATAAGCGACGCGCATGGCTTTTTTTATTAGCACACGATTTTTAATACTGCCTCGTTGGTCTAGCGGTATCACTTCTCGAGAGGTCGTGGGTTCGATTTACACTGGGGGCCGCTGTATGTTTGTACAAAAGGCCCCAGTCAGAGTGTGTGTCCATGTTTGTGATGTGCTTGCTCGGTGACCATAACATAGGGTATCCTAGTTTGATTGTGTTGTGTGAAAGTTATTTATTTTAATACATGATTTTTATTTCCGCCAAACTGCATAACAATTTGTTGGCAGATGCTCTGGTTTTTTTAACAATGTAGACGGCTCTTAAATGTTAGGTACAAATACCTAAATAACTATCGTGGTACGTATTTGAAATGGCTTACACACTACCCTCTTGCTTGTCTTACGCCTGAGGCTTGAGTTCGGTCACAGTGTCACAAACAAGAAGGCAAAATCAAAACTAACTAACCAAAAACGGGTTACAGTTTAGATCACCTTTATCAACTACAACTGTTCATCATACAATAACAATTAGTATTGTTATTGAAATTAAAATTGTATTGTTTACCCTAATAAAATAAAATAAACACAAATGACTTAACAAAAATTACCTTTTTCTTAAAGGTAAAAAAAATACTTAATCATTTATTTGCTTCTTACTAAGTAAGTTACAGAGTGAGCCTAAAAATAACAGGTGATATAAAAGGTGTTCTTAGATTTAAAAAATCAGTGGCCTACTGAGTTCGACCCTGAGGCAACTTTACAGATACTTCTCTTTTTATTTTATTAAAGACGACTGATTCCCACACCCTGTTATTGCATTATAAACGGTCTTATTTACAAAAAACACTCCTCAGAGGTAGTTTAAATAGTTTGTGGCAACGGGCAAAACGCAATCAAAGATCATTCAAACTGCCTCTGACGAGTGTTTCTATAAATAAGTCAGCTGGTTTTTTAATCGCGTCCCGAGTAAAGTTACGTTACCCCTTTCAGTATATAGTAAAGTACTGTGGTCACCTCGGTGCGATAAGACGCGCCGGACTCCTTGCCGGCCGCCACGCGCGAGAACAGCTGGCGGCAGATGCGCGGGATCAGGCCTTGGCATTCCTGTTAGGGGGACAGGATCCTTAGGTAACAAGTTCATAAAGACAAAAACCACCTATGCACCATAAGGGGCCGTTCAAGTATTACGTAAGCTCTACAGGGGGCCGGGGGGCCTTAGCTTTGCCTCTTGGATGGATGGGGTGTGGTGGGGTCCGGGTGGTGATTACGTCAGCAGCAGGTTTTTTTTTTTTCTACAAAATTTATTCGATTTTGCTTTGTTTGAACACACTACTTGTCTGTGCTTGAAAAAGAAACGCATTTTCATGGATTCCAAAAAAATGACGGTTACGGTAGAACCGAGTAGGGGACTTGCCGCCCGCTATTCACTTTTAATGAAAACAGATGATATTGTTTCCTAATTGCTTTACCGGTCAATATTCAACATCACGATGTTAAAAGTAGTCAATAAAATAGTGTCATGATATCTTTAAAATCGGAAGTGTCGTTGTCACTATTCAAAAGTAACCGGTCGTTAGGTTGGCATCACTGCGTCAAAGTATGGCGGGGGTGTATCGATTAGTTGGGAAGGTGAGAAGCGCAAGCTGGATCACTTTTACTGTATTCTTAGTGGAGCAAACATATCTTCACACTTGTCTAAATTTCTTCCACCAATGTATTGTTTCGGTTCGGTACGATTGACGATTTGAATACATTAAAAGAAAAATGCATATACGAATTTTTACGTAAGCATTGGGTATAAGAGCTTTGCTTACTTTTGCTGACGAGTGGGGAGGGGGGTGAATAATTGTAATAAATCTATTTACGCAACACTTGAACGGCCCCTAAACAGAAATTATAGTTCGCTAATTGCACCACTAGGTGGCGCTGACCGTACTCTGAATTGCGGCATGGCATGGATGACTTTGCAAATGGAAGAGTTTGATGAACTTCTCCTAGTTTTTCTCAACAGATCAGATCTTGACCAACCCTTCGGTTACGGAACTCTACAAACGGCGCATTAAAGTGTCGGTTTTGTCTGACATGCAGCCTTGACGAAGCACATAAAGACTCCATCAGTTTACTAGGTATAATACAATGTCACGGCTTACGAGTCTCGAGATAATTCGTTTTCATGAGCTCATGTCATGAACATTTTTATTGCCTTCCTTACCAGCAGTAAGGTTAGCCATTTGGTAAAACAATCGGTAAATAAATGTTTCGTGTGCCTGAGGCATGGCCAGTTTCTGAATTGACAATTTCGCTAAGTAAATAGTTAACTGTAATGCTGTGTCCTCGAATTTCTCACAAAAGAGCGTGACAGAACGTTCATTCATAAGCAGCCTATATACGTTCCACTGTAGGGCACGGGCCTTCTCTCAGAGAGTATGGGCTTAATCACCACGCGTGCCCACCGCGGATTGGCGATTTGAAGCGCTGAGGTATACGAATAGCTCAGTCACACAGGTTTCCTCACGATGTTTTCCTTCACCGTTAGCGAGTGGTATTGCTATTATAACTTCAGACAGACGGACAGTGGAGTCTTAGCAATAGGGTCCCTTACCCTTTGGGTACGGAACCCTAAACATGCCTAGGCACAGGCCCGAGATACGAACCGGCGACCCCATCATGGTGAAGGTCTTCCCGCTGCCCGTCTGGCCGTAGGCGAAGACGCAAGCGTTGTAGCCCTCGAACGCACTGTCGATGACGTCCACGCCCAGGTCCGAGAACACCTGCAACACACCGAAAGTAAGGATAAACCTGCCTCAACATTAGATTGGAGTGAGGTTGTAATTATACCACAAAGGACAGAAATAATACTCACAAAAAAAAATTAACATTGATTTTAAAATAATAGGTGTTAAAGTATGAAATTGCCGTTTTATTGCAATAGGTTCTTTGAATTGACATAGAATCTTCATGGTTTGAGGTTTTCGAATGAAAACATCACGAAAGCGTTTAAACCAAAATCGCACGGTGCGTTCATTAGTAGACCCCTCTCCAAACGCAGCATTGATATTGCGGGCTGTTTCTGCCGCGTTAGTTCCGCGTCGGAACTCGTATTCAAAAATCACTCGAATTTTCGCAGTATCCATCTTTCTTGTCTAAATTGAATAACAAAAACAATTGAAAGTCGATATTCAAATGATTCACATTTTTTAAAAAAAGAACATCATAGAAACCATTTGAAAAAAGTTTCATTCGAAAACCTCAAACCATGAAGATTCTATGTCAATTCAAAGAACCTATTGCAATAAAACGGCAATTTCATACTTTAACCCCTAATACATTTTTTTCTTTTTATGTAGCCTACGATGTTTTCCTTCACAGTTAGCGAGTGGTATTGCTACTATAAAATTCACTAACGTACATGCATAAGCATAAGCAGCCTGTATACGTCACACTGTAGGGCACAGGCCTTCTCTCAGGAAGAGAGTGAGGGCTTAATCACCACGCGTGCCCACCGCGGTTTGGCGATTTCAAGCGCTGAGGTATATGAATAGCTCAGACACTCAGGTTTCCTCACGGTGTTTTCCTTCACCGTTAGCGAGTGGTATTGCTACTATAACTTCAGGTACATGCCCGCTCTGGGAATTGAACCTGGGTCTCCCGCTTCCGAGTCCAATGTTCTACCCACTAGGCTACCGCCGCGTTCCAGGAACATTTGTGTTCAAATAAACGGTTAGGTATTTGTTACGCGAGCAAGCAAACAACTAATGTACATAACTTAGAAAAAAAAAGTCATTTGTACATTCCGGGATTCGAACCCATGACCTCCCGAATGAAAAGCCGGCGTTCAACTGCACCGCGACCACCGCTTAAAGAAATATTATAAAATAAAAAATCAGACTGTTGAAAGTCTTTACACACGCGTTATCAATACTTTTTTTTGACCTCTCATTAGTCAAAATGGCTTCTACACGGTCACACAGAAACAAACATACATACGCGCGAAAATCACAACCACCCCTCCATTGCTTCCGCAGTCGGGTGAAGGCTGTAAGTGTTTCAATAAGCGATAAACAAATACCACTGTTGGCAACATTTTTTGTCAACACTGAACAGAGAGTATTGTAAATGTAGTGACTGCCAACCTCCAACGATAGAGATGCACTTTAAGAAGAAGTTTGCCAATATCTGCCTGCCTCGTTGATCTAGCAGTATCACGTCTAACTACCGTACCGAAGCTCGTGGGTTCGATTCCCACTGGGGGCATTTGGGATACATTCGCACACATGGCCTCAATCTGGGTGTTTTTCCGTGTTTGTGCTCAGACTCGGTGGAGCGATGATCTTCGCAGGGCGGCTGGCAAGAGCTGGATGAGAGTAGCCAAGGACCGTGCTCAGTGGCGTGCAATAGGAGAGGCCTATGCCCAGCAGTGGACAAGCATAGGCTGATGATGATGATGCCTGGTTACCATAGCAAAGGGTATCCTAGTTTAAGACCAGGACAAGTGATTGTGTGGACGTCATTTCTATATTTATCTATAGTAAGAACCCCTGATTCTGAGCAGAGGCGCATAATACCTGATCCTGGGCGGCGTAGTGGTTGTCGGCATGGTCGAACGACCAGTAGGAGTGGTCGAACGTGAAGTCCTTCGATTTCTCGCGCGCTGCATCGCTCTCTTTGTTATTCTGTGGAGCGAGACGAACATGGTCAAGGGTAATATAAAGAACATAAACTTACGCCTGTATCCTGGAGGGGTAGGCTGAGACCAACGACAAACCTTAATAAATAAATCTCGCCACGTACATTTTTTTATTTTGTAAATTTTGTGTTTCCTGTTTGTCTTTTATGTGTGCAATGAAGTGTAAATCTAAAGAATATTCCTCCAATTACGAAAAGTTTCCAGGGTTTCCTAGTTTGGGACCAGGACAAGTGATTGTATTGTGTGGAAGTTATTATTTATTTCCATGAGAAGTATGTTCATGTTGCAAGGTCGATCTTGACGTAATGCAATTCATCGCTGCAAACACATATCAGAACACACACATGTAATCTGTAACACGTTGTAACCTAGACACATGTAAACCGGCTGAATAAATATACAACAATGCAAGAGCGAAGCAAGCTCAATGAAAAAAACTAATATATAAAGATCTCGTGTCACAGTGTTTGTTATCGAACTCCTCCGAAACGGCTTTTTTTTGTGTATATTTAGTAGGTCTGAGAATAGGTCATAGGCTAATTAATATGGCGACCACTGCAAGACATAGGCCTCCTTCGTGGTTTTCATAATCATGAGTGGTTTTGCCATAATCGCCACATTTGGCAGGCGGGTTGGCGATCGCAGTATGCGGTTGGAATCTCTGGAAGACGCTGCTGCCCGTCTCCTGGTTGATTGCCTTAGTCGCATTCTAAGACATCCAGCGAAGGAAATGGAGTGACGCTGTTCTTAATCCGGCGCCACACGGAATAGTATCGGCATTTCGTTTGCCGAGTCATCATTCAGCCACAAGAAGTCCACTGTTGAACATAGGCCTCCTCCATGGATTTCCAAAAAGAGTTGGAAGAGGCTTGCATCCAGCGTCTTCCCGCCACTTGGATGAGGTCATCTGTCCATCTTGTGGCTGGTCGTCCCACGCTGCGCTTGCCGAGTCAACTAGTATTTAAATAAAACTTATCTCCTCGCACGCATGGTAACTACAGGTAAGCGCATACTCTCTCCCTGGGAGAAGGTTTGCTTATCGCTTCCCTACGGGCCTTAACTATACCTAAATTAGGGATGCAATATTTTTCCTCGTCTAAACCATTCTGTGGTGGGGTATCGTTGGATTGGTCGTTTGTATATTGTTAGTGTAGAAAAGCGATTTTTCGATTTAGAGATCAGTTTGCGAAATATTAAGCCTAAAATTTTTTATATAAGATTTTATGCCAAATTTGAGCTTTCTATTACTTGTCGTCTCTGTACTAGGTAAGCCGCGGACAGACACACAGACGGACGGACACGGCGAAACCATAAGGGTTCCTTGTGGACTAAGGAACCCTAAAAATGATTTGACGTTATCTCAATAACAGATAGTATACACCAGACCAAAGTACGCCATTACATTGTCACCAACCTGACGTACCTCGTTCGCTTAATATGCACAACTATTTTGCAATTCACCAATACATCCCCTATTTGCATACATACATACATAGACTCACGCCTGTATCCTAGAGGGATAGGCAGAGACCAAGGACTGCCACTTCCCACGATCCTAACAGATCACTTTCGCTTCCTCAACATTCATTCATTAGTCGTCGCATGCACGCACGATTTCGGGTACTTTTTATCCCCTATTTGCAAGGGATATCCCCTATCCTACTACTGGATGAAAGCCTTTTCTGGAAAGAGACAGAGAGGGAATCAACTGAAACACTCATATTTTCGTAGTGTGTTTTAAAAAATAACAAGTAGTCTGGTATTTACTATTTTGCAAACTTGAGTCACTTACAAATAGATACCATAGTCGGGGATCGAGCGGATGACCTTTCGTTTATGGAAACACCTGTCTACCTACTGTCGTATAGAACAGCAAATAACGCTAAATTATCGTGAAGACCCAGGCGAACTTACTTCGACCAAATAGGGGATGTAACTATTAGCAAAAGGCAAGATAAAGTACCCGAAACCGGCGTGCGTGCATGCAACGACTAATGAATGTTGTATAAGCGAAAGTGATCTGTCAGGATCGTGGCAAGTGGCTGTCCCTGGTCTCTGCCTACCCCTATGGGATACAGGCGTGATTTTAGGTATGTATGTGCACCTATGCAAAGAAGTGTGTTGATGATCATCTTCCTTATGTAATACATTTTAATGAGATAGTTTTTGTGCTAAAGTATGTGTGATCACTTTCATTTCGCATTTTTCACTGTCGTTTTTTACAAACGAATGGTGTCGACCTCAGATGCGGTTTAAATAGTCTGTGTTAAAAGAAAAGACGTAACCACAGATTGCTTGAACTGTCTCTTAGAACTGTTTTAGAGGATTCGTGTTTTTATAACTAATAATGTGCTAACTAAAATTACGTTAAGAAATCTCTGTAATATTAATATTATTACTAACACTATGGACTTGTTCCGAAATAAACATAATTGATTGATTGATAAATAAGACCGTTCATCATCATCATCAGCCTACGCTTGTCCACTGCTGGACATAGGCCTCACCTATTGCACGCCACTGAGCACGGTCCTCGGCTACTCTCATCCAGCTCTTGCCAGCCGCCCTGCGGAGATCATCGCTCCACCGAGTCTGAGGACGTCCTACACTACGTCTGCCGATCCGCGGTCTCCACTCAAGAACTCGTCCACCCCATCGGTTATTAGTTCTTCGGATGATATGGCCGGCCCACTGCCACGTCAGCATGCTAATTCGGTGACTTCGAAATAAGACTGTTAGATTTCTGTTATCACAATAACAGACTCTACAGGTTATATAAAATATATCGAGAATAAGAGACTAGAAAAATAAGGACTACGATGAGCTCACGCCATGAATACATTATCCCGAGTTAAAAGATTATGGTTCGTATTCTAATGTAATTAAACTGCTTATCGTGTGACTCCTTATGTTGTAGATATCCTGAGCTATATCAATTTGTATGCTGATTGTATGCCGTGCGAGTGAATTTTGACACCTGAATTAGACCTAAACTTGTAATAATGTTGCTAAATAATGAGAGAGGAGGGAGAGGCGGATTCTTTTTTTAGGGTTCCGTAGTCCGACAAGGAACCCTTATAGTTTCGCCATGTCCGTCTGTCTGTCTGTCTGTCCGTCCGCGGCCTAGCGCAAAGACAGGTGGTACTAGAAAGCTGTAATTTGGTGTGTGTATACATATTTATCACGCCGACAAAGTTAAACATTAAAATGTTGGAATTTTTTTTTTACTGTACCTCCCCTAACATGAAAAGTGGGGATGATTTTTTTTCTCGTCTACCCCATCATGTGTGGTATCGTTGGATTGGTCGTTGAAAAATATAGTGGGTGTAGAAAGACCATTTTTTGATTTAAGGTTCCGATTGCATATTGTCCGAGTAGGGTGTCCCCCCCCCCTCTCCTGGCTAAACGGTTGATGGTAGAAACGTGAAAAAATTCAGGGTAGTAGCACATATAATGAACTTGAAAGGAAAAGTATCACGGCTAAGTAGGCCTAACTAGTTAACGAGTAATAGGCAACCAACTTATAAAAGTAAAATTTCGTACAAAATCCATTGAAAATGACTTCGATGAAGTTGTTAGTTCTGTAAAGCAGAAAAAAACCCTGTTTCTACGGAACCCTACTTTGCGCGTGGCCCGACACGCGCTTGGCCGGTTTTTATTTTACTTAGCCACTTTTGTACCTATCCCAGTGCTGGGCTCTGCGCCTATATTACGCTTAAAAAAATCCTCAGCGGCTCAAATCGTCCAACTTGATTATACGAATGTAACTGTTGTCTTATTAGATAATATGTACTACAGTACTACAGGCCACAGTTTTGAAAGGCTAGTACTAGTGTTAATATTTTGTTTGTGTTGACTGTGTTTACACCTCGCATATTTGTAAGTTCTTTATTAGTTTAACAAAAGTAATAAAGGACTTTAAAAATCAATTAATCTTCCAACTGTCAAACCCCATACTAATTGCTATCGCAATTGTCAGGATTCCGGCAGGATACGATGCGCATAATTAGACCCAAGGCTTTCTCTACCCAACCTAAACTAAAAGTAGGGGAGGCCTTAGCCCAGCTGTGTGGACACAAAAGATGCGAAGTAAAAAAAATTGTACCTTTTGAGATAACATTTTAGTGGTCTGTCACCAGTTATTGATTCGAAGATAACTTTGATAGGGTTCGAGCACAGTGATAATTTGTTTACATTTGTGCAGTTGATTTTATTGAAGTGGTCAGTGGGTATTATTACATGTTTTCTTTAAAAGACTGGAATACATTTTTCACCTTTCCTGTCATCATTAGGTATCACATAAAACTGTAATAAGATACTCACCATATGCTAACTGTAAGCATTTACATAAAAAAAAGCAAGTTACTTACCAAATAGAGATCAAAGATTAGTAAGATTAAGATTAAAGCAATAAGATAGCATTAGTCTTTAGCTTTGTTAATTTTGTTGGAATCTAGGCCGCATGTGCCGCATAATAAGAGCTGGTGAGTTTAAGACGTCGTAAAACTTATCGCGTATTACATAAGTCTATGAATCATGCTGCATACTCGATTTGGTAAGAGGCTGTTGATTCCTTTTGCAAACAATATTGTGTGCCTAACAATGTCCTCTCTATACAGCAATATGACGAACTCTGTCTCATTCTTTCTGTTAATGTAATCTTTGTGTACAATAAAGAATATTCTATCTATCTATCTAATTAAGTAGAGCGGGAAGGTGCACAAGATAGCGCTTTGCCTAGCCAGCATACCAACTGTATGTTATGTATAAGGTGTGATAACAGGTCTGATAACAGGAAATCTGGGTCAATGGGTGAAACTATTCTCGGTGTTTGCCACTTAGCACTATTTGCCGCTTAGCACTATTTGCCACTTATTAACTACTTTTAGAGACTTCAAAAAAAGTAAACAACACACGCCCAGTTTCTCACACACTAACACTCTGCAAATCTACTGCTAACAACTGTCAGTATTATTTTTTGTATGCATTTTCTTTCGGGTGTTATTTCCTAGTTTGGGACCAACACTGATTGTGTTGCGTGGACATAATTAATTTTTATTTTAGCCTGACAGGCTCTACTGTTAACAGTAGATAAAAAGCGAGAAACGGGGACAGCATTTTACAATAACACTTTCGTAAGCACTACCTCTGTGGCACTACGCTTATTTTATTTTTGATTAAAATCAGTCATTCCATTTCCGCTCTAATATATGAGACCCATTTTCAAGGAGTGAAGTATGTACAAATAGATGTAAGTTTAAACTGTTTAAGCATAAAAATACAGATCTTTTTCTTTTATGAAATTCAGCAAAGCTGAATGTCTCATTTTCCAGCCTTATTTTTTATGTAGCCTCCAAAATATGGGTGTCCCACTGCAGAGCAAAGGCCTCCACCCCTTTCGAGGCTTAATCACAAAAATTGCCAAGAAAGAAGCCCATAAAAAAATAAGTGTGACTTATGACTCAAAAATTATACTCAAAAATTACCTTTGTAATATTATGTATCTGACCTTTCCACTATACCAAATAATGTCTACTGATCTTGTCCATTTCTTACCAACTAAATATTTAATAAACCTTACAAGTAGGCACAAATTAAGTAAATACACCTTACTCAAAATGCAGATATAATTGACCTACTACAACACAACACATGCTTAATTGAACTACTCCAGCAATTTGACTAATCAAACTAACTCATTTTTAGAAGCCCATAAGCGACATTCGTATCCATGTTGATCCGTGTGGCGCCGGATTAAGAATAGCGTCACTCCATTTCCTTCCTTGGATGTCGTAGAAGGTAAATGACCAGGAGACGGGTAGCAGCATCTTCCTGAGATTCCAACTGCATACTGCGATCGCCAACCCGCCTGCCAAGCGTGGCGATTATGGCAAAACCCCTCATGGTTATGAAAACCACGAGGGAGGCCTGTGCCCTGCAGTGGGCGACAAATGGCTGATGATGATGATGATAAGCGACATTCCAGCTCCTGAACAATAGGCAGAATAATTAGTAAATGTGTTGCTAAATAAACTCACTTTCACTGGCAGTAGCCTGGTTTTCTTGCCCTCCATTTGGACAATCAGTTTTGCATTCATGTCCTTCTCTCTGCAACAAACATGAATTATTTATTACAAACTAAACACCAGTGTCATGCCTGTGTCTTCCTTCATGCCACTGCCAAGGCCCCAAAAGGCCATGGGGTGCAGTTTGTAGACTGTTAGGTATACAGGGTTTGTTATTTTTTCTGCAGCTCTCGACCATTACTGTCTTTGCAGTTCAAAACTTTTTCAAATTACTGTCTTCACTCAAGCAGACTTCAGCTCCTGGAAGGTGTGAAGTTTGGTTGTACAATTTTATTTCCCACTGTACTTTCGGCCTCACCTATGCTTTTCCAGTCGCTTCGGAGGATAAACATGGGTATGGAAAATCTTTTAACATAGTAATAACAAAATATTGTTATAATCATGTTATGAAATAATTATTAAGCACAATTGGATATTTTTCCATTTTTTGTCAAAAACTAGATGACATTTATATTGCATTTCTTCATAATACAGTTTTATCCTTACTGTTATCCATATTTGTGTTATTCTGGATCTTAGCTAAGCCCATCCTATAAGTTCATAAGACAGAGCTGAGTGGAAGAAAGGTGTGCTTAAGATGAATATTATTTATTTATTTCAGATGAAACATCAATAGCTAAGACATAAGGATAAGAACAAACTTTATTTGACAACATGCCAGTACAAACATTACACAGTAGATACATAGTAAACAAAAAGTACCAACAATAGGTTAATTTTAGAATTTGTTAAACCAGAATTTAAGATAAGGTAAGATAAGATTCTTATCTTATAAGAATATTCTTTATTGTACCAGGAAAACACGAATATAAAATATTTACAAATTATTAAGTATTTTTTACAACAAGAAGTTGTTTTGTTTACTATACCTATATCAAGTTGAGAATACATGATTCTCTTACTTCATTCCATGTTAGTAAATATCTGCACCTTAGGTGAGAGATTCTAAAGTTCTTCCTTCAATTAGATTCCCATTTGGGTGAAAGGCTTTTGCAACAATTTTCCGCTTTGTTCGCCTCAAATCGACGGGCAGGTACAGTTTGTGCTCCAAATGCAACTGAACCGTGAAAGTCATTGTCATAGAACATGACATCATGGTTTTTTTGCACTTTGTAGCTTCTTTTGAACCATACACCTGTTGTGTTACTTGGAACGCGAAGTCCATTATATAGAGCGAATGAAATAGCCGCATAGTGCTACAAAAATAGCATAATGCGAACCATAATCGAGATAATAACGACGTGATTTTGCAAAACAGCTTGTCTACAGAAAACAGTGGCTATAGGAAAACAAAAGGAAATTGGGTTGTTGAAAGGTGTAGGGATGAAACATACCTTTGATTGAATGGGCGAACCCTTACAGCCACTTTTACAGAGGCCATTGTCACTCATTATATTATAAATTGTTAGTAAATTATTACTTTATCAGAAACCACACAAATACGACATACACATTGGTTGACATTTTTGACATTTTTATTTTTTTATGATTTCGAGCAGCGCGTTGCGTTCCCAAATCATCTCATAGTGTCCCCATCTAGCCAAAAAGGCCCCATCACATTAAAAAGGGTTGCGTTTAGCGCGGCATGTGTGCTCAATCGCTAAAGATTCTCAAGCTCAAGATATCAAGCTTCTCCCTGGTGATCGATTCCACAAGGCATTAAATGAATATTATCTACTTATTATACAATCTGAACGAATATTATGAAAATTGCAAATAAATTACCTATGTTTTTACAGATTTAGATTTAGATTTTTTTTTTTTTTTTTTTTATTTTTAATTAAGCACAGTGACAAAGTTATACAATATATTCCCTTCTGCCAAACTGTATTGCAGTTTAACGGCAGACACTCTCAGTAAATAATAATATGTTGAGATACAAATTGTAAGTTCACAAAAATGTTAATATGTAGGTAGTCTAATAATAAGTTGTACAGTGCGACGGCATTCCGGCTCGGATAAAGATAAAGGTTTATATGGATTTTAAGATCCGAAATAAACGATTTATAATAATAATACTGATTATTGATTTAATGCTGAAATTTTACTAATTTATTATTTAATGAGCTATTAATTATTGCACCTAATGTTATTATTATTTGTTATATTTATTCTAAATTATGAAATTATCAAATTGCTATGCCACTATCAGTAAAATTACACTTGTACCATAATTTTTATACACATCATTATTATACTGCATGGGAATGGAAACCGTTCTCTCTCTTCAAAAAAGAGGTCGATATAGAGAGAACGAGACATACTGAATGAATGACGCGCTAAAAATTTTGTAGTCTGAACGGACCTAAATCATACTTTTTTTGCTTATTGCAACACCATCTAGCAACTGTCTGTCATCTGTCTTGTCTGTCGTTCGTTGCCAGTATTTGAGAGGTTAGAATTTCCAAGTAACTTTGTTCTAAATTCACGAGTTATCTCGGTAAATTCCTTTTATTTTATCAACGATTCTTACGAAGATCATACAATCTATCTCCCTGCCCAGAACTGTATAGAAAAACGTCGAGTTTCTCTGTAAAAAATACATCTATATTGAGCTCAGAATCATTACATAATTTCCCAGAGGTAACATAATTCTCCCGTATCCACTTCGCAGAAATACCGCCACCATGTCGGAGACTCCTTCTCGCCCGATGAAGTTCCCTTACACGCTGTCGGCGAAATTCGCCCAGTTCCCCATGAAGTACTACATCCAGAATCAGTGGGTCTGGCGCTACTGGATGGTTGGCATTGCAGTCTCCCTGCCCGTCTTCTACAAGATCCACAAGCTTTGTAAGTAAACTGGTTTAACTATACAAATACTTGTAGTTGATAAACAGACTATGTGGAATGAACTGATCATAATGGTCCTTATTAAATAAATGGAAGTAGGTAGTTTTAATAACGCTTACTGTGTGTTTTTGTCCAGAGGAACCTGGTTTTTCACATAAAAACAGAACTGGGTAGATGTTCTATGTCATGCTTTTCTCAATGTTACACTAAAAACCAAACATTGGCAACAATATTGTAATATGTATTTTCCATTGTAACTTTTGTACTGTTATATGACAATAGAATTTCATAGATAGGGCTGGTGATAAAAAAGCTGTTCTTCAATTTTTTTTTTTAAACATGTCCTCTGCACATTAGTTTTTTAATGATTTGAGCACTGGTCTATAGCTAAGTGTGATATGATTCGCTGCTGTCCAGGCTTGGAGGACTCAAAGGACAACTTAGGTTGCACTCATTTAGTTAGCCAATGGCTATTGACCACATTTGCCAATGTCATACAAAATCAAGTGATAAGAAGTGCCTAATGAATCAATGCTTCCTTAGTAGCAGACTCAGTTGGTACCTTGTTGCGGTCAAACAGTACAAACATTGGCCTAACAATATTGTAGGCTCACCCACTGTTGGGTAAGAATGTTTTAGCCATTCTTGCAGTTTGCCTTGTGTATGCTAAAACACAAAAAAAAATCCCAACAATAAATGCTACCAAGGTACAGCCTTTCATTTCTTTCTGATACTGTATTTTAGTTTTAATTAAATTAATAAATTTTAGTTAAAGTAAATCGTTTTATCCGTTTATTTCGTATGCCTAGCAGTTAATTTCTTGCACCACCTGTGGTTGACTGGTAGAAAATGCTTATAGCATTAATTCCGCCACATTGCCATTGTATTTTTACTTATGTGCAATAAACGAATAATAATAATATTGTCATCTCTCCAGCCAACTCCCCCGAGAATGTGGCGCAGTGGGCTGAGAACAGGAAGAAGGAAGCAGCAGCACACCACTAACTTTAGAAGATATTTAATTACAGTTGGGTCAAATATACTGGTGTAATAAACTGTTTATTGTGTAAGAATCGTGTGAAATAAATCATGTCTTAGTTACTATCACTGTGTTCTTATTTAAGGAAAGAATAAGAGGGAAAACACATGTTTAACTGCCCCTTAAAATAGGAGGTTTTCTAACTCTGCTCTCTGCCTACCCCTCCAGGATACAGATGTGAGTTTATATGAATTACGACTTTCTTTTTCTAATCTTATGTAATATGCCTAGGACCGGAATAAAATTATTTTATTTATGCATTTAGTACACAATTGTATGCTATTTGTCCCCGACAAATACGTACGCACGGGGCGGCGCCGGCACCAGCTGTCCGCGGAGCTCTCGCTGCGCACGCGATTCGCTAATAATGCGCCCACGACCAGGGCCCTCGCTCTGCTCAACGAGTTTGTTACCGAAGTCCAACATGTTGATATCTTTGTTGACTCCATGTATAATATTGTTGTACATTTAAGATTACACTTATGTAATTAGTATAGTGTACTTACAATAGTTATAACAACAGTAAGAGCGTTTTGGGCAACTGTAAGTTCTAATGGTATAATAAATCAATAAGTCAAAACCTCAGAACACAAAAAGAAGGAGAAGTGCCATATGGGCGTGGCACTGTCGCTCAACGTTAGCCCGGTTGGGCTAACCTCGGCGAAACTTTTAAATATGGCCGTCAATCGCCTCGCGCCCGCTATCGCCGTAACATATGTGAAAAATGCCTGATTACCTACAGAAATCGCAGTGATACATGCTATTCAAATAACAGTGCAGTGTGTTTTCACCGGTAAGCCTATTTTACTCACTATATCCATCTTTAAACTACGAAAAATCATAATTATAATAATTTTCCTGTGCAATATGCATTCCAGTACTAAGAACATAAATGAGACGTATTTATATCGTCGGGTTTACTCCACTGCTGTTTTTATATAGAATTTTCGTGGAGGTTTTCTAACATGGAAAAGCAAGCCCGCAATGGACCGTCTCGCGAAACTGACTATTGTTCTATGCGATGAATTGCGATGTTTCGTGGTACGGCCGCATGTATTTGCCGTGAACTGTCAAAGTCACAGTAGGTGTCAGCGGAAGTCATAGTGATGGGGTAGTTGCTATCTTTCCAGACTGATTAAGTATCGATACTTCGTCGCATTTACACTCGTTCGTCCAGACTTCCAAAATTACTAGAACCAATTATATTGTACGACTAGGTAGCTATTGTCCGCGACTCCGTCCGCGTGAACTTCAGTTGCTAAGGGAGCTTCTACTTTAGTGGCAGATTTTGTCGTAATATAAACAGGCTTAGTTTTCACCACGTATTTCAAAAAGTTTTTAATAAAGATTTAATTTCAGGTCTCCCAAAGACCCTAATAGGAAGGATAAATGGATTGAAACTACAGGGAGATTGCTTAACTGGCTTCCTCTCAAATCAAATACCTGTTGCTCCATCCATTTTACGGAGAAATGTTTCCAGATGCTAAAGAGTGGAAAAAATATTAACGTGGGCAGGTCCTGATTTGAAAATACCAGTAATAAGGAGTTCCATAAATGTCGAGGTACCAATATACCTAAAATCACAGCATAATTATATTTTACATGGTGTGGAATATTCGATTGTTACTTTATTCTGAGTCTCTAGTTCAGGTGACAATGGACGCAACGACGCATAACTCTGCAAAAGAAAGTGTTTCTAAAGAAACAAGTCAGGTGATGTGGTTATGGTACTAAATAATATTCTTATACTCTTTTATGAGCCTAAAATTCGATTAATTTAAAATAAAGTAAATGAGGTGTTTTCAATAATTTAATAATTTATTTACTATTTTAGATCCGTATTAGAAAGTTTCGGATATTGTTACTCTTGAAACATGCGTTCCTGAAGAAATAACAGGTGACCAGGTAATGTTTTTAATAATTTCATAATTTATTTACTATTTTAGATCCCCTTGGAAGTAACGGATATTTTTTTGTCGAAAAATGCTGCGAATGTCAAAGACCCCTGTAAATAATTGTCAGACATAGAGGAATGTCCATTCGATTGAACACATAATTTATCGGTCATAGCGCCGCCACAGACTAGAAAATCGAAAAATCATATGAACAAAGTTGAAAATATAACATCGAGTTTTCAAAAGTCGTAAACCAAAGTTGTTGTAAATGACTTACTTTAATTGACGTGTTTCAGGAATTGTGTTAACTTAAAAATGGCCCTGTATAAATAAAAAAATATTAGATTTTTTACAAATGCATACTTTTTGTATTTTAGATACAGCAACGAGTTGCCGAAGGCCCAGAAACTGGTAGATTTATGTCGATTGAAGAAAAACCTCGAAAAAAGAAATCACGCAAGACATTGAACAATGTCAACAAGTGACAAGTTCTAAATAAATATTTACCTTTTAAGGGAACAGTAAAATATTCATTGCAGGATCTCAGTCGGATGATGATGTTATCTTTTTAATGTAAATGTGTTTCGAAAGTTTGTTTAAGTTTATGTTTCACAAGTTTCTTTTGGCCAGTTTCTGAATTGAGAATTTCGCTAAGTAAATGGTTAACTGTAGTACTGTCTCTTCGAATTTTTCACAAAAGAGCGTAACAGAACGTTACTTATGTTTTTACTTAGTGAAATTCTCAATTCAGAAACCGGCCCTTTGAGTTCTCACTACCTAATGTATTTTTCACAAGTTAATAAAAATATTATTTATGTGATATTATTGAGAATGTTTTTTATGTACCCATCACAGTTGTCACCCACCAAGGCAATGAAAATTTTAATCCAAACTCAGAAACATCTACAGTCACTGCTCATTAATTAAAATAAAATAAATAAAAAGAACTTTATTCAAAAGTAACAAATTTGCTTCTTAACATAAGAGTAATTTAATTTAACACACGAGTTAAAATAAGTAGTTCTAGATTTTTTAAGGTGTGCGCTATACAAAAACGCGCATAAGGTGAAGGCAAGGCGCAGGCATCTTGCCGCTTCAAACAAAAATTACGCAGGCGATATGTTTTGAATTATATTCAAGCGGCGCGGCACAGCCAACGTCGTTTCGTCGCCTTGCATACCTATATTTTGTAGGTAACTCAGCGAATGTTCTCTAAACTTTGTCATTTAGAATAATAAATTGTATGATTAGAATTTACGATGAAACGGAATTCACGAATTATACGATAGGTAGGTATGAACAAAACTGACATATTTAGGAATTAACACATTGTTAGGCAAAGCCTGTAAAAATAAAAGCTTAGGCAGCCTTTTGCAAAGGATTACTACAACGAAATAAAGTAGTTACAGACTACGCGACGTAGAGAAATAATTAGTTACTATTTAGGTATAATTGGCAAGAAAAAAATCGACATAATGTACAAAAAGTTTTTGTACGATGTACGATTTTTTTTAAGTATAATCGATAATGTACTTTTTCGTCCCCATCACTAATGTTGTGCTGCTCTTCTCATTGGCTGTTTCATTTGTGTAAACAGCGAATAGTAAGCCGGTTGTTTATGTTGTAATCAAATAGAGATTATGAGGACAATGTAGCTGTGTGAGTAAGTGGCGACATCGGTTTTCTAGCAAACGGGCCATTATAACACTTCTCCTTATTTTTGTGTTCTGAGGTCAAAACAGAATAAAAAAACCACCATTCAGTCTAAAAACTTAGCTTTATTAACTTAACCTTACTCCCGTCTCGTCACACTACTCCCAAATACTATCATGTAGATGCGGTTGGTCAAACAGCAGCTTGCGGGGCGGCGGGAGCTGCGTGTTCTGGTGGTGATGCAGCAGCTGTAGGGCGCCGGTGCCGATGGCGGCCGGCACGCCCAGGATTATGGACTCGGAGACGCCCTCGATGCGGTCACATTGACCGTAGTAGGCCGCGTCGAACAGGTGGTCGGCTGTCTTCTCGAACTGTGGGGCAAGACAGATTGGTCTTAAGTTTCCGAATGGCACTTTGATACTTTGCAAGAACGTGCTATTTGTTTTTCGGGTAACTGACGAAATAGGAAAGACTCAGAACGTGGGTGGACGGAGATCGTGGATGCTTTAAAATGTCTCGCTGATAGCTGAAAGGTTAACTCTAGCACACGAGAGATACTGCTGCCCATCCTAAGTCGCTTCTTACGACACTCAAGGGATGAGTCGGGACGTTCATGTTCTTATACCGAGAACCACACCGCGGAACCACCTTGCATTCCCAAATTTAGGTAACATCGGGAAAAAAAGCGGGTGATGCCAAGCACCTCCCCTTGAGGTCTACACCGGCCAACCTACACACTTACACTGGTCAAGTTAAGCACGGTCTCCTTCATCTTTGCGAAGCCATCGCGTGGGATGCCGTGAACCTGGATCTAGGATCTCGCTGGTGACCGAAGATTTGGCTGCTATGGGCTCTTTCTTAACACTAGCAAGTTTGAACTTATACTTGCACTAGTCACGACAAGGTCTTGCTAACACTAGCTGCCTTGAAATCTAACTTAAAATCAAAGGAATATGAACTAACTTATATAGGCCATTTATCTATTTTGAACCCCTTACACTATCCAATTTGAACATTTTATTACACTATTCTCCTTCCTGTGCATCTCCACTAGTGGAAGTTGGTCAGCTCCCCATATCCTTCTTCATTTCTTGCCAGGTCCTCAACGCGGGCTCCATCCATTCCCTGATGTTTATGAGACACGACTTCCTTTTCTTTATTATTAATCAGTGTCTGCCCCGAGGCTCTGCAGAACGGCTTGCGGGATCTGATGGAGGCATCACCCGGCGCAATTGCAGTGGCACGGTTTTGGGAGCGAGATGTCTGAGGAGGACTCGACGCTTTTGACACGAAACAAGACGAACTTATCAATTGTAGCTTTATGAAATTGGGCCCATGTGTAACTGGCCTACCCTTTTGGAAACTTACGCTGGCCAAGTTGAGCACGGACTCCTTCATTCTGGCGAGGCCGTAGCGGGTGATGCCGAGGACCTCCCCGCGCGCGGTCATCTGCCCGGCCAGCAGCTCCACGTGGCGGCGGTCCACCGACATGCCGTGCCCCTCCATCACGGCCTGGATCTCGGTGATGATAGTGGACTTGGCCGCCTCGATGCCCAGCGTCTGGTACACCTGACAGGGGGAATTAAAGGTCATTGTAACGAGATATCACTACAAAATATCGGATCGGCGTATTTGGGAGCTGTTCATTTATTACACAAGACCATAGGATGGGGACGAAATAAGACTCATTATGTCTTACCAATGGCAGTTTTACTTTCTCCCCATATATGAAAAACTAATTTGTTCGAACAAATTGCTACAAAAAAACTTGCCTTGGCAATGTGCTAAGAATGTGAGCCCTCAATACAATTTTTCTGATAGGTCTGAGGTCTTTACACTCGGTAGACCCCGAATTACTTGACGCAATTTAGGGGAGGCAGTTCTGTCAGGTATTACAGCCCTGTTACGACAAGGAGTAACGTTTGGCGTTACCTCTCGCAAGTTTAAGATTTTTTGTGACGTCAGTCTAAGTACAATAGGATCGAAATAGAGAAAGGAGGGACTTACCTCAAGAATGTTATTCGAATAAGTCTTATTTCCGTTCACTCCATACGTTGCCATCACGTCTCGGAGGCCGTCACCTTCCACGCACAGTTTGTATCTGAAACCATGGATGAACATTAGAAAACCTTTTCTATTACTTTATTTTCATAGCATGCCGGCAGCTGCCGCGTTATGTTGAGGCATCCCTGCTTGGTGTTTTTCATGCTTGGCTTTTTATACCGGCTTAGAAAAAACATTGCTGGCACGATTCAGGAAGGTCAGCGAAGTCAGGCGGACTTCAGCGCCCTGATCGTCAGCCGAGATGACATATCCCCTCCTTGTTTAGTCTTCCGTGCAAGACTTCAGAAAGACAATTTACAGGCAGCGATCACGGTTCTCAACTAGAACTGGTTTTAAGGTTATACCTACTACCCTTAAAAAAGCAACATTCAGGCACATACATTGCTTCTGGCCCCACACTAGGATATCCTAGCAAGGTTGAGCAATCCTCCCTGCTTGGTCCCTTCTGAGCTTGACCAGCTCCTAAGACCTTTAGCGTGAAGAGACCACGTCCCTCAACTGCGACCGGTCCTATATTGTATTTATACTAGCACAGAAAAAACTTCGTTAGCGCGATGCAGGAATGCCCACCTGACTTCAGCGCCATGGTCATTCGCAGCGATGACAGCGCGCGTGACTCGAGGCAGGCCTTTGACGATGACAGTCGGCAGCTGCCTCGCCAACTGCTGCAGCGCCAGGTTCAGCCAGCCTCCGTGCTTGGTCCCTTCCGTGGTCACCTTGATGGCACACTCGGAGACCGCGCTCACGTTGGACGGCTTGAGTTTAATTTTTGAGGTCAGGATTCTGTTAAAACATGTGAATGAATGAAGAAATACATGAATGACTCTTTATTGTAGACTAAAAACGGAAAAGATAAAAGATGGCGCCGAGTTCTGGACTGAACTTTTATAACTCATTTCCCGTTGAGTCCAGCAGTCCGACACTTATGGAACTCATTTCCCGCTGACTAAATCAGTCCAGCAGTTATGGAACTCATTTCCCGCTGATTATATCAGTCCAGAAATCAAAAGAGTGGCTATCAAAATTCTGGACGTCTCCTTACTGGTCCTGAGTGTCAACAAACTAGGATCGAAACTGACTCTCAAAGCCAAAGCAAAATCGATGTGAAGCATTGGATCGTAGAAAGTGGGCAAAACATGGAAAGTGCGTATCTGTACCCAGCAATGGTTGTCAACGGGCTGATGATGATGAAGAAACTCACGAGTACACGATGGAGTCAACGTTGACTTCTAGAGACAGCAGTCTGATCCGCTCAGCGTCTAATCTGATGAGCAGGAAACACTCCCGCGGCAAGTACACCTCCTCGATGTAGGACGTTATCTGTGAAACAAAATAAAGGACATTAAAGATAAGTTATCGAAGGGATTCTACACATGTACGACAACGACTCGTATTTAACACACTGATCTCCCGGGATGGGATTTACCAATTCACACATATTTGGCTGAGAGCCGTGGGTGCGAAAGGCAAGAGACCGTGAAAGATGGCGTGACGGGGAAAAGATCTATGCCTACCCAGCAGTGGGCAGAGGTGGACTGATGACTTCATACACTCAAGAGAGTGAGTGTAGCTTTCTCCAGCGATACAGTTACATGGCGTAGACATACTGTTTGCGCCCCATGCCATAGTTTGGAACCTTTCTTCTTCATCGTCTCTTCCACATGACTAAGGATCGCGATCATGTAGGGGTCGCTAGTTTCCACAGCGACCGGTTTTCCGCAAAGTGGACCGCCTGGTACACGCCGCCATCGGCTCCAGTCTTTAAAAGCTACAGTCACTCTACCATCGCTTCTAAAAGAGGGAGACATTCTCACCTCTCCAATAGTAGTTTTTTCCAACCGCCCCTTGACCCGCGAATTCCTGGTCATTCGGCTTAATTAGCTCAGCGGTGATGACGGACATAGAAATATTGCTAAAACCGTGATCGAATTACAGTTTAGAAGCGATAAGGGGAAACCTTATCTATCTGGACGACCTCGTGGCGCAGCGGTAGTGCATCTGCATACCATGCGAGAGGTCCCGGGTTCGAATCCCGGCTGGGGAAAAAAAACAGGTCTTGGATGTCTACATGTTTGTGATGTCGTTGTTTCTGGTTCCCACGACACAGGGTATCCTAGTGTGGGGCCAGAAGCAATGTATGTGCCTGTATGTAAATGTTTATGTTTATGTTATATATCCTCACCTCCCCAAGGGTAGTTTTCTCCAACCGGCCCTTGACGCGGCGCGCGAATTCCTGGTCATACGGCTTTATGAGCTCAGCGGTGATGATGGGCGTGGAGATGTTGCGGGAGGCGTTGATGATCTCCTTGACGCGCGGCACGCCCTGCGTGATGTTCATGGACGCGACGCCGGCGAAGTGGAACGTCTTCAGCGTCATCTGGGTACCCGGCTCGCCGATACTCTGTGGGGCGGGGCCGGGTTTGTAGACATTTTTTTATTTTAAATAACGTTAATTCTCGTACCAACTATTCTATTATTCTCGATACTAAATTACTACTCGTAATTATAGTACTAATTATACTTAATTAGTAATTAATCGTATTTAATTTTTTTAAACAATCCGATACACTGTTTAAGGCATATGTTGTTCGGAATATAAAGTTATGATGCATAGAAATAGGTCATTTTTAACCGACATCAAAAAAGGAGGAGGTTGTCAAATCTGAACAGACTTCGACAATACGGTATTTGACACGATCAACAATAAATGATTTCATATGCTCGATTAAAACAAGAATTACAAAATATCTCGGAAAATGTATCTCTTTTAGTCAATTACGAGTTATTACAATTCTAAATAGATTAAACATAAGAGTGCTCTGAAATGTGACGTCATTAGCAAGTTTTCACACAAAATTCCGTTTTAAAAGTAACTCATTTGATATTTTGTCAAATACCCAATTCTTTTTTTGTTCGAATAGATATAATGTGCCATTGGTCCCATTTTAATTTGGTGAAGATCTGATGAAAAGATGGAAGACTTTCAGAGATGGAGAACGGAACTCAAAATCAAAATCAATTTTTTTTATTCAAAGTAGCACAGAAACTGCGACTTAATGAACGTTACAAGTTAAACTAGGTGTCCATTTCAAAATCTAGATCATTTTGGAGAAAAAATGGACAAAAAAACTCCAAACTTAGTCTTTTCAAGTCCTTTATAATACTTTATTTCCTTTATATAACTTTGTTTTCTAAGTAAAGCACATTTTGTGAAGTTATAGTAGCATTACCACCCGCTAACAGTGAAGGAAAATATTCACATCCCTCAGCGCTTGAAATCGCCAATCCGCGGTGGGCACGCGTGGTGATTAAACCCGTACTCTCTCTCTGAGAGAAGGCCTGTGCCCTACAGTGGGACGTATATAGGCTGCTCATGAAGAGGACTTTATTGAAATTGAATGTAACTTTCTCTGTTACCTGCGCAGCCAGCGCCCCGACGGCCGTCCCCGGCTCTATGACGCTGCGCTGGCACTTGTCGTGGCAGACGCGCACAAAGCGCACCAGTTGGGTGAGCGTGAGCCGCTCCAGCTGGTGCGCTATGGGGCCGCACTGCGCGTACTTGGCGCGCAGTGTGCGCACTTTTTCCGCCACCGTCTGGAGGAAGGCCCTGGAGGGCGCAAATATACGTAAATGCTTGTGGGGACTTAACATTTTAGGTGGGGAATATTTTAAACCGGCGCATATGGTTTTTGTGAGACGGTGGTAGCGGAGCCGTAGAGCGCCGGCCTCACATTCGGGAGGTCGTGGGTTCGAATCCTGGCATGCACCGATGACTTTGTTTTCTAAGTAATACGTACATTTGTGAAGTTGTAGTAGCATTATCACTCGCTATTGGCGAAGGAAACCATCGTGAGGAAACCTGTGTGTCTGAGGTGTCCACGTACGTCAGCGCTTGAAATTGTCCATCCGCGGTGAGCACGGGTGGTGATTAAGCCCATACTCTCTCTCCGAGAGAAAGCCTGTGCCCTACAGTGGGAAATATACAGGGTACTTTGATATCATACTCATTTAGCACACTTTGCTGGAGGGAGCGGTCTAGGTTCTATCTGCGTACTAGTAGGCACAATGTGCTTCTTTTCTTTACAACATCACGACAAGTCATTTTTCGTTATCGTAATGACACCGCAGGTATAACTCAGTAGAGTCCAAAATGTAACAATGAATACAATGATTCACTTACAGAATCTCCTTCTTAAATTCCTCGGAGCAGGTCTTGAAGTCGTCCAAAGCCAGAGTTTCTTCGGCAGCCGCTATGATGCCGTCACCGTCCAGGGACTCTTCATCTCTAAAAGGAAATTACATCATAACTATCATAAATTTACGTCTGCAGAAATGCCATGACTTGAAGAGGGAAACATGGTAAAACTAGGTGATATTTTGAACGCCTGATAAAAGTTTATAGCAAAGTAGCTGATCATCACCATCATCATAATTGTCAGTATCAAATTCGGTTCATTGTTTATCGAGACAAATGCTCTGCAAGTGAGTCTGCCCATAGTAAGCAACTGCGTATTATATTGTAATACTTGAAACTGTACGGCGTCGGGAAATCGGGCCAGCAATGGTCCCGTCAACAGCGTGCGGTCCTTGCACGGGACGGCCTTTGTCCTTATCCTCTATGTATGTAGGTGGTGTCTAATCCGCTGCATCTACTTTCGTATAGTTACGCACACGCACACGCACACACACACACACACACACACACACACACACACACACACACACAATGCATGTTAGTTTTATAATATTAAGCAAACTTTTATATTCACTCGAGTTCAGTTCTTTCGCTTGTCCAGTTATTTGCTTCATTTTGTAGTGGTAAGTTCATAATAAACGGATTCGTTAGACTAGACAGAGTAAAACCTAGCAACAAGCTTATTTAATGAATGACTAACTGTTGAGTCTTTTAGAAAGACGCCGGGCGGGTGACGCTTGTTTATAAGTTAGTAGGTTGTGTTACAGGGACAAAAAAATGTTTTAATATATCGACAGGCGCCAACAGCATTAGTGAGATGATAGTTTTTCCTACTTTTGTAAGAAGTGTTATTTTGGCTTTTAAAGTTGTTGGTGGCTATCACGGAATCATATTATTTAGGCTTTGATGTATAAGTTTAAGATGATTTGAGAAAAGATGGTCAGAGTGGAGTTTTTTTTCCCGCTGCCTCTTTCTCCACTACAAATACGGCCCGAAGGCAGCAGCTAACATAGTACGTTGACATTCAGCAAACAGAATGTAAATTCTTTACGTTGAAATAGTTTCTAGGAGTTCTAGGACCTCACTTGGCCGCGCGCTGGGCCCGTACCGAGTGCAGGTACAAATTAACATTACAAACGCCTGATAAAAAATAATAGCAAAGTGGCTGCCTGGGTGAAAGAGCTGTAATATATCGACAGGCGCTAACAATATTAGAGCGATAACTTTTAGGAATAGTGTTGGCTTACCGGGCCTGGCACTGCGCCCGCACGGCGTGCAGCACCCGCGCCAGGTCGACGGGCCGGCCCTTGGCCTCCATGTAGGTGGGGTCGAGCCCGTCGCTGCCGTAGCGGAACTGCACCACCTCGCCCGTCGCCGTGCGGACCGTCATGTCGTACTGGAGCACCAGGTCTTCCAGCGACTGCCGGACGGTGCCATCATTACTGTTGAGGCTGTCGTTACGTCGAGCGTGCCGTCTCGCTCGCGCAGTATAACATGCCATCAAAAACATTACTCGTAAAAAAAAACAAGTTTCGCAACGCAGTTCTTCTACCGTGAAAAGTTGTGAGATCCATGTAATACCGAGTCGGTTAATTTATTCAGTCCCTACTTAAGGGTCCTTCTGTCTTAAGTTATTACTTAGTTAGCTTACCTAACAACATCTTTTAGTGACCATACCAATAATAAATCTTTTATGTTTCAAATAAATAGATTGACTAGCTTTATCCACAACGAAGTTATAGGGGGTCGAAAATGGCCTGAACTGCTTCGAGAAAGGGATAGTACAGTCGTGCAGCTTTTTTGCTCGACTTGGCGGGGGCACCACCATGACCCCAGATTTTTTAAAATGTAATAAAATTATTACACTTTTGATAATTGAGGTCTGAGGGTTTGCTAAATAATAACATTACGGACATCCAAGACGTCATATTTTATTACCCTTTACCTAGTTTTTGATTTGAAAAAATTTTCTTTATTATAAACAACTGATAAGAAAACAAAAATGGGCTAAAAATTTCCGTAATATCTATCAAACCCTCAAACCACATTTATCAAAAGTTTATTTTGATTATTTTACCACAATCACCGGAAATGTTACATCGTGCGGGCGACGTGACAGCAGCCATATGAATTGTCCATATTATTATAGCGAACAATCGTCGGTCGATGGGGTGCAAATGCTCTCGAGTGCAGAACACGAACTGGCCAACGCAGGGCAAACCACCCGCCAGCTCCCCGGTCTGACAAATCGCTGGCAGCGGCTGGATGAGGGTGGCCGGGGACGGAAAGAAGTGGGGGAGGCCCACGTCCAGCAGCGGACGAAACCGGGACCATTGATGGATTTTAAATTGTGTCTCAAATACCAGGTGTAGTCACACCTGATAGATACTTTTTGTGATAAACACTGATCTCTAAGGTTCTGCAAAAACGTAAGATAAGGTTCATTTGTCAAATTATTTCAGCATATTGTGCCACTGAGGCGTACAAATATTGGTGGAAATAGTCGAAGGTTTATCACTGTTATAGAATACCAAAGCTTGTAGACTAATCCAACATCTTGGGGTGGACATTCTGGGGTATGGACGGCCCACTCGGTGCTGTCAACGCCAATGGCCTCAGTCTGGGTGTATTTCCATGTTTGTTATGTCCTTGACCAGTTACCATAGCACAGGGCATCTTAGGGACTATTGTTGTGTTTATTTTATTTTTATTAAGTGTACAAAACAGAATACAGTCCATTGTTTTACAAAATTAATTTAGAAATAAAATGTTTGTGTTCTGGACTGTAGTCCAAGGCATGTAAACATAGAGGTTTGCCACAATGGGAGTGGGATTATGCAGTTCTTAATCTAAAACATAAAACTTAAAGTAGGTAATTTAGAACTAAAGGAGCCGTAATTAATTAAGGGCTTAAGCGTTGGACGAAGACGGGTCAGATAAAACTGATAATTTTGATGTGTGGAAGTTATTATTGTCGGAGTTTCCTTTTGTCCACTTTTTCTCCAAAAAATTGTTAAAATTTTTCGTGGACACCTACTCTGAAAAAAAATACAAATACTAGTTTACCTTGTAACAGTCGCGGTTTCTGAGCTATTTTGAATTTATTATGCCTAGTAGTATGCCGGTAAGTCGTACCTTGACGAGTCTCCGCTGCAGGTAGCCAGTCTCGGCGGTCTTGACGGCTGTGTCGACGAGCCCCTCGCGGCCGCCCATCGTGTGGAAGAAGAACTCGGTGGGCGTCAGCCCCGTGTAGAAGCTGTTCTCCACGAAGCCGCGCGCCGCTGGGATCTTAGCTGAAATATTATTACATTTTAACAGAGGACCGGCGAGGCCGGTGAAGAGGCCTATGCCCAACAGTGGGCCAGCCACAAGATGGACGGATGACCTCATTTAAGTGGCAGGCCGCCATTTGGATGCAATCCGCTTCCAACCGGTCTTTTTGGAAATCCATGGAGGAGGCCTATGTCCAGCGGTGGACTTCTTGTGGCTGAATGATGATGATGAGCCACGTAAGAACCGCCTAAAGTTGTAAGGTTCTGGTTGCAGCAGCCGACTGCGGTACGTACAGTGTCGCTCGAAGTGCGGCAGCGAGCGGTCCTCGAACCCGTTGGGCACGCGCTTGCCGTTGAGCGCCTGCTGGCCGACGCACGCGATCATCTGCGAGATGTTGATGTTCGAGCCTGCACGGACGTCCGCTTCATTAGTTACACAACGTTATTGCTTGTTCTTCTTATTTCTGTTGTATTTATTCTTAAGTACGAGTTATGGCCAGTACCAGTACCTGAACAAATACTGAGCACCTTACTATAAACTTTAATGCTTAATTTTTTTTTTAACTTTCACTCTACTGGTTTGGTCTTAATAATATGCCAATCGTCGCCAGGCACAAATGTAAGAACCAAGCGCGCCAGCGCCATTTTTAGGGTTCCGTACCCAAAGGGTAAGGGACTCTATTACTAAGACTCCGCTGTCCGTCCGTCCGTCCGTGTCACTAGGCTGTATCTCATGAACCGTGATAGTTAGACAGTTGAAATTTTCACAGATGATGTATTTCTGTTGCCGCTATAACAAATAATACTAAAAACAGAATAAAACAAATATTTAAAGGAGCTTCCCATACAACAAACGTGATTTTTTGCTCGATCTTAATAACGGCAACAAGTAGACGCTTCAAATATTCAAATGTTGTATAGACAATGGTACGGAACCCCCGCACTTGTCACCCTCGCGAGTCCGACTCGCACTTGGCCGGTTTTTTCTAACAACACGTGGCAGGTGTGTGCTCAGTTAGTGCGGTTGTTGGTGTTACATTCGTGCCCGGGTATACTGACACGGTACACCAATAACCCTAACAGCTTTGACGTTCATTAAGTAAACATTCTGTTTCTACAATGAATAAAAATATTTGAATTGAATTGAATTGAATAAACACGACAGGCGTAGACTCGGCCTTCGTCGGCGCCTGTCGAAGAGAAGTCCAAAGGAAAAAGTGATATCTCTCGGGGTATCAGACAAAACGCCTGCCATGCTCTAGTTTGGTTCGGTCGTCCTAAACTAGGTACGGATCGAGACAATCTCACAAACATGGAAAACCATCCGGACTGAGACCATTTGTACAAATTAAAGTCCGACAAAATACTATGCCCACTGGCTATTCAATCTTTACTTTATTGGTGTGTAAAACAGGTAACAAACAATCAATAACATACAGAATAGAATTAATAAATTATTCCCCGAGAGAATTCAATCCCGGGGTTTTAGGTTTGTAAATAGTCCAACGTGTACCACCAAAAAATACTAGTCTTTGGAACAGCTTCCAAAACTTTAAAACAGTACAATCCCCTCATTCAAATCAATTCTGCGCCTCACTGAACTGATTGTCCAGTGCAACTTCGCCAACATTTCCCGTATTTTTCGCGACAGGGAGCCAACAAAGCCTTACCTTTAGACCCGCTCTGAGCCATAATAAGCGCAGCGTTGGTGGGGTGCAGTTCCCGGAAGCAGGCCTTGGCAGCCAGCTCTCGGATGCTGCTGAGTTCACTCAGCATCACGGCTTCGAGGGTCTCTTCTGTGCTGCAGCCGGGCTGGCACTGCAAAGTGCCTTTCTCCATCTCGAGGATGTACTCGTCACATTTGGAGTAGCTGGTGGGGAGAGATTTTGATGAAAAAATGCTTCGTTGTGGCTCTTGTACCCAATGAGCATTGTCTTATAAAAGTTATGTTTTAATTTTTTTAAATATCGAAAAAATTATAAATGCTTTTAAAGCGAAAAAGAAGAATCTGCGACTACGAAACCGGATGTACGTCACTTTAAAGGAAGTAAGTCATCGACTGAGATGCTAAAAAAAACTTACAAGCTCTATGGCGTGCTGTCAATTTCTAGTGACACGTGATATTCTAGTGATAAAAAAAAATCTTTTCGTAAGTCTGCTGTTGCGACGGATGCCAGACTTAAGTCAGTCTTAAGAGGCAGCCTTAAGAAAATTATATTTTACGACTTTAAAACGTTATTACCTGGTTATTGTATATTTATTCGAACATATGGCAGTGGGCGGGGCACATAGCTCGGAGAACTGATGGCCGTTGGGGCGGAAACGTTCTGACCTGGCGACCGCGGACGGGACGACAGATGGTCTGACGACCTGGTTACGGTGGCAGGCCCCCCACCAGATAGTCCGACGACCCGATTACGGTGGCAGGCCCCCCACTAGATGGTTACGGGGGCGAGGAGTCGCTGGATGCGGGCGGCACAAGAAGCTTGGAAAACCACGAGGGAAGCCTCTGTCCTGCAGTGGGCGTCAAATGGCTGATGATGATTGGAACGTCCAAATAGTTTTAATACTCACCCAGATTCCAGAAGCTTATTCTTGGCTTCAATGAGCTTCTTGCCGGGGGTGACGTCACTGATGCCGAAGCTGAACCCGCGATTCATCAAGTAGTATGACGCCATGCGACCCAACCTGTCAACACATATCATCTATCAGTCTTACGAGTTTCCGGTAAACGACACGAAACAAAAACGAAACGTGCTTCGATGTTTAAGTAGATACAGTGCCTATGACACGCTTTTATTTATAATTTCACATATATTCGTAATTATAATATTGGAAGGCACAACAATTTGTTTATAAACAAATCAGGATGGGCAGATTTCTAGCCACATTGACTGACAGTACGAACTTCCACATACCCTGACTGCACGTAACGTCACATACACTAACAGCAAGTACCTTCACATACATTAACTCCACGTACCTCCACATACACTAACTCCACGTACTTCCACATACCTCACAGCACGTACCTACACATACCTTCACAGCACGTACCTCCACATACACTAACTGCACATAACTTCACATACCCTGACCCTAACTCCACGTACCTCCACATACACTAACTCCACGTACCTCTACATACCCTCACTGCACGTACCTCCACATACACTAACTCCACGTACCTCCACATACCCTCACTGCACGTACCTCCACATATCCTCACTGCACGTACCTCCACATGCACTAACTGCACATACCTTCACATACCCTGACCCTAACTCCACATACCTCCACATACACTAACTTCACGTACCTCCACATACCCTCACTGCACGTACTTCCACATACACTAACTGCATGTAACTCCACATACCCTGACCCTGACTGCACGTACCTCCACATAGCCCTGACCGCGTACTCCTCGCCCCAGTCTCTCAAGAGAATGTAGAAGATGCTAGTCTTGGAGCCAGAGCCGAGCGTGCTTTTGTCCATCGAGCCACAGAGCAGCTCTGAGTTCCGGATTATCACGTCTGGTGGCAGACAAGTGTCTGGGGTTACTTGGGCACTGGCAAGAACTTTATTGCAGCGTCATAGGGACGAGTTTAGCTAAACTTTTAAATTAAAATTAAATTATTAAATTAAATCTATATTTTCGCGTTTTGTGCAAAAATTTGAAAGACAGAAAAGGTATTCACTAAAATAAAGTAGTCCACGTTGGGAGTGTTAAGTTTAGGGACGATTTTTTTTGTTTAGGGATGAAATGATGACTGCTCCGTTGGTCTAGC
Organism: Yponomeuta cagnagella; assembly: GCA_947310995.1. NCBI lineage: Eukaryota > Metazoa > Arthropoda > Insecta > Lepidoptera > Yponomeutidae > Yponomeuta > Yponomeuta cagnagella. Next base: position 1,117,571 of record OX371287.1, on the reverse strand, counting down.
CGTTAAGGCGCTTAGCTACCAAAACAGAGGCCGTGGGTTCGATTTCCACTGGGAGTCGCCGTGCATTTATACAAATGGCCTCAGTCTGGGTGTATTTCCATGTTTGTGATGTCCTTTTCTGGTTACCTGGCACCAGGTTACCTAGTTTGGGAACAGGATAAGTGATTGTGTTGTGTGGAAGTAATTAGTATTATCTAAATGCGATTATTAGCACATAACCGGCCTTATTTATAAAAACACAATTCCTCTACAACCAATCTAAAACTCTGTTTATTTAATCTGTGGCTACATATTTTCCTTGTATAATCTCCACCACAGACTTTCAATCGTGGCTTTTGAAGTGTTTTAAGAAATCGAGTTTTTATAAATAAGACGGAATTACTTTAATTCCCAACGTTAATCGTATAGAGCAGGGGTCACCAAATGGCGGACCGCGGTCCGCATCCGGCCCGCCGACCCATTTTGTGCGGACCGCGAGAACACAGCAACTTGCACTACAGAGAAAGTAATTGAATAAAAATGTATCCTCCGCATCATCTTTGTTGACGCTGATCTCAAGGATTTAATATCCTTACTCCAACCTGACATACAGTCCGCAACAAAAAAAATGTCATTTTTCTCTTTGATATGTAAAAAACTACCTTTGTTATTTCCGTAATTACATTTGTTTAATAAATATTATTTTCTATAAAATGTTGTGCGGACCGCGATGGTCATTTAATTTCTTAAAACGGACCCCGAGCGAAACTAATTGGTGACCCCTGGTATAGAGCATTGCAGGTCATAAAAAATGCTAAGGCACGCAGCTAATGCAATCACATGTTCTGGTCCCAAACTAGGATATGGTAACCAAGAACATAACAAACCTAGTCACAGATAAGGGTGTTTGTACAAATCAAAGTACGGCGGCCAGCCCACGGGAATCGAACCCACGACCTGTCTTGATAGTGGTAGTGAAAAAAGTTTTGCCGCTAGACCCACGAGGTAGTCAATGTGATCGCCGTTTTGTTGTTGTTTGTTTCTCATTGGCGAGAATTTATGTCTTATGTTGTGTCAGAATTTATGCCAGAAAAAAACTTTAGCTCTACACAGAGGTCGTGAGTTCCATTCCCACTAGAGGCCGCCGTACTTGTTTTATTTATTTATTTTATGCTTTGTGCCAATGGCCTCAGTCTGGGGTGTATTTCCATGTTTGGGATGTCGTTGCATGGTTGGTTACCATAGCAAGGGGTATCCTAGTTTGTGATCAGGACAAGTGATTGTGTTATGTAGAATTTATATATGTACCTATTTATTTATATATATTAGATTTTACTTTCCAAAGTCTTGACACTTACAGGAGTCTTGCACGCACATGTCCAAGTTTTTCGTGTAGTTTTTCCCTTTGGTCTGCAGGTTCGCCTTCACCTCGCATTTGTTGTTCGGTTTCATGATCATACTGCAGATGCAAACAGAAATTCAATCAATTAAAAATTTTTGATGTGTGACTTGAGTGGCTCCCCTGCAGATTCTGCCAATTATTCCGAGCACAGACTACCGTACACTGACAATCTTTTAATCTTCTGAGGTCTGTTAACAGTAGATTAATAGTTTTATTTTCATAATGGCACCAAATAAACATTTCTATCCATCGTAAGCAACGCATTCCTTTTCAGCCGGCAACTTTGGACCAATAAAGAAACAAAAATTCAACGTAAAATAATGTCGAGTTAAAATATTTACGAGTTTTCGCTCGTAACAAGAGTTCTGAAGAAGTAAAAAGATCTAGTTATTAAATGAGTAGGTACATTCGTTTTCAAAGTTGACATCGTGACATCGGAACCCCTAAGACTTTTCATACCTTACGGGGTGTAACAAAATTCCCATGTAGGTACATCCGAAGGGGGGGTTCCTCGCTAATACGAACAACTTTTACTTCGGGGAAACGTGATTTCGAAATCACGAATAAATATCAACTCTCAGTGTACGGCAATTCGCAATGTAAAGTTTTTTTTTGTAGGGCTGAATTGACAACCAATGCAGCCAATATAGTTCAAATAACAATAATGCCCTTGTTAAAGCTAGGAAATATTATCAATATTGGCATTTTGAATAAAAAAAATCACGATATATTTGGCAGCCAGATCAACATAGAAATCAGTGTGAACCTTATTCCATCGCGCTATGACCGGTCAACACAAAAAATTTCGGGCCGACTGTCGATCTTTTCACCCACAGATTACCCACATCTATACCAAACAAACAGTTCAAACAAACAACCAAAACGAACGTCAGTCTGACAAGTATGACGGGTATTCTCATCCGATGCATTATTTTCAACTCAATCTCTTGCTCCTACTACAAAAATTTAAAAAACAAAGTCATGCATCAGTTGGGAAAAAGCAATCGCAAATGACGTCACGAGGAGTGAATTTTATTTTTAATTTTTTAAGGTGCTTAACAATAACTTAGAGCACCAAAAATTAAATTAGTCCTAACAAGTTATGTCTACTTTCGTAAAAAATAAAAAATATTAGGGGTTAAAGTATGAAATTGCCGTTTTATTGCAATAGGTTCTTCGAATTGACATAGAATCTTCATGGTTTGAGGTTTTCGAATGAAACTTTTTTCAAATGGTTTCTATGATGTTCTTTTTTTAAAAAATGTGAAACATTTGAATATCGACTTTCAATTGTTTTTGTTATTCAATTTAGACAAGAAAGATGGATACTGCGAAAATTCGAGTGATTATGAGGCACCCATTTTTCGTATTTTTTTATTTTATTGATTTGACGCAAGTGAGTCAATATTGTGGGTAAGGTAACGTTAAACCATGCCGCTAATTCCTGGGTAGTTTGACTAGGGTCGGCTTCCACTACCTCTCTTAATTCATCGTTATTCACCTGTGTGGGCGGTCTTCCTCGTGGCTCGTTCTTTAAGTCGAAATTTCCATCACGAAAGCGTTTAAACCAAAATCGCACGGTGCGTTCATTAGTAGACCCCTCTCCAAACGCAGCATTGATATTGCGGGCTGTTTCTGCCGCGTTAGTTCCGCGTCGGAACTCGTATTCAAAAATCACTCGAATTTTCGCAGTATCCATCTTTCTTGTCTAAATTGAATAACTAAAACAATTGAAAGTCGATATTCAAATGTTTCACATTTTTTAAAAAAAGAACATCATAGAAACCATTTGAAAAAAGTTTCATTCGAAAACCTCAAACCATGAAGATTCTATGTCAATTCAAAGAACCTATTGCAATAAAACGGCAATTTCATACTTTAAACCCCTATTATGACCCTTAACCAAACTTTACATTGCGAATTACTTAACAGAATCCTAAGCTTTGTTCTAGAACCAACAAGGCGATGTTAGAGTACAGTGACCAACCTGAATATCTGCTTGCCGGTCCAGAACCTTCGCGGCTTCAGTATGGCCGGCGGCGGCAGAGTGAGCGGCATGGCGGCATCGGGGCCGGCCAGCAGGCAGGCGGCCAGCTGCTCGGCCTCGGCCTTCGTCAGGAAGGTGTCGCGCTGGGTCAGCAGGTAGCCGCCCGTGATGAAGTCCTGGGTGGCCGCGATGAGCAGCTCGCCGTTGCGCGGCGTCACCAGGTTGGATTTGTTCTGGAAGGGGGACGCTCACTGATGTCCGTGGCAGAATACACTCTGCCACCCTGGACCTACCACCCTGACGGAAGCCGGTGCACTCCCCGAGGCTACCAGCCAGTCAGAAAACTCAAATATAATGCGGCATATATACGTCCCACTGCGCACAGGCCTTTCGCTCAGAAAGAGAGCGAGTATCGGCATGCGTGGTGATTAAGAGACCCCCCACACTAGCGTCTTTCGAGCGTCGTCGTCGTGCCAGCGTCCGCACACCGTCGACGCAACGTCGACGCCGCGGCGACGCGACGCCAGCGCTGGGCGGCCGTCGAACGCCGGGCATACGCAGCGCTGGAATCTCAGTGACACTTTACCAATATGTTTAGAGGACACAAATCAAGGTTTGCTCGTGCTTACAACTGAGAATAAAAGATAAAAAAGAAATTACAGCCTCCTAAAACTTTTCATACAAACTGTTCACAAGACTATAATTTCTTTTTGATAAATTTATTTCCAATTCTAAGCACGATCAAACTTCGAAATGCTCCGTACCATACTTTCTCTCTGAGAGAAGACCTGTGCCCTACAATGGAACATATATATTATTGAAGCATTAAGAGACAGAGAGGAGTGGAAGGCAGGATTGGCTACTTAAAAAGGTATAGCAATAGGGACCTTACCCCCATCAAAATAAGCGCCTCAGCGCGAGCCTCCTCAGTCTGCGGCAGATGCATGTTCATCTCGTCACCGTCGAAGTCGGCATTGTACGGCGTGCAGACGCACTCGTTGAACCTGCGGATTTCAGCTCAATGTTCAAGTAACTTAAGGATGAAATTACAACAACATTGATCGGTGTGAAAGCTAATTTCTGCAACTGAACTTACACCAATCAGTTTCAGACATAAAGCTGTGCTGTCTGGTATATTATATACTCCAAATTTTAAGAATTACGGCATCATGTCCTGACCCGTGTACCAAAGCACAGAGTATCCCACTCTGGGACCAGCACAGGTGGTAGGCGACGCGAGTCGCATGCGTTATCGTAAGTCGCGACTTTCCAGTACATTCATTGTCAAAGTGTGACATTTTAACGCCACAAAACGCGTGACTCGCGCCTATGCTGAACAAGTTATTGTGTCGTGTGGAAGTTATCATTATTATTAAAAAATGTATTGAATGCTGTTGCACGCCTGTTATTGGGTATTAGGCTAGACAAGAACCACATTAGTATAAGAACTCTGTAATTTTGTGCTTAACACCTACCTGTTGGCTGTGTCAATAAAATATATAAATAAATAAATTATTTAGGTCCGCCATTTTGAATAATCCGGTTTCCAGGGGCCTGCGCCATTCCTATCGTCTAACTGTCAAATTATTATGGAATTGAACAGTTAGATGACTGAAATCGCCCAGGACGTGGTGCGCGCAATATAGGACCTGGCCTGGCAACTAAGCCTCCGTTCGCTGAGTAATCTAGCTGAGTAAATTGGTTTGTTTTTTTTTTTTGTCTGTGCATTGTTTTATTGTAATGGTTCCTTTATTCAAAATGTGAGTGTGTGTAAAGGTGAATGTTTCTTTTACATGTATCTATCTGTTAACAGTAGATTGAGGGGCTGCATGGAGTAACAGCCACTCCACTGATGGAAAAACTCATACATTTGATACCCAGAACTTAGGACCTCGGACCTGGGGCTAGATAGAATTGAAAAAAAAAATAGAAAACAGGTTTTTGGCATAAATGCTATCTAGTACTGGTTTTTTTGCCTTAGGCGGACGGCCAGGGTCGTAATAATCACTCTCATCTTCTTTCAGTCCTGTCCGTCCTAAGGTTGTTTAGAAGAGATCGTTCTTGGCAATAAGACCGCCGATCGTATACTAGAACTAGATATTGAGTACCTCACCTCTGTAAATCACTGGTGTGCAATAAATATAGAGTTATCCATCTATAATATTAATATGACTGAGAGATTGGTCCGACACTTTCTGCGAAAGCGATCTGCAAAGAAGGATATGATATTTTTCCATCTGTGGCGCTGGTGTCACTTCTTGGAGCCGATTTAACCCTTAACCAGGTCATGGTGTAACTGATCCCACTTTAATTAAACCCTATCACCTCGAAATAAAGTCCAAAATCGACGAAAAAATCTTACTACACATGCCCTACCTGGGTAAGGGTTAACAAAAACAAATGGTCAGTGTAGGAGGTACTGGTGGTGTAAGTGAGCGACCGACCGGAAGGTCCTCTGCGGCTGCACGCGCGCGCGGTGGCACATGATGGACAGCTTGTGCAGCGACGGCTGGCGGTTGAACAGCACCACGTCGCCGTCCACCAGGTGCCGCTCCACTATGTCGCCGCACTGCCGAATGCTACACTTTCAGCCTTGGTTCTTAGGGTGCCCTATTACTAAGACTCCATTGTCCGCGTCTGTCCGTCTGTCACCAGAGTGTCTCATGAACCGTGATAGGTAGACAGTTGAAATTTTCACGGATAATGTATTTCTGTTGCCGCTATAAGGACAAATACTAAAAACAGAATAAAATCAATATATAAGTGGGGCTCCCATACAACAAGTATGATTTTTTTACCGTTCCTTGCTCGATATTAATAGCGGCAACAGGTAGACGCTTAAAATATTCACAGAATATTTAATTGCATATTCACTTCAAAAATAAATAATTCATTTAAAATAAAACAAATATTTAAGGGGGGTCCCATACAACATATGTGATTTTTCGCCGTTTCCTTCTCGATCTTTGTATCTAATGTTGTCTAGATAATGATAACCTTTCGTGCGCGAGTCCGACTCGCACTTGGCCGGTTTTTTTATTTAGCCGATTCTGTGTTGCACTGCTGAGCAAAGGCCTCCCCTTTAATCTTCTACTCCTCTCTTTCACCGGTTACCCCCGGCAGGAAGATCGTGAGGTCCGAGAAGCAGAAGGATTGTCGCAGGAGGGTTATGACGGGTGCGATCCGTGATAATAAAAGAGGGTATCCAAGGGCACGGTTTTTTTAATGGGCACGGTAATTTTATTAATGTGCCTTTGAAATATTTGTGATTTCGTAGATAAATAATATAAGTACCTACGCAGAATAAGGTGACAGACGTGTTATAATAAAATTGATAATAAAGATAGAATCTCGTTTACGTCCACTTAGTTCGGAGGCTGAGGAATATCTGTCTAAATACGTCCGAACACTGCGGCACATGTCATAAAATAGTTAAATTTGGAATAGTAGATGGCCGAAAATGATAAAAAAAACAACGAGGCGATTACCTCGTTACAGGATCGCTTGTGCTGCAGTCCCCGCCGGGGTGGACGTCGGGCCCTGACTTTCTAGTTCACGCAGAAGTCATAAGAAGCTATCTTTTACAGAGATAAGCTCGCCTTTGTAAATGTAATTTCTTATCTAATGTCCTGTTATATGTCTTGTGTGCAATAAAGTATAATAATAATAATAATAATAAAGCTACATAGAATCTGAGCAATCTTAGCAGACCTACATTTTGACTAGACAGAGCACTCCCACGCGAGACACATCAGCTTACGTGTGTCCGACAAAGCGCCACATTCTCAGCCTGCACCCGGCCTAGTTCGCGCACAAACCACCTGACGTGCTGCGCTTGTACTGCAACAACTGCTGCACCCAGTTGGCCACGTCGGGTTTGTGTTGGGGCGTGAACAGACCACAGACCGCCACGCCTTCTATGTAGCTCGAGTTTGACTTGATTCCCACACACGCCACTAGATGGCACGAAAATACCGACCACCACGCCCTCTGTGTAGCTCGCGTTCGATCTAATTCCCACACACGCTACTAGATGGCATTAGAAAACCCTATAATCTAGGCGTAGACGGTGCCTCGGTCCACGGCGCGTTAGCTTTACCTTGAGCTCCTGCGCGATCTTGTCCCGGCTGCCGTACTTGAGGAAGCGCTTGTGCTGCAAGCCGCGCTGCTGCACGTAGTTGGCGCCGGGGTGCACGTCGGGCCCGTTGCGGACGAGCTGGCGCACCCACTCCAGGTTGGCGGGGAACACGCGCTCCGGGTACGTCAGGATCTTGGCCACGTGCACCGGCACACCCACCTGGGGGACAGGCTCGATAATTGATGATAGATGATTGTCTCATAAGCAGCCTTTATATGTCCCATAGGACCTGGACCTGTATCTCAGGCGCCAGTGCTGTCCCAAACGGTATGATACAACGCTATTCTGTGGGAAATGACACATTTAAAAGAATCAATCAATAAGCCAATTTGTGTTTTTGTGTGTGTGTTTGTGTGTGTGTGTGTGTGTGTGTGCGTGTGTGCGTGTGTGTGTGTGGGTGTGTGCGTGCGTGCGTGCGTGCGTGCGTGCGTGCGTGCGTGCGTGCGTGTGGGTGTGTGTGTGTGTGTGTGGTTCAGTGTTGCTGTCGGGGCTGCTGTGCGACCGACAGAGAGCCGAATGCCAATTTCCAGTAATGGAGAGGCACTTTAAGAAGATGATAAGATGAGTATACTTTTGACAAATGCGCTCTGAGGAGATACTAAGTAAAGTTATGTATTTCTTATGCCAAAAGTGTTCTTTTTTTATAGTGCCGCCTCAGACCATCATCATCATCATCATCAGCCATTTGACGCCCACTGTAGGACACAGGACTCCTTCGTGGCCTCAGACCATATTTGTCTAAAAAAAAAAACTTTGGCCTTTGCATCTACGTAATGAGATGATTTACACAGCGTCCAGTGGCACCTTCACTCACACTAGATGGGTGAAGGGACCACTCGGACGCTGCAGAGCCTTGGACATTGTTTTAGATGGAGTAGGCTTGCCCAGCACCTATGCCATCCTGACAGCTTAGTCGGCCTAGCCCACAGGAAAAAGTAAAAAAGTAAGTTTTGTCTGAAGTGTATTGATTATTTTACGATACAGCCTTAAGACATTTTCTTTGGGCCATTTTAACATTTTCTATTATTTATTGTAAAATAATGAGTACATTTGACAAAAGTAATCTGTAAGGTGCCTTTACAGAGACTATACCACTACGGCACTATACAGATAAAAGACTGAAGTATCAAAGTTACTTTGTGCATTTTTTCTCCATGACGATCTAGATCTTCCTTGGCATGTAGGTCTAATTAGTAATATTGGAAATGGAAATATTAGTTCAGCCGACAGTGTAGCCTCGAAATGAGGAACTTGTGTCTAACTTAGGTTGGAGTGACATTGCTTTTATACCATAGAAATCATATAAAAAATATTTGGAAACATTTAAAAACAAAATGATAATTTTTTTTTTCGGAATTGTCGGAGTAACAAAAATGCGAAAAATAAAGTTATTCTACTAACATAAACCTTATTAGATTTAGTTTTTTCATTGAATTCTGGACGTTTTCTTATAAGGGTGTACACAAAAACATTATCCTTGTTGTAAGAGACAACTCAAATATGGCTAAACGCTTCAAACATTATAAGGCGTTACGTGCAAGTTGTAACGTCATAGCTTGAGCCCGATTCGTATGGAGCGTTTTATTTTTGCACCACGTATTGTCTTTTATATTTACTTTTTGACGGGTTCTACCATGAAAACTATTAGTCGTAGAGAAAAAAATAAAACACCACGTCTATTTATCTTTTAACAAGACCTCTCCGTATATTACAACATGTTTAGTGCAAGTTCTCAATTACCTCCTGTATCTGCAGGTTGGGGTCGGGCGAGATGACCGTACGGCTGGAGAAGTCCACTCGCTTGCCGGACAGGTTCCCACGGAAGCGACCCTGCTTGCCCTTCAGCCGCTGCACCAGCCCGCGCCCTGGCTTCTTCGGCTGCGGGCAGACGGGACACGCTCACACTCCGCTCCACGAAACGAGCCCCCAAAGAATATGCGCCCATGTGCGCCCGTCGGTTAATGCGCGTGACCTTCAATAGCCACTGCATTAAGTAGATGGACACATAGATAGAAATTTTATTTGAAAGTACTACAAATACACACCTTAAAATATGCACAAAACTGATAGTAAAAAACAATTAAAATCAATTGGACAAATGGCGCGCCGACTATGTACTATGGACTATAATGTGTGTATACATAGCATACAAAAGGGCCACACCTCAGTGTTCGTATTTGCCTGAGGGCAAAGCACTGATTTGTCAGTTGTAACCCGCCGAGGAAACGATGACGCGCAGCTCATTATAGAAAATAATTTGATAGGTAAGTAAGTTAGAGAGATAAGTAAACCTACCTTATGAAGCGGACCGTCTTCGCTTATCTCCAGCCATGCGCATTGACCAATGAGATGCGATTATTTTGTGCCCTAGGAATTCGAACTCGTAGAACGGAGGAACGGAACGTTTGCCAATATGAATGTTGTAAATTGACAACATTCATACACGGGGTTCGATTCCCAGTGCGGACATGTAACTATGAGTTTGTTTTCTAAGTTATTTACATTTGTGAAGTTATAGTAGCAATACCACTCGCTAACGGTGAAGGGAAACATCGTGAGGAAACCTGAGTGTCTGAGCTATTCACACACCTCGGCGCTTGAAAGCGGTGGGCACGCGTGGTGATTAAGCCCATACTATCTCTCTGAGAGAAGGCCTGTGCCCTACAGTGGGACGTATATAGGGTGCTTATATATACACGGGGCATATACACCAGCCCGCACCGGCTTCTTCGGCTGCGGGTAGACGGGAGGGAAATTTTAGGAGATGATTCAGTCGGGAAATCTAGTTTCTCCAATAAATCAATTGTTACGCATGCGTTGTGGGAGGTGGAGCCGTCCTGCTGAAACAGAATTTCCATTTCCCTGTCTCCCAAGTTACTGCATTGCTAGCCTCATTTTCACAATGACAACGCCTTATTCAACTGTTCAACTGCGCTGCATTTTTAATAATGGGAATAATCGATGATGTCAGCTGTTAAATTACAGAGCTGTAATAATTGGGGGACAAGGGACACCCTTTATCTGTCGAATTATCTACGACTTGTCCTTCTCACTGTGTCTATTGTCATCTCTGTCACTGACCTGCATGGAGAGGGGGATGCCGGACATCTCGCTGTTGACGTAAAGTGCCACGTGCAGCTGAAGGTAGTCCCAGTCCTCCTGTACCAGCTCGCTCTTCCCCCCCGAGGCGATGTGCCGCGTGATGACGTCATTGATGAGCAGGATCTCCGATTGTTTCATCGTGAGATCGTCCTCTGTCCTGTTTGGAGAGAGGGGTGTGTTACGGACGTGTGACTTTTGTGTCAAAAAGATCGTGGGATCATCATCATCAGCCATTTGACGCCCACTGCAGGACATAGGCCTCCCTCATGGTTTTCATAACCATGAGGGGTTTTGCTATAATCGCCAAGCTTGGCAGGCGGGTTGGCGATCGCAGTATGCGGTTGGAATCTCAGGAAGACGCTGCTGCCCGTCTCCTAATAATTAATTTCCTCAGTCGCCTTCTACGACATCCACGCAAGGAAATGGAGTGACGCTATTCTTAATCCGGCGCCGCGCGGATCGTGGGATACTAGGGGTATTTCAAGGTCACGCCGCGAAAGTTCAAAAAGGTCTTGTGACTTGAGTGTTGATGAAGCGAATGAGGTTGCCGGTTGATGGTTGAGGTTGATGAAGCTTGCCGCTTTCCACAATCTCGACAGGATTGTGGCAAGCGGCGAGACCTAACCTTTGTCTATCCTTCCGCCATACCGGCGTGAGTTTATGTAATGCCATTAGCATTAAGTCCACCTTTTGAACACTGTCTTTGTGCAATAAAGAATTAATAATATTAATAATAATGTATGTATTGCGTCTTGTAATGAGTTTGAAATCGCACCGCGATACTCAGCGAGTCCACTCGCTAAAGCTGATTCTGTCGGCAGTAAGCGATAGCTTTTTTATGGCTCTGCGCCCCTGTTATGTTAATCTGAGATGACTGAGACTGAGTTGAGTGAGGCCGATTTTTACTTTTTTTAAACCACTCCAGCTGTTAAATACATACATATTCTTCTCACTTCGGAAACGTTAAGATGGCTAACCCAACACTTTGGACGCTTCCATAACAGGGGACCTGGTACTTCTTGTCTATTGTATTTTATACACGGTGTTGATTTGTAACCGTTTTCTTTCTTTTTTATTGATTGGCAATGCTACTCAAGATACTGAACAACATATGTTCTACAAGATTTCTTATTTCGCGAAACAATTGAAGACAGTTTTTATTTAGCCAACCAAGAAAACTTGTGGAACAAATCCACACCGTGTACAAGCTACTCGAGTCAGCCTTTCTTTTTTAAGAGGACCAGAAGCGCTTTGACGTCACTGCTGGCCTCCTGAAAGCATCCCATCTTCCCAATGACAACGGCCCGTCGCTCCTCTACGCTCTCACAATGTCACTGCCCTGCTGCAGCTTACGAGAGCATTTTTTCGTAGCGTATTTTTTCCAGCCACTCTTTCCAAAAGGCCAGGAGCATTTTTATCTTGCTTCACAGCTGAACTCGTGATCGCCTTTTCCCAATGTTGTAGTTTCTCTACGCTCCAGGATCCAGCAGCCAGGTGATGCTGTGAAGTAACGTGGCAACTTACGTGCCAGCCTTGATCTCGGAGACGACGCTGGGCCGGATGCAGACGGGCGGCACCGGCAACCGCGTGATGATGAGGTCTTCGGGCCGCGAGCGGTTTACCGACATGCCGAGAAGCGGAATGTCCTCGTCCGGGATCCGACGGAACAGGTTCAGGACCTGGTGGTGGAAAAAAAATAGGGTCGAAGTACGAGCGCTTAGAAGCGCGTTCTGATCGGACGTTTGCAGGCCCTGGTAAGCACGTAGTCGACACAGGAAATAATAATAGCGGAGGATTGTGCATCTGGACTTTGGTGTCTTTTTTCGTCCGGAGACATATTATTGATGAGGGGGAAAGCTTGGGTGATAAGGTAAAGGCAAGGTGAATCACAAGTCATTTAATATGTGGATCAAGTTCTTAGTTTAGGTTCTCCATTGCAGAATAGATCCATCGAGTATATAAAGGAACGGCTCTTCCTTAAATAAAACTAATACTTAATAACACTTCTTTTATATCGCCTGTTATTTTTAGGCTTACTCTGTAACTTAATTAGTAAGAAGCAAATAAATGAATAAAGTATTAGTATTAGTGTAAAAACACTAGGGACAAAAAAAAACTGTTTTTTATGCGCTAAACATTTTTGTTGCTAGAAAAATTTATTTTCACTATATTCTTTCCGGACGACGCAGTGGGCAGACCCCCCACCAGATGGTCTGAGACCTGGTTACTGTGGCGGGGAGTCGCTGGATGCGGGCGGTAAAACACCGGGAAGCTTGGAGAGATACGGGAGGCCTATGTACTGCAGTGGGCGTCAAATGGCTGATGATGATGATGATATTCTTTTTGTTGCACTAATCCGTGCTAGGTTTTTAATTTATGTTGTGTAATGTTCTATGAAAGAGGCGAGCTCCTGCTCGAAACCGAGACACAGCTACAAAACTATTAAAAGGTGGCGTTCACAAACATGGAAAAACATCACAAGCGTGGAAAATCATTCAGACCGAGGCCATTGTACAAGTCTAAAGCGGCCGCCAGTGGGAACATAACCCACGTCACCTCCGTCGTGGTAATCGAACGCGACACCGCTAGACAAACGCGGCAGTCAACTTGAACTTTGAAGTGAGACCAATTAGGTAAGATCAATGTAGGTAAGATCAAGTTAGGTTAGATTAGTGTGGTGCCGGATTAAGAAAAGCGTCACTCCATTTCCCTCCGTGTATGTCGTAGAAGGCGACTAAGGAAATCAATTACCAGGAGACGGGCAGCAGCGTCTTCCTGAGATTCCAACCGCATACTGCGATCGCCAACCCGCCTGCCAAGCGTGGCGATTATGGTAAAACCCCTCATGGTTATGAAAACCACGAAGGAGGTCTATGTCCCGCAGTGGACGTCAAATGGCTGATGATGAAGTTAGGTAAGGGTAATGTGTAGCCAAGATTCGGTATGTAACCAGGAGTTACCTGTAACGGACTGAGCTCCGTGATGAGGCCGCTATTGATCATGGTGGCCAGTTCTTTATTCGCCTCCTTGGCCTCGTGGAACTCGCGCAGCACGCGCTTGACCGCCGGGTCCGTCGCTTTCTTCCCGCGGTATTTGTCGTGAATTATCTTGAGGATTCCCGCGGGACTCTTCTTCACCACGCCTGCGGGTGGACATTTGTGTTACTGGCTAGAACCGCGCGACTTTTTGTCTCCTAAGGGCGACTTGCGCGAAGTCACTGGATCAGTAAGTTAATACTTACATGTTAGAGAACGTTGTGGACTGAAAGGCCTGAAGTGACTAGAATTGAGAAAGGCATGTTGCGTTGGTTTAGACATGTGGAGAGGATGAAGGAAGAAAGATTGACGAAACAAATATATAGAGCGAAAAGTGACAGACGGACGGACGGACAGCGGAGTCTTAGTAATAGGGTCCCTTACCCTTTGGGTACGGAACCCTAAACATGGCACGTGACCCGACCACGTATCTGTCATTATATTTTATTGCACAAACGGCATCGAGGACATGATGGAATAGAATGCCTACCATTCACTTCCTCACAGTGCGGACACTTGGTGCATGTCTTGGCCTTCTTGAAGACGGCCGCGCGCAGGGTCTTCTTGTACAGGTAGGACAGGTCCGGGTTCATGAACTTGCGCCGGAACGACTTGCAGAGCGGCTCGTTCAGCATTACCCGCGCGCAATTCTGGGAGATATACGCTATTGGATGAGCCTTATGAGCGGGTTATCCTACTCGTAATTGTCGTCGTCATTGTCCTCGTAATTCATTAATGCATCATTGTCAGCGCAACAGGTGTTAAGTTTTTTTTTCTATAAGTAATACCAGTTACATTCGATTGACCCTTGTATTAATTAAGTTATAATAGATAGGTATAACTGTGTAAAATATGTTTTAGTATATATTCGCTGAGAACTGTGACAACTTATTGAGAAAAATTATGAAGCCGCGACAATTCGAGTAGATTCACCCTCGAGAGGGTAGGAGGATGACTTATCTGTGCTAAAAGGTATTCAAAGGGGGACTAAAAGGGGTTAGGTCAGGTTTAGGCACGATTTTCTAATAAAACAGCGGTTCCTAGCCGATGGTGTTCTGCGGACTACACATGGTCTGTGAGAGCACATATAAAGTAGTTCCAAGCAAAGAGAGACTATGATAGGCTTTAAAAAACTGTGCCGATCACCATTATCTGTTGAGTTGAAAAACTCTTACTCTCACAATTTTTATTTCTATGTGTGCAAAAACTCACTCCTTCTGGTCCTTTCTGACAATCAAAGTGGCCCTTGGTGGTAAAAAAAGGTTATGAATCACTGCAATATTGACAGGGAGGAATACACCACAACAAAGAGATCAGCGACATGGAGTGGCACTGCGAAACTGAATGTGTTCACAGACTTCTCTAAAGGACTCGAAGCTTATGTTTGAAAGGGATTCGAAATGTGCGCCTTGGATTAGCTTAACTTCATAATCGGCTGCGAAAATGTTAGTCAAAAGAAAGTGCTTGTAAACAAAGCTTTTCAGTACTTGGAAACTTACAAATAAAGACAAAGTAGAGATGTGAACGTAAACTAGGCATCTAAGGGGCGCCAACTCTTAAAACGTGGAGTAAAACTAAGGCAACAGATTTATACCTGAGTCTAGACTAGCAAAGGCAAAAAATATCTTCACCTCACAAACAGCATTTTTTCACGGCTGTCACATTTATACTTTATATTCCTTGTGTCGCAGAAAATAAAGTTCAAACTGCAGGAAACAAAGACCCGCTCCAACCCACCTTGCATATAGTCTGCAGAATGGTGATGACGGAGCGGAAGTAGCCCACGTGGAAGACGGGCAGGGCCAGTTCGATGTACCCGTAGTGTCCGACACACTCCGCCAGGCCCAGTCCGCACGTCTCGCAGTTGGCGTCCTTCTGGTTCGTGCCCTGAGAACGATGGTTAGATAACATTTGGATAACACTAGTATTTCATCATCATCATTCAGCCACAAGAAGTCCACTGCTGGACATAGGCCTACTCCATGGATTTCCAAAAAGGCCGGTTGGAAGCGGCCTGCATCCAGCGTCTTCCTGCCACTTGGATGAGGTCATCTGTCCATCTTGTGGCTGGTCGTCCTACGCTGCGCTTGCCGATATGTGGTCTCCATTTGAGAACTTTTCGGCCCCATGGGCTATCAGTTCTGCGTGCTATGTGCCCAGCCCACTGCCACTTTAACTTACTAATCCTAGTATTTATTCAAACACATTATACAATTTCCAGAATAGCAACACATTTTCAATATATTAAGATACTATGATGTGCAGGCCCTAACAACATATAATATGAACCAGAATGTCCAATAAAGAGGCAGCCCCGACAGAGAGCGGTGGTAGCGGAGAGATAGAACGCCGGCTTCTCATTCGGGAGGTCGTGGGTTCGAATCCTAGCATGGATCAATGACTTTGCTTTCTAAGTTACGTACATTTTTGACGTTGTAGAAGCGATATCACTCGCTAACCGTGAAGGAAAACATCGTGAGGAAACCCTCGTGTCTGATTAACATACCTTAGCGCTTGCTACGTACAATGGCCCAACTATGAGGCTAAGTGCGGAAATCTCGGATCTAACTACAACTCGAGGCAGCCCCGGATCTACGATTTTTCCGACCCGGGGCATAAATTTTATATTTGCGATTGAGTTCAAAGAAAATAAGAGGAAGGTTCTATTGTTTTCTCGTGATTTAAGGAATTACAATAAGAACGTTATTTTATTTTGGCTTTTGAAGTTATTGGTGGCAATCACGGAATCATATAGGCTTAGATGTATAAGTTTAAGATGATTTGAAGAAAGATTGTCAGAGTGAAGTTTTTTTTTCCGCTGCCTTTTTCTCCACTACAAATACGGCCCGAAGGCAGCGGCTAACATAGTAACATAGTACATTGACAGTTAGCAAACAGAATGTAAATTCTTTACGTTGAGTTAAATTATTGATTTCTGATTTCTGAACGCGTAAGTATTTTTGTAGTCCCCTTACGTTGCGGGCCGGGGCCCGGGGCCCGGGGCGGATGCCCCTGTTCGCCCTCCTCTAGATCCAAGCATGCTAAGTGGTCACCAACTTAAGCTTAACAATTCTCTGTGTTTATATTATTTTTGTTGCACTAACCCGTGCTGAGGACAATTTTAAAAACCTATTTAGGGGTTAAAAATTCCACCCATGCCGGGACTTGAACTGTATTACAGAGAAGTTTGTAAAGAGGTTCGAAATTTCACTGATGCCTGCACTTGCCCATTAGCTCATTTGGGAGAGCGCTGGCACGGTTAGCCAGAGGTCGCGGGTTCAAGTCCCGGCATAGGTGGAAATTTTAGCCTCTAAATAGGTTTATTCAAATTCTCTGTGTGCAAGCAACCCCTGAAAGCATCTCCAAATTGAACAAACTTCCTGACCTGACTCTTATCATTGGGGCTGACTCTGTGAACTGTTTTAAAAATAGGCTGGACAATTAATTACATTAAAACCAAAAACAATCAAGTGCAATCATAAGATATATATACACGCATCAGCATTAAGGTTAAAGTGTCACAAATTAATAATTATAACAAAAACACCATATACCTTAGTAGTACAGCGATAACTAATTTTTAGCTTAGTGGGTAGAACATTGGACTCGGAAGCGAGAAACCCAGGTTCGATTCCCGGTGCAGGCATGTACCTACCTATGACTTTGTTTTCTAAGTTTCACATTTTTGAAGTTATAGCAGCAATACCACTCGCTAACTGTGTAGGAAAACATCGTGAGGAAACCTGGGTGTCTGAGCTATTCACATACCTCAGCTCTTGAAATCGCCAATCCGCGGTGGGTACGCGTTGTGATTAAGCCCATACTCTATCCCTGAGAGAAGGCCTGTGCCCTACAGTGGGACGTATATAGGCATACGTCCCACTGATGATTTTTAGCTTATAGTTACACTAAGTATCTGTATATTTATAAAGGGCCAGTTTCTGAATTGAGAATTTCGCTAAGTAAATACTTAACTGTTGTGCTGTCTCTTCAAATTTCTCAGAAAAGAATGTGACAGATTGTTACTTAAGTATTTGCTTAGTGAAATTCTCAATTCAGAAACTGGCCCAATGTAAGCTGCACATATACATTCAGTAAACGTACAACAAAAACAAAAAAGTAGGGTAAATGTAAATTGAATATATGGTAAAGATTGAATAAATGTGGTACACATTGAACTTACCATTCGCCGGTCAAGCACACCATGGGCGGCAGGTTTTCTCTGCACATCCTGGGCGTATAAATTCTTGGTGATGACCTGAAGATGCGCTGCTTGCTGGATATCTGATGCACTATCCACACTAAATGTGACGTGCGAACTGGAAACGTATATTGATATAAAAATCTACAATAACTTAGTGTAAAGTAAATTATAGTAATCCTTACTTAATAAGGGCATTATTATATTTATAAAAGCAAGTTTTTATTAAGTTTTCTAGACGGAATGACCTAGAATACGCAGTGGAATGTTGTTCAGGAAACTCTGAAGATTGTAAACATAACCTAACTTACATTTTCCGCCCAACGTCGGACTCTCGATATTGCTCCTTCGGCATTTTGAATAACTTGTAGCAATTACGTAAATATCACCAAAATACTTAATGTAGCTCCTTTTCTACATTTTGATGAAATTCACACGAAAACAGTGCAAAGTTTCTGTCGTGACATTTCTCAATTTAGTCTGTTTCTTATTAGTGATGTTAAACTGTCAAAGTCAAAGTCAAAAATTTTTATTCACTATAAAAACAAAATGTTTGCTTAAAGAACGTCAAAACTGTTAGTTTCACAATTAATTGATTATGCGGAGAAGAAGCTAACAAAGAAACTCCACATTTATTCTTTTCAAAAGAGGATTGATTAATTAACAGAGTTTTCAACTTAAAGTTACACTACACTAGATACAGTCGTTCCTGTTAACATTTTTTAAATACCAGACATCATTGTCTTCCAAATAATCCTTAATTTGATAATAGGCTTTTTTGCACAGAGTATGCTTAATACATTTTTAAACCGCGTCGGTGGTAACTCTAATATATCTTGAGGAGTCTTATTTCGGATACGGAGTCAGCAAACAAATTCGTTTTAGTCAATAATTATTTTGGTTATCAAATTAAAGGCAGAAAAGATTTTATTTCTCCTTCATTTATTCCGTTTTGTTTGCTTAACGTTTAAATTCTATGTATAATTTTTTGCTAAAAAGAATAGCCTCCCCCATCTGGGACCAGATTTTTCTGATGATGATCATGATGATGATGACCAGTTGGGCCACCTCAGACCAACCTGGCATGCGTCGATCGAGATCGTCTCGCCACTGGCTCCTTGTTTTACCAAAGAAAATGGTTTGGAAAATTGTGTTTTATAAAAAAACATATCGTTCTTTAGACCCGGTGTTCTTCAGCTGGTCATCAACAGTCTGGTCTTAAGTCTTCGGATGTAGAAATTAGGATTGAAGCATTTATTTTATCTCTATTCGTAAGAAACTTATATTCTTAAGTTTCTATTCTAATGGGTCCGAGATCCAGGGAGTATTTCGGCTCAAATCACGTTTTTCTAGGCGAAATGTTTTCTAGTCACTGAGAAGCCCTAAAAAGTCATACTGGTGCTAATGATATTGAAAATTTCACCACCATATTACATCCCTCGTTTATCAAAGTGGGGGTAACTTAACAAAATCCAAGAAATTAAATTTCATTAAACTCTTACTCCCCCCGCCACCGTAACCAGGTCGTCAGAGCATCTGGTGGGGTCCTTCCCACACTGTGTCGTCCGGTCCGTGGTCGCCAGGTCAGAACTTTTTCGCTCCACCGGCCATCAGCTCTTCGAGCTATGTGCCCCGCCCACTGCCACTTCACAGTAACGGGTTCTTCTCCGAATGCGGGATCCGGGCGGCACAAGACCGGGAAGCTAGAGGCCTATGTCCTGCAGTGGGCGTCAAATGGCTGATGATGATGATGAAACTCTTAATTACTGACACGAATAAGAAACGTCTCAATAATAAATAATAGTTTTTGAGTATTGTGTCTTCAAATAAATACGTCTTTCTTTCTTCTTTCTTTCTAATTAATGCTGAGGAAGCGAAAGTGATCTGATAGATTACGGCAGGTGACAGTTCCTGGTTGCTGCCTACCCTTCTGGCATACAGGTGTGAGTTTATGTATGTATAAAATTTTTATTCCAGGCAAAGCCGTATTCAATAACATAAATGAAGCACACTATAAAATAGACACCATTACGAAAAAAAAGGAATTTGTTTTAATGCTTTATAATGCCTTGGCTACATTAACGGGAAATGGCCTTAATTATCGCGTTGTTGGGCATTGCACGTTGGTGTGGCCGGCTTAACCCCGTAATTTTTTTTTTTTTGTGATGGCTTTCCTAAGGATTCTGCCAACGTCCGAGTTACGAAAAAGTACTATCTCTGTGAATGATAATGCATGCTTCTTTATAAACACCGTCGTCAATGACGTTAAACGTTTGGCGATAGCTAGGTTGGGGCGGTCTCTTTTGACACATCAAAGGGATTATCGCGTTTTTTGCTGCGTTGCCGTGGCTACACTGGGGTTTGCCATCTGTTATCCGAGAACATGTAGATAGAGTTGATTTGGTTTTATTTTTTATCTGTGGTGTGGACTTAGGAGGTTGTTTGTTGTTTTTGTTTTGTGAGGTGCGTCGGTCCAAAATTGGTTTTGTTTATTTAAATGGATTATGTATAAAAGTTTTTTCAGCGCTATGGATTGGTCACAGATTAGGATATTTTTAAATTTAACTCCATAATGATTGCCATTGAACATTGAACACCAGTGTAGCCAACAGAATTATCGTGTTTTTTGACGCTCTAATTTTCCGCTTAATTAACGCGTTTATGGGCATTAAGCGTTTCCTTAATGTGGCCAAGACATAAAGGCAAAAAGGAGCCAAAAGTCGCCGATTGTAGATAGATTAATAAAGAACAGTTGAACGCGACATAAATTTCCGAGATAACTGAAACAGCGATAAATCGTGTCATCTAGCAACACTGCTCCTGAACGCAGCTGAATAAAAATGCTTACACCCTCTTTCACTTAAAATCTACTACAATATCAGTGGTTTTTAATATTAATTAATAGTGTTCTTATCTTAGGCCTCTATTACTTAATTTTATAGATATTTATGCACTAGAAGACTCCCAAAATTATTTACATCATTTTCAAAGTTACGAAAACATTTTCCTCCTATAACATGTAGATTTTTATCTACAAAAATACGAATTTTATTGAGCTGGGATCCCAGTTCATATGTTTGGCGTAGAAAAAAGTGCACCTCGCGTCGCGCCGTTTTTTGGCTTGTCAACCGAAACCACGCAACGTTTTCACGAGTAATTTCATGATAAATGTAACATATCTCCGGATGTTTTCCTCAAAAAAGCGTGACTATCGACGCGTCACAAGAAGTTAAGTGAAGTTGTTGTTGGCTGCCGCTGTACATTGTGTTCAAGTAACATTTTCCCACCGCCGCGACTCGCGATCCCGAAACATGCCTCTGTTGAAGAGAAAAGCCTTTGAGAAATCGACGGCGTCGGGGTACCTGCGGGACGACGATGAGGTTTTCCACTGCGAGATTACCGACGAGATATTCAAGGACTATGAGTGAGTATCACTTACCTTACAGTTCGCGCATTTTTTCGGTTTAACTCACGATAAAAGTGATATCTATCTATTAGAAGACCTTTGTCGTTATCCCCGCGCGGCAAATCGCGTAGTTACGCGAGCGTGACACCATTTTGTCTCGTTTCGCGCTCTGTTCACTTGGTTTTCTTTACTTTGCTAAGCATTTCCTTCGAATTTCCTTCCCAGGGAGTACTGTGAGAGGGTTATCCTGGTCAACTCCATGGTGTGGTCATGTGAGATGACCGGGAAAAATAACCTCACCTATGCTGAGGCCCTGGAGAGTGAAAAGGCTGCCCGGAGGTCGCTAAAAGACTTTCCAATGGAGCTGAGAGTGCCTATTTTGTACCTGGCAGCAAGAACCAACAGATCTTCCTTTGCTGACATGTCAGAGGATGTGTTTAACTTTGTCAGAGAGAGGTACTTTGTGGGGGAGACTGTGGAGGCCTGCCTGGAGGGTGATGCGTGGCGGGAGTCACATGTTCTGTCTGTGACAGTGCAGAAACAGCCACCAGGAAGGTAAGTTTAATTATTCAGCGGTTGCTGGCATGCATTAAATGGGCATTTTGCATCCACAAAATCAGTAATGACTATCATTTGCGTCTGCAAAATAAAAAAAACCAGAATGGTTCATTTTGTGTCATATTTGCTACACCTTACTGCTTATACTCTTAGTGCAATAAACAATTTTTTACTTTACTTTATTATTAAAATTCTTTATTGCATTGAAACACATTGTTTTGCACATAGGCGACCTTAATGCTACTTAGTATTATCTACCAGCTAACCTAAGTTTTGAACAAAACATTAACAGGTAGTGCAAATATATGGATTATTTAAAAAAAACATACAGAGGGGAAATATTATACAAATACTACAATAATAAATAAATATGTAATACAACAAATAAATACATAGTTCTAACTAAAGTAACAATGGTAACCATTAAATAAGCGTGGTGTCTAGAACTATTAGAGGCAAGATTTAAAACTTGGAATGCTTAGATAGCTGCCCTGCTTGTGGAAAATATTTGTACACTGACAATGAAAATAATTTACTATTTGAAATATAAAAAACTTCGCTCTGGCTTACTAGGTGTCTAAGTAGGTATTTCAATATCCTAATATAGTGTAGGCCGACTTGCACCACTTTCTTAAATGTGGCTTAAACAACATTTTACTAAAATTCTTCACACAAAAGTCGATCTAAATGGCTACTTAAGTGACATTTAAGAATTGGTGCAAGTCAGGCTTATTCTAGAAGGCTTACCCCCGGTTTCTCGTACACTAACAAGCTGTTAATCTACTGTTAACAGCTATTAGTGGTTTTTTTGTATGCACTTTGGTCAATTGACAGCTGTTAACAGTAAATTAACGGCGTGTTAGTGTACGAGAAATTGGGGGTTAATTAACTAAAGGTAAAGCTCATATTTATTATATTAATGTATGAGTTGTAGGTAAATACATACTATGCATTAATAGTTATTTGTTATGCAAGGCTGCAAAGTTAATTTTTGGCGCGAGTACCTTGTATTGAAACCTGAGCAAGCGAAGGATTCTAGGATTGAGCCACGAGCGAAGCGAGTGGTTCAAATATAGAATCCTGAGCGTAGCGAGGGTTTCAAAGGTACGAGACGCTAAATAACTTTGCTGCCGAGCGCAACACACAAATTTTCACCTCACTAAAGCGAGGAGAATGTTAGGTGCAAGAAAAACAGTTTTAATAAATATTAATTTTTTAAATCAAATTTTCTTGCCGGCCAGTACGATTCTTTAAATGAGGCTGGCGCATGACATGAAATAAGTAATTGCATTTCAATCATCAATGGACTGGCTGCAGAGAATATAAACTATTACGAAACCAATGAGGTTCTATATATATGTAATTTATTGTACGAAACCTTTATTGAATAAAAATATTCGAATTTTAAAAACACTTTCCACGCAGATTTCGAATGATAAACAGAGCTTTTACGAGCTAGTGAGGTGAAAAAAATGTTTTCAACATGCTAATCAGTAACATATGACCAATCTCACACAAAAAACTTCCTCAGAGACTATATTTTTTTATTTTATTTTATTTATTTTACGAATGATGTGATAAAAATAATCTACTCAAACAAGACAACTTACAGTATGGAAATCCTATGTTGTTCATTCAGTTTCTGATTAGAAAAATTCCAAAAAAAGTAATTTTCTGCTAAGTATCACTTATCCTTAGATTCTTAAATCAGAAACTGGTTGAAACGATTTAGAACCTAATTAGTTGATTCAGGTCTAATCCTTCAACCTCATTGGGCTAATAAATGGGTTAAAAAACCGGCCAAGTGCGAGTCGGACTCGCGCACGAAGGGTTCCGTACCATTATCTCTACATTTGAATATTTCAAGCATATACCTGCTGCCATTCTTTATATCGAGCAAAAATCGGCAAAAAATCACGTTTGTTGTATGGGAGCCCCCCTGAGATATTTATTATATTTTGATTTTAGTATTTTATAACAACAAAAATAAATCATCTGTGAAAGTTTCAACTGTGAATCTACCACGGTTCATGAGATACAGCCCGGTGATAGACGGACGTATGGACGAACAGCAGTCTTAGTAATCATCGGGTACCCTATTGCCGTCACCAATTTCGTGTTACACCATTTCACCAGCAAAACCACACCGCCGCCGGCGTCCTACTGCTACGAGGTGGAGCAGTTCGAGGAGGGCGGCGCCCCGGGCACGGCGGGCGCGGCGCCCCACGACCGCGTGCGCCGCCGCAAGGGTATCTTCAGTCGCGAGAAGTGCCGGCTCTTCCTCAAGCAGTTCGTCGAGATGGCGAACGGGGGCATTGTTGGTATAAAGGTGAGCTTTACATTATATCTATCAGTTACTAAGATTTTATTATCTACTTTATTGTACACACCAGAAAACAAAATACATTAAAAGGCTTCCATATCTAAGTTTTGCCGTATACAATTGGCGGTCTTATCGCTAAAAGCGATCTTTCCAGACAACCTTAGGATGGATAGAACTGAAAGATGAAGAGAGTAGGTAGGTAGGTGTACATGAAATATATGGGAAGATAATGTACATAAACTAACTTACTTCTAATGTTCATACATATTTAATAAAATACTTAAACTAACCATAGAATACAAATATAAACTGTACAAACATATATTTGTATTCTAAGGTATTTGTATTATAAGGAGATAAGCCAACAAATTAAGCTGGGATACTACTTCAACGACTGGGACACACTATGCCAACAAGGTAAGATCAGGGACAGACTCCTGACGTCCTGACGTCGATGAAGTAAACTAGTGCACGCTTAAAATATTAACAACACCCAGTAAGTCCTAACTCATGTCAATCTCATCTCTCCAACAGAAAACCGCACTTGACAAATACAACATCTCGAAGGTGAACTTCGAACAGATCTTCGTGGGTAGCCCACCAGAGTTCCCATCTTCAAAAAAGCTGCTCAAGACCCCACCGTCCAACGCCAAGAAGGCCAAGCCTGGCGCCGCGAGCAAACTGAACAACTCTGCCAAGAAAGCCACGCCCGATAAGAAGAAACAGGAGTCCATGGATAAGTTCCTGAAGAAGACTAATACTCCTGAGAGTAAGTGACTTGCATGATTAAAGGTGAATAAAAGTCGAGCTAACGCGGTAAGTGACGCGAGCGAATATCAGAGATCTCGCCTCGAGAACATTTGGAAGGCTACCAAAAACCTATTCCACTAACTTCTGAAAGTTTTTTGTCTATTTCTTTTTTTTTTAAATGTAAATAGTCTTACTTGGAGAGCTTCGATTTTAGCAAGCAGCAGAATCAAATAAAACAAACAATAATAAAAATTTACATACAGGCACATACATTGCTTCTGGCCCCACACTAGGATACCCTGTGTCGTGGGAACCAGAAACAACGACATCACAAACATATGTAAAAAAATATGTAAGAAACAAGGTTTTTCTTGCTGACTGCACCAATTAACATTGCCAGCAGCACTGCTCTTTTAATTTTGTCTGCAAATAGTTTTTGCCTCTACCATTTTTCGTCAGAATTTGGTACTGTGCGTACTTCCTGTTTGTCCACTGCTGGACTGTACATACGATTCATAACATTACGACATATTTAATCCTACTTATAATATTATAAATGTGAAAGTTTCTTAAGATGTTTGGATGTTTCTTACTCAATCACGCAGTAACGGCTGAACGAATTTAGATGAAATTTGGTATGGAGATAGTTTGAGTCCTGGGGAGGGACACAGGATACTTTTCATTCCAGAAATTACTTATTCCATGCGGACGAAGTCGCGGGCAAAAGCACTAGCTAGTATTTCATAATTTCCTTATATGAGTATTTTTACCACCAAATCCGTATCCTAAACAATTTTCCCTAAGGGTTTGTGCCTTAGGGAAAATTGTGTAGGATACGGAACAAACAAACCAATACAAGTAATTTGGCCCACTGCATCTGTATCCGAACGTTTTATTTTCAAAAGGCACGAACCAAAAGAAACCAGCCGACCCAGCCGCCAAGAAGTCTGCACAGGAGTTGGCTAACAAGATGCGCCGCGCCGAGGAGCAGATGCGCGCGCGCAGGGAGGAGGAAAAGGCGCGCAAGAAAGAGAAGACCGCCAAGATACAAGCCTACCTCAAGGAGTGGCAGAAGGTCAAAGATGATCTGGAGCTGGAGGACCATAAGGTAAGTTAGGAGGCTAACTGGTGGCCTATAAGGTGGTCTGTGGACCAGGTCGAGACCAGGTCTCTGAAAGCGAACGAAGTGGTCTGCGAATTAACGCTGAAATTATAAAATGAATGACGCAATTAAGTAACATGATTAATGTTGGGCACTATCTGTTTGGCGAAAAATATCCGAAATGAAGTTTTGCAAGGGACGCCGATCTGGCGAGGCAGACCCCGGCGTCAGAAGCGTGGCATAAGAAGCATAGGCTAGTGTGTTCCTAAGCATACAAATTCAAAGCTTCGTTCTCTCACTCTAAAAAGAAACAAACTAACCCCCCAACCATCCACAGATAATACCAAAAGGCACACCGATCTGCATAGTGGACATTCCGCAACAGCACATCGGAGACTTCCTGTCCGTCCTGGAGTTCGTCCAACTCTACGCAGAGATCCTCAAGACCAAGGATGTGTTCCACGGCGGGCTAGACGTGGAGACCTTCCGGAAGGCTCTGACGATGAAGGAGAGCGCTGGGGTCTTCAGTGATCTGGTGCAGATGTTCATGACCACTATTTTCTCGCTGCAAGAGGATGAAGCGGAGGAGTACAACGAAGGAGGACGGATTGCTGAGTCTACGCGTGAGTGTTCACTTATTTCGATAAATACACCAGATCTGGTAACATGGCCGGCTTAATTTTTTTTTTCAATGTTTTTGGAACACTCGAACACCCCGTAAATTTGCAATTTTTTCGCGGATTGCCCAATACGACATTCTCATTGGATTCCTACGAGTAAGATTACTAAGTTTCTAGTCTCTATAAATCTGGAAATTTTATTCTGGTTGGTTCTCGTTGCTCGTTACAGGCCTGTGACTTAATCTGCATGAACAGGAGATATCTGTTCTCATGTTTGCATGAACAGACATCTCAGATGTCTCTTTTCAACCTGTTAGGAATTTATGTTAAGGAATGTAATCTTATTGGGCGCCCAGAATATATGCTCTATTTGCTATTACTTTCTGAAATTGTTAATGTCAATTGCTCTGTATTTCCTGTTTTTTATCTTTGGTCAGAAACTTCACTTTTCTGTTGTATTATAGTTTGCCTTTGTGCTTTTTGTTTTTTAATAGTGCAATAAACTAATTTTAATTATATTAATATTATCAACACTATGCGCGTGGCTGAGTTCTTGGTCAATAAAACTTGAATAGTTTGTCACCGACATGATCAGAGAAAGAATATTATGAAAGCTTAATGTACATATTATCGATGTATGTGTTCAGAGGCTGACGAGGTGGAGGGCGAGATGGGTGTCACTAAAGCCGTGGAGCTGGCGACCAAGGCCTGCAAATGGTCCCAGACCTACCTGGGAACCCCGCTCAGCAAGCTGCCTTTAGATCCTACCACCATCTCTGAGGTTGTTCGGTGAGTGCTGCTGGGTTTGTCGGTGTTAATCTTGTGGTTCGGTTAATGTCTTTCTTCCTCATATGTGTTTTAGCAAGTAATAAGCCTGCCACTTAAATCTACAATGTAGTCCATTTTTTTTAATTGATTTTCAATGTGAGTACCATGTTATGTTAGGTTAAGTCCAAGGACTTAAATTCTGTTAATGCATAAAGTATAATGATAACCTTGACGACCTCGTGGCGCAGCGGTAGTGCATCTGCATACCATGCACCAAAAAAAAAACCCCAGGTCTTGGATGTTTACATGTTTGTGATGTCGTTGTTTCTGGTTCCCACGACACAGGGTATCCTAGTGTGGGGCCAGAAGCAATGTATGTGCCTGTATGTAAATGTTTATGCTTATGTTATGTTAATTGCATAAACGCGTCGATTTCATTTCACTGTCGCTTCAAAGTCTGAGCCCCTCTCATATGAAACCATCTACACGTCAACGGAATGGCCACGTGTGTGTTGGTAGAAGGAAGGTTTTTTACACAGACCGACGGACGGATATGGCGAAACTATAAGGGTTATTTGAGGGTATTTCCTTATCGATTGCGGAACCCTGAAACCTTGTCACGTGACCCAACCGTGAATCCGTCATATTGGAGCTTGCCAAAAACGATTTACGCACTAGTAGAACTTCACCGAAGAGAAGTCTCTTCATTAGAAGAGACGTACACTCAGCATCGGGTGGCCATAGGTCGAAGAACAGAGAGAGAGTTAGAACTTCACTGACGATTCGTCGATTTGTCAACGGTCTGTGGTGGCAGGCTGCACATCCTGTCGTCGGGCGCGGCGCCCGGCAGCCGCTGCGCCACGTGGCGCTACCAGCAGCGCGGCGGCTACAGCAGCCTCGACGACGCCGGCCTGCGCCTGCGCGTGCGCCGCCCGCGGCTGCTGCGCCGACTGCGCACCACGCACCTCGCCGACCTGCCGCTGGGTGAGTGCCGAGCTGCGACCTGCCGCTGGGTGAGTGCCGAGCTGCGACCTGCCGCTGGGTGAGTGCCGAGCTGCGACCTGCCGCTGGGTGAGTGCCGAGCTGCGATCTGCCGCTGGGTGAGTACCGGGCTGCGACCTGCCGCTGGGTGAGTGCCGAGCTGCGACCTGCCGCTGGGTGAAACCCGTCTAAGTACTTCCTTTCTTCTTCTAACTTCCTAGATCAAAAGTACTGTTTTCAATTGTACCAATAACCCTTGGTGTATATTTCGCAGACGACAAGTTCCAACTGCTGCAGTGCCTGATGAACCAGATCCTCAGCTATGCCACGGTGCGTGACGTCATCGAGGAGAAGATTGAAAGCTACAAAACTATGAAACACGAGCTGCGAACCATGCAGGTAAAATTGGGAATTCGCCAAAAGTGTATTTCTATTCTCAAATGGTGATTTTAGGGTCCATAATCGAGAACTATTAAGAACTATAGTATAAGTACATGCCGTTAAGTCTAAAACCTACTTTTAATTTCACTGTGTACAATCATGAATACCCTAATTGTAAAGACAACTGACCGTAATAGAGTTTTGGGAGCCAAGCGAATTAAATTTCTTACTTCGCCAGATCGCCGAGCGCCGCCGCGAGATGGAGCTGGTGGCCGCAAGATCCAAGCTCAAAAAGGAGGCCGCGGCTAAGAAAGAGGAGCTAAAACTGACCGGGGAAGCAGCACGGACAGCCGACAAGCAGCTCGCCGAGCAGCTTGACAAGCTGGCGCGGGAGGGGGAGGAGAAGAAGCTGCAGCACAGGAAGAAGGTCGCCAAGCTGCAGTATGAGTGCTTCCAGCACCATTCCTACATTGGTAAGTTCTCTCTGGCTAGAGAAGCTAGTCTTCGAGAAGGTGGATCTATGTCTCAAGAAGGAGGAGCAAAAGCTGACTGGGGAACATAATATGACTATAATAGAGATCCACCGGCATCCAAATTTCAATAGAGATCGTGGTTGGACCATAGCTACAGCATGGGAACCAGTGCTTAAGTTCATGAGACCCCTTTGCTAGAAGTGTGTCCGTAGATTTAATTTTAACCTCAATAACTATAAATAATCAATATTTTTGAGTTTATATGACCCACTGGGGACCGCCGTACATTTGTACAAATGGCCTCAGTCTGAGTGTATTTGGATGTTTGTGACGTCCTTGCCTGGTTACCATAGCACAGGGTATCCTAGTTTGGGACCAGGTCAAGTGATTGTGTTCTGTGGAACTTATTATTATTATTATTATTAAATAATTGTTTTGCCAATTTAAATTTGAAAAATTTGCCAAAATATCTTTGGAACGTAACTTAATAATTTTTTGTAATTTTTGCCGAGGGTAGTAAACTAACAGTTAATGCTTTCTAAAAGACGCCTGTCACCTCAGTCTACCGAGACCACGGATATGCAAAAGTACCGAAACGTCGAAACATTGTAAAATTAAAAAATAAACGAGTAAATATCCGTTTTTTAATATATGACTAGCTTTTGGCCACTTTACCTTGCCTACCGATGTTATTTAGCAACGCTAACGGTGAAGGGAAAACGTTAGGTTTGCACCATATTTACCTTAATGATTCAATATTCACTAAAAGTATTTCACAGGCACTAAAGTTGCCACTAGGTGCTGTGTAAGCCTACACAACCGTAAAAAGGCTTATTTACATAACAGACATAAGCAGCCTATGTGTATACGTCCCATTGTAGGGCACAGGCCTTCTCTCAGGGAGAGAGTATGGGCCACGCGTTTCCACCGCGGATTAGCGATTTCAAGCGCTTGAGGTATGTGAATAGCTCAGACACTCAGGTTTCCTCCTGATGTTTTCCTTTACAGTTAGCGTACAAGTGTACATAACTAAGTGTACATAACTTAGAGAAGAAAGTCATAGGTACATGCCAACACTGGGAAAGTGGGAATCGAACATGGGTCTCTCGCTTCCGAGTCCAATGTTCTACCCACTAGGCTACCACCGCTCTGAAGGCTTATTTATTAACCAACAAAGATATATCTCCAGGCTCAGACCGTGCGTACCGCCGCTACTGGCTGAACCAGAACGTGGCGGGTCTCCTCGTGGAAGCGGCCGACGAGCCCCGCGGGCCCTGTCTGGACAAGCCCGTACTTCCCGCAGCGGCCAGAGGGGATGATACGCTCGCCTATGTCACCGAGCTGTTTGAGACCAGAGGTGAGTGAGATAGGCGAGTGGCGAGGGATGTGTCTAGACAAGCTCGTACTTCCAGTCGGGAGCCAGTACTTCCCGCAGCGGCCAAAAGGGTGACACGTGAAAAGGGAGAGTGGAGGCGCGGGTAAGGGAAGTATCCATCGATCGGGCCAGTTTATCGAGCCCTTTTATTGTTACATATGTAAGCATGTTTGTTTCGGCAATAAAACAGTCAATGAAACAAACAGGTTTTGCTGCCTAAAATCTTTATTGTGTTCCGATCACAAACCACCGAAGATATCTTAGTGTTTTCTAAAAAATATATTTACCTTTCAGGTAGCAGCGATAAAGAGAATGACTCAAACGCGAACTCCCGCGGCAACTCGCCCAAGAAACCTCTCACCAATCTCAATGGCCTCACCCAGAAACTGAACGGTCTGGACACCAATCTACAACACATGAAAGACCTCCTCGTGTGCACAGGCGATATCAGCTCCTGTTTCGTGCATGGCAAGGGTGATTTTCGTCCGCAGTGGTGGGTATACCATACGGAGGAGCAGATTGAAGAGCTGATTCAGTCGCTGAATAAGAGAGGCTTGAGGGAGAGCGAGTTGCGGACGACTCTGGAGGTGGATAAGACTAGCATCGTTGAGTATGTCAAGAAGTGCCCTGTGCATCTGTTGAATCCAACTGTTGTTCCGGTGAGTGGTTTATTTTTACCTGACTGCGAAAGCAACGAATGCTTATGTTTTTCGCACGTATGTATGTAAAGAAAGGCCATCATCATCATCAGCCATTTGACGCCCACTGCAGGACATAGGCCTCCCTCATAGTTTTCCAAGCTTCCCGGTGTTGTGCCGCCCGCATCCAGCGACTCCCCGCCACCGTAACCAGGTCGTCAGACCATCTGGTGGGGGGCCCGCCATCGTAACCAGGTCGTCAGATCACCGTAACCAGGTCGTCAGACCATCTGGTGGGGGGCCCGCCATCGTAACCAGGTCGTCAGATCACCGTAACCAGGTCGTCAGACCATCTGGTGGGGGGCCCGCCATCGTAACCAGGTCGTCAGATCACCGTAACCAGGTCGTCAGACCATCTGGTGGGGGGCCCGCCATCGTAACCAGGTCGTCAGACCATCTGGTGGGGGGCCCGCCATCGTAACCAGGTCGTCAGATCACCGTAACCAGGTCGTCAGACCATCTGGTGGGGGGCCCGCCATCGTAACCAGGTCGTCAGACCATCTGGTGGGGGGCCCGCCATCGTAACCAGGTCATCAGACCATCTGGTGGGGAGCCCGCCACTGTAACCAGGTCGTCAGACCATCTGGTGGGGGGGCCGCCATCGTAACCAGGTCGTCAGACCATCTGGTGGGGGGCCCGCCACCTTAACCAGGTCCTCAGACCATCTGGTAGGGGGCCCGCCACCGTAACCAGGTCGTCAGATCATCTGGTGGGGGGCCCGCCACCGTAACCAGGTCGTCAGACCATCTGGTGGGGGGCCTGCCCACGCTGCGTCGTCCGGTCCGCGGTCGCCAGGTCAGATCTTTTTCGCCCCAACGGCCATCAGTTCTCCGAGCTATGTGCCCCGCCCACTGCCACTTCAAGCTATATCAGTAACTCGGGTTCTTCTGCGGATCTCCTCATTCCTAATTCGATCACGCAGTGGAACTCCTAACATAGCTCTCTCCAATGCTCGTTGGGCGACTTTGAGTAAAGTAACGTAAAAATTATTTATTGTGTATGTGGATTAATAATTGTTTATCTTAGCTTACATTTAAACATTTATGGGTTGTTTGTGAAACTGATAGGTTCGAGTTTGCCTTTAAAACTTATTTCTACGACATTTGAATTTTTTTTCTTGAATTAAAAAAAGGTAAGAAGTTTCGCGGTTTTCCTGCTTTTATTGACGCTGTTTGATAAATAATGCCTAATACCATAATTATGTGTTACACATAATTGACATTCTTCTATGTAGGAAAATGACATGGCTGCGGCATTCCTAGAGCGCGCAAAGCGCGAATTGGAAGAATTATGTCTATCGATCTAGTCAGCCCATAAACAGAGCCCGCTGTTGGGAATAGGTCTCGTCTCTTTCACGCCAACCCACCTTTGCTAGTCTCGTCCAATGTTTCCCAGCCTGGTATTTCTATATCGCGCAATCAACGGGTATCCATGAAAACTTTGCTCAAAGTTACATTTTCGTTGCTGATTGGCTGAGTTAACGTGATATTTTCTGAGGTTAACACGTGCACTAGACATGATAAAACTGAATGAATGCTAATGCTCCGTGTGGCACCGGATTAAGAATAGAGTCACTCCATATTCTTCCGTGGATGTCGTAGAAGGCGACTGAGGAAATCAATTACCAGGAGACGGGCAGCAGCGTCTTCCTGAGATTCCAACCGCATACTGCGATCGCCGACCCACCTGCCAAGCGTGGCGATTATGACAAAACGCCTCATTGTTATGAAAACCACAAAGGAGGCCTATGTACTGCAGTGGGCGTTAAATAGCTGATGATGAATGCTAATGCTAGTTAATGCTTGCAAAAATACGCCTGTCACCTCAGTCTACCGAGACCACGGCACTTGCAAAAGTACCGAAACGTTGGAAAATTGTAAAATGGAAAAGTAAACCTGAGGACCTATTGAGACAAGCTAAGACAAAAGAAATGTTTAAAAATTTATTAAAGAAACACTACTTAAATAAGGTACAGTCATGTTCCTACGGAAGTATATTAAATTACCATAAGTACATTGCTCTCAAATGTAAATTAAGAGAGCAATGTACCAACAAACTGTATTCACAGTTAAAGACATTAGAGATTTTGTTTTTATAACATGTGAATAAATAAACTAAAAAAAAAAACGAGTAAATATCCGTTAAAATTCAGTTTTATTATTGAGTTAACGTGGCTTACGACTCGTATACTTTTCACAGCCGCCGCCAGTGCCGACCACGTCGACGCGTCGAAGCAAGTTCCAGCCCTCGCTCCCGGTGCCCGCAGACAGTACTGTCTCCGAGGCTTTGGAGCTGAGTTTGCGGGATTATATCCTAGAACTGGAGGAGAAGATCTTCCACGGCTGCCTGGGCGTCATCAAAGTTAAGGTGAGCCCCAGCGATCCCTAGGGCTTTTAACCCCCGCAGACGGTACTGTCTCCGAGGCTTTGGAGCTGATGTAGGAAGTCAGGCAGCCGTGGAAGCTGAGATCTTCCATGGCTGCTGGGGCCCCATCAAAGTCAAGGTTGGCTGTTCTTTTTTAGTAAAGGCTTTTAGTACTTCTGGATGCGCTACATCTGAAGAAGCGTTGACTGTCTTCAGATGTCGACCATATAAGTTCCCATGCAAATGTCCCAACTACAAATACCTACGTAACTAGCGATGTTAAAGGCAAAGCCGCCTCGGAGAGCGAAGCTCGGAGCGGTTGTGGATCGGCAGGGGCTTGCTCCCTAATATGATAATATAATAGACACCTAACCCTCCGGGTTACAGGCGTGAGTCAATGTAATGTATTGGGTTGTGAGAGCGGTGGTAGCGGCGCGGTAGAACGCCGGCTTCTCTTTCGGGGAGATCGTGGGTTGGCTTCGAATCCCGGCGTGTATCATTGGCTTTGCTTTCTAAGTTATGTACATTTGTGAAGTTGTAGTAGCAATACCATTCGTTAACTGTGAAGGAGAACATTGTGAGCAAACCTGAGTGTCTGAGGTGTTCACTTAACTCAGCGCTTCAAATTTCCAATCCGCGGTGGGCACGTGTGGTAATTAAGCCCACTCTTTCTGAGAGAAGGCCTGTGCCCGGGACGTACATAGTCTGCATTACTATAATGGGCCGTTAAGCCTGGAAGGCTACCCGGTGACCCGTCCGTAGCTGCGGACAGCGGCAGACCTCTCGGGACGAGGGCTACGCCCCGAGCCCGACCCTTCGCTTTCCCCGCGGGGAGGCGTGAGAAGACTGTCTAATGAGGATGGCGGGTCGTGTGTGACGGTGTGTGACGGTGTGTGACGGTGGTGCGCCCCGTGTGCCGCAGGACCGCGAGGCGTGGCGCGGCACGCTGATGCTGCGCGGGTACGACAGGCAGGCCGAGGTCCTGAGCTGGGGGCCGGCGCGCCAGTACCGCGACGACTACCACCTGCCCGACGGCGCCGTCAGGGCTAAAGGCGAGTACACCATCCATCTGTCGTCTCCATCCCCTGTAGCTCGTGCGGTGTAATACATTTAGCGATTGCTTTTTAGGGTTCCGTGCAACAAAAGGAAAAACGAAACCCTTATAGGATCACTTTGTTGTCCGTACGTCCGTCCGTTTGTCTGTCTGTCGAGACCCTTTCTTTGTCTCGGGAACGCATGGAGGTATCGAGTTAAAATTAAAGTCATAAACTCAGGTCTACAGTCCTTTGAAGCTGTGAAAAAAATAAAACTTCTAAGTTAACCGAAAAATAAGATACGGCCGTTTATGCCGCAAAAACGCATATTTCGACACTCTCAGGGAATCAAAATTTATAGGGTACTTTCCGTTGACCTAGAACTATGAAATTTGGTATATCTTCATATACTACAAGTACAGGGAAAAATCTGAAAGCTATACGTATGTAAATTAAAAAAATGTCTTTGAAGCTCGGAAAAACTACGAGACTACAAATTTGTACGGAACTTTTCCGATTTTTTAGTTATTTACTTTATTTATTGCCGAAAAACTTAACCCTAACATTACAGGGAATCCCTATTGCGTTAACAAGTTCCAGAATTACGTACTGTAATTAAACTCAAAGGAACTTAATCTATTCACAACTAACATTAATAGACGCAGAAAATACTAACAATTGGGATACTTTTTGAATTTATGCTCATTCTTTAAGTAACTAAGAATGTTAAAATGTGCATACGAAACGGATGCCAAAATTAAAAGCATACTTCATACTGTTGTTTAATTTCCCATAAACAAGAGTGACGGTAAATATTAAACTTGGAATTTTCTAAGCCAGCAACGTCTTTTGCGTGGGGCTCGCTACGTCTTTGGCCCCGTTATCTCGTTCACTGTATGACATCGTCGTTGGGCAAAAGGTTTTTAAGCTCATATTATACTGGACGAGGGAGAAAAAGGTATTTCAAGTGTTTCGTGTCACGAAAGAAGAAACGGAAGACTTGGGATCAAACTAAATCTGGGCCTAGGCTATTATGTTTTTACAAAATATGTGACGCTAATTAATGTCGACTGATCCCTGATTGATTTTCACCACCCAGCCCATCTTATGCTTGATAAATAATTATGACCACAGTAGTAAAAGTTGTTTTGACGCATCCCTCCATTTTCGGTTGTATGAGGAATTCGTTTCACCCTCTACATAACTCTCAGTGTGGCCGCAATACTAACAACCCCACAAATACTGCATTATAGCGAACAAGCTAACTCGCTAATCAGGCTTCAAACTGACTTTCTATCTAGATGGCAGCAAGGAAGCCACACGCATCCCGGAGAACAAATACCGTGACCCCGGGCACTACCTGTGGGATGCCCCGAAGGTCAACGGGGTCAAGGAGGAGACTGGAGTCAAAGAGGAGACTGAGGCTACAGAGGAGACCGGGGAGCCTGCCCCGGATGTGGTCAGGGGTCTGGCCAGTGCCCTGCTGCAGATTGAGCAGGGGATTCACCACAAATACCTGAAAAGGCCGCTCGGTAAGATGTTTTTGTGTTTTCTGAAGTGTTGCAGGAATATTTATTTTTGATTCGCGATGCTTTAGGGTAGACCCTCTACCCTTACTACAATAATTGAATGTACACGGCACTTCAGTCTACTTGTGCCTATGGTAACAGCAAAATTGCCGATGCATGTGGATGTAATTAAGTTACCTGATAAGCCTTCTTGATTCGCGAAAAGACCGTTAATTGTAGGTCTTTGCAGGATCCAAAAATTCAATTGCGCATTTGCTGAAACTCCTCGTTGCCATATCCTAATCTGATGTTTTTGAAATTTTATTTATTGAGCTTCTGGTCCCCTACTATCCGCCAAATTTCAGTTATTGAGATATTTGTATTTGTGATACACTATCTGAAAGAGGCTTTTCAGATATTCATCTGAAAACTTCTCTATAAGTAAATCTTTTAGCATGCACAGGTTTGATACAGAGTTAGATACAGTAATAAGTCACGCCATCCTTCTCTTGGTAATTGGAGAAGCGAAACGACATGACTCTACAACACATTAAATTACCTACATTCTTAATATTTGTCCTTCGGCAAATTCTCCGATGAGGTTGCCTGGAAGAAATTGCTATTAGCAATAAGGCCGCCAATTGTATCTTTTCTTTTGCCATTGCTGTTTCTGTAACATTTTTTCCGGTATACAATAAAGACTATTTTTATCTTATCTTATGGGAAAGTTTGTGGAGATGTTTGGATGTTTGTTACTCAATCACGCAATAACGGCTGAACGGATTTAGATGAAATTTGGTATGTAGATAGTTTGAGTCCCGGGGAACGACATAGGATACTTTTCATCCCGGAAATTACTCATTCCATGCGGACGAAGTCGCGGGCAAAAGACTGGTCCGCTATTTTTTTCATTACCACTGATTTTTCAAATGTATCTTTCACTAGTGTCGAAGACGCTTTTCGACTATATTCCATTCCACAAAACGAGCTCCCAAAGAAAATCGTCCATGTGTGCAAATTAGTTAATGCGCGTTACCTTCAATAGCCACTAACCTACCCTATGAAGCGGGCCATCTTCGCTTATTGTTTCGCTTATCTCTAGCCGCGCGCATTGACCAATGAGATGCGAGTATTTTGCTCCCTGGGAGTTCGACTCGTGGCCCGGAGGATAGCCTAACTTAAAGACCGACCGTTAAACTGGGTGTTCGCCTGCAGGTCTAGATGACAAGGAACGGAAGGAGCGCGAGTCCAAAGGCAAATCACTCGACATGGACGCTCTCGAGCGATGGGAGGTCTCGCTTATGGAGTCGGCCAGCTTTGCACAGGTAAGCTAGACTACTAGCGCCGAGTCAATGGATGTGTAATTGATTAATGACATATTCATAGATATTATCCAGGGATAAACAAATCAATAGCTGATTATATTCTTGTTGTTGCACTAATGCGTGCAGAGGACAATTTAAAAAAAAAATGTTTTCTTTAATTGTTTTTTATAACATAAACATTTACATACAGGCACATACATTGCTTCTGGTCCCACACTAGGATACCCTGTGTCGTGGGAACCAGAAACAACGACATCACAAACATGTAAACGTCCAAGACCTGGGGTTTTTCTTTTTGTCCCCAGCCGGGTTCGAACCCGGGACCTCTCGCATGGTATGCAGATGCACTACCGCTGCGCCACGAGGTCGTCGGTCGCCTCTAAATAGGTTTTTAAAATTTTCCTCAGCACAGATTAGTGCAACAAAAAGAATATAATCGTGTAGGTACAGCGATATCATTCCGATGTAAAACCTAACAGCAAAGTGGGTGCTCGGGGCTGCAGTTGATGTAAATTGCTTCAGCCAGATGTCGCTGCCTGTACGTAATAGAGAGAAGTTTGTGACCAGGTTAGAAATTTCGCCGCTGCCTGCACTTGCCCATTAGCTCAGTTGGGAGAGCGCTGGCACGGTTAGCCATAGGTCGCGGGTTCAAGCCCCGGCATGGGTGGGATTTTAAGCCTCTAAATAGGTTTTTAAACCGTCAGCGTTGTCACTCGTACAATTTTTCTATGGATAGCTCTGCATATGTCATCGTGCAAGACGTTTTTGTACTTACTCTCTCTGTGGATAGAAATCGCCATGGATAAACAGATAGATAGTGCTGTCAGACAGAGTTGACGCAAGCGGGCCTCCGTCTATGTTTTCCTTCACCGTTATCATGTGGTATGGTTTCTACAAACTCGCAGTTGTACGTGACTTTCAAAATAAAGAAAGTCATAGGTACACGCCCGCACTGGGAATCGAACCGGTGTCTCTCGCTTCCGAGTTCATTGTTCTACCCCCTGGGCTACCACCGCTAATCGTGTCTAAAAACAAGGCATTGGATATGAAACTCTGAGAAGTTTCGCTTATGGAGTTCGCCAGCTTCGCGCAGTTAACTAGTCTACTTGGGAAAGACTCCCAATAAAGAGCCGAAACCTCTTTGCCCGCGGGGACACTCTGGAGCGCTGGGAGGTGTCGCTTAAGGATTCCGGTTTAAGATTAATCACTCAATCTCACCGAGGACAGAAAAGAGTAGCGTGCCTCATTTGTTAATTGAATGATTTATTTGTTGATCGATTGATCTATTTGTTGATTGATCTATCTGTTGATTGATTTATGGATTGATTCTGGCGCCGCGCCGCCAACTGTCGGCAGCTCTTCCTCCAGCTGTTCACCCTGGACTCGTCCGTGACGTGGTCGGCGTCGATCCTGAACGCGTCGTGCCGCGTGTGCCGCCGCAAGACCGACCCCGACAGCATGCTGCTGTGCGACACGTGCAACAAGGGACACCACATGTACTGCCTCAAGCCCAAGCTGACGGTGAGCGCGGCGCGGGCCTAGTCTAGTCCCTCCCGGGGGCTCCTGGCCTACTTGTGCGGCACAACTGGGCCAGGGAAGTTCTTCCCGTTGCCTCAGTTTACACACCCTATGCTAAGGTTGGCTGGAAGAGATAAGATACCGTCGTCTCCTGTAAGTTCGCCTTTTGTACCTAACTTCGCCCAAAAAAATTAAATGGGAATAATATTTTTATTATAATGGAAATACTGCTGCCTGCTCATTGGTTGGTTCAATAATTTGTCTATGGTCCTATTGCGCCTCCATTGGTCAAAATCGGAACGGCCATTTTGTCAATATGAAGGAAAAATTCATAGAAAGCATGTGCGTTTTTTTGCGACTGCCAGCAAAGCGATCAATATTGAAAAGCACACTAACGGTAAGATCTAGATACTTTTACAGTAGTTACCTTATGTATTAGGCTTTCTGTTGCGCAAATATTTGTGGGCTAGATCTCAGTTGAAAAAAAATATCTAGTAAATATTGTTACCGAGGGTGCTTCCGACAATAACCTGCCAAACTTCGCCTACCTGCAGGGTTGTCACTTTTATGATTTTTTTTTCTCACAGAAAATGGTGACTTTTTGTTATTATATATTATCTATGTAAGAGTAATGGAGGTGTGTCAAAGATATATGACAGTATATATAGCCTATTTCTAGTAATTTTAGTGTCTTGTCTATGTTAGTAAAATAGGTATTAAAAAGTCTAACATTTCTTAAAAAGTACCTGATTGTTCGACAAATGTTGTACAAAGTACAGTAAAGACTGTAAAAAAGTGTGTTTATTAATAAATATAATTCATGTTTTTACATTCGGTTTTATATTTCCTATAGTTACACCAAAAAAAAAAACATTTAGTGATAAAATATATCATAGTGACACAATTTTTTTTATTTTTAAAAGTGACAACCCTAAAGTTTGTTCCTACTTTCGAAAAAAGCCGTCCTAACTTCGCCTACCTCCAATAAAAAAAATAAAAGATAGGTTTATAGTAGCTCCATTATTATATAATGGTTCTAAATGTTTTTCAATGCAATTGGAAATTTTTCTTTGACATTAAATGTATTTTTATAGAAAATACGCGAAGCAGGCGAAGTTAAGATTTGCTCCCAAACTTCGCCGTCCTTTTTCAAATGCAGATTACAAGCTGATTGGCTAATATCGGTGGCTTAACACACGCACACTAGAAAAGCGCTCATATTTACACAACGTGGTAGAAGAACGATAGCAACGGACTATCTTAGTTTGGCGGGAAATTTAAAAAATATGAAAATTCGAGCCAAAAATAGGCGAAGTTACAGGAGTTAACGGTACTCTCTTAGAGATAAGTTCGCCTTTGTAACAATGCC
The DNA here is from genome assembly GCA_947310995.1 of Yponomeuta cagnagella. Lineage (NCBI taxonomy): Eukaryota > Metazoa > Arthropoda > Insecta > Lepidoptera > Yponomeutidae > Yponomeuta > Yponomeuta cagnagella. Next base: position 1,077,174 of record OX371287.1, on the reverse strand, counting down.
ATGTAATTAATTTTCTCATTTATGATTTGCAATAAAGAATATGTTACGGTGTCAGGGTTCGAAAATATCCGATATTCATTATAAATATCAGAATATCGGATATTTATGATATATATCCGATATATATATAAAAAAATTACATATATCCGTTTTGTCTGACAGCCATATTATTATTTTATTGTATGATTTATGTTCGAGACCCGTAACACCATAGTGGATTAATTTCAGCAAAAGTGTTTGATGATCGACACAATGAAATGCTTTCGAGAGGTCACAGGAAACACGTCACAGTCGCCATTGGCGTCCACTGATCTCTCCCATGCACTAAATATATGTTTTATTAACATGACACCCGCGTCAGTGGTGCACCTTCCTTTTCTGAGACCGTATTGATGCAGTAGGTTGTTAATGTTAAAATAAGCTAACATCTGATTAAGATATATAATCAGGTTATAAATATAACCATTAAATTCAACATTCATTAACCGACTTTAAAAAAGCGGGGTTATCAATTCGTCAGGATCTTTTTTGTTTTTTATGTATGTTCTTTATTTTATTACGTATGTTTATTTTTCATGTCTTACTTTTTCGTAACGAAATTTTTCATGTAGTCCACTGTCGTGACTGACGATTTACTATTAGGGAGTTTTAACTCTACTCCAACGCCATCTACATTTGGGAAGTAGAAATACAGTAGCAAACTGCAAAAATTAACTTAATAACATCAAATTTTTAACCATATTTTTATTGATGTATATCATAATCATAAAAAATAATAATTTGATATATATCGGATATATATCATGATATATATCCATCCATTGATATATATCCTCGAACCCTGCTTGTGCCGGCCGGTATCGGGGGTGTAGCAAGGTTATTTCGGCTACTCGAGACTTTTCTTACGTGGAGTATGCTGTCACACAATTTAAAATGTTTAGTTATTGTAATAAAATTGGTAAACTTTTCATAAATGTGGTCTGAGCGTTTGAGGCGTAATTAAATTACGGACATTTTAAATATATTTTGCTTTTACTATACGTATTTTATAATATAGATCAAATTTTCTCAATCAAACACTTAGTACAGGATAAAAAAAATATGCCTTGAATATCCGCAATTTAACTTTGGCCTTTGCATCTACGTAATGAGATGATTTATATAGCGTTCAGTGGCACCATCATTCACACTAGATGGGTGAAAGGGACCAGTCGCACGCTGCAGTGCCTGGGACATTGTTTTTTAGATGGAGTAGGCTTGGCCAGCATCTACACCCTCCTGACAGCTTAGTCGGCCTAGCGTACAGGAAAGACAAGTCAATACATGCGAGGCCAACCAAGCCGCGGGTTGCCTCACGATGTGTTCCTTCACCGCTAGCGTGCAATTTAATTATACATCAAACCGCATTTATCAAAAGTATACTCGTTTTATTAAATTGTGTGAGCGAGACAGCTCATGCTCCACGTAACAACAGCCTTAAGGTGATTGCTGAAAATAAGCGTAGAAACCAGACAGCTCTGACAGTGCCTACTGGTAAGACAAGTAGCATTTGCTGATCTGATTTGTTCGCTGTTTATATAGTCGTCTAGGAAGTGCTATTGGAGCTACGAGTCTTTTTCTTGTTACTTTTAAGACTATTTAAAAATTTATATTTTTATTTCCGTGTGATTTTTATTTCCGGATTAAGAATAGCGTCACTCCATTTCCTTCCGTGGATGTCGTAGAAGGCGACTAAGGAAACACATTACCAGGAGACGGGCAGCAGCGTCTTCCTGAGATTCCAACCGTATACTGCGATCGCCAACCCGCCTGCCAAGCGTGGCGATTATGGCAAAACCCCTCATGGTTATGAAAACCACGAAGGAGGCCTATGTCCTGCAGTCGGCGTCGAGTGGTTGATGATGATGAAACATTTATAATATGTAATTTTCCTTTTAACAACTTTATTCGTGATGTTGTTGACATAAGTACATAAGCATAATAAAACTACAACAGTTTCTGAATTGAGAATTTCGGTAAGTAAATAATTAACTGTAGTGCTGTCTCTTGGAATTTCTCAGAAAAGGGCGTGAGAGAACGTTACTTAAGTATTTACATAGTGAAATTCTCAATTCAGAAACCGGCCCTAAGTAGGACTTCAATGTCACTGCTTCGATGTCCTCCTGAAGGCATCTCAGCTTCACTGGCATTTACCAAAAGCATTGCACAGTGTTTCAAATTGTATTTAACATTTTCACGCTATCAGTCACGAACGCAAGCAAGGGTACGTACATTGTTGGTAGAAACGCTAATGCAATTTTTTATTGATTTTTTTTATATTGGCTGTCCATTTAACCCTATTCCCACATTTGCCTGCCAATCTACTAAGTAGATTGGTTGATATATCGATATCAGCACGGCGATGCCGTTTAAAGAACCAATATCAAGATTTTTATTTGTTTTCTTTTTCGTGGATTACACCATTTTTAAAACGTTGCAAAGTGAATGTTTAGTATTGTGAAATGTAGTTAATTATGCGTAGAATGTCCAATCCGCCAAAGTCAAGCGTTTGCAAATTGTCCAGCACCCAAAACGTCCAACTTGTGAGTTTTAACACGTTCAAATGTCATAAGTCGCGACTTCCCAGTACGATAATTGTCCGACATCGATTGCGCCACAAAACGTTAGACTCGCGCCGTCGTGCCACCTAAGCTGGTTCACTTGTGTAAGCGTAGATCATAAATCCAACAAGACCAGGAGCTAACCAGAGCCGCGCTCCACAGAAAGTCCCGTCGGGCGACTGGTTCTGCGCCGCGTGCAAGCCGCGCGAGCAGCGCACGCCGCGGAAGCGCCGCAAACTCTTCTCCGACGAAGACATCGAAGAGGCTGTCAATGACGAGTGAGTGATCCGCGGCCAGCTCCTATGTTACGCACACCGAATCATGAACGACGAGCCGAGATAAGCGGCTCACCGTCAAATTCCATACTAATTGCTATTGCGGGATTTGGTGCGCATAATTAGGCTTCGGGCCGCAGTTCTGCGTTAGAAGCTGGGGTTTGGGGCGCAAGTCTGCGTTTGAAGATGAGGTTTGAGGTCAGGCCGCGGTTCCGAGTTTGAAGCTGGGGTTCGGGTCAGGCCGCAGTTCTGCGTTTGAAGCTGGGGTTTCGGGTCGGCCTGCAGTTCTACTATGAAGCTGGGGCTTGGGGTTATTCTGCTGTCTGAGTTTAAAGCTAGGGTTTGGGGTCGGGCCGCAATTCTGCGCTTGAAGCTGGGGCTTGGGGTTCGGCTTTTGTGCTGCGTTTGAAACTGGGGTTTGGGTTAAGGCTGCAGTTCTGTGATTAAAGCTGGGACTTGGGATAAAGCCTCAATTCTAAGTTTGAAGCTGGGAGTTCGTGATTTCGCAATGACTGCTTGTGCAATTAAGGTGTCGTTTGTACATACATAGTTGCACATAATATCCATACAGATAATGTCAATACGGATCAAACAACGATGTAAGGTGTTCTCCCTGCTTCAAATACAGAACTACGCGTTCCCATCGCCTACCATCAAACACTACGACCGTCGTTTCTTGTCCCCCATCAGACACTCAGTGCCCGCGAAACAGGTTTCGGACATATCGGAGCCGTCGGGCAAGGAATTGTGCCCCAGTGCCAACGCCCGGCCTTGTGAGCAGTACAAAACGGATAACGGATACCAGTGCCCGAAGTGCCGGCGCTGCTACAGTGCCCGTAAGAACCTCGTCCGTCACATGCGGCTGGAGTGCGGGAAGGAACCTCAGTTTAAGTGCCCGCACTGCGTCTTCGCGAGACATCGCCGCAACGAGGTCGTGCGGCACGTCCAGAAAAAACACCCCGAGGTCCAGGAGACGCATCCCGAAGTCGAGAATACGCTCCCCGAAGTCCTGAAGACGCATCCTAAACACGGACGGTTGTCATTCTATTTGATATGTCTATGCAGTGCTTTGGTTCTGCTGTCTTAACACCTGCGCTATTTGCCTAGAACTAAGTGTAAACTAGTAAACTAAGTAGACTAACACTAAATTGTGCCTCGAAAACTACTTTTTATTTTTTTATTTTATTGACTTTCGTTTGTATCGCAGAGTTTTAAATTTTATAAACTACTCGCCAAACTGCGTGGCAGTTTGTAGGCGAATTAATCGCACTCTTTTAACATTTCAAAAAAATAGTATTAGGTAACAATAAACTAAATTTTAAAGTTTTAAAGTAAAGTCGACAGCGGATCCCTCCCATACATGCTTACTCTGTATTCGGTCATATTACCTATTATTATTACTAGTTATATCCGGATTTATTCATAAGCACCATGTTAGCCCCGCAGAAATGACCGGTTTGGAATGCTGCTTGATACCAAAATGGTTCTTTTCATGTGCAGTTTGTATATCGGGAATCACAACAAAAAAAGGCAGAAAGGTCGAATCTTTCTATCCAAACCTTCTATACCCCTTATTTGTCCACAACTGAATATAGGTCTCTTCCACCACTTTTCGCTTCACCATAACAAATCACCGCATGCTGTCTCGCCGGTTTCGGGTTCTTTTTATTTAGTTTTTCGTTCGAAGACGCGAAGATTTGGACTTGTAAATATAAATAAATAAATAAATAACTTCCACACAACACTATCACATGCCCTGGTCCCAAAGTAGGGTACCCTGTGCTATGGTAGCCAGGCGATGACTTTACAAACATAGAAATACACCCAGACTGAGGCCATTTGCTCAAACGTATGGCGGCTCCCATGGTAATCGGAGGTTATACCGCTAGACCAATGAGGCAGTCTATACAGTACATAGATTCATTGGCGTGATTCGGGAGCGACAGGCCCTACTACATATAGGACCCATACCGGGGAAAGTCCGGAGTCTCAGCCCTTGAACATACTCGTACATAAAAAAAGCAAACGAATTGAGAATCACCTTTTTTTTTTGAAAAAAAAAAAAACGTTGGCTAAAAAATAATCCTCCTTGTAAATTTTGAACTAAGATTTAAATTGTCTCGTGACCAGATCGACAGAGTCCGTGGAGCTAGACGTGGGCGTTTGCGGTCGCTGCGGCAGCGGGGGCCGCCTCGCCGCCGTCTGCGTGTCATGCAGCACGCGCTACCACGCCGAGTGCGCCGCCCCGCCGCCCGGCCGCGGCGCGCGCCGCTGGGTCTGCAGCACCTGCCTCGCGCCGCCCAGAGGTGAGCTTCTTCACAGCCAGCGTCTGTCGGCTCTTGTCAGCCAGCATCGACTAGCAGTCTAGCAAGGAGACTCACACCCCGAGAGCTGAGAAAGTAGAGCAGAATGGTCTGCGTGTCGTTTAGCTCTCGCTTCCACGCCGAGTGCGCCTCGCCGCCGCCCGGTCGCGCGCCGCTGGCTTTGCAGCTCCTGTTTGGCGCCGCCCAGAAGTATGCTTCTTCACAGCCAGAGATGAGGAAGAAGTCTTCGAGGGCTTAGAAAGTTGACAATCTGCAGCGAGTTGAGTGCTCCGCTGGCTCTGCAGCATCTGCCTCGCGCCGCCCGGAGGTGAGATGCTCGACAGCCAGGGTCGAGGAAGGAGACTAGCAAGAATGGGGAACTTGCCTCAAATTTAGAGAATTCCACAATGGACAAGCGGGGTGATCAAGGTCATACTCTCACTTTCTCTCTGAGAATATCCCTATGCCCTGCAGTGGGTCGCATACAAGGTTTCCTCTAGGTAGGAGTCTTACTCCCTGAAGGCTGATAAAAGATACCTAAAGAAAATTCTGCGTGCTTCCTGTGACTGCAAGTAGACCCTCCCCAAGAGAAGTATAGAAGGTCTCTTCAGAAAGGTGACTCTTTTCCTAAAAAGATCTACCCACTACCCAGGTCATTAGGGGTATCTACACATCGTTTGCTGCGTAACAATCCGACAGACTCGCGGAGTGTCGCTTGGCGTAAAAGGTGATACTTTGTGGTGTTCGCTTTTGTGTGGCCCAGCATTCAATGGCCACTTGACAACGACTTCTGCACAGTGGTGTGTATACACGTGAACAGGCTTGTGTATGATTTTTTCTGACGTGGAAAAAACGGAAGTTTGAAGTGTGCATTGATCCAGTTTGATGCCTAGGGAAGTGGTTGTTTAGCAACCAGTCAGTCAAATAAGTCAAGGTTGCAATGGGAAGGCGTGTCCAGAAATCGCAAGATGTGCCTAAGACTTGTGTCAGGTATTTCCTGCAGGATGAGTGGTAACTTGAACCCCGTTTGCCTGTAATCAAAAAGTATTTTTCACCGATTCCCAATGCTAATACACGGTTATCACATTTAACTCCTGAACTGCCCTCGTGGAATAAAAGATTAAAAGATCTGTCAGCGACTTTACACAACATAATATAATATTCAGACAGCAAATGCAGTTAGACCCATTAAATATACAACTATTATCGATGGATGCCTCGATCTGAACACGCCTTGGCAAGCTTTGTATCTGATCGCAAAATTCTGCTAGAGTAAACTTCGTACGCCCGTACGCCAGTAAAAATCAGCCTTACCTCAGCTAGAATAATAATATCTACAGATCACAACCGTTTGTCCTGATTTCAAACTAGCATACTATACCCTGTGATGTGGTGACCAGGTAAAGACATCGCAAACACGGAAAATCACAGCGACAGAGGCCCTTTGTACAAATCAAAGCCTCGAGCGGAAAATAATATTTAATGTAACACCTTTTTATACTGGTGGAAAGCGACATTGATATTGGAATCGAGCCCTCGAGCGTGGTAGTGAAGCGTGTTACCGCTAGACTAATGAGTCGGTCAAGAGTCCTCAAGCGAAGACCGACCTCTCTCTCTGGAGCGGAAGAGTAAACCCTTGTCTCTCTCCCCAAGAGCAACGGCGCTGCGCGGCGGAGGCCCGCTCCTGCATCAGCGAGTACGCTCGCGCACTGAACGCCGGCCGACTAGACACCTCCGGTGCGTCACGGCGGGAGAGGGAGCCGGGGTAGTGGCGTTACAGCGTTGCCTCACATATTATGGGAATCATTATCTTTTTGTGTAGCCTACATACGGCCCACTGCAGGACACAGGCCTTCTCTCAGAGAGAGAACGTGGGATTCATTATTATTATGAAGTTGTAGTAGCGATACCACTCGCTAACCGTGAAGGAAAACATCTTGAGGCAACCTGAGTGTCCGGGGTAGTCGTATACCTCAGCGCTTAAAATTGCCAATCCGCGGTGGGCACGCGTGGGAACTAATTAAATTATTATAAAAAAAAACAAGATTGTATGCAAACAAACTTATACAGATTGGCAGAAATAAAGATCATGTATTTTTTGTAAAAATCTTCGGCAAAATATATATTTGATGAAGAAAATAATTCAATCAGCCAATTTTACAATTATTTTTGTTAGCACATAAATAAATGAGCAGGAAACACTTAGTCAGTAAACATATCAAATGTGGCCGGTAATCCGCGTACCTCACATACCCAAGCACTTGAAATCGCCAAGGGGCGGCGAGGACGCGTGTTTATAATAAGCCTTTATCTAAGAGAAGGCTTGTACCATGCAGAAGGATGTATAACATATAGGCTTATGTATATGTGTATTGGATAGCAGAAATAGTGAATGGAATTTACTTTTACAAGGTCAAATTATAACTGTACCAGTGTCTTGCATCTAGTAGAGTGCAAATTAGGTGAATACACATATAAAAACCTTTCATATTCTAGGGATACTTAGATTAAAGCAGGAAGGGAAGCGAGCTCTTGAATTAGGAAGAGAACCGAAGTTTCAGGAGTTACGCCTCCCTCACATTACGTTTCTGGTCATAGATTTTTGGACGAATGACGAAAATGTTAATCTGTTGTGTAATCCTGTAGTGGTTCGTTGGATCCAATTTTGTATCAACGAAAATGTAAATTGCGCTGTAACGCCGCTACGAACAAGGTCCCATTTCGCTTGGCATGGTTCGCTTTGTTGTCATTCTTTTTAGTTCTGTTGGAACGAAAATGCGCTCATTTGGTCGCTTTTGGTTCATCTTATTTCATTCTGGTGTTGTTTTGGTTCGCTGGTCATTTAATTGTAGGAAATGCATCTGCTTTAGTTACATTTTATTTCATTTTCCATTACTAGTTCTCTTGTGTAACATTTCAACATTTTGATTTTTTAACAGAGAAACTTTGCCACTCATCTTCAACCTTCTAATGTTCTATCAAGATTGAAAGTGTGTCGATATCAGCGAGCGGTGTGCTTTCAAACGTATGCATTTGACACATCAATTTAAGGACTATCCATATTATAACGGACGGGCCGGCGATGCCCGGGCGCAACGATACAAATTAAAATAAACCTTAAATACTCCATGGTTAGAGACTACAATACTATCGCAACAAAAGCACAGCAACGTGCGGCCGACGAGCCTCTCACAGGAGCGGAAATCTTTACACTTGTAGTCTGTAAGTTCGTAAGTATTTAAGGATTGTTTTAGATTGAAATCATGCCGCCCACATGTCTCTGGCCTGTCGTTACGTGGATGGACCTTTAGTAAACGCAACGGGCTCGTTAATGCTATTTTTAGTTCTGACATTCCTCTCGCTGGCACGTTCTAACTTTATTAATTATTGTATTGTATAAGGATAAGTATACTTTTGACAAATGTGGTCTGTGGCGGCACCAGTATTAGATTTTGATAGAGCACCAAGGTGTAAGGAGTTTTTAATTTTGCTTGCCTATTGTGAAAATTAAAATGTTAACATATCTGTAATATTATTTTTATTATACTTCTCAAAGGTATACTCATTCTTTTATGATTTAAAAAATTATAAAACATACGAGCAAAATTGATGCCAGAAGTAAAAGCAGCCTAATAGTTTCAAAAGCGCTCATAAATCGCTGGCTTCATTACTCCCCTGGTTTTTCGTTTAAGGGGATCCACAGGACTAACTAGCGACACCAATAAACATGGTATAATGGTTGGTATAATAAATGTCGTTCTTCTTCTTCTTTTTAAAATTTAATAAAAAAAAATCATAATATCTTCTTTTAAAGATCGTATTTGCAAAAAGTGTCTATCAGTCAATCATGTTAAAAGTTATTTTTATGACCCACGACAAATAACCTAGGATCACGAACCTGTGAAACGGCCGTTTGGGCGTTAACGCTATCTAGTCCTAGGTTTTTTGCCTTAGGTTAACAGTCGTGGGTCCTAAATATCACCATTAGCACGATTGAGAGATTGTACATATACTTTTTGCAAATTCGATCTGTAAAAAAAGATATGATTTTTTTTTCCTCAGTGGCGCTGATGTTACTGCCTGGGGCCTGGAATAAGGCCTGTGTCCTACAGTGGGACGTATCATGACGTATATAGGCTGCTTATGTTTTTTATTTTTTTTTATCCCTAATTTCCCACTGACTACTGCTTATATTTCCTTGACCTACCAAACCTTTTATGCTATGGTCTTTCATACTACGGTATAGTCTATCTTAAAGACTCACGGTCTTATTTATATAAAGTTGATTTCACAAAAACACTCTTAATACGGAGTTAAAGCCGGCTCGTGGGAGGAGTTCCTGTTATAAACCGGCTTTAGCTCCGTCTTAAGAGTGTTTTGGTAGATTAATCTGTGGTTACGTTTTTCCCTTTACCACATACTATTTGTCGAGGAGTGTGTTGAGGAATCGTGTTTTTATTAATAACACTGTTTGAGTCCATTTTATCTGCAATACCAACCGCATGACCAGCATGGGCCACCTCACACTGTCAGACACTAGCGCCTAACACGTTTCCTCCCCCCTCAAACACAAACGCGCGCCTAACACGTGTACCCACTCCTACAGAGTCCGAAGACAGTGATGACAACACGGCGCTGGTGCAACTGACGCGCAAATCCCGGCATAGCCACAGCGCGTCTCCCGCGCCGCTCGCCAACGGGCACTCGCGCTCCGGACGGGCTCGCAAGTAAGTCTCGGCTTAGCCCCTTACTCCTACAGACTCCGAAGTCTCGGCACAGCCACAGCGCGTCTCCCACACCGCTCGCCAAAGGGCACTCGCGCTCCGGACGGGCTCGCATGTAGGTACGTCGACACTTAAGCTTCGGTCACACACAGCGACTAATCGCTGCTAGTGCCTACTCGCCGCGAATAGATTCACTCGCCGCGAGTTGAAGGAAGTCGAATTGAGCATGTTCAATTTTACTCGCTGCGACAGACTGACAGTCGAAATTCTCGACTTAGCGAATTAGCGACTAGTAATCGCGGCGAGTGCACTCGCCGCGGCTAGTCGCTGTGTGTGACCGAAGCTTACTTGACAGCACGCTGACGATGCGCGTAGAACTCAACCAGGATGTTCAGAAAACGCAAGGCCCGGCACGTCGTAATCTTTACACACAATCCTTGACATCGTAATCTGCTAATACGCATTTATGACTCGCAGAGGGGCACTTGTCAAAAACGCCCGTCGTTAGCGCTTAAAAAAACGTGGTGTGTAAAGGCCCTTCGATTAGATTAGATTAAAACTCTTTATTGCACACCATGTATAATAAAAAATTACTAACTACATGATAAAGATTCCAACTCCATCATTTAAACACTAATTCCATGGAATCAGTATTTACAAAGTTTGTTTACACCCACTGTGACGTTAGTTCCCTGCATAAATGCGTTGGGATTCGCCGTGATAGACCTTCGCGTTTCGCCAACGGATTTCAGGTAAATAAAAATCAATCGCTTTAACTTTTCAGATCAAAGAACGACTCAGTAGACCTGAACACGAGTAAAAAGTCACGGAAATCAGGAGCGAGCACACCTCTGACGAACGGCGTGCATGGTGAGACAAGTTTTATACATATTCCGCCCTTAAGCCCTCAACGAAACTAACTACTCCACTGCTGTATTTCTAAGGGATTATGTCCCACTTATTACTAGGGTGAGCACACACGAACCTTTTTGGTTCAATAAGAGTTTTGCCTATCAAATCTTACTACCCCTATGTTTCGTGCGGTAACAATTTGTTTATAAGTTTATCTGTCAACTGCTGAATATAAGACGATTGAATTCATTCAACTCAAATAATTTATCAAATACAATCTTTTTTATTAACAACGAGCCCTGCACTAGGACACCCTGTATCGCAGGGCCTCCGGTACATTCAAAAGTTGATTCTCAAAATTATGTTGCTACATTGACAGACGTCAGTGTACCAGAAACCATGAAATTAGGATGCCATTCGCGATTTTTGGCCTCCTTTTAGTGTACGAGAAACTGAATTAAGATGCCGTCTGCGATTTTTGGTCTGCTTCATCTCCACAAATTAAAGGGTCCGTAGCGAAGCTGGCAAAACGAGATAATTGTATTGTGTATATTGAATAAAAACTTTTCTATTGAATTCATAAGTCTTATCGTAGATTAGCCGGCGATGAGGTCTTTCCTGCGAATCTCAAATTCTTGGCTCAGATCGCCGGAACTGAAGTGTCTATTATTATTTACAACAAAGTAACAATGACAGTTGGACACTGTGCCTACTTATAATCCGCACCATTTCGTAGCAGTTCGACCTGCGACCTCCACGTTACAGGCTATGCCTAGTGTGGATATCTCCAGCTATCTTACAAAGTTGTTTAAAAGTGCAGTGAAGACGTCTATGTAAAATGGTTGTATTCTTTTTTATGGTTTCAATTAACAAAGAAACTCTTTTAAAAAGCTATTTAGAGGCTAAAAATTCTACCCATGACGGGACTTGAACCCGAACTTGAATTGCCGTAAATTGCTTCGGCCAGATGTCGCTGCCTGTACGTAATACAGATAAGTTTATAAAGGGGCTCGAAATTTCGCTGATGCTTGTACTTGCCCAGTTGGGAGAGCGCTGGCACGGTTAGCCAGAGGTCGCGGGTGCAAGTCCTGTCATGGGTGGAATCTTTAGCCTCTAAATAGGTTTATTAAAATTGTCCTCAGCACGGGTCAGTGCAACGAAAAGAATATAAAGAAACTCTTTCTTTTTTTATTCACTTATTAAAACTAGTATGCTAATAAAATACATTAAAAACTATGTTAGTAAGAACGTCACTATTTATTTATGTTATTATTATATACATGAGGCCTGGAACAGTGCCCCAGATAAAAGCATAGCTACGAACAGCAAGTCTACAGGGTGACTTTGACTGATAGATTTCAAAGGGACATTCTAACCATGATTTATAAACATACGGCGCCGTTTTTGAAAAATGTGGGGGCGATAAAAAACATTTTTAGTTACTCAAAATTACTCCACTTAAGCATAGACATACAAGTTATCGGGACGCCAAGTTATAAAAATCCTAAAAGAACTATCGAGCGTCTTATGGTCGGCGCCGGCCAACTCAATTGTTCCTTTACTTGTTTACGCATATCGGAGGACAGACTCTTATACATTTATCATATTAGAAAACAATTTTCAACATCATGGTACTTCCTTCCTGCCACTTTGAATTTGGGTTCACAGTTTCGAGCAAAAGGTCGGAAATCACGAATATTTACAAATCATGAATAATACTGTTTTTTACAATGATAAGCACATTCTCTCAAAATATACCTAACGAATTCAAAATCATCATTTAGTATATACAGGGTTATTTCTAAAATGCGCAAATCCTGACTAATGTCGGTTAGAGTTTATAATTTACAACAACTTTTGCTCTACAACTTTTAAAAATATCAATTATAAATGTAACCTCCTCATTATTAACTTAATTCCGGATTCACTTACTTGCTTTTTTTGTCGGAAGCGTCCGACCAGGTTTCGCTCTTATTCGCAGAGCTTAATCATGAGTAGAGACGGAGCTCGCGTCGTCGGTTGGTAAGTGAATCCGGAATTAAATTAGTAATGTGTAGTGCGTTTTAGTTCAAAAATTAACCTCCTCAGTTATTTAGAAGTTCAGGACGGAGAAGGTTAAAAAAGTAAATGGTGAATTTTCGCTGTTTTTTGCTTTATAGGGGTGTTTTTTAACAGATAATTCTTAAAACCGTATGTGTTACATAGAAAGGCCATTCTTCTTTGCAGGACAATGATTTACTGAAGGCTGCGACATTGGTCGAGCGCGTAAAGCGCAAATTTAATAAAATTATGTAAACCCTGAAGGGCGCCACACATACTATCTTAATATACAATATCGCTCGCCATACAATTCAGTGGACGATCACACACGACGAAGATAATATATATATTTTCATATTTTCGTCCATTGTATATGTCCATTGAATCGTATGGCGAGCGATATTGTATCTTAAGATAACACTATCGTATCTTCGCCGTATGTGACGCCCTTTATACTTCGAACTAGATATAAAAATCTAACATTAAAAAAAAAACTCTAATTAGGATATTTCAGGAAATGCGCATCGTAGAAATAACCCTATATAATCAATATGGAATACTTCATCGAGTAGCCTTATAACGTTTTGTGCCTACCTACGCCTATCGAAAAGAACATTAAATAATATACACATTAGAAAAGGAGGCGTCGCTTCACGCGTTCTATTGCTTGGCGACGACGCCACGTTCGTGGATCAGTCCATGTGCCAGCTTCATCTTCTTCGCTTTCCGAACAGCTACCAGGCGACACTGATTCTGTGTCAGACTCGTTGCCCGAATCAGCCAAAATGCTCAGTAGCTCAGCATCAGTCATCTCGTTGTCCATGGAATCTGACAGGAATACACTTTTATCAAATACCTAGCCCTTTTAAACAGGTAGCTGTAACGAACTATAGCCTGCTCGCTCCATAAATTTGGGTGTGCTCGATGAAACTAACATATTTTTGCTAGATTTCTGAAATACGTCAAAAAATATGGTTGTAAACAACTATTGATACTCTTGCGACAGCTCGATACTTCTCGCAGAAATAATCATTTATCATAGTTCTCACTTTCATCTATGTATTTCATTATATCCACGATTGAAAAAAAAATTATATAGAATCTCCTTTTACAGTTTTTTTTTTAAAGTATCTGACTTTTTTCTCAATCGTGTTAATAGTGATGTTTAGGACCCATGACGGACCTGAGAGAAAAACCTAGGAATAGATAGCATGTACACCGAACACGGCCGTTTTTATATACTTTGTTGCACTAATCCGTGCTACGGACAATTTTAAAAACCTATTTAGAGGCTAAAAATTCCACCCATGCCGGGACTCGAACCTGCGACCTCTGGCTAATCGTGCCAGCACTCTCCCAACTGAGCTAATGGGCAAATGTAGGAATCGGCGAAATTCCGAAATTTCGTCAGTGGTCGCGGGTTCGAGTCCCGGCATGGGTGGAAAAAGGTAACAAAGAAACTCCACATTAATTCTTTTCAAAACACGTTTTAACTTAATTTGACAGAGTTTTCATCTTAAAATATTAGTCATGAATTTGTTGAACACTAGTCACGATCGTCCTGTAATTAATATTAATCTACTGGTTATTGACAAACATCTTTGTCTTCTAAATAATCCTTGATGTTATAGTAAGCTTTTTTGCACAGAGAGTGCTTTACACATTTTTTAAACCGCGTTGGAGGTAACTCTAATATATCTTGGGGAATCTTGTTGTAGAACCTTATAAAGTGCAACATAAAGGATGTATTACCTTTTGCAAGTTTAAATCGTGGAAATGGCAATTTGTGTTTATTTCTAGTATTAAACATTATGATGGCCACCAATATTTTCGAAGTCTTTGATATTTTTTCTAACGTACATCATATTTTCATAAATTTATTGACTTGCAACTGTTAAGATGTTAGTTTCTTTAAAGAAATCTCTTAAAATCTCATAAGTGGGCTATGTCTGCCATTATAGATAGGATATCCTTTATTGTATGTACAATTGTACACCAGGAATTACATATGAGAATTTAACATTATTTTCATTTTCTCTATCCAATCAGTTTATACGTCATTCTCACTACTTATTTAACACCCCTCGTAAATGCTATCTAGTCCCAGGTGATCCAATAATTTGAGAACAGCAAGAAGGTACTCACCAGTTAATGACAATGTATCATCGTCCTGGGCGAGCTCCATCCGTATTGCAGCTAAGTCATTTGTCGGAGGCGGGTTCGCAGTCACAAAATCATCAGCCGGGTCAGTCGTCGAAGTAGAAATGGCACATCCACTATCCGCAGCCGAGTCATTCGGGTAGAACTGGTTTGGAAGCAGGTTCGGGGTCAGGAGATGAGCAGCAGAGCTCATCGTTGAAACAGAAATCGGGCTTCCACACTCCATAGCTGTCAGTTGAACGGATCGGCGTTGATAAGTTACGCAAAGCGGACACGAGATACACCCGACACAGTCAAAGATCGAATCGAGACTGATTCTATATTTTTGAAAGAGACGCCTCTCAGTCTATCGTACTTACCACAAAATAGGTAGGGTAGGTAGGGCTAATTAAAACAACAAAAACAAGTTCCGTTTAGCTAAACAAAAGAGCGCCTAGGTAACCACAGCAGAGACTATCTACCTACGCCACGCGCGGTATGCCTGCCGACTTTCGGTACTAAACAAAAGAATGTCTGTGAACCCTTTTGTATTATGTTGGTTCCTGGAACTGTCAATTAAGGCCATCCATCTTAGACAGGTAGACAAGTGCTCTCTAGAAAGTACTGTATTTGTATACTCAATCGTCCTATTATTGCCTGTCTAATCGCCCTCTCGATGCCCACAGCGTAATATTGCGTGTTCTAAAGATGAAAAAACTTGTTTTTTTATTTCTTTGTAGCCAGTTTATTGTGTACCACTACTTAGATATAAGAAACTATTTGTAATTCTTTCACTAGGTTGTGCAATAAAGTGTTTTCTATCTATCTATCTATTCAATTTCAAAGGAAATAATCTTTTATATAAGAAAGAATTGGGACCGATCGTAGGTGAAGAAAACTAACCCTCAGTCAGCAATGACTTTGTTCAAACAATCTCAAACATCGCCTAATATACGGACGGTTTTATTTATCGAATCAAATCAAAAATAATGTATTTCTTTTGCCATATTACAACAACGAAGATAGCACTGGGACCTCTTAGTAAGTATAGTAAATACTCAAGAGGACTGTGTCAGGAGGACCCGCTCTTCCGTTACTATTATTGACTAGGTGACCCGGCAAACGTTGTTTTACGATATCAATTAGCCTACGACCTATTCTCACACCTACCAGACATACAAAAAAATCATAGAAATCGGTGAAGCCGTTTCGGAGGAGTTTGATAACTACCACTGTGACACGAGATTATTATATATTAGATTATATTATTCTACCTCACCACGGCGGGTAGCCTAGTGGGTAGAACATTGCACTCGGACGCGGGAGACCCAGGTTCGATTCCCGGTGCGGGCATGTACTTATGACTTTGTTTGTAAGTTATGTACATTTGTGAAGTTATAGCAGCAATAACACTAGCTAACGGCGAAGGAAAACATCGTGAGGAAACCTGGGTGTCTGAGCTATTCACATAGCTCAGCGCTTGAAATCGTCAATCCGCGGTGGGCACGCGTAGTGATTAAGCCCATACTCTCTCTCTCTCTGAGAGAAGGCCTGTGCAGTGGGACGTATATAGGCTGCTTATGATAACCTCACCACGCCGTCTCCCATCCGCACAGCTAGGTAAAACTCACTTCAGGTAGAATAGAATACTCAATGTAGATAGATAGAGATCACTTTATTGCACAACCAGGAGAAAGAATAGTAATTAGTAATAGTGATTTGTATTTTAAATATCTGCGAAATATTGACAAACGCAGCATAGGACGCCCGTCAGCTCACTGGACCGACGATCTAAGGCAAATTGCTGGTAGCGGCTGGATGAGGATGGCTGACAAAAGAATGATATGGCGTGCTTAGGGCAGGCTTATGCCCAACATGAATGTTCAGGCTAGAACGATTTGACGCGCTTGCGTGCCATAAAATCGTGAAGAGTAAAAAAGTCAGTCGACTAGCTAGGCGCGAAAGTTAATTTTTTTCGTGTTTTGGAGTTCTTTCTCAAAAGTCCTGCTTTGTTGTTTTTTTTACTTACCTCACAATCGATACGTAAAGCCGAGTGTTTACCTCGGGTGTAAGCATCAATTGCATACTCGGGCTAATTAGCCAAAAACCTCGTATGCAATTGATGTCATACAGACCTTGGTTAACAATCTACTATTAATGCAATGTCGCAAGATCGTGTTATTCTTTAACATGATGCATAAGTCATGAATTTGACAGGACTTCGTGCGCATTTTAACAGGTTTTTGTGATTTTTGACAGAGACGATTCGATAAAAGTCTTTGTGATCGCTCGCTATCTTCCACCTTAAAAGACTTCTTTGTATCTGTGTCTTTCTGTCTGTCTGTCTCGTCTGTCCAAGGCCTCATATAAGGAAATGTAGCCAACTTATGCTAGATAAGGAAATATAGCCAGCTTATGCTAGATAAGGAAATATAGCCAGCTTATGCTTAATTATTTGTTCGTCCTACTGGCTGTGGAAACAATGGGAGTATGGGGGGATGAGGGAAGAGTTTTTGTTAGGCAAATCTGTCGGCGCCTTAGAAGTCGTAGGTATGACCATCGTTCCGGGGCATACCTGATGCAGAGGATTTCCCTGGCGGTGCAGCGGGGGAACGCTGCTAGCGTCATGGGAACTTTTGGATCGGGCGTGTCCCTGGGCGGTATATTTGATTAATTTAGTTTTCTAATTAGTTTAACCTACCTACTTAACTGTAAAATGTATGTGTGACAAATAAATAACTTGGCGCAGTTTTTAATATTTCTGTAAATAGGCCTTGAAACATCTGCCGCCTCATTCGACTTAAATTTTTTTTTTAAGTGTCGAAAAGAAAAAGTTAACATAGACAACATAACAATACTAAGAAAATATAAATATCTGGTCACTTAGTTCCAAAACGTATCTTCTTTACGTGTCTTCTACCCCGTATGGTTTTAGCCTCTTTACCAACTTCTCTGTATTACGTACAGGCAGCGACATCCGGCCTCTAAATAGGTCCTCAGCACGGGCTAGCAACAAAAAGAATATAATCATGTAGGTACAGCGACATCATTCCGATGTAAAAACCTAACTGCAAAGTGGGTTACTCGGGGCTGCAAGTGATGTAAATCACTTTGACCGGATGTCGCTGCCTGTACGTAATACAGAGAAGTTTGTAAAGAGGCTCGAAATTTCATCGATGCTTGCACTTGCTCATTGGCTCAGTTGGGAGAGCGCTGGTACGGTGAGCCAGAGGTCGCGGGTTCAAGTCCCGGCATGGGTGGAATTTTTAGCCTTTAAAATCTGTCAGTTGGCCCCTATTCAGCCCCTAAATAGGTTTTTAATAGCGAATTTTATTTTTTGTGACTTTTCTGTTCTATTAATACCGATTTTAATAGACCGACCGCCTGTGACACTCCGAAAGGGGTGACGAAACGATTGAGACCTCATTTGTCAAAATCTGAGCATTGGTTAATGAGTCATGAGGGAACATAGAATCGGACATACTTACATACATACGAGCTAAACACATTACCCTCCTTTTGGGCTCCGGGGCAGTTGGGTAAAAACGGCCGTTTTGGCATAATGCTATTTAGTCCCGGGTTCGTGATCCTAGGTAAGACACGACAAAGATGTCGTGGGTCCTAAAATCACTGTTAACATGATTGAGAGATTGTACAGACACTTTACAATTACGATCTGTAAAAGAAGATATGATATTTTTGGTGGCGCTAGTTAGCCCACCGGATCTCCTTAAGTACGAACTACAAGTACCTACGTAACAAGATCCCATTATAGTCCAGTAAATTTAGCATAAAAATGGGTCAACCTCGAAATGAGCGATAACCTTAATTTTGAATGAATGAATGAAATGAATGAATGAATAACCATTTATTGCCAATAAGTCCATATGTGTTACACTTAACTTACAGACTAATTACAAACTTAATTTTCATTCGGCTTAATATCAGAATATCTCTCATTCCGAGGTTGGTCGGTAATATGACAGGACTATGAGTGCAGTGAGTGAGCCACGAAGGAGGCCTGTGTCCTGCAGTGGGCGTCGAATGGCTGATGATGATGATGATGAGTGCAATGAACATTATGTCCCGCAGAGGATCGCGGTAAGAAGCGCGCGGCTGTGGCGCTGCACGCCGCGGAGTTGCAGACCTTGCTGCGTGACGTCATGAAGCATAAGGACGGCTGGCCCTTCTACGAAGCGGTCGACACTAATGAGGTAAGGCACACTTGGAAATTGTCTATGGAAATTAATATCAATCAATTAAAATGGTTTTTTTTTCTTCAAAGTAACACAGAAACTGCAAATTAAGGAACGTTACAAGTTAAGCTAGGTGTCCATTTCAAAATCGAGGTCATTGTGAAGATGTTGTTTATAAAAAGTAGATTCCACAAAAACACTCTTAAGACAGAGTTAAAGCCGGTTTATGAGAGGAGTTCCTCTCATAAACCAGCTTGTTTTGTCTGTGTCTATTGTCTATGTAAATTAATATCAATCAATCAAATTTATTTTTTAAACTAACAGAAACTGCAAATTAATGAACGTTACAAGTTAAACTAGCTGTCCATTTCAAAATCAACCTAAAATCTGACAACCGTCAACAGTTTCTTAACAGATTGTAAACGTGAGAGAAACTTGGGGTTAACTCTCTGATTTTTATCTTTTTGAGCCTCTCCACTAATGAAGGTTGGTCGTCAGCTCTCCACATTCTTATCTATTTCTTACCAAGCGGGCAGGTCTTCAACGCTACCTGTATCCTGTCACGTGCTCTAGTGTACAATAAGGAATATTCTTATCTTAATCATCAATTCTCTGGTGTTTCTGAATGTTGAAGACCCTCGTCTATTTTAAAAACCTACTTAGAGGCTAAAAATTCCCCCCATGCCGGGACTTTAACCCGCGACCTCTGGCTAACAGTGCCAGCGCTCTCCGTGATGCAAGTTATGTAAATTGCTTCGGCCAGATGTCGCTGCCTGTACGTAATACAGAGAAGTTTGTAAAGAGGCTCGAAATTTCACTGATGCACGCACTTGCCCATTAGCTCATTTGGGAGAGCGCTGGCACGGTTAGCCAGAGGTCGCGGGTTCAAGTCCCGGCATGGGTGGAATTTTTAGTCTCTAAATAGGTTTTTAAAATTTTCCTCAGCACGGGTTAGTGCAACAAAAAGAATATAACCTCGACAATTTTTTATGAATACCAGTAACTTCCACACAACACAATTTCTTGGCCTGGTATTAAAATAGGATACCCTGTGCTATGGTGACCAGGCAAGGAAATACATTGGACAAATGTACGGCAGCCCCCAGTGGCAATCGAACCCACGACATTCGGCATGGTAATCAGACGTGATACCACTAGGCCAACGAGGCAGTCGATATAGCCTAAATCCTTGGTAACATTGTAAATAAACCTCATCCCCAGGTACCGGATTACCTAGCCGTGATCGATCAGCCGATGGACTTCACCACCATCAAGGAGAAGCTGGCCACCGGCCAGTATTCCACCGACGAGGAGTTCATACAGGACGCCACGCTCGTCTTCACGAACTGCTATACCTATAACAAGGACACGCACCCCGTCGCGCTGTGAGTATGCCCACTGTTGTTGTAGCAGTAAGGTCTCTATTGCTGTAACATGGGTGCTAGAGACGGGCTGGGATTTCTCAAGTGCTAATACCTATAACAAGGTAATGTATGGCGTGGCGATGTGAGTACTCCCTACATAACATAACATAAACTCACGCCTGTATCCCAGAGGGGTAGGCAGAGACCAGGGACTGCCACTTGCTACGATCCTGACAGATCACTTTCGCTTCCTCAACATTCATTAGTCGTTGCATGCACGCACGCCGGTTTCGGGTACTTTTTATCTTGCCCTTTGCTAATACATCCCCTATTTGGTCGAAGTATGTACGTCTGGATCGTCCCTTGCCGGCCCTTCCACCCACATTCGCTCGATATATTTGTTTCGTCAATCTTTCTTCCTCTCCACATGTCCAAACCAACGCAACATTCCTTTCTCAATTCTACTCTTTCAGACCACAACGTTCTCTAATCACACTATTGCGTATCCTGTCATTCAAAGTCACACCAGATATACTTCTCAAGGACCTCATTTCTACTGCATTAATCCTACTTTCTTGCTTCTTTTGCCATACCCAAGTCTGGCTAGCATACATAAGTGTTGGGACCAGCACTCCATTATGGATAGCCAATCTAGCTCTTTTGGAGATGTTTTGGCCACTCACAAAGGAGTGCAATGCACCGTTTACTCCCTCGATCCTAATATTTCGTATGTTTTGGAGTTTTCAGTTAGGAAAGCATAATCTCAGTCTGCTCATGTTTTCCGTGAAACATTACACAAATCAATCTGTTTCAATCCCGCAAAAACAAATTTTTACTTTGTATCATCCCCACTAGCAACAAAGATCTTGAGCATGGGTAAACAGATTACCTTGTGTAACGTTTTTTAGTAGGGCCCGTACGTTATACATATTTTGGAGGGGATTTTCCTACCTCTGTCTGCCCGGCCTACTCCCAAACCAACTGTCAGCAACTGACTCTGAATCACTCCCGCCGCAGCGCCGGCGTCCGTCTCGAGGAGTACTTCAACAAGCGCTGCGCCGCGCTCGGCCTGCCAAGCTTACCCGAGATCGACCTGTCTGAGCCCTTCGAGGATGCGCCCAAAGCCAAGCGCGCTAAGACCAAGTGATGCCGCGTCGCCCCGCCTAGATACCAGGACTATGTGTGCTTCTGAACTGCGGGTAGCCCACCGGCTAACTGAAGTGAGTCTAAATTTAGGTGTCGACGCGATGGACTAATGTGCTTGTGCATCCGGGTAATGGGGTTGTATGAATCGGTATATACGGTATATCATGGTATGTGGACTTGTGTGAGCAGATGAGCATTGAACAGGATGTTTGAAGCGATCAATCAACTCTTCATTATGTGGACTCTGCCAACTGGACTGAACTGTGGACGAGTTTTATTAATCTCAGAAATGAGTATCCGGTTTTTTTAATTCACAAAATCCCTGCGGTAGTTCATACTGTTTGTCAAAAGAGCAATGGAAGACCTTGTAATCTATTCCAAGTGTCACTGGCGGGTGCCGCGCCTGATGGAAAAGTGAACTGTTTTTTTTACAGTTCAATTGTCGCATTTATATCATACGTGAGAAGATCACGTATTTTTGAACACCATGTATTTCACAATTATTATTATGAGGGTTTAGATTTAGCTATGCGTAGATTTGGAAGCTGGTTTTGCTTTCGTACTTGCAAATAAAATTTTTTTGATTGTTTTAATGTACGTATGCACACACCAAGTTAAAAAAATACAGGCAAATCTTCCGCATACGACAGAAACATATTGTGATATCCTAAACCTTAGTAGTGATAATTAAATTAGTGTCGATTCAAATATCTTAATCGTGTGCACGGATTATTCTGCCTTATTGATATGGATTTAAAATATCGGGAATCAGATCCGAGGCAGTTATGAAAATCTGCCAACTATCGTGCATAATGCTTTGCAACGTAGGTCTTTTGGTTAAAAATTGCATGAAGATGATATGTACGTCATGAGTTTATGACTGTCAATTATATCTGAAGAAAACAGCTTACTATTAGATTTTCTAAAATATAAGTTTTATTATGCTATAGAAACCACCTTCTAGCAGGCTTAGAGGCTTACTCGTAAACAGGAAAATGATAGTTAAAAAAAAACTAAAAAACACGCTTTTACATTAAACTGAACTAAAAAGTCAAATTTAGTTCAAATCGGTAATCCTGATCCTGAGAAAATTATATAATTATTGTATTTGTCATTGGTCTTCGATAAGTGTGCAAAATTTTAAATGAATTTGATGTTTTAAAGTGGGTAAAAACCGAGTTTAAAGATTCCGTTACATACACACATAAAAATTAAAAAGGTATAATTTTAGCGTTTGCGGTAGTGTAAATAATGTGAAATTACGATGTGTAATTAGATTATCACAATTCAGACCAAATTTTCAGCCGACTGATATCAGAAATTACAAATGCATAGGTACACAAGTTTTTAATATCCTCAAAATAAAATACCAGAAACTGAAGTCTTTAGTATTTATGTTAGACTAGTTTATCATTAAAATTGTCTAGTTTCATAAGTTTTGAGGTTAGTTCTTTGTTCTGTTCTTGTATTTTTAGTTTTCCTTTCGAAGGCAGGTCCGATATTTTGTTGTTTATGACATGTTACTAAATTATTATTTTTTGTGCTTTTAAACTTTGAAAATGATGTTCTTTCGCAGTAGAATGGACCGAAATTGGTTTTATTTCTTTGAAAATATGGTACAGACTTAAAGAGGGACGATGCTAAAAGCATAAACCTTGCTACTTTTATTTTAAAACGTTTTAATCCTTGGTCTGCTGCGGCTAGGTAAACAATCTCCAGGCATTCCCAAGTGTGATCAATATAGATTTGATAGCGTGTAAAATATGTAAAACTAAAATACGAATATTAAACTACAAGTATTTTTATCTATTGTATTTGCTTGTTTTATCTTTCAATTGCGTACACGCTACAAAATGATTGAAAACTGATTCTTTTGCTTATTCTTTGATAAATTTGTCTGCGATTTTATTTATTAAAATGTAATTTATAAGTTTTGTAATAATTTACGCTTTAGATTAATAAAGACATCTTTGGTTTACCTGACAGTTTATTTGATTAATTTTAACTTAAAAATTATTTACCACTATTCAACAACTATTTAAAGACAATAATGAAAAGTATTCAATGCTCAGTCATTAACTTTAGCGAAGTAAAAAGTAAATGCTCGTACCAAACTAAACTCGCTAATACTGTCTTTACTTTCTGCTTAATATTTTCTCACTCTAAAGCTGCATTTACACCACAAATACGGCGCGACGACGTGGAGCCTGCAATGTGAACAAAACAATTGTTCTAGCGGCTGTACACTCTGTGATACACCCCGAGACAGGCGGAGTGCTGATTCTCGTACGAAACCATGGGTTTGCAAGGACCTCCGTGAGCAAGACCTACCGAGAATCGCTACCATTGGGTTCAGTGACATTTCTGTCGTTAATAAAAAAAATGCAAAGTTATTCCAACATTGGAATCAATAGTAGATTTCTAAAAACCCCCGAAAAAATCGTTTGATAGTTACTGTCAAACGATCAAATGCGTGGAAGCAAATTATAATTAGTGATCGGGAAGGGCTCCGATTTGCGCCAAATTACATAAATCGCTAGATTCATATAGATGCGCGCGGGTATTTTTTAATTAAACAGCCCGACTGATTTTAGGGGCTTACAATGCACAACATCTGTGTGGTCACTCTCCGTATCCTACTATACAAAAGAGATTAAGTGGCGTGGGACGAGAGCGCGGAAAAGACGCGACGCAGCGTACAGAGTTCGCGTCCTCCACGTCGTCTTTATCTGTATGTCCCATCGCTTCATCATCTTCATTTTGTTTGAAAGTGAAATTGAAAGGATCTCTTCGTTAGGACGTCTTTTCCGCGCCCTCGTCCCACGTCCTTGCTAAGAGCGCCACGCCTTAAACTGTTATTTATTTATCTATGCCAACACGCGTCGCTAGGACCAAAAAGTGGTGTTTTTCCGATCACTTATTATTACGGTTTCAGTGTGGCACTAAGCAGCAGCGGCTTTCATCGCTTGCGCCAAAATGGTTCTATGCTCGTCCAGTCTCGTCCATTTCTCACTGACTCGCCACAGCCACTGCGCCAGCTCGAAGTCTTGAGCGTCTTTGGAGGGCTCGGTCTTCTGCATGTCACTGGAATAAAAAAAGTGATAGCTTGAGGGAACCATTGAGAATTATTTTATGCACAACAAAATAATTGGTGCAAAGGCTAGCGAGGCGAACATTGGTAGTTTGACTTTGTAGACGCTGTTTTCTTGCTCGCTTCTTAGTACTTTACGTACTCAGCCCACAAAAGATCTAACAATTTATTCCCTTTTATTGTGTATAAATAAACAACCTTATGTAGGGTCAACTCTAAGATCGATTAATAACAAGTACACGTGATTAATTTTTAAAGTCGATTAAACGATGCATGAGACCAACTCCGAAATGACGAAAAAATTATTTCATCTTTTACGTTAAGAAATGTCTGTGCAATTTCCTTTTTTATGTACAATAGAGTGTTCTCTATCTATCTACCCACATATATGGGTACCTAAAACTTTTATGCTAAGTTCGGCTGTAAGTTCTTCTGGCTCGGTTAGTCAGAGGTCGTGGGTTCAAGTCCCGGCATGGGTGGAGTATTTAGCCTCTAAATAGGTTTTAAAAGTTCTTCTGAACTAACACCTATAAAAATCTCGTGTCACAGTGGCTTCGCCGATTTTTATGAATTTATTTGTGTACATCTGGTAGGTCTTAGGCTAATTAATATGGCAAAACAACCTTTGCCGTATCAGCAAGTCTTAAACACAGGTCTTTAAATAAAATATGTACCTACGACAAAATAAAGGGCGAGAAGCAAACATCTGCAAACAGCGTGCGACTCACACAAAGTAGTCCCCGGAGCACCAGCGCGGCTCGCAGTCGGCGTCGAGGGCGGCGTGCAGCACCGACTGCGCGGCCTTCCGCGGGTTCTTCATGGTGGGCCAGAAGAACGGGTAGATGAAGAAGCGGGTGACGCTCCGGCTCATCGGCAGGTGCCGCGTCAGGTCAGAGTCCGTCAGCCCCGGGTCCACGACCACCACCGACACCTTCGTGTCTGAGGAGGGGCGGCGGGGCGTTTTTAGGCTTCAAGGGTAGGAGACTTCACTGTCACCAGGCTGTATCTCATGAACCGTGATAGCTAGGCAGTTGAAATTTTCACAGATGATGTATTTCTGTTGCCGCTATAACAACAAATACTAAAAACAGAATAAAATAAATATTTAAGGGGGCTCCCATACAATAAACGTGATTTTTTACCGTTTTTTCCCGATCTTTGTGACTAATGTTGTATAGATAATGGTACGGAACCCTTCGTGCGCGAGTTCGACTTGCACTTGGCCGGTTTTTTTATCAGACTTTAAAATGAGGAGGCGGTTATCAATTCGTCCGTATATTTAGTTTTAGGTACGTCCCTAATATTTTTTCACGTACGTTGCCGATTTCACGAATTCTTTTTGTTAGAAGTTAGGTACCCCTTATATTTCTAGGATGGTAAGATTTGTTAATGAAATCAATGAGGAAATCATCGCCTACCACTCAGACGTTATTATGCAAACATTTTCGGTCTTATTTATAAAACCATGAATCCTCTAAAGCACTCCTCATAGGCTGGTCGGGCATTGAAACTACGGTTCGTTGATATGAGAAAAGAGATTAGTTTTATTGCTAAAGTACACTTATAAATAATCAAATGAGACACAACCATGGTGTAATTCAGAAACGGTATAGCGCCATCTAGTGAAAATCAAAAGTAAATTACTCATATTCTAAACATAGGCAGTTTAATCTGTGGTTACGACTTTCCCTTTAACACAGAATCGTGTTTTTATAAGCCGGTTGTTTTTATTGTTAACAAGAAATACTGGATTTCCGTATCACTGTTATGTACCTAAACATAACATAACTACCGACGTAATTACTTGACAAGCATGTGTTTTCACAAAACATATTTCAACGTAAAGAATTTACATTCTGTTTGCTGAAAATCAATGTCCAAAGTTACCCGCTGCCTTCGGGTCGAGTTTGTAGCGGAGAAATAGCGAAAAAAAAACTGCACTCTGACGATCTTTTCTCAGTTCCTTAGTTATAATGAATAAAAGTTATTTGGTGCGGTTATAACGAACACGAATTCGGACACAGAATCGGCTAATTTAAAAATAATCACATAAATGTATGTGGGAATACATCCAAACTGTCATCTTTTGTACAAAAGGCCTGTGCATAAGTTACATCTAATAGACAACCAGACATAATTACCCTAACCCTAAAAATTAACGTTCAACGCACATGTTGGCAGCGGTGGTAGCCTAGTGGGTAGAAGATTGGACTCGGAAGCGAGAGACCCAGGTTCGATTCCCAGAGCGGGCATGGACCTACGAATTTGTTTTCTAAGTTATGTACATTTGTGATGTTATAGTAGCAAATACCACTCGCTAACTGTGAAGGAAAAAATCGTGAGGAAACCTGTGTCGGAGCTATTCAAATACCTCAGCGCTTGAAATTGCCAACCCGCGGTGGGCATGCGTGATGATTAAGCCCATACTCTCTCCCTGAGAGTAGGCCTGTGCCCTACAGTGGGACGTATATAGGCTCTGCTTATGTACACAATTTACTTTGAAATGAATGCGTAATTATTTTGTGGACAGTCGACAGCACATCAACCTTTACATAATCTAAATCTAATCAGTTACTTGAAGGTGCTGTCGACCGTAGGTACATAACTTACCTAACAGTCTCCGCCCCAGCTCGAGCCCAAACAGGTTGTTGGCGAGCTTGCTCTGGTTATAGGCGACGGCAGGGTCATACTTCTGCGCGGTCAAGTTCAGGTCCTCCTTGTGCAGTTGGCCCTTGTAGTGAGCCTTGCTGGACAGGATGATGATCCTGCTGGGGGCTGAGCTCTGCCGAGGAAGGTACGGTTTAAAAGGCAAGGTCTGGAGCGAAGGTGTGATTTGCCGGTATGATGAACCCAATGCAATGAAAA
The DNA here is from genome assembly GCA_947310995.1 of Yponomeuta cagnagella. NCBI lineage: Eukaryota > Metazoa > Arthropoda > Insecta > Lepidoptera > Yponomeutidae > Yponomeuta > Yponomeuta cagnagella. The sequence continues at coordinate 1,049,579 of OX371287.1, read as the reverse complement.
ATGATTTTTACTTTCGTTTTAGGTAACTTAGGTCACAATTCTTTTTTAATTAATCAAAACCTTCATAAGGTAACGTGCAATTCGATGGTTTTGATTAAGGCTGGGTTCTCGGAGCGCACGGACTTGTATGGGACATGATGGGACTTATTGCGCTGCGCGAGCGAACAGTTGCGGGACAAGTAGGCACTGTGAAATTACAAAAATGCAAATTTATTAATAGAATTTTGACGACCGACGTCACTAACATATTCAGTGATAGTCATTTTATATTATCCAAAACTCAGTACAGCTCAAATAAAACCATATCTAGTGATAATTTAGACTCATGTTCGCGATTTTTTTTATGCTATAAAGTTTAAAAATCATAAAAATAATGACCCCTAGATGAGACATTAAAAAGTAATAATGTATTTTTCAGATTTTAAATACTAACCATTAGAGAGTACAATGCATTTTAAAATACATGATGTAGGGGTAATGTCGGAGAATCCAGCCTTAATTAAAAAATAAGTGTGACCTATGTGTTCTATAACTAACAAAAAAAAAACAAACGTGTCAAGTCTCGTAATACAAATACAAAAATATACATTACCATGGAATTATTTCTAAAAAAAAAAATATTACCGAATCGAGTTTTCGTTTTTGACAAGTTAATGGGAGATAAGTACCTATAATAAATGTTGAAAAACTAAAACCTTACATTAGTAAAAATTGTATTTAGGAAGGAAGGAGACTCGTTCAGAGGCCTAAAGATTTCCTATTATCTAGCTGTCAAATTACAACTAACTACTATAGCATGCGACAGGATTCTGACAGGATTTGGTGCGCGTAATATTTATTTATTTTACTTCATTGGTGTGTAAGACAGGTAACAAACAATCAATGACATAGGTTTAACAGTGTAGATCTAGAATGTCACCCAAAGCATACACACGAGTAAGATCTGGAAAATGTAAACAAGCTTACAAGACAAAAACGACTTAAACTAAACCAGTCAGAACTGTTCGAAAATCCTCCTTCGCTCGGTAAAGCGCCTTAATGAGCGGCACCGGACTCAGAGGGCGTTGAAGGATTTATCACCCACCTTGATGGTATCAAGCAGCAGGTTGGTAAGCAGGAAGTGTCCCAGGTGGTTGACGCCCAGGTCCTGCTCGAAGCCGTCTTTGGTTAGGACGTGCTTCTCCTCCATCACGCCGGCGTTGTTCACCAGGACGTGGAGCTGCGGCTCCTCACTTTTGAACCTGGGGAGGCCAGAAGTGACGCCTCGAATTCCCAACGGAGCATAGTTGGGAGTTTGAGGCAACACGGTACAGGTACACTTTCAAGAAAGCTAAGGGGGGAAAAGGGGTTCCCTGGCGCCACTAATGAAAAAAAAATCACACCCTAATTTACCCACATATCGTTTTGCAAAAAAAATTATATAGGCATCGCGAGTCATTAAAAAAAGTCTTTTACAATTTTTCAAACTAGGATACCCTGACTGATCACAGGGCGATCGATGCCCCCTAGCGTAGGGGTCACCGATCACTTTTCAAAAACTAATTCATTCGCCAAAACTCTGTACCATCATATAGTACACATACACAATTGGTTTTATGGTGTAAATAAATGCTGTTGGCGACAGACCTTTTTATTGTTTAGTTTTACTTTTGTATAGATATTGTTGTTTTCTTTCGTTTGAGTTATGGAGTTTTTGTTCTAACCACAAAAGGTCTAATGTCTAATGCGTCGAATAAATATGGATTACAGATTTATAGTTTTAATGCTAAATTTATTGTAAAGAAAAGTAACGGCACCTATTCGGTGCCTAATAAATTCTTTTTCATTATCATTCGTTCAATAGATAAGGCAGGTGTACCTCTCAACGAACTCCCTGACGGACTGCAGGCTGGCGAGGTCGCAGGCGCGGCAGTAGACGTACTTGTTCTCCGTCGCCATGACGATCTCGCGCCGCGCCGTCTCGCACTTGACCATGTCGCGGCATGCCATGAACACCTACGACGTTAGGGACGTCATCCGTTCCATTAGTCAAAGAACGTTAGTCCTAATCGAACAGGTAAAGAAAGAGAGAAAAAGACTTTTCGAAAAATGTGTGTGTTGTGGCTGCCTGCAAGTGAGATAACAGTTGGCTTATTTTTGGTTTTGTTGTCTGTTGTGAATGTATTGGTGTGTATCTTGTTGGTGGTCCTAATTAAATAAAATAAAATAAAAAGAAATTTTTACAGAATTTGTGTTATTATGGCGGATTGTCTAACAATTCATAAAAAATGATTGTTTTTTTTTTTCATTTTGTATGAATTGTAACAGAACGATCGACGAGCTATTTACATTAAAGTGTCAAAGTTGGTGTAATTGTAGTGTGAGTAGGACTTCCAACTGGACTGCTTAACAACGCAGAAACATTCCAACCAGCAATACGAAACTTACGACAAAAACGCTTTTATATGTACACCCCTATATGTATATACACCCCTCAGTGCGCGAGTCCGACTCTCATTTGGATGGTATTTTTTCGCCCGGCACTCTGAATAGGTATGGATTTCAGTAACCATCATGTTCCTGTATGTCCAACTTGTGACGTTCAGCCAATATACAGACAGGTACCTAATAGAAATCTGTGGGTTTACCTTGGCTCCCCGCTTGGCGAACTCCCAGGCGGTGTCTTTGCCGATGCCGGTGTTGGCGCCGGTGACGATCACCGTCTTGCCGGTCGCGCGTGCCTCCTTGTTATACATCACGCCGCTCCGGATATCTCTGGAGGAGACAGCGGATAACATTCATACATCATTAGGTGAGCAGTAGCGTGTCATTACAAAGAAAACTAATGACCAATGAATGTGGCGAGTGTTAAGCCCCGGTTTCTGCTTTCCCCTCCGGGCTACAGCCGTGAGATTTTGTATCTCTATGTATGTTCATGAAAAAAAGGCGGTACGAATGTCTCTATCAATTTTCGAAGCACAGTCAGGCACTTGGAGAGACAGTTTAATAGAAACAACATTGACTCTTACGTAGCACAACATAATGTTCTCTGTCTACCCCTCCGGTTTTGTAAACAGTTAAATAAAAAAAAAGAGTTGGAAAGAATGAACAATCAAACGATTTGTATCCCAATTCTGTGGAGCAACTTCAGGTAGAAGTACCTACGTATTACCATGACTTAGAATGACGTAAAGGGTACTTTTGTTGACGTGGTGTAATATCGCAGACACAGGGAATACCGAGTGAGAAAAGCAAATATCTCTGAGTGGATAGTTTTACTTGTAAATGCACACGAAGCCAGCAGTAGCGGTGACGGCGCTGATTATGGTGACCGGCAAGTTGGGGACCCACATGGTGGCTGAAACGGCAAAGGAAATATAGTTTAACATGAGGCTTCAATTATTTCTTGGGCGGTAATAGGCCGGAATGTCTCAGACGGAAGTACTCACCTAAAACACAACTTGCAAATAATTTTTAGAAAATTGTGAAAGTAATTCAATAAAACGAAACAAAGCTTCGCATATTCGAATTATATTTTCTTTCGTTTTTACAATTTTCATCGAGTGTAAGGCTAATGTATGGTGTTCATACAATATGTTACAGTGAACTTCGTGTGCAGAACTAAACACTTATTTACCTTAGAGTGATTTAAAAAAAATCTGATACCTAAGCGAAAGAAAATTCTCGCAAGATCAGTCTGATTGGAAGAGAGAGTAGTAAATTAATCTCTTTTTGTTACAGGTGTTTTACCGGGTAGTGAGCTTTGCATGTGAGCGGCGCGGTTGTCATGATGATACCCTTTATTACGGCATGCCCTTATGTGACCTATTAGTTGGCACAGAACAGTTGCGAAGCTAAGCTGTCGGAAAACAACTTAGGTACTTATTGTGTATCTTTATTTTAAAGTTTGTCTAAGAACACCAAGAACTTAGAGGCGCTCTGTAAGGACTAGTGACAGATGACAGAGAAAGCCCGCTATTGCGCCAGCAGAGGTTGCGCCTATCCAACCAGAAAGCTTTTTAAATTGTGACAGGTCATAATATTATAGTATTTTCAGCTTTTTTTTAATTACCCTAACAAATTTAAGAGGACTGTAAAGAATTCATTGTTTACACAGACTGAATCAATTCCTCTTGATGGATGGGATAGCTGCAGAGACGACTAATTTACACTTCATGATACAAAAATATATAAATTCTCACAAAACTTAATGCGCTAGAGTTCATAAATAGACATTCGCACCTTGATTTCCTTAACGTCACTAAACAAAAATCATCAAAATGGAGGTAAGTACCGCCTGCCTACCATCTAACCTACAATCTCGGGCCTATGTTTGCTGAAGACACTCTGGTTTGAATAGTTCACTAAAAAGCCCCTAGATGGCATTGTGTCGTTAGGTACTTTCTCGCGGAACGCATGAGTTTAACTGAAGAATGACACCTTCGCTGAAAATGTGTGTATTTCGTTTAGTGACGTTAAGGAAATTAAGGTGCGATTTTTTATGGTTTACACAAACAATATAGGAAGTTTATAATAAACGCAATATATGCTTTAATAAATCTGGGCAAATTTGAACAAAATCTCTGACATTTTATCACAGCATAAATTGCATCAAGGAAAGCCCCTAACAACTTACTCTAATAACAAAGCATGCTGTATTGATGATACTGGTGTACACGTATAACCTTAAAGTGGTCCTTATTTAAAAGAGTTAAGGTCCGTTTTAGATTGTTATTGATTGATCTTACAAATGACGAGGTTCCTATTATAAGAGGGTTCGTTTTTTAAGTCTAAATTAGTTACACTACAAGGCCAAAGAGGTTCTAAAAAATTGTGCCAAATATTCAATATTTTGTTACAATACTAAATGCTTTTTTAACTACTATAGGGTTTTTAATTCTAAATTCTAACATTGTCATGTTACGTCCGAGAGATTTGTATGAAAATTGTCAATAAAGATATAAATGCTTCTATACAGTAAAAAGTTACGGAATTTCGTTTCTTAGATCAGACATATTCACAGTCTGGGACATACCTTTGAAGAAATATCCGGCACAGCAGTTTTAAATTGTTTTCAAAATACGTCCTTACATTTTCAGGCATTTCTACTTTGCGATTTCTACTACAAAGGATTGGGGGCAAGCATACTAAAGGATCATATCCTTTTTGTTCTATATACATCCAGTGATGTTACATTCGATACTATATCTCAAGCGTGGTAAGTCAGGTATGAATTTTATTATACACATATTTTCGAACGGACCGTTTTGGAAAGCTGAACTTGCGTCCTGCAATATTAATTACGTTGTAACTTCATAGTTGACTATAAGCAACACATATCCTCAAGTTAACTCAATTCACTGAAGGTGTCTATTATAAAATACGTCGTATTAATGAATGGGTCCACAAATCAAGGAGGGACGCCAGTTCTTTCTCAGACATCGTCTAAAATTATGGTGCTTTACCACAGAAGTAACGTTTTACATTATTTATTATATTTCTTGTAGTAATTTAAAATTTTAACAACTTAGTATCAATAGTGACCCCTAGTATCTAAGCCACAGCCTAAGTTTTTGCAATAATCTACGTACTCAAGGCTGGGTGGGGTGCGCCTAACTTAAGCGAATAACCAGAGAAACGTGGATACCACCAAACTGTTTATATAATATGAATCGGCAACAAAAGATTCTTTTTATAGATGGGAATACAGTTTCTCGTAAGGCCACGCCCAATCGTTTATGGCCGAGGTTTAAAAATAAAACCAACATAAGGTGGTCGATAAAAATAGCCGATAGCCATGAATATGTGAACGGTTCGCCTCCACGCACGACGCACCCCCTCCTCCGTTACTATTTATGTTCCCAAGGCTCCGGTGGTGGCAGAACCATAAGCTGGTCGCAGACATGCCTCGATAATAATAAAGTTTGTAGCCAATATTCGAATCGCGAAATCTTAAATAATAAAAGCAAACTTTCAAAATCGCGATAAATAATATATCAGGGGCCTGTTCCATAGAACTGCAATTCACTGCAACATCGATAAGCCCACATAATGACAAGTAGGAATGAATTGTAGTTCTATGAAACGTAGCCCAGATGTTCCAATCGACATCATCATTTTGTCCGGAGTTATTCTCAAGTTGTAAATGTTGTATGTACTGACGATATTCTAACATTTTACATTTGCATATGGAAGCTATCAACATAAGTTTTAAAATTCCACATGTCTGGTTCCAGCTTTAAGTACACCACTTGTTAAAACTATTTATGTATACAACTTTAAGCAATCGATAAAAGCATGAATTTACTTATAAATTGACAATAACTCTTTAAAAATATATCTGTGGACTCTTGTATTGTAAAAAGAATTTGTAATTACTTAAGCAGACATTATTTAGGCTGACTTGCAACACTTCTTAAATGTCACTTAAGTCGCCATTGAAATCGACTTTTAAACATAAACATTTACATACAGGCACATACATTGCGTCTGGCCCCACACTAGGATACACTGTGTCGTGGGAACCAGAAACAACGACATCACACACATGTAAACATGTATGAAGAATTTTAGTTAAATGCCATTTAAGACACATTTAAGAAAGTGGTGCAAGACGGCCTTAATGTATGTATAGATTGGAAAGTAAATATAAATCCTTTGTACAAAGATAACTGTAAAATCTTTTACATGGTAACACGGAACAGTACTCATATAAAACTATCTAAATACATTTAAAATCCCTAGCAAGCAATCAAATCACACTCAAATCCATAGGTTCATTAAATAAACATAAGTACCCTCTAAATAGGTTTTAAACATAAGTATGTTTTACAAAAATGGCTGGGATTATCATTATTTTGGTAATTTACACTTACATACATTCACTTAATTGCTCCCTTAGGTTTATCTACAGAAATGGTGTGACTTATTACTCCTATTATGAAAAGTGTTGTAAGACAAAAAGTTAATTCAGTAAGAAATGAAACTTAAAATACTTAATATTAATTTTGCAGAAGGTTCAGCTTGAAGGTTTGATGCATGAGTGACTTATCCATTTACTTTTTTATCTAGTAAAGCGTAAACCATTATTGTTAAGGACTTGAGCTTTTAATTTATGATCATTGTGTGCTTTAACCTGTCAGATTATGACCTTAAAAAGAACAATTAAAAACCATTGTTATGGTGGCCCGACCGGGTCCCTTATAAATTCTACAGATTAAATAAAGTTAATAAAACAGAGTAAAAATGTTTCCTTAATTTTCTGATGGTAACTTAAATTGTATTTTGTAGAAACTTTAAAAGCCACCAACAATCCTACGATCAAATTGGAGACAAATTAGTGATAAATGTTAGTTTCCAAACATTGATATGACTTTAACATTGACTAGTACAAGTTTTCAACTTGTTTGATTGTTAGAGAAGAGTTTAAGTTAACTAGGTTTCATTGTATTTAAAGTGCTTGTGCTCTTGGACCGTGAACTGGCATCATATGGAGGTAGCGGCCGAGCTATACCAATGCGAACCACACCCCTTAGGGCTCCTTTCAGAGCCTGCACCGCTTGATCCAAAGTAGCATTTTTAATACTAACTCCATTGACCGACATCACTCTATCTCCTGGTGCAATGTTTCCTTTCTTCTCAGCTACTCCACCCGGCACCAGACTTCTTACTACAATGACCGTTCCTTCAGGGTCTATAGGATCCTGGTAGTCAAGAATAGAGAAGCCGAGTCCTTGGTCACCTTTCACCAGCTCAATTATATCCTCCTTGCTCTGCCACATGGCCAGGCCTGACACACACTCAAGGGATTTTGACTTCTTTGAATGACTGGAGTGGTTGGTTAATGTTGCTGTGCTCGATGTGTTGATTGAAGAGTCTGATTGAGCTTTAATGAGTGCGGTCAGGTTGTTTAGACTTCCAGAGATAATTTTTCGTGCTTCAAAGCCTTCTCTGTCTGAGGCCAGGTTTATCACAGGTCGAGGACCACACTCGGAACTCCGCGCGCAAACTATTCTGACGCGATTGGGTAGTTTCTTTAAAATGTTTACCACTTCTGTATGTGTTAGTCCATGGAGGACATACTGGTTTACCTCTAGTAGCTCGTCCCCGGCTGCTAGAGTGCCCTGCTGGCCTACTGGGCCCTCAGGGAGAACTGAACGGATGTAGTGGTGAGGTCTGACCTCCTGGCCCCCTTCTACGTCAACTGTACCCTCTAAGCTGATTCCAAGACCTGATAACTTGTGTACTTCAGCAACTATAACTTGCTTTTCAGAACCAATCTCTTCCTCCCATTTCTTTTTGATTTCCTCAACATCTACAGCTAGAATCTCATCAAGTTTGCTGTCAATTTCCTGTTGACTTGGTTCAGGTTCTTGATCAACTATTTCTAGGATATTGGAGTCTATTGTTGTGTTGGAGTCTAGCTCTGGCTCAATTTCTGTTGTACTATTTTCAGCTTGTGAAGGCACGGGGAACCATGTAAGGGTTGTGGATGATGGAGAGGGTGATGGCGGTTTCTCCTCATTGAATATTGCTAGCTGAAGGTGCTCATACTTGGGACCACGCAGGTACCGTTCTAATACTAAGTGCACAGATATTCCAGTGTTCCTAAGGATATCTACAGCTTGAGGGTTGCTTTTCTCTGCAAAGGACACTCCATCCACTTCAATAATTCTGTCATTAAGCTTAATCTTGCCACTTTGCTCAGCACTACTGCCTTCTATAATACTTTTAACAAAGATTCCAGAAAGTTCCTCTTTCTCACACACATAGCCAGCCACTGTGATCCCAAGACCATACACATTCTTGTTTAAATCTACATGAACTATCTCCACTTCAGGCAAATCAGGTATTTCAACAGGAACTGTAATTGTTATAGTTGGAGATACAGGGGGTGCTACAATCGGCTGGTCAGGTATTTGCTGAGGATTCTCACAGATAACACTCACAGCTGCTAGCAAATTAGGATCGGCTTCTCCATTAGTGCCGTTTAAATACTGATCATAACATTCCGGAACGAACACGGCTGCATACCCACAGTCAATGAGATGGCGGTCCAGTGCCTCTGGATCCGTGAGAATCTTGGTCGGGACCAGTGCGGTGCCAGGAAGCGGCGGGCGAAGCGCCACACTGGGGTCTGCGGGGCGTGCCACCAGCAGCCGTACGGTCGCGCCCGCCTGCCGCAACACCGACGCCACCTGCTCCGAGGTGAACCCCCGCAGGTTCACGGAGCCCACCTGCAGCACGTGGTCACCGCTTTGCAGCCTCCCGTCCTTGTCGGCGGCGCCTCCGGGCAGGATGTACTTGATCACTACGCCCGTGCTTCGCCCTCCCACCAGGTTGAACCCCAGACCATTCCCGTCGTTCGTGAGCTCGACGAATTCTACCTGCGCCCACTCTGTACTCAGAACCATCGCCGGATCTGGAGTTTTCTTCACCATTGAGAAGGTTGGGCAGAGGGTTACGTGACATACAGCCCTGGTAGGTTATGAACGCCTGCTCGAGACATCGCGGGTCGAGCGGTCGGTTCGTACGCACGATTGTAATGTAAAAGCGATAAATTAAGTCGCGTGATAACGTAAAAATTGTAAATTTAGTTACAAAAATGACATTTACATTACATACTTGCTGAATCGGAGACAGCAAAAATGTGGCCAGCTCGCAGCGGTGGTGGTCGATGACTAAATCTTTTTCCGCATGGCAACTTTTCCTGAAATGTCAAAAAGGAAGGCAGTTTGATTTTCGAAGGATCTTTTTTGATAAAAAGGTCCCCTGAATGGAGTGGAGATGAACATTACACGCGATGTTACAGACAATTTTTTTCTGCGCTTGAGAGCAATAGTGCCCTCTTCTTACTAAGAAGTCAACCATTGCAGCAACCAGAGTGCTGACTTGCTGGTTAGAATATTCGTTCATAGATGTCGCTACGTGTATCTCAACTAAAAACGTTTAACTCAACGGTACCTACCTATTACCTACATAATTTTGACAACAAGACAATAATGGCCGAAGTTTTGAACTAAAACCTTGGTTTGAACCTTCAAAGGGATGTGGATGGAAGTCGACTGTATGGTCGGCATTAAATTCCCTACAAAAAAGGTATCGACACTATTTTCCTCACGAAGCACCGTTCTCGAGTTACGATTTCAGGTTTATGGTTCCGAAGTCAACAAGGAACCCTCAGTGTCATGTCCGCCCGTGTGTCGGTCTGTCGGTCCGCGAAATCTTCGGTAGAAATCCGGCTGCCTACATTTAACATAACGACTTTAAGAGATAACGGGCCAATTGAAGAGCTCCTCAAAGAGCTAGGGACACACGGAACGTCGTAGGGCTCTGAGAGGTGAGACCCCAAGGTGAAGACATTGTAAGGGTCTCCACTAGAGAACTATTTTACTACAAAGGAGAAGATGATTCAACCTCCGCGGCCTAGCTCAGAGACTATTAGTAGGTACTAGAAAGCTTAAATTTGGCAAAAATATAGAATCAATCACGCTTACAAAACATAAACATGATTTAAAAAAAAATCGGGTACCTCCCCTACATCTACATTAGGGATGATTTTTTCTCTCGTGTATCCCGTAGTGTGGGTTATTTATTTTTTATTTATCTTTACACCAACAGCAAATTATGTACAAACATTATAGGGGGCACTATCTTTCCCACTAAACTTACTGGTGAACACAGACAGCATTGTATCTTATACATAAGGAGCCTATAGATATACGTCCCACTATAGGACACAGGCTTTCTCCCAGGGAGAGAGTATGGGCTTAATCACCACGCGTGCCCACCGCGGATTGGCGATTTCAAGCGCTGGGTACCTATGTAAATAGCTCGCATACTCAGGTTTCCTCACAATGTTTTCCTTCACTGATAGCGAGTGGTATTGCTACTATAACTGCACAGATGTACATAACTTAGAAAACCAAGTCATAGGTACATGCCCGCACTGGGGATCGAACCTGGGTCTCTCGCTTCCGAGTCCGATGTTCTACCCACTAGGCTACCACCGCTGTGTATCGCTGTGTTGTATGTTGTATCTTATCGTGTTATAACTTTCAGGTTCACAAATTAGAAATCTGTTTAGCATGCAATTCAGAAATATAAATTCATAACTACTTATAATTATTGTACAGTTTCGAATAAACTTAGCATACTTTCTTATATAAATATGCTGCCATCTACTTTAACAGGGGTAGGTAACTGGTCTAGCGGTATCATGTCTGATTACCATGCCGAACTCACGACGTTCAATTCCCACTGGGAGCAGCCGTTACGAATGGCGTCAGTCTGTGTGTATTTCCATGTTTGTGATGTCCTTGCCAACCAACCATAGTACAGGGTGTCCTAGTTATGGACCGGGATTGTGTTGTAAAGAAGTTATTTAGTATTATTTATTTATTACATTTTTGTAAATAGGTCAATTAAAGAAAGGGACTGGACCACCATTTGCTTCTCGTTTTTTTTTTACAATAAAGCCGTCCATAACATAAGCAGCCTATGTACGTCCCACTGTAGGGCACAGGCCTTCTCTCAGGGAGAGTGTGGGCTTAATCACCACGCGTGCCCACCGCGGATTGGCGATTTCAAGCGCTGAGGTATGTGAATAACTCAGATACTCAGGTTTCCTCACGATGTTTTCCTTCACCGTTAGCGAGTGGTATTGCTACTATAACTTCACAAATGTACATAACTTAGAAAACCAAGTCATAGGTACATGCACGCACTGGGGATCGAACCTGTGTCTCCCACTTCCGTGTCCGAGGTTCTACCCACTAGGCTACCACCGCTGATCAAAGCCGTCCATATTGTAATTAAATAATAACAACAACAATTTAATAGTTTACGCAATAAATAACCGCGATTAAATAGTTATCCAGTTCCTTTCTTAAGGTGTGTTTCTTGCTAAAAAACATTAAACAAAACATTCCGTTTTCTTTGCGCAAAACATTTTTGTTGCTAGGGAAAGCAAAATAAAAAGTTAATTTGGAGCATTGAAAACCGATTGTTTTGTGTAATGTTTCATGATAAACACGAGCAGTATCTAAGAAATACTAAATGTAAGTAGGTATAATACAAATACTATGTACGTAACTGTACGCAGTGATTTTTTATTGATAGACTGTACGCTCTTACACTGGCTATAGATAGGTACTCTCAAATTCCCAATATTGCTAATGACTAAGGCGTGAAATTGATACAGAAAACCAGCAGAAAACTTCGGCGGAAACTCGCATCTTGCTTGCAAGTAAAAACCCGGCCGAACTGTAGGTACTTACAGCCGACAGCACATAAGCCTTTACCTTCTTTATAGACGCAAAGCCGCCCGTAATGTATACCTAACTACCTAAAGCAGAGTTTTAACGATCTTAGTGCACTCGGACAGAGGGAGCTAAAATGGCTACTGCCTGCCTACAGGGTGACTTTGAATTCATTCACCGTATTTTGAGATAAATGTTCTTTTTATTAGTATTATTAATGATCTATCAGTAATTATTTGTAAATACTTATTCATAATTATCTACCGACCCTTGGCTCCAAGCTTTGGATCCAAATTTGAAATGGTAGGAAGTGCCGTAACGATGAAAAATGTTTTCCAATGTTGACCTGCAATATGCGTAAACAATAAAAAAAAACAATTAAGTTGGCCGGCGCCGACCATAAGACGCTCAAAACGTTTTTTTTAATTACTTTTCGCCCTGATATTGTTTGTTTATGCTTTAGTGAAGTAACTTGGGTAATAAAAAAAATGACGCGTAGGTATTTTTTTTCAAAACTAGCACCAAGTCTCTAAATCATGCTTGGAATGTCCACTTAAAATACGGTATCATAAGTAAAGCAGTCTATATACGTCCCACTGTAGGGCACAGGCCTTCTCTCAGGGAGAGAGTAACGTAAAATACGGTAACCGAATTCAAAGTCACCTTGTAGAATGCTAATCGTACGATCTTGGTACCTACGTTACATAAACTCACGCCTGTGTCCCGGAGGGCAAAGCAGAGACTAGGGTACTCTTAATACTCTCTGATGAAAATAACCAATTTTCGTACCTTACTAAGAACGGTCGACCGCCGGTGTACGGTCGACCGCACATGAACCTTTACCTACACCCTACACGCGTGGACTCTACTCAGTTACGTTACGGGCGACTTTGCAACAAAAATGTAAAGGTTGACCAACTGTCGACTGTACACGATACGGGTACCTTCCGAGTACAAGCTCAAATAGGTCAGTCTGTCCGAGCGTAGGTAGCGAGCGTGGATAATTATAAGCAATGGATTGATGTGCTGTGTGCTCTCTTCAAAATAAAACAACGTTTTTGGTTGGATTCCCTTTTACTGTCGGGGGTGTGAAACCGAAAATTGCACTACCTACGTAGGCAGATACCTAAGTACTTTTTAATGTTCATTATTTGAAATAAATACCAGTATTGGTAGATAAGTTCGTTATAAATTAGAATCATTATACCTACACGCGAATTCGTTCGCGAGTCGAATAAAAAGTATCCCATAGTTTTTTTATCCAATTTATTTAAACTGAAACAGCCGCAGCCTTAATGCCTTAGCCATTTAATGTATTTTGTTTTCTGGTGTGTACAATAAAGTGTTCTAATCTAATCTAATCTAATCTAAAACATATTCATTGACTTTCAAACCATAAAGAAGAAGAATGTTCGTAAAATGTTGCTGAGATGTGATTATAAAACTCGTCCACTGGCGGGTGACTGGATGAATCAAAGGCTAAATGTATTGCTTTCAACTACATACAAATCCGTGTTGCGGCAATAATGTAAATCTCGTCACATAATTATTTAAATCAAAATATTTAATGCTTTAATTACTAACTTAGGTCGACTTGCACCACTTTTTAAATGTCTCTTGAATAGCCATTTAAAATTGACCTTGGCATAAAGAATTTTAGTTAATTGTTTCTTAATTTTTTATTTATTTGTATGATTTCCATAAAACTTCGGGAAAAGCTAGTTTGCTTCTTAAATACTTAAAGTGAAAAAATAAACTCATATAGGTACCTACACTTACAGAGAAAATCATGTTAGTAGAAAACTCTTCAAAGAGCTGTGATTTAATAATACTACAGTGCTGTGATATTGTTAGCAATAATTTAGTACCTACTAATCGGCTTACTATACAATTTGTGACCTTATTACTAAGAGTAATTTCTTCCAGACAACAGACAATAACTTAGTTGGTACGTAAATCAAGTATTTGATATTTAAATCCAGATTTTAAATAGGTACGAAATAATTTTGAATAAAAACCAGGTAGATATCAACTAAAAAAATTTTTTTTTCTTAAAATTAAGGTTTGTATGGCTTTGACATAAACAAATTGTCATCGGCATTATGACTTAAGTAATATTTATAAGAATCTCTGGGACATTTGAACGTTTGCGACATAAAAAAGAATTACGTAGGTACTTACCGGTGCTAATATTATTCTTAATAATGTACAATTTATGTGGACTTTAAAACCTAGAATTAATAGCCTTCGTCCTCATAGACTTTTTAATTACAATTTTTTATAAGGTATCAACTAAATTTGTTATTTACATTATTCTCAGAGTCTAATATTTGCACACCTTAACTGGTAGAGCATGCATGTTCTTTTAATTTACTTTACCAGCTACTTTAAGTATTTACCATGCTTTAGCAAATAAAATGTTTTATCTTATCTTTATCTTTCTTTTAACTGAGTAGTGGAGTCTAGGCAGAAATGGAATTCGTAGGACTCTACTTGCGTAAAACTCTTTCTACCTATTCAAAAGTTTTTTAATAAGTAGATAGGTACTCAGTAAGGGGCATGCTACTCAATCAGTTTAAATACCTTTGTTTCCATAGCAATAAAAGTAATAATTTCAGTGATGTGTATAGTCCCGTTGACACAAACATGTGTTTAATAAGTTACATACCTAAGTGTACCTACAGTTTTTTAATTGAATGACTAAATGTGGCATAATGTTACGTATGTTAGGTTATACTAAAATAATACAACCTACCAGCTGGTATGTAGAAAATTGATCGCGTAGAAATTATAGTAATCCACACCTACTTAGATTGTAGGTATTTTATTAGTTACCTATTATAGGTAACTTTTACATGCTCCACGTGTAAATACCTACACTATTTAAACTTAATACTATAGTAGGGAAAGAAGGTGGTCCCTCGTACATATTGGTGTAAAACTAGCTAAAATAAAAGCTTCATTTCAAAAGTTTTGAAGCACAAGCCGAGTATAATAAGAATAACAATACCTAATTTATTTCCAGATAACTTACAGTATTGATACAATCTAGTTTATGAATCAACATTATTACATTAGCTTCTGTTACTGTGCTAGGCATGACACCTGTATTACAGCAAGCAGTACCAATATTCATTGCTTAGAAAATAAATATTTCAGAAGAAAGACAAAAGCAACATTTAGAATATAAAAAAGTAGGAATTGCCTTAAAATTAAAGGTCTATAATATGAAAGTATTTGGAATTAAAATGTCAGGTGGTATATAAGGTAAATATTGGTAATACTCCGCGTATAACTGGATCAAATTATTTCGTCTTCGCATTTGAAATTAATCAGAAGTTCAAACTAACTACTGAACATTTTAAAACTATTTTATTCTTAATTGTTTATAGTCTTCTGCTGTAAGTGTTTTTTGACTGACAATTATTTTTTTAAGAATGAATGTGTGTTGTAGTATTCAAACAAATGTTTTTAATATCAATTATCAAATGGAACAGCTGATTTTAAAATTTTCTCAATAGTAGATAGATAAAAGTTGCTTGATGACCACCTTGTACAGCGATTTGTACAGCAAGAACACATGCTACAAACTAGGCAGTGTCAAATATATCCCAAAAATGTGGGGTCAATTGTAATGATACTTAGTAACAATGGGATCAGTGAAATACCTATTAAAATTAACTTACAATTTGATTCACAAGTTTCATCTACCTAAGCTGCAGACCGTGCATGGTGCATAATGCAGCTACCCGTTTCTTTTGTAAATTTATTAATTATGTAACAACTGCTGCTATAACGAGTTATTTCAATAAATGTTACTTTAATTACTTTATTATTCATAGTGGCAGTCATTGCGAACATGATAGTAGAAACCTGTTTATCAATATCAATAGCAGATATAAAGGAACTCTAATTCTAGAAATAGAATAATTTCGCTTTAATTTTAGTGAAGGAACTAGATACTAAGTACTTTAAGGCTGACTTTCACCACTTCTTCGCCATTTAAATCAACTTTTGTATAAAGAATTTTAGTAAAATGCTGTTCAAGCCACATTTAAGAAAGTGATGCAAGTCAGCCTAAGTATAATTTTCTTAATTTTGTGTTGAAGTACTAGATCGTAACGGAATATCCTAAACTGTCCACATTCATCAACAATTATATTCCTCTTAATTTTATGTTAAAGTATGTATCTTCATCCACTTCCGTCAGTATTTTATCATGACACAAATTCCTAAACTGTCCACATTCATCAACA
Source organism: Yponomeuta cagnagella (assembly GCA_947310995.1). NCBI lineage: Eukaryota > Metazoa > Arthropoda > Insecta > Lepidoptera > Yponomeutidae > Yponomeuta > Yponomeuta cagnagella. Next base: position 1,033,084 of record OX371287.1, on the reverse strand, counting down.
AGCGGTCTGGGTAATTATCAATCAGCTCGGTTACAAAATTAAACACCACACAGAACAATGCAACAGTTTGTAACACTCCCCCACCACAGCACATATAATTACTGTTACGGGCGAGGCGCGAGCGGTGACGCGGCGCGGAATGTGGCTCCGACTGCGCCGCCCGCGGAGCGCGCCCCACGGGCCCCCGGCGCAGCGCCTCCGCCAATCAGCCGGCGGGCCCGCCTCCGTAGGCCGGAGGCCCGGCCGCGGGGCGGGGCCTCTCGAGTGCCCTAGCGACGGGCCGGGGGCCGCCGGGCTCCACTCTCGCCCCGAGAGCCACTAGAGGCTGAGCCGTCGAGTGGCGTCGAGTGTCGGCCGGTCGGATGTCCGCGGAGGGCGGCGGCTACTCGCCGTGTCCGGCGGAGGCGCTGCCGGAGCTAAGCGCCGCAGAGCTGGCGATGAGCCTATCGCCCAAGTCAGCCTTGCTGCAGCAGAACCTGTCACAGCTGCAGCTACAACATTCCACGCCGTTCTCGGTGTCCGACATCCTGTCGCCCATCGAGGAGTACCGCAAGCTCGAGCTGGCCAACAACCCGCCGTCGCCGTACAGGTGCGTCGATCGATGCGCGGGAGGGGGGCGGTCGAGGACCCTCCACCCGCTGCTGATTTTTCGAGTGCCGCTGAAGGCTCAGACGAGAGTGCTTGAACCGCTTCAACGGTTGTAGTTGCTAGCCGACGGTTAAGGATATAGTTTCGCGGGCGTTTGTTTGTGATGCAGGTATGTCGGTGTTTGTGAGTGATCGGCGGTCAAGTGCACGCGCGGGGGCGCCACCGAGTTGCAATGAATGAACGTCTTGCAAAGAACTATTGATGTGATGCTGTGATCCATGGAACTTATGCGATTGTTATGATGACGCTGCATGGAGTTTAACCGGTAATAGACTACTTCTTGCGTTAATGTGCATCTCATCGGAAGCTTAGATTAGCTACTCGCGAAAGCAAATATTGCCAATCTTGCCACCAATAAAAGAGCGTACTTATTAAGTTTCTGATAACGTTCCTGATTCGTCCATCTGGAGAACTACACAGTCATCATAACTAAAACACTAGGAATCTACTGTCTTCAGAAACTATTAAAACTAAGCTCAAAAATATTATTTAAATGAATACAAGAAAAAACTAAAAGACAATATTTTTAAATGGATTGAAAACTTCTAGCACAGTTGTCTGCCGCGAAATACCGTTAATTACACAATTAATTTTATTAATTACATTTAAATTATTTAACTAGTTTACCTATGAACAAAAACACATAGTTACTTAAACCATGTGCCTGCCTACGCTAAGTTTCCAAATACTTACTACGAAATATATTAAACATTATTCTACTAAAAAAACACAAATAAATTTATATATTTTTACTCCAAAACGTAATACCTTACAGTCGTATATCACACCTATCATTGCCTGGGTAGGCTCTTGAAATACTCAATATAACTAGGTTACAAAAAATGCATTCCTAATATTCTTTATAATAAAAGATAATTACTACGCGTTATGCACAAATTTATTAGTACCAACTAGATAAGCAAATATGGGAAAAATCCGTGTTGACTCGTGATGACGCAACTCCTCAAGTTTCGCTTATTTATAAAACTCAATTACATGATTTACACGGCTCAAGTGTTTGCCCTGCCTCTAGTGCTTGCGGCGAGGTGACACCTGCGAATTCGTCATGTGAATGTAATATTTTATCATCGCTTAACAGGGACCCTAAAATTAAAAAAATTCAGCAGATACCTACAGTTAGACATGTTAGCTAAAACATTTAGTAAAACAAAACAGACCGGCAAATGAAAAGAAAATATGCGCAAAACCAATTAAAACCAACCCCCAATTAAGGCGGCCTAACCTAAGAGCGGATCTGCGAGGCGCAAATTTTCCCGCTCTGTCAAAACTCAATTTGTCAAGTTAAACATCGTAATGGCAACGGGGCGCTTTAAATAGATCACGATCGGCGATAGAGGGTGTTGGCGTAGGATTAAATTGTGTAAATAGGGATTAGGCAGATAAGCCGGGCATTGTCTGAAGTGACGAGTTGGCGCCGTGGCTGCGACATTGGGTATTCGTTAATGGCGCTGTGTGTGGCTGTTTTTAGAATATGTGGGTAATTGTATTGCTGCATGCTACTAAGCTTCGCTTGATCACCTTTACACGGCTACCTCAAAAATGCGAAATACCTGAAACACGTCAATTACCTACATTTTGTCATTAACAAGAACTTATGTTCTACGACTTCAATAATGATATGTTAAATTTTCAATTTTGCAAAAATACAAATTTTGTGGTTATTCTGCTCTGCAGCAGCGCTGTGTGATATAAATATAGGATAGATATTCTTCTGTGTAGGATGTATGACATATCGGAGACTGTGACATTAGGAGCGCCTACAGCATTGAATTTAATAAAATGTAAGTCCTGATATTTCCAGAAATATAAATAGAAATCTGAAAATATACCTCAATTTCTATGATGTGCAATATTATAGAAATTGAGGCATATTTTCAGAATGAACGATGTTTAATATTTTGTAAACCACAAAATCTTTGAGAATTTCTCTGATTAAGCATCTAGTTATTGTTCAGGTTTATTTTAGGTTTATACCTATTGAAATACCATATGCGGAAACTTCTTTTTAGCTTACAGTTACACTTTGTCTATTTGTAATGTAAGCTGCAAGTTTCCCAAGTAATAAATAAATAATAATAACTAATAGGTATCTAATAATAAAACACTCTGTTCAGAAATCGACCTTCCTTTACTCTGAAGTAATATCATTCCAAATAATGCTCTAACACAATGCTGCTTAGCACTAAAACTTTTGAACTAGTATTACTTGTGTCAGAGTAGGTATTTATTTTTAAAGTGATTTTAATATTTTAAAGTGCCTCGCAAATAATGCAAAGTTGCATTAAAATTTAGAAGTAATTTACTTGCAACATTTTAAAAGTGTCGCAGTTTCCGGCATTACCTACTCCTACGGTGATAATTTTGTTACGAATGGAGGTAATCATAGGCTGCATAATTGTTATTATGAGATAATTGGATATTTGACAAAATATCAAATACTTTTAAAACGGAATTTTATATCAAAATACTTGCTTATGACGTCACATTTCAGAGAGCACTCTTTTTATGTTTAATCTATTTAAAAATTGTAATAACTAGTAGTTGACTAAAACAGATACATTTTCCGAGATATTTTGTAATTTTTATGCTGGATAGCATATGAAATAATTTATTGTTGATCGTGTCAAAGACCGTATTGTAGAGTGCTAGAGGAAGCAAACTAAAAATAATGTTTGGCGTATAGAAGACTGATAGAAAGAGGACCAGGAGACCCGGTTTACCTCATAAATAACCCCTCTCTAACTAACTTCCCTCTATCTCGCATATCTAACTCACCACTCACTTCCATAGCCTATCTTTCTCTCCCCGGACTGACTCACTTCGTACATCTACTTATCTACCCTCCCTTTCTCCCGCATGTCTGACTCATCAACGGTCTCCATCATACCTCCCTCTTAGGTGTTAGACCTATTCATTCATTCAACACATGAATCTCTCTCTCGCAGGTCTAAGACACCATCTACCTCTGTCTAACCTCCCTCGTTTTGATGTCTAACTCATCACCTGCCTCCGATTTGCAGTCGTCTATATCTTACGCCTAACCGGCTTCTTTCTCACAGAATCTTCGATCGATTTCTGTTTAATCACACGCACTCTCGCGCAGGTTGAACTCATAACCATGACAGGTTTAACTCATAAATATCATTACACCGTTTGGCACTAACTGTTGTCGTCACCTGTTGGTTGGAACTAGAATAAAATACAATTTAGTATTAAGCCCGCCAAATGTACAGTTTTTGTGGTACAATATAGAATTTTAATGCTAATAATAATAACCTAACTCTGTCTAGGACCACCAACTCTAAACACCCTCACACGCAACTCTAATTCATCATGAACATTAATATTTCTCGCAACTCTAACGGTACTCTAGTTACCTCTATTTAGCTCTAATTAAAAAACCAGCAATATAAATATTTGATCGTAAACAAAGATCAGCAAAAACCTCATTCAATCCGCCAACAATTATTTTAGTAAGTAGAATAGTTGCAAATGAGCACCTAGTCAAACTTTAGGAAATAAATCATACCCAGTAAATTAATTAATATAATAACAATTGGTAGATATTTGATACAATAATTTGGAATTTTCAGCAGTTCAGTTTGGTATTTTCTGGCAAACGGTAGCATCTATTACTTATCAATATAAATCTTACATACTGACGACTTTCTACATAGTTATATTATATTAAACGCGGCTAACCGCGATTATTTATTAGGTAAAATTTAATTACCTTTGATCGACGACTTTCTGTCTAATACATTTTATAGCTGATCAATTTGTAACTTTCTGCTCAACATTCATTAACATAAACTCACGCCTGTATCCCGGAGGGGTAGGCAGAGACCAGAGTTTGCTGCTCGTCACGACCCTCTCAACCTTTTTCGTTTCTGCTCACAAGTAAATGATAAATTTGTAATTTACTACTTAGTAAATAACTACTTTATTGATTAAAAGGTTCAATTGCTGACCAAAGCGTATTGTTTGCTGGTCTTTCAAATGATTCTGTCTGCCGTCCTCTCTTCTCACAAGTCTGCTTCACCACTTATCTCTATCGGACCTGCCTCTTTCTCACAGCTCATTAGACCTATTATACGTTTTGTAACGCCACATAATTAATTTGACAATTAACTGGAAAGTCGCGACTTTTGACATTTAAAACGCGCGACCAGCGTCGCCCTGCTGCCTATTAGATATTATTATTAAGCCATTTATTTCGACCAACAGGGATTATAAACATTATAAAGCTAAAAGAGAGACAATGTAGTCAGTACTGGGTGATTAGAAACTAGAGTATGAATATAAACAGAAAGGTTTTTTTCGTCTCAGGGTCTGTGCTCAGGATCTAACCGAAATATCTGTCCATAGACGTCGCTGTAGTTGTGAGTTCACAGGAAATGGGTGACAAAAAACCTTTTTCCACTGTTTGTTTTTCTATATACCTACTCCAGTTTCTAATCATCCCGTTTGACAGTATTGTAAGTGAAATAAAAACTATGACCTATGCTAACATCCCTTTCTCGCAGCCCTAACTCAGCAGTTAGCTCTGTCTAACCCGCCTCTCTCTCCCCAGGTCTAACTCGTCGGGCAGCAGCATAAACTCGCCGCTCGGCCCATCCTGCGGCATGGCCGCCAACCCGTACGCCGTGCCGCTGTACGGCGGGGCGCCCGTGCAGGTAAATGACTTCTACGTAAGTTTGCGTGCGCCTCACTATATTTTATTTCGTTCAGCTTCCGTCTACATGTAAACAAACTGTTGATGATGTCGTTGGAATTCGGGAAGTAATGTTTATCAAGCTGTATGGTCGTACTATCGTCGGTCGCGCTGTCGTCGACTTCTTGATTTTGACAGTATTTAAGAAAATAAATGTTTACACCTAGATCAAAGCTGAACAAGGTTTTTGAAATTTTCCTCAGCACGGGTTAGTGCAACAAAAAGAATATAATCAAAAGGAATGAATTTACTGACCATGTTTGATTTGTTTACTGACCACATGTTGGTGTTTATTCTGCTGACCAAATATTTGCTGGCTGATTGAAGGACTCTTTTGCTGAATTTTGTAACTCCAGAAAAATAAATTTGGCTGATGATTTAATTACTTCAATCAATCAATCCTTGATATGTGAGTTCCCATAGCACCCATATAATATGTTTGTTCTTGATTCAGTTTCCTAAATCAGATTCTTATTGGTTAATGTTTTATCAAATCTGAAACTCGTCAGCCCCGACCGTAGGACAATCTGACACGAAACATTCTTTTAACTATCTCATTTCTGAAATCGGCTAATCTGTGGCGTTGTCACCAGGGTTACGGCTGCGGCCCCGAGCTGCCTCACTACGGGGACATGCGCGGCGCCGGCTGGTACCCCACCTCCAACGACCCCAGGTTTGCCAGTGAGTCGCCATCTGACGTTCCCTTTCAGTGGTGACCCCAGGTTTCTCAGTGAGGTGCCATCTGACATTCCATTTCAGTGATGACCTCGATCGTTGTAAGCTTTCAGTGGCGCCAAGACTTTGCAGATTGCTGAAGAAAGTCTTACTTGTTTCTAAAACGCTTGAGGCTCATTGTTTGATATTTTCGGAAAATCGATTAGGTCCAAATTATTTAGGTACATTAAGACTAGAGACTATACGTCACTTATGGAGTGTTTTAAGTGTTTTTATAAATAAGACCGTTAGTACAAAATTTGCTACGGACTTCTTGATTTTTTTAAGGCGACCCACCACAAACTGTTACATTTACGTAATCAGATACGACTCTACCGATACCCTCTCTCGTCATAAGTAAAGCGTCAAGTGGTCAGTGGCAGTGTCCGTTTCATGTGAGTGGGGTAGGTGGGCCCATAAATCGCCGCCGCATAGCGTAATGTGATCCGACGGAAGCGATTGGCCTACGCGAGGATCTAGAGCAGAATTTTCATTCAGAGAATTTTTACAATTTGCAATTGGGAACCTGCATAATGGGAGGTATATTTATTTTGCGCTTTAGTGAACGTTTTATTAGAGCACGCGTGGTTATTAAGCCCATAGTTTCCCTCTGAGAGACGTGCCCTGCACTGGGTACGCAACAGAAAGGCTGCTTATGTTACACGCTAGTTTGTTTACCTGGTATTTGGATAAAGTCATCTTACTGTCTAACACATAATATAAAGTGTTCTTACTTCACTCCATTTATCGTCACCAGCTTATAAATTCGGGCACGATTCAATTTCAGATTCTTATTTGTCACTCTACTAATTCTTACTGTAGGCATCGGCAAAAGATGACAACTTACGCTCTAGAGACCTAGCGCCGTAAGTTTCCCATGGTGAAGAATGTCTCAAAACAACCTAATCAATTCAGTGACCCGCTTCACCGACATCGATCTAGATCGATCGGCACCGAGTCAAAACACAACAAACACGCACCTGCACCTACATACAGGGTACAGGCTCAGTGTCAGGTTACTAAGACGCGGGCGGTAGTAGCTGGCACGCTCTTTGCTTTTCAACTTTTTTACTTCGATTCTTTTTTTCGGCTAATGGAGTTGCCACTGTTTGTTGTCTAGGTTTGTTAAATCGAGTGAAATGATAGGCCATCGTGAGAACTTTACAACTTCTAAGTACACGAACACCATATTCCGAAATTACGCGGCTGAAGTACGGACGGAATTGTAGATAAGAGGTCGCCAAAACGCAACATAATTTTCGGCACTACATGTGTCATAAAACTGATAAATAAATAATTGTGTTTAGAGAAAGTTAAGAAACTAGGATGCCCTGCGCTACGGTAAAGAGGAAAGAACACCACAAACATGGAAATACACCCAGACTGAGGCCAATTAAGTACGGAAACCTCCAGCTGGAATCGAACGACCTCTGTTTAGGTTATCAAGCGTGCTAACGCAGCAAAAGAAGACATAATAGCTGGCATATTAAAAGCGTTTCTTTCTTTTTTACGCGACGTAAGTTCGGCGTGTCAACACGCCAAGTAAGTCGTCCGGAGGGGTCTGCAAGTATCAAAGAGCACAGAACAGAAGTTGCGGATTTGATGTATAATGCTGCACAGGGTTAGAATACTTACATATCCACAACCAATAACATTTATGAGCACTATTTAGGTAGCTTATAACATTATACGTCATCGCCTATCAGAAGTCAGCATTGTTTAAATTGTGCTCCTATGCCAAGCAGGCAGCAGCAAGTACCATACTACTACAACACAAGTAGACAGCGGTATAAAAGGCAGCTGTTATTAAATCCTAACCTAACGCGATCATCAATAAAATGTGGATCGACTCAAGACACCGGATTATGGGAAAAGACGATAGGTAGGTATACAAGAAAACAAAGAAAACAAAACAAATACTTTGCATCAAAGGAATATAAAATTGTAGTGATTAAGGTCTTTCACGTCTATGTTAACGTCTAGTGCCAACTAGATATTTGAAGTGGCCGTTAAACTACATATCACCTTTATTATTATACGTGAAGATGATTGCAAAACGAGCCGTCAAATTATAAAAGAAAACAAACAACCTCTAATTAAGGATGGCGCAGACCATGCGTCACCCGAGACCACTTGAGCCCAGTAGACAATACAAGCAGACAATCAAACCAGAAACCCAGTAGTTGGACCTCGAGAGAAAGCACAAACAGAACTAAGCCAACATCGATAAATACCTACTAACTGCCTGCCCAAAATTAACATTGAGAGTGGATAAACACGAAATGAAAACAAAGATGACCGTAGGATCTCGGCATAATCTGGTGTGAAGGTAACGAACCGTGACATGGGTGCGGCTGATGGTCTAAATTTTAATAATTAAGATCTTGGCCATTTTGGATTCTAATAATAGGAGTACTGTACTGTTGGTTAATTTGTAGATGATCTACCTATACTACCATAGTCAGTACTACAGTGTTTTTTATATAGCCATGATTGTCCCACTGCTGGGCAAAGATCTTCTCTTCAGACTTTGATGACTTTTTGTCTTTGGCTAACTCTTGCCACCCAGGTAAATATTTGGTTCAACCGTCACACAATCTCCGCCTCTGACCCTACCTATATAGAGCTACCCTTTATAGAGCTGTTCCGGTCTATAAACCAATATTTCACAGAATGAAGATATGAGCGAAGTTTTTTCAGCTTTAAGCTGTTAGGTTATTGCATAAAGTATTCTTATTTTGGCTAGCATTAAAACTGAGTAAGTTTTCGTTTCGAACAAAAAAAAAATGCATGAATGGGAAAAAAACCTTTTTCGAGTGATTAAACGGTTAAATGCCACTACGTCATGCAGCTTCCGCTCGAGATAAGCATCTTAGAAAACGGATTAAAACGGTACACGGGTAACTATAAGTGCTGTCCGACACAAAACAGGCACTTGAAAAAAATAGAAAAAAAAGCAGAGGGCTTAGAACGCTGCTCTGTGGTGCGCGTGACTCCTGTACCTGCGAGGAGTCTATGTACGCAGAGACAAAATAAGCAATTCCGTTCGATCGGTCGCATATTTGTCCACCACTAGAAGCCTTGGCTGGGTAAACAGCAGGCCTCACGTCGGCAAACAGCGTGAGGTCGCCGCAGTCCCTCGCTCGCCGGAGACATAACTACACTCAGATATAGACAAACAAATTCTCAAATGCCAACTAGCCACTCGATTGTTCGTTACTTAAAAACTGTTTTGGTTAGTGATGAAATATTCCAGTGGCCGACGTTGTACTCGTATCATCCTAATTTGTTTTGGATATTTTTACAACCTTCGCGCGCAGTTACATCGTAAATCTCGTGGCGAGTTAAAAAAAACAGAAATTCTGTACCTGTTTTTTTACGTAGCATTTTGAGTACACACATAGATCAAACGCTGCTTGTGGCACGTAGGGTCAGCTAGCTTACCGAAATAGCCGCAGGGGAGAAGCAAGTGTGTGACAGTGTGACACACTTAGCTTCCATGTAGGCGCGCCTAATGCACGGCGAGTGGTCGCGTCAGCCGCAGACGAGCGCAGTTTATCTTGCTTAGCGTGGCAACACTGCCCGTCGCGGAAATGGAGGGAAAACGCCACCGGACGGCGGGAAAATGTGCCTTTGTTGATTTTATTTCGATGGGGTTGTTCAAAACTCAAACGTAGCACTATGAATTGAATAGAGACTGGTCTAATCATTGGTCTCTAGCTCTATATATTATTATGACAAGTGAAAGTTAGTGTCTGAGAAGTATTTATGTTTCACCTGAAACCTCCAATCCGCGGTGTGCACGCGTGGTCGTTAGTCTCTCTCTTTAAGAGAAGACATGTGCCCTGCTGTAGGACGTATGTAAGATAATGCTAAAACGCTGAATTACGGCCACTTATTATGAATTAAATTATACTAAAATAAAAAGGCGGACCGACTTTGATTGAAACCCGATGTGAACGCTTCTCTGCAACATCGGACCTCATTTTCCGATCAACTGCGTCGATGCGATACGGTTCGCACATTGTTATTCTTGGTGCCGCGAGGGGAGATCGTAATACAATACGGCTATTATTCGCTATGTTTATCCACGCACAATTTGCCAGCGTTTATTTAGCGTTGGCAGCACTAGCCGTTTCCTTTTAGGGAGTTACTACGCGAAATTGGCATTAGAACGCGTTCGATCCGCTCCGCTCTCCTTCTTCTCTACTAAAAAGACTGTAATAACAGAGGTGTGTCTGTATATTACAAATATACCACTATTAATTAAAGAAAGGGACTGGACCACTATTGCTTCTCACTCTTACAACAATGCCGTCCATATTGTGTGAGGTAGAGGAAAATAGTTATTCAGTAATAATATTATTTAATAGTTTACCTAATAAATAATCGCGATTAGACCATTTAAATGTACAACTAAATAATTATTCAATCCCTTTCTTATATTACTAGTGCTATATTTTAAAAAAATGTTACCTAACTCCCATTGACAGACTATTGGATATTTTGTGTGTCTTGCGTCTATTCTGTGCCCATTTTGATGAAACGCTTGTACCTATCTTATTTGGTTAGACTTAAAACTGATTAGATTAAAAGAAACCTTATTGATATACAGGGCGTTTAAGAAAGATCCGGTGAAACTGAAACTGCGGGGGTACTCCGAAATATTGAAATGTAACAACTGTATGTAACATTAGATATTTTATTCGCTATTTCAGATTAGGTCATAATAAAAGTTGTTTGTATTGATTATTAGTTGATTAGTAGTATTGAAAGAAAGAAAGAAAGAAAGAGAATATTTATTTAAATTGTCACAGAAACAGAACACAGAGATAAAACAAAACAATCGTGAAGAGAACATGTGAGGCATATAGAGTCAATTATTAATCCACCGGATCTTTCTGGAACACCCTGTATATCAATAAGACTACTTTTTTCACAAAGATGAGAACGAAGTCGCGGGCGAAAACTTTTAAGGAATAAACACGGTATAAATGCGGATAAAATAATATCTGTAGGGATCCAAGGGTGATGGTGCGTGACAGATCGCAGCGTTCATGTCAAATTTTAATGCGCTTATTATGAACTGTTGCGTTTACTAATAATAGAGATTATGTTAATTGTTTTTGGCTTTGTTCGGATTAGTTTATAAAGATAGTACTATTATTGTTAGCCAAACTCGAGCAGGACCTCTATCAACAAAGGTAAACATTTTCCGTCGCTGCAAGTGTTGCTCAGTGTACCAATATCAATAGTATTTTGAATACACTTTATTTATTTATCAATTTCAATTCATCATCAGCCATTAGACGCCCACTGCAGGACATATGCCTCCTTCGTGGTTTTCATAACCATGAGGGGTTTTGCCATAATCGCCACGCTTGGCAAGCGAGGCCAAATAATTTCAATTATTTGTAACAATTTATTGATTATAATATTTTTTTTGTTGCACTAACCCGTGCCCATTAGCTCAGTTCGGAGAGCGCTGGCACGGTAAGCGAGAGGTCGCGGGTTCAAGTTTATTAATTGTGTAACCTGTGGCTTAGATGAAATTAGGGCAGAAAATTTAGCAGTGTGCAAAATATTAGCTTTCAGCTGTGAAGTTATTTTATTGCGTCTAGTAGGTACTCTTACTCTTACGTAACTAATGTAAAAGTAAATACAAAAACTGTGCAGCGCCATTATTATAAAGTTTTGAGGAAGCATCAGCCCAAAAGGATGCTGTGGCCCTATTTCATCCCAGCGGCATTTACTGTGTCGATCGATTTATTATTCCAGCCGACCACTGACACAATTTTTAATGCCTTTACACATTTACAATAGCCGTAAAGAATAGTCTCGGACAGCTGACGATATTCACGCGTTCGCAAAATCCATTAGTTGTCAGCAAATGTTTGTTCAAGAGAAGCAATCTTTGCCCGCGTGACACCGGTGGCTCGATGGACAAATATTCATAAATTCACGCGATAGCTGTGGGAGATGTTGCAAGACTTGGTCAGAAAAAAGTGTCTGACACAGTAAATTCTTTTAACTGCACCACGGCACGCACTCCGTAGTACAATTGTGGGTTACCGTAGGCACTGACTGAAAATCAGCGCTGAGGGATCACTTCCTCGGCACAACGCTGAGTCAGCTGCCTTTTGATGCAACTTAGATACACCACAGGCTACATCTATGGTCCTGATTTATTTATTCGTTTTGTCTGTTGTGTATTTAGTTTTCTTTCTGTTGTTGTGCATATTATGTTACTTATCTACTTATTTTGTTTCTGTGATGTATCTTGTTGGTATAATAAATGTCTTTTTTCTTCTTCTTCTTCTAAATTCCATATACTCAAGCCTGTTTCCCGCAGGGGTATACAGAGACAAGGGTTTGGCATTTGCCACGATCCTAATAAACCTCTTTCGCTTCATCGATATCATTCAGTATCTGATAATGGTTAAAAAATCGCTAAAATTACTTCAAATACTTCTGTGAAGTGTCACAGCCAACAACTTGTGTTGGCTGTGACACTTCACAGAAGCAGTTGGAAGGCAAACACTGAGCTGGAGACACCAACTCGATAAATTCCATTCCATATGAAGATGCGGGGAACACAACTATTACACTATTCTAGTGCGAAAAAAAGGGTATGTAATCTTATGACTACCCTATAGAAGTGAAAACTTATAGATTTTCTGATTGTGCCTAGATTTGAGTACGCGAATCATCGTCACAGTCCGACTGGTGCCGAGTATGTTCGATACAACGTCACCGACAGCAGCGTGACAGTACAGTTTATTGTTCCGAAAAAGTAAAACAAATAAATAACTTCCACACACCACAATCACTTGTCCTGGTCCCAAAATGGTAACCAGGCAAGGACATCACAAACATGGAAATACACCCAGACTGAGGCCATCTGTGCAAATGTACTCGAACCCACGATCTCTGTCATGGCAATCAGACTTGACACCGCTCGACAAATGAGGCAGCCAAAGTACTTCAAAATAAATTTTCACATCAAAACTAATTTAAGAGTCGAGACAACAAACTGTCGACTAGTGACCCACAACTGTGCCTCTGATTACCGGCAGTATCACGGTCAGACAGCAGATGCGGGGGGTGAGGGTCGAGTCCGGTCGGTCAATTTCACGCCCATCGGCGCCTCATCAAACGCACTCGGGAATTTACATAGAGAGGGTAAGCTGGTGCCTCCTGACAGTTGGCGGCAGTGTTGCGATTGCGATCTTCGTGGACAGTTTCAAAGTTCTCTGTTTCCAATAAGGCCACAACTCTTATGTCTTTACAATTTTTGTGTCATGTGTCCCGGCGTACTTTATTGTAAATATTTATTTTATGCAACAATATTTAGTATTTATACACTATGAAATTAATAATTTATTTATCTTATCTTATGATGGAAGCGTAGGTAATGAAAACACAAACTAACAGATCGTCGTATGATCACTCGCATTCACGTTTTCATTAAAATGTGTTTTGGAGAGTGTGCACTGGGGCTTCATGAACTTACTTTTGTCTCCATTTTTACATCGGACAAACGGATGGCATGCTTTTTTTCATAGATATTACGTCAATTTACACTGTGATGAGAACGGCAAAGATTTCGCGTTGTTGCGTTCCACATCTTTGCCGTTGTGGAATGCGTCTACGCCTATTTTTTGGGTGTCCTTAAGGCAAGAATAACCTGGCAAATGCAAGCAAGCACATAACATAAATAAATAATAAGTAACTTACACACAACACAACACTTGTCCTCAGGACATTACAAACAAGGAAAGAACACCCAGACTAAGACCATTTATACAAATTAATTACGGCGGTCTACAGCGGGAATCGAACCGACGACCCCTGTTTGGGTAGTTCCCTTTTGTTTACCTTCACGACGTGAGACTAGAGTCTAGTACTAACCCCTCACAATAACAAACAAAAATTGTAAGTATATCAAAGCAAATATCAAGTACCTAGTGGCCCCGTATTGTACTAGAATTCTAATCAGAATTCTACGTGAGAAAACTAACAGGCATAGACAGAAGTACAAAGCTTATAATAACCTTACTATTTTAAGCGTATCTTGATCAATCATCTACCTATCCGTATAATAATAAGCAGCGTAGGAAGATCCCACTATTCATACTTCGCTCAGAAAGAGAGAAAGAGTGTACGGGCTTCATCACTAGGCGGGCCCTCGGAAACCCTTCGCTATCTATCTCTTCTAATACCTTTAAACTAGCAATTCTTGTGTATATGTATTTTTATTTTATTTTATTTATTTAGATACATAGGCAGGGCTACACAAATGAAGTACAAATGTAAAGTTTTACATATCAAGTCTGCTGTGCACCCAAAAGGAAAAGGGCCGGCCCAGCTCGGTGTTGACACAGTAATAGGTGATTGATAGGATCCTTGGATTCGTCCGGGCGGGAGGTATATTTATGGAAAGATAAATTATTATTACATTTTATTTTCATGTTGTAATTTTGTGCTATAGAAAAGACATCAACGCTGAATCGGAGGATTTCGTAAAGGCTGCCGGGGTAAATCTGACTGATGTGAAACTAATACTTGCATGAAATTCGGCACGCAGATTGAATATGGCGGATCCAAACCTTTGATACGTTTTATCCAACTCCCACCAAATGAACGAAGCTGCAGTTAAACTAGTCTAAACACTAGCGTAAGCAGCCTAAAAAATGTTCTACTGTAGGGCACAGGACTTCGTCAAGAGAGTGAAGGTAAGAGGTAGAGAGAGAAGCTTATGCGTGTCCACTATAGATTAAAGATAAAGTAATCTATTTAAAAAAATACAAAATAAGACCTTAGTGATAAGGATATAGGTATCAGCTCCCTGAAAAGGTAAATAACCTGTAATTTTGATGTCCCAGGTATGCGAACTTGTCAGGTTTCCTTAAGATGTTTTTTTTCCACAGTTGGCTAGTGGCAAATACTAGAAAAGTGTAAAAAAAACATGAAAGTAAAAAGAAACACGAAACTTGTTCCATAGAGTTCTTAAAGATATCGAGAGCAAAATAAAATCACGCTCAGGCATGTGAAAAGGCGCACTAATACCCCTCAAATTAAGGTTGTTTGTAAACACATCACTTAACGTGTCATTAGACGGTCTAACGATTATTCAAAAACTACTTACTCGCGAGTAAGTAAATTACATTCAAGAGATGCCCTTTTTTATCCAAAACCCACCCTTACGCTGGCAGACTTAAGAGCTACACCAGTTTGTATTATACAATCGTTGATTATGCTATTCGGCTCTACAGCGCAACATTTAAATTTCACTGATTTTTCGATAAAAACGCCGGTCCATTGACATCCTTACAAAAGAGGTTGCGTACGAGACTATAGAGTATTTTTGTTGTTTTTTTTTGCCATGAAGATCTGTGGTACAGATATGAAGTACTTCCAGAACGCGGCCGAATACCACAAAACAATTTCAAAAGAAGGACAACATCTAAAAGGTCGAATGAGGTAGAAAGGAACGGGACTCTTATCACGATTATTCGCACGACGGTCGTGGGTCCGTGGAGGTCCGTGGACGCGGATGGCAAGGGACCGAAAGAGGAAAGAAAGCGGTGGACTGGTGATGATGACAGTGGTGGGTAGAACGTGTGGGTAATGCTAGCTGACTCGGCAAACGTTGTTTTGCCATATGAATTGGCCTGCGACCTATTCTCAGACCTAACAAATATACACAAAAAAAAATCATAAAAATCGGTGAAGGCGTTTCGGAGGAGTTCGATAACAAACACTGTGACGTGAGATTTTTATATTTATATATTAATGCACAACCTCGAAAAATTAAAAAAGTGCAAATTCCTTTTTTATGTACAATAAAGGGATCTCTGTCTATATATCTTACTATTATACTAATATTCTTGTCTTATCCTACTTAGAACCTAAATGTAGTCCTAAATATAAGCAATAACAAATTTCGTATCACAATAGGTAGAATGGTTTTCTCACAATTGAGACGCTCTGGGTTCGAGGCCTCTTGGTTTCTTTAAGTAGGTAGATAGAGAGTACAGAGAACTTCATTGCACACCTGAAATGATGTAATGTGTTCTTCTGTTTCAACTATTCCGCACGGAAAGAGAGCCAAAGCCCGCACAATAGCAAAGCAAGAGAGAATGGGGCGTAATATTTTATTGAAAGCCCTTTCGACAGTGGAGTGCTGGGCAAACAGAATGCGATGTGGATCCAGCTACCTAATGTGTGGAATATTGCTGCCGTGTTCCGACGCAAATCAACAAAGACTTACCTAGACTGGGATTCTTACAAACGTTATTGAGTGTGTGCGGCAGATTATGCTAAATTATAGGTACCTACTCGCTGCGACAAATGTCTTCTATCGATTTAAAAAGCTGCCTGAGGGATGATTTGATAGTGATATCGGCGAAGATTTATTATTATTATACTTTATTGCACTCAAGACCTTTAACAGGATTATGACATTACATAAGAACTTACGTGTACAAAGGCGAGCTTATCTCCGTAAGAGATTTCTTCCAGCAAACCTTTGTGTATTTGTGATTGTAAATTATTCGAAGCATGCGCAAGATTGATTTGAAGTGTATCAAATAGATAAATAATGTAATTTCTGTGTACAATAAAGAATATTTTATCTGTCTATCTACAAATATAAATGTATAGGAGTGCCAATTAGGTTAGGCCAATAAAGGTTTTTCCTAAAAAAACTGTCTATCTAGTATTCAACTTCTTCTTTTGGCGCCTTTTCCGATCGGTCGGTTATCATGGTGGCAGGAACGTTGCATTGTGGTGATTGTGTTCCGCTGTGGCGGCTCGGAACATATCGATGGTGGTATTCTCCTTATTTTCTCTGTTCTGTGGTATTCTCTATAGGCACACCAAATCCCACTAAAGGACTAACAACAACGGCCCGGCGTGCGGGTGCGTTAAATACTTTTGAGGTTAGAAACTACTATAGATACTAGTCGTAGCACAAAAAAAGCGCTGCCACGTGCGGCCGACGGGCAAGTCACGAGAACGCAATTTTTGCCACTTGTGTTGTGGTCTCTAACTTTATGAGTATTTAAGGATTATTTAAGATTGAAATCGTGCCGTCCGCACGTCCCCAGCCCGTTTTAACGTGATTAGACCTTAACTATACAATTCGCACCCTTAATCCAATACTGGCACTAAGCGAAAAATGTAAATTGTGCAGGAGAAGCTTTTAAAGATTTTCAATGTGTAGAAATGTATATAGTTCTCTATTATGCTTCATTTTCCATTTACAGTTTTAAATAGGAATTTAAGTGAACTAGTCAGCGCTTAGTGTTACTTTGTAATATTTGCAATAGATGGCATTAAAACCAGAATTTTAGAGATTTTTGTTTAGTGACGGTATTGGATTAAGGGTGCAAATGTTTGTTACTTACACTGATTGAATTTGTATCAAAGGTTTACCGGCGGACTTTGTCTATCAATGCTTTTTATTCAAATTCTTCGTAAACTGATGGAGGTTTGCGCCAAATAATTTTCCAGATATAATCGAATAAACAGCTGATTGACAAGGTTGTCAGTCATAGAATTTGTCTGGGTGGTTCTGAAAATGTCCTCGTGCAAGATTTTTTTTTAAACTTGTTGACTGGATAGAGCTTACCCGGGATAAACTGATAGATAGCAAGCCGGCCTAAGTCGCGCGCACAGCTAGTATAATATAATTCCATCAGCAGCTGATTGAAAACGCGTTCTATCGAAAGTTATGTAAATGTACGACTGGGATTTAGTTTAGAATAACTTGAGGGAGCTCAGCGAGGCGGTCGGTCAGTCTGGAAAGTTGTTCTATTATTATGGAAATGTCTTGGACATCTTGAGACCAGCCCGAGTCTGTAAGCGGTGTCGACCGACGAGAAATCATAGCGAGATAATCTGACAAATAAAAATCTCGTGTTTGTTATCGAACTCGTCCGAAACGGCTTCACCGATTTTTATGAATTTTTTTGTGTATGTTTGGTAGGTCTAAGAATAGGTCGTAGGCTACTTAATGCGTCAAAACAAAGTTTGTCTTATCAGCTAGTTGTAGATAAAAGGTTTGTTAGGATCGTGGTAAGTGGCAAACACTGGCGGGCAAATCTCTAAATGCATAATTAGTAACCAATCGCATTTGAATGCCATAACCCGTGCAACTTGACTCGGCGCTACCCGCGACTACATTTTCTTCGTGAGAGTTGCCTACTTAATTTGCGCGGGTTATACCATTCGAATAACATTGTACTGCTATTGCTTAGTAGACAACCACTTACAGACAAATAACAAGTATAATCGTGCTTATATAATTCTATTTAGGGTCTTATCTCTGCTGACCCCTCTAGGATACAGGTGTGAGTTTATATAAATATAATGTAATTTAATCCATCAGCCCGTATTAGAACTTGATTAAAATTAAGGGCCGTAAGGCCTATACGCATAATCGGTCCAGTCGAGGATGTTTCTTGGGTCCAATAAAAAGATTTTATATAAAAGGTACCTACTGTCAGTTAATATTGACAAAAGTTACATTAATGAAATGTCAAATGCCAGGCTTTTCTGTAAAAGGAGGCTCCGTTGTGGGCGGGACTAGGTTACGTAGGTTACGAGGGTTCGTAGAATCTGATCACGCGATCCGTCGAGGTGAGATTAGGTTGAAAATAAAGTACTACCCACTTCAGGCTTCCATAGACTCTGGGTCCAAGTCTTATTTTACGTTTTTAGTATAATTTTCCCTGGATATCGTACTCCATTCCATACCACTGAAAGAGCAAAAATCATATATTATTTCATGTTAATAAAATTTTAGAATCGTTTTCCCTTAACTGATAAATTTTACGAGCGACAGTACTTAAAAAACGGGGAGCGACGTAGTGATAGTAGATTGAAAGCGCAGCCCAGGAGCGGCGTAGTGACACCGCGACTTCAAGTCAGTAGTTCCACTAACTAAAGCTACATATCATATATAATTCGTGTGTCCAGGTGTTGGTGTACGGCACACGCACTCTGCCCCCTCGTATCCCCACCTAACTGTCGCTTCAGTTTCCAGGCTGATGACGTCAACGTCGGGCGGTATGGGCCACGTGAACAACATGGGCGCGCTGGGCGCGTGCGCAGGGCCCGACGCCAAGCCAATGCAGTTCCCGCTGGCGCAGCGGCGGAAGCGGAGGGTGCTCTTCACACAGGCGCAGGTTAGTGGGGGCAGAAGAGGGGCGATTCCAAATTGATAGGTAGATTTATAAATTATTTACCTAAGACACACATACATCTACCAAGATTTACGATATAATGCCTAGTAGTTTGGCAGAATTTATTTTACAATTTTAAGCTAATAAACACTTTTCTTACTTATGTATCGTATTTTGGCATCAAGCAGTGCATTTGTCAGGTCGCTGCAACGTGAAATATCAAGTACACTGCAGAAAATAAATCTAATAAACATTTAAGCACGTCTGTCGTGAACTGCCATTTCACCTGAGATTTAATCAGTGTTGAGTTTATACTCAACGCAGTTAGATAAAGAGTCTCGCGGAGAAAGAGGTCAGAGGGAGGAAATATCAATAAACTGAGGGAAAAAGAGAGACAGAGAGGGTGAGAGGAACAGAGACCGAGAAAAAACGGACAAGTGCGAGCCGGAATCGCCCACCGAGGGTTCCGTACAAATTTGAAGATATTTACATATTACTAGCTGACCCGGCAAACGTTGTTTTGCCATATCAATTAGCCTACTGCCTATTCTCAGACCTTCGAAGGAGTTCGATAGATTTTTACATATTAGCCATTTGTCTTCAGTTCAGGAATATCTGTCTTTTTCCTGGAATTTCTGTCTTTTTGTCAGGCAGTTTCTCCGAGCTTTTCCCGAACTTCAAAGACATTTTTTATAATTTAATTACAAATGTACAGTTTTCAGATTTTTTCTGTACTAGTAGTATAAGACAATATTATATTCTGTACAAACTGGGTAACTTTAAAAAGAGGGTTACTCGGGGCTGCAAGCGATGTAAATTATTTCAGCCAGATGTCGCTGCCTGTACGTAATACACAGAAGTTTGTAAAGAGGCTCGAAATTTCGTCGATGCTTGCACTTGCCCATTAGCTCAGTTGGGGGAGCGCTGGCACGGTTAGCCAGAGGTCGCGGGTTCAAGTCCCGGCATGGGTGAAATTTTTAGCCTCTAAACGGGCTATTTATTTATTTATTTACAAGATATTTATTTGCGTCAAGAGTGGTACATTTCAGATGTTATAACTAAAGAAGTGTTTCCAACATATTTCACCTATTCTAGGCATGCAAATATTAAGAATTTGAGATAATATTACTTGCCAAATTTCATAGTTCTAGGTGAACGGAAAGTACCCTATAAATTTTGATTCCCTTGAGTGTCGAAATATACGTTTTTTGCAGCATAAACGGTCATAAACGGAACCTAATAGACTGTATGAATGCTTTAAGATTGATAATAAAAGCGTATAAATCACCATAATATTATGATTTTAATTAACTAAACACATGGGCAGAAAGAAAAACTATTCATCCGCACATCAAATCTATAATATAAGAAAAACTATCTGTTTTAAAACGATATAAAGAACTTGAAAATTTTTTAAACAAAAAATAAAAACCGACTTCGAAACACTACAGCACTAAAAAATTAGAAACAATTTAAACAATCAGAAGTATTTATACATGTGGGTTTTGTAGAAGTATAATTTGGAGTCGGTGCCCAATATAAATGTGTTGGTCATGAAACTGGGCACCGACTGCAAATTATTGTATAAATACTTCTAATTGTTTAAATTATTTGTAACTTTTTAGTGCTGTAGTGTTTCGAAGTCGGTTTTTATTTTTTATATAAAAAAAAATATTTTTTAATTTTTTGTGGGGGAGCGGGGAAAAAATAAACAGGTCTCTTATAACCATAATTTACCCTAATTAATTCGTTGCTTTAAAATTTGAGGTTCTCAATTTCCATTCCCGAAAGTCTTCACCAGAACATCACCAAATTACCTTGGGACTACTTTTACGCTATTTTATGAAACGTACGGATTTTACTAACGAATGTGCCACATTAGGCCTTATTTACTGCTGTCCATTGAAGAGTTCCGTTTTCCATCTCTGAGAGGCTTCATCAGATCTTCATCAAATTAAAATGGGACCAAGAGGACGTTATATCTGTTCGAACAAAAAAAGAATTGTCGAAATCGGTTAAGATTTGACGGAGTTATGGAGGAACGTAGCAAAAAAAAAATGAAAATATACGCGTCGAATTGATAACCTCCCCCTCTTTTGAAGTCGGTTAAAAACAGCAAGGAGTTCGCGACATCTTTTGGCGAGACATCAAGATCATGTGTATTTATTTAGTATCTGTACTGTGCTGTGCTGTTTTATGTCGCTAATAAATAACTATATATCTAGATAAAAATTAGAGAGACGGGCGCAAGATAGAGAAAGAAAGAGAGGGAGAGAGACAAAAAAAGCAAGTGTGAAAAAGAGAGGAATATATTTGTGTTAAAAATTATATTAACACGTAAATAAATTGCAGTATCTTAGTAAACTGCAGTATTTAATATATAACTATTTATATATTAAACGAGTCTGATCGCGATTAATTTTTAGCTAAAATTTAATCTGCAGAATTCTAAAGGACCCGATCAGGCCACCATGGTTTTTAACAATGGTTTTTAATTTTTATTTTCAAGGTCATAATCTAACAGGTTAATTACCTTAAATTACCGACGTTTCGGCAACGTTTCAGCTGCCATGTTCACAAATGGACTGAAGTGGCGAGTACAGTCAATTATTGTAGTGAGGGTTGGTGGTCTACCCTCAAGTCACTCTTACTTTTTCGCAGCGATAAATATATAAATGAATGTTTGCTGCATCTCAGTCACAAGCCGACTTGATTTGATTTACACAAACAATAAAAAGACAGAAATTGCTACTAACAGCCACGGAGTATCCCGCCGCCGTGACACTCCTATGATCTACGCCGTGATACTACGAGAATCATGCTGTCAATAAAAAATACCTCTAAAATAGAAAGGGCCTACGAAAGCGTAGTAAAGCTACGAGGTGCTACGCCGAGGCGTAGCAAAATGTAGCAGTTTTATCGTAGCAAATATGCGTAGAGTAGAATTTTATGTATTTGCTGTGGGTGTAGAACTTACGACCTCTGCGTTCGCAGACAAGCTTCTAACTGCAGCGCCAAAGAGGCACTCCGTGCCCACAATATGATTGAAAACGAAGTGCGCGGCAGAAAGACCATGTTGGGCTTTTTACGGTTCAACATCAGCCCCTTGACGTCCACTGCAGGACACAGGCCTCCCTCGTGGTTTTCATAACCATGAGGGGGTCTTGCCATAATCGCCACGCTTGGCAGGCGGGTTGGCAGTATGGGGTTGGAATCTCAGGAAGACGCGGCTGCCCGTCTCCTGGTAATGTATTTCCTTAGTCGCCTTCTACGACATCCACGGGAGGAAATGGAGTGACGCTATTCTTAATCCGGCGCCACACGGAACTTTTTACGGTTATAATATAATATTTATTTCAGACTCATACAAATCCATAGTGAAACACAACAACAATACACAAGAATTAGTAACACAGAAAAACAAAAAACATGCTTACAGAAAGATATAAGTTATGTCAGGCTAAGTTTTTCTAGCCCGACTTGTTTTAAGGGTCTCCAAGGTGGTTCAATTCAGGTTCTAGTGTAACGTCGATTGGTTTTTTTATGGGCCTTCTAGACAAGCCCTTAGTATTTTTGTAAAAGAAAAATGTACGGCTTTCAGAACAAAATTATCATATTATTCCAACGTTTGGCGCTACCTAACACATTATCCACGTCACCTGTTCGTTGGCTAGAATAAAATACTATTTAGTAATAAGCCCTCCAATTGTACAATTATTGTTTCTGGTACAAAAAAGGAGTTAATAATAATAAAATGTCCGGGTTTTCATAGCACCGAGTCCGGCTTTTATCTATTTTCGGGCCAAGTAACCCGCGAAGTTTTGTTCATTTCGCCCGCCCGGCCTCCTCAGCAGTTTCCCTTATTTGCTCACGGACTCTGAACGAGGGACTGGTATGAGCGCACAGTAGGGCAAACATAAGTTTTCTGAATATATTTGGATCTCGGTTTATTTCCGTATAGGTTCTATGACATATTTGTGTATTGGGAGCTGTTGTTTATTTTTGAGTTTTATTTCAGTGAAACTAAGAAAATATTTTTTTGCTTTATAAGTACAACAACAAATTCCGCGGAATCGGATTGTTTATTGAGTTTGGATTCGCCAATCTGTGATTATCACGCGAGGTAGCTAAAAGTGTCGTTTAAACTATTGATAAGTTTTTAACTTAATAATCCAGAGCAAAGGGCAAGATAAAGAGTACCCCAAATCGGCGTGCGTGCATGCAACAACTAATGAATGTTGATGAAGCGAAATAGATCTGTCAGGATCGTGGCAAGTGGCAAACGCTGGTCTCTGCCTACCCCTCCGGGATACAGGCGTGAGTTTATGTTATATTACGTTTAATCTTAGATATTACTTTAAACTTATGTTTAATTTGTAACGTTTATTTAGTTAAAGTTTTTGCGCTTTGGAATCTAAATTATGGATTAAATGTAGGTATAGTCCTTACGAAAGATTGAGTGTTATTTGCCTCTTATAATTTAATATAGATCCAGCTATAATAGTAGTTATAGGACATATGGTGCGATAATACGACATACCGCACTAGTGCGATAATGAGCACTTTACGTGCCTATGTCGAAACTTCAAAGGGCCATATGTACTATAAAACGTTGTACGATACACGTGCGAATAGGTAATTCGTAACTCGTGTCGATATAAAACACTCCCTTCGGTCGTGTTTTAATTTATCGCCACTCGTTGCGAATTTCCTACTTTTCGCACTAGTATCGTAATGTACTATTGTATGGTGTCTATCTACTGTCCTTTTCCGTTTCGTTACCCCAGTGTACGGGGTTATTTGCCGATCATTTTACGAATAAATACAGGGCCCTCCCTTACCTGAGCGAATATTATGCGCTTTTGGAGGGGATTGGATTTGGCTGAGACATCGTTATGCGAAGCAACGCGCTGTTTCGGTTTGCCGAATAATTGCAAACTTCATAATAAACGATGGCTGAATTTAAAACGAATGTATGAAAAACTTCATTATTGCACAAAAAATATTTGCGCAAAGGCAGGCTTAGTACTAGTTAGTATATTCTTACAGTTAACCGTTGGTGATGTAGCCAGTGGAGAGGGTAGCTCCAGAAATAATTTTAAGAGTGATTATCGAACTATAAGTGATTTATACACCATAAGAACTAAAGAGAGTGACATAAAAAGACTTTTGTCTATTTCTAAGTGAGACGGTAATGCTAAGGTTCCCCAGGCGAAGGCATAAAGAGATGCAAGATGGTAAGCATAGACAAAATTGACATATAAAATTAGTATAAATAATTATACAGTTAGAAATTATACAGCCAGGCATAAACAAAATAAAAAAGCAAAACTAACGTAAATCTTGCAAAGTTTGGCGCGCGCGCGCGCGCGCGTATGTGTGTGTGTGTGTGTGTGTGTGTGTGTGTGTGTGTGTGTAAGAATGAAGAGAAAGACTAGACTTCAAGTTTTACCCTTTATAGTTTCTTTAACCTGCTGTTTGAAAGTTTCTTGAGACAGACATTCAATCTATTATTAGGAGAAAGTTTTATGCTTTTAAGCTGCTAAATAGTGTAGTACAACCTTAGAGTATAAACAATTAGTACAACCGAGATTAAACGTTTATTTACGTTCACCAAAGGATAGTTAAGTTTTTTTTTTATTTATTGTCTTACGTTTTTATCGCTGAGTTTTCCATTTTATAAATTATTCACCAAACTGCGTGGCAGTTTATTGGCGAATTAATCGCACTCCTTTAACATTTTTTAAAAATAGTACTAAATAACAATAAACTAAATTTTAAAGTTTTAAAGTACAGCGACAGCGGATCCCCCCCATACATGCTTACTCTGTATTCGGTCATATTACCAGTGATTTTGCAACAATGCAAAGGCCGATTCGCCGTCCACTGTACCTCACCTAAAACTTTTATCTGAAACACATTAGCAGCTACACACCGATTTGATGGTCGTTAAAGAAACATACATAAGCAGCCTATATACGTCCCACTGTAGGGCACAGGCCGTCTCTCAACGAGAGAGTGTGGGGTTAATTACCACGCGTGCCCACCGCGGATTGGCGATTTCAAGCGCTGAGGTATGTGAATATGGTATGTATATATGGTATAAATTTTTAGAATTTGTTTTTGAATTTGAAAGTTTTAAAAGCCTCGTTGGTCTAGCGGTATCACGTCTGATTACCACGTCGCAGGTCGTGGGTTCGATTCCCATTCGGGGCTGCCGTACATTTGTACACATGGCATCAGTCTGGATGTATTTCCATATTTGTGATGTCGTCGCCTGGTTAGCATAGCACAGGGTATCCTAGTTTGGGACCAGGACAAGTGGTTGTATTGTGTGGATGTGATTATTATTATATTGCGAGGAATATGTGAGACTAAAAAGTTAAAGCAGCAGAAAATTTAACTTGATAAATATATTAGTTTTAATTTTCCCGTCAAACAAAGACAGAGCCAAGGCGTCATTACTATCTTTAGCTAACCACAAAGCAAGCGCCGAATCTCGTTTTATCTCTCGCAAAGCCATGACAGTAGCAACAAGCCTAAAGTCACGTCGAGCCACTTGAGCCGCGCCCCCCGCCCCCCGCGGACCGTAGCGACCCCCCTGCATGTGCGGCCGTGAAATAAACAGAGCAAGCTAGACACAGTGTATAGACCCGTGCTGAGAGTGCGAGAAAGTTCCCTAAGTAACAGCTCAGTCAGTAATGTTTATGCGATGCGATGTGTGGATGTAGTAAGAACGGTACGGAATTAAGTTTTTTTGTTTTTAGTTCATTTATTCAAGCGGTGTGGTAGCGTAGTGGTAGAACGCCTTACATTCGGGAGGTTCGGATCCCGGCGTGTACTTGTTGACTTTGTTGTCATCATTCATAAGATAAGATAAGATATTGTTCTTTATTGTATACCGGACCAAATGTTACAGAAACAGCAATGACAAAAGAAAAGATACAAATCATCATCATCATACCTATATAAATACGTCCCACTGTAGGGCATAGGCCTTCTATCAGAGAGAGAGAGAGAGAGATAGTTTGGGTTTAATAACCACGCGTGCCCACTGCAGATTGGCAATTTGAAGCGCTGAGATATGTGAATACCTCAGACAGTCAGGTTTCCTCACGATGTTTACCTTCTCAACGATCTTCACCGTTAGCGAATGGTATTGCTACTACAAATAGATAAACAGGTAGACAAAGTTATATTCTTTTTGTTGCACTAACCCGTGCTGAGGATAGGTTTTTAGGTAGACAAAGTGTTTAAAGTACATGAAAAAGTAAATTACACAGATATTTCTTAATTTAAGATTACAGACAGTTTTTTTTTCACAAACATTGTAACTACGAGTACCTGCGACTACTTTAGCAGTCTCTTAGCATTCTTACGTACGGCTTATGTTTTCAACTGTTTGCAAAACGCGAGAGACCAATTTTATTAAGTTTATGCCTCTTTTCTTGGCTGTAGATGTAAAGGTAAGTTAAGTCCACGGCTCTTCAAAATGCCTTCCCGAACAAATCCACCAACTAGCAACACACAACTGAATTCCTAAAACAATTAATTACACCAGACCCGTTTGCTCGGCCTGGGACGAGCCACCCCCTCGCCCCCTCCCTAGGCGTGGCGGGGGCGGAAACCGGAGGTAGACCGGAAGCTGACGCCCCCAGGGGGGCCGAATTAAACGCGCGCGTATTACCTTAATGTAATTTAGAATTTGGCCCGGCTTTGAGCGTGCTAAAGGCATAGTTACCTAGCTGAGAGGCTAGTAGGTACCTACCTCAATCACCTGATTTACCTGGGGGAAGTTGGGGTAATGGCTGTGTAGATAGGTTTTTTTATTTCTTTTTGTAGATATTCTCGCAGTTATACTACGTACCTACGATTGACGTCACTATTGTAGGGATGTACCTAAATCGACTACATTTTAGGGTTCAGTACCCAAAGGGTACCGCTGTCCGTCCATCTGTCACCAGGCCATCTCATGAACCGTGATAGTTAGACAGTTGAAATTTTCACAGATGATGTATTTCTGTTGCCGCTAAAACAACAAATACATACTAAAAACATAATGAAATAAATATTTAAGGGTGCTCCCATACAACATGCCGTTGTTTGCTCGATATTAATAACGACAACAGGTAGACGCTTGAAATATTCAAATGTTGTATAGATAATGGTACGGAACGGTTCGTGCGCGAGTCCGACTCGGTTACTGATACCGTCAATGTGCGAAGTAGGAAACTAATATTAGTCATATTAGTTTCTTAATTAATTTCTTTAATTTCTTATTAACTTAACACGGATTACGTACCAACAGCGTTGACGTTATAGTCGGACAACCAGAATCAATGGTGACGTTGATTTTACACCATAAAAAAAAGTAACACCATAAACATAATTATATATTTCTCGGGGTTTCGGGTTACCAAAAAATGCGAAAAGTCAAGTTACTCTAACAATAAAAAACTTATTAGATTTCGTTTTTTTTCATTAAATTCTAAACGTTTTTTATGGGGGTGTAGGTGCAATAAAAACTTTATCTTGGGAGATAACTCAAATACTTATAAACGCTATGTACATTTCAAGGCGTTACGTGCAAGGTGTGGCGTCATAGTCTGAGCTAGGTAATCCAATCCCGCAGCTGTAGCTGCAGCTAGTAGTAGCATAATTATACCTAGGTAGGTATAACCTCTGTGGTATAACGTGGGTATAACTCAGTTTAAGGAAAGGCCTTGCCTGAAAATCGACAATTAATTGTACACTGGTACACATTAGTTGCAAGCCAAGGCAATATGTTTTTGATATAAAGACCTTTTTGTCTTCATATCAAAATAACATGCTGTCAAATAATGTCTCATTAAACTGTCATTGTTGTTCTATCTAGGTAGTATAAGTGATTAGTACCTGCCTTAATATATCTGAAGAGAAATTAACATTTTCTATTTCTAATTCAGGCGTAAACTGTGACGTCACAAGGCTGCTGACGCCTTTATGAAGCATTATCTATGAATATTTGAGTTATCTCGATTTAATGTGTCATCAGAACTCGTTAGAAACCGTATAAAGTTCGCCAGAATTACTAAATCCAATATTTTTTTATTATCAGAGTAACTTATTTTTTCGAATTTTATGAAAATCACTGTAGAACCTCCAAATCCAATTCCAATGGTATATGTTTTTATTAGTTTTTCTATGTCCTGTATGATGTCAGTCCAACCACAAAATAGAGTTTCTTTTTTGGCCCAGAAATCCAACCTAATTTTGAGGAAAGATCCCCATTGATGTACTGTTCCTTCTGTCCAGGTGTACGAGCTGGAGCGGCGGTTCAAGCAGCAGAAGTACCTGTCTGCGCCGGAGCGGGAACACCTCGCCTCGCTCATACACCTCACGCCGACGCAGGTCAGTGACGCACTACTTATTACAATACTGGTGAACGAAACTAATTAGTAAGCTTTTGAGCACGTAGGTTGAATCGCCGAACACCGCAATTTGGCGACATTTGTAAAAAAAATATAAAGGTTTCAAATGTAAACATAATTAAAAAAATAAAAAATAAAATTCTAAAGCACGCTCCTGTTAAAAGCTGTACGTGGTTTTATGTTGTATGCACTTTGGTCAATTGACAGTAGATTAACAGCGTGTTAGTGTACGAGAAACTAGGGGTTAGTGCCAAAAAGGCTCTATAACATTAAAGACTATTTAGATGACAATGATGTCTGGAATTAAAGCCAGATGAGTTCTAGGTTTTAGAATAATTATGTAAACTCTGTTAATTAAGGACTTTGAAAAGACTTAGTTTGGAATTTCTTTGTCCATTTTTCTCCAAAATGGTCTAGGTTTTGAAATGGACACCAAGTTTAACGTCGCAGTTTCTGTGCTACTTTGAATAAAACACTTGAATTTGCTTGTGCCCGTGCCCGAATTAGATGTGATCTCCAGAAACACTTAAGTACCATTTTGCGCCGTTTAGAGTTTACTTGGAATCCTGACGTTTGCGATAGCAATAAGTATGGATTTTGACAGTTAGACTTTTGGAATTGTTCAGGATTTAGTGTGCGTGATGTAGAGGGTGGACGCGATGCACAAAGTTCCCTCAAGACAAACATTTTCTGACCCACGGAATCACAGTTTCGGGTACTCTATAACGACTGTGTTCACGCCGACCGTTCTACGGTTATGTGTCACATCACTATAATATATCGCATCACTATACGTCATGTAATTTTTCCCTCTCTGTCAAAAATACCGGGCCGTTGTAATTTTATTGTAACTTTTTGCGCATTATAACATCTATTTTTAAGTATTACCGAGTTTTACTCAAGACACAAGATAGACTGGACGATCCACGTTCTTAATGAGTTGTCATTTTTAATCACGGTCACCTTGGTTCGAAAATTCTGCCGATTCAAAAAGATGTGGAGAGCTGATGGCTAAACTCCATTCTAAACATAAGCAGCCTATGTAAGTCACCGTGCCGGGCTTAATCACCCGTGTGCCCACCGCGGATTGGCAGCGCTGAGGCATGTGAATATCTCAGACACTCATATTTCCTTACGATGTTTTCCTTCACAGCTAGCGAGTGGTATTGCTACTTTAACTTCACAAATATACATAACTTAGAAAAAAAGGAAAAAAAGGTACACGCCCGAACTGGGGATCGAACCTGGGTCTCTCGCTTCCATGTCTAATGTTTTACCCATTAGGCTACCTCCGCTCTACCACTTACGCTAGCGTTATGGATGTACAACTGGCCACCCGTAGCTAACATACGGGGGCGTTGCCTGTGGCTACTGTTAGACTGATCCACGACTGATCTAATTTGGTACTTAAAATCAGTGGATTGGTGGTAGTGAGTTTACCGAGTCGACTCATACTTGATTTGCTCTTTTATAACTATTACATGTAATATGCAAGGCAATATGGCGGACTTAATGCTATAAGCAATTACTCTTTTTATTATGGACATCTCATACTTCTGAAGAGTGTCCCAAATCTTTGTTTTACTTTTGGTATGCAGCAAGTTAAAATGAGTAATCAATCCTCTCGGTTATTTCCTTATCCGCTTTGTAAATTTTCCGAATGCCTCCTTTTATGGACCAGAGCTGACAATGGTCAGTATTGTTTTATTTAAGAAAGAAAGGAAGAGGATATTTATTTAAATTGTCACAGAAACACAAAGTAAACATAAAGGTACACAAACAAAAGACACGAACGTCAACAAAACAGAGATTAAACAAAACAATCGTGAAGAGAACATGTAAGGCATATATGTAGTCATTTTATTTTAATAATAATGTGGGGATAGTCTGCACTTCTCCGCAGCTGCAGCTACCTTGCAAAGTTCAGCACATATTCGTGGTCGATCAAAGCCTGGCTTTCTTATTTTCGCACTGGCACTCTCTTAGATATATCGATGCATGATAGGCACGTAAATAGACCTTGTCCAACATTAAAACATAATAATATATAAAAATAGAATAGAACTGAGTCCAGTATTGGCCAAGTAATTCAAGTCTAGGCAAATGATGTCGCACACATCCACACCTAATGCTGTCTGTTACGTTGCCCATAGGTACTGTCTGGTGTTGAGGTGTTCTATAAATGGAGCGACAACATTTAGCTAATGTGCGAGGGCGGGCCCGGGGCTGCAGTGACTGTAGCCGGCAGGCGACCACATAAATCGCGTTATAATCGGTTTCATAGCCATCGCGCGCACGCACGCCCCCGGCTATCGGCCCAGCCCCATGCGGTTCGGTCAATTACTGCAGTTAGTTGTGTTCCGTTTATGTAGTTACTTAGGGGAGCTCGGGAGGAATGCGTTCTTCAAAGTTATCTTCGACCGGGACAAACCTGCGGTAGTTGGCCCGTGAACATGAAGAAAATTGAGATCCTTGAGAGGTCCCAGAAATATCCCGGAGAAATCCCAGCAGTGCGCTTGAACCAGCTGACAATGATGAATATTATACGTAATAACTATAATAGTTCTTACTAGAACCATTCACCTGCTGATCGTATCGATGGCAAAAGAGGTTCACCACGGCAGTGAAAGGATTTGCCAATCGGCGTGAGCTCGCTGATTGTTACCGAGGATGCGCCAGAAGTACAGGGCTCAGTAGGTGCGTCGTTCTAGAACCGTTATTAAATAAGCATTCGCACGACCAAGCGTGGGTCCTTAAAAATCGAAAAAGCGCTTGCGGGTACGATACGCTCTTGTTTTTGAAAGTTTGCTGTGTCATTTGTGTCTTGTCCTTTGTTGAGTTTATTCTAATGAAATGTGATAATACAGTACAATCACCCCTTGTCTTGCCGCCGCTGCATGTTAGCGCGATAAACGTTTCCTTCTTCCTATCGATTTAAGATCTCTCGTTATTAAAAAATAAAGGATGTTGATGATCTGAATTTTCGGTAAAAACAATTAGTGAAGTTTCACTTCGGGTTTTTACCTTTATTTCAAACTATATTAGAGTGCTTCACGCCTTGCACAACATCCAACGTGACCGAAGAGTGCATTCCTTTCCGACCCTACAATGTTAGTTCCACTTCAAAGGGCGGAAGCAGAGGGCGCCGCTGGCGGTGCCTATGCTCGACAACTTCCGTTTGTTATTTTTACCGCTGACAACACCGCCGGAAGACACGTTTTCATAGGGATACATCTCCAAATAAAAATACACTGGTGGTCTCCGCTTCAAAAGTATTCTGTTACAGAGTAGGTTACGAATACGTGCAGGATTTTTCTGTTTAGCTCGTTACGCGCATCTTGTTTTACGCGCGAGAGGATTCAAGGGTTCGAGAAGGTTTTGCTTTGATTCTCGAGAGCAGAGGTTTCCTTTTAATCGTGTGGTTTGTGAAAAAAAGAAAATATCGACTTCGTTGCGTGGGATGTTTTAAGTGCTATCTTCAAATTAGTGATGCGCGTATTTTGTTTTTTTTTTTTTTTGAAGAGTTTATCTTTCTGATACGTATACTGAGGTCGGTGCTTTTGTTTTGAACCATCTTAATTATTCCTCTACAGTATCTTATGCCATAGATAAAAAACCACTAAATTATATGTTTTCTGTTGAAGCTAGAATAAACCAGCAATTCTGTAGAAATTGGTCTTAAAATGAGCCTAGTTTAGAGCATTGAATTGGGTATTTGACAAAATATCAAATCAGTTACTTTTAAAACGGAATTTTGTATGAAAATACTGGCTTATGACGTCACATTTCTACTCTTTTTATGTTGAATCTATTTAACAATTTTAATAACTAGTATTTGACTAAAACAGATACATTTTCCGAGATATTTTGTAATTTTTGTTTTAATCGAGCACATGAAATAATTTATTGTTGATCGTGTCAAATACCGTATTGTGTCGAAGGAAATAATGACCAGGGAGCCGAAAAATATGTGTGCTGCCATATTTTAATATGTCTGTCAGTAGCACGCGCCCTGATTTCCCACAACCAGCGCAAGTTCGAAATTCAAATCCTCCCAACAAAGACTCGATAATCTCAACCGTGTCAATATAAATTTCATAAACTCGCCCGCTAACCCTAACAATGGCGCGCAAACATCTATGAATAATCTCCATTTTGAGGGTGTCAACAGCATTTATAGACTGGAATGAAACAAAAAGAACGGAAGGCCCGCTGTTTGGACGCCTCCTAATATTCTTTTCAGGTAGGTATTGTCCTCTAACGAGTCAATAGTTTTACCGCGCTTAGCGCAAAATATTTTTGTCGTGGGATGCCAGCTGAAACTTGATCCTGTGTATCCTAGTTAAGAAACAGACAATTAATTGTGCTGTGTGAAAGTTATTTATATATTTTCATTATTTAAATATTCTTCGATCTTGGTCCTTATTGGACTTATGCCTCTTTATAACCTAAACCGATATTTTACAAGAAATCAAGGGCAGTACTTCTGTCATGATCCTACCTAATTTGCGCATCGGGTTGCCGCCAAAACAAACGTCAAACGGAGGCGCGCGGCGACAATGGCGGCTGTCACGGAGGCACGTGTTAATTCGCCGATTATAATGCGCTGCGTAAGCATTATTGTGATAATAATTGCTTCGCGTGGTTGTGCTGGGTCTAATTAGGTTTGCTGCCTATTATGATTGTATAACTATTAACTCACATACCAGAATGAAACTATAACTACTGTAATTACTGTAAATGACACAAAACATGTTACGTTGCCCTACAGGGTCCAAAACCGGAACTTAAAAACACCGTATGAATTGAGTAGGTCCCTGCGTATCAATGGTTAGGCGGCAGGCCTTTTTTTGTTAGGTTATGTAGCAGATTCTACATGACATTCACCACGTTTCATGTGACATTGTATTTGTGCCTATTGCTTGGCAAAAAAAATTGAAACTAAAAAAACTACGATTTTGTCAGTCAGTTATTTGTTATACTTACCTATAAAATAAAAGGCACTTTTCATTACCAATTTTTATTATGTTAAAGGTATTAAATCGTCTGAACTTTACGATTGAATAGAGCAAGCAGCACTGGCCAAAAATTACAGAAAAGAAAACGCTTACACGTCTCTATATTCTTCTTTTTCTTTGATACTAGACAGTTTGAAATCAGAACATAGATTTCTTCCGTTTTCACTAAAATATTTTCAAACGGTTTTCGTTTAACCGCGCTCGGTCAGCACCACCCTCGGACCCCTGTCATTTGCACTCGGCGCGTGCTTGCCTTGAAGTAGAGCAGAATTATCTCGCAAGCCGCGTATTGGGTTACCTATCCATTGAGATTGGCTTATTTGGTGTGGTAAGTGAGTTAGGTTACGATATCGATTTAGTTTGAGCCAAGAGGTCTCAGAGAGGTTTATAAACCAATAAAGATTGTCTTTGTTCGTAAATTGATTGAAATAAAAATAGATTGATCATTCTAAATATGCTGACGTTTTGCAATTTTCATTCGGTGAGAAAAGCCATCTCAAACTTAAACTTTAGCCTTTCATCATCATCATTATCAGCCATTTGACGCCCACTGCAGGACATAGGCCTCCCTCATGGTTTTCATAACCATGAGGTGTTTTGCCATAATCGCCACTCTTGGCAGGCGGGTTGGCGATGGTTCAGGAAGATGCTGCTGCCCGTCTCCTGGTAATGTATTTCCTTAGTCGTCTTTTACGATATCCATGGGAGGAAATGGAGTGACGCTTTTCTTAATCCGGCGCCACACGGCCAAACTTTGGCCTTTGCATCTACGCAATGAGATGATTTATGCAGCGTCCAGTGGCACCTTCACTGAGTGGTCCCTTCACACTAGATGGGTGAAGGGACCACTCGGCTGCAGTGCCTGGAACATTGTTTTTTAGAAGGAGTAGGCTTGCTTAGCACCTATAACATCCTGACAGCTTAGTCGGCCTAGCTCACTGAAAAGTCAAGTCAATACGTGCGGAGTGAACCAAGCCGCGGATCAATAAATACTGTGAATATAAATCCGGAACTCATTAGAATGAATAGGAACTAAATTAAGGAGGATAATAGTCAGCCGCAAAGACGGTGATTCGTCAACCTAAGCGTTTTAAGAAAAAGGGAACGAATAAACGAAACCCCTGTCGAATCGTATTTGCAAAATGGAAGCGTCCTGGGAGAGCTGGAAGCTATGCCAACAGTCGCGACGCGAACATCGAAATTTACTTAAGTTAAATAACGAAACCCAGCCCTCTGTTTGCACGGCACGTCAAATACTGCGGAATATTGTGGCCGGGTACGGATCCTAAACAGAACCAGAAGAACTGTGTCCATAATTATTAATTACAGTTGTCCGTAAACTCACGCCTGTATCCCAGAGGGGTAGGCAGAGACCAGGGACTGCCACTTTGCACGATCCTGACGGATCATTTTCGCTTCCTCAACATTCGTGGCAAGTGGCAGTCCTTGGGATACAGGCGTGAGTTTATGTATGTATGTAGTTATCCGTCTAAATGATATTTATGCCGCGCAGTACACCGTGTGGACAAGAGAAATGTTGTTAAAAGAAAGTTGCTTTGACCGCTGCTGCCCTGAAAGAACTATTCCAAACTAGCGATGCTTGCACGTAACTGACAACAGTTGGATTTGTCTATTTAAATAAGAAAGTACTTAAAAGTAGAGGAAAGAGAAAATACTTACACACTTATTGATCGATTCAAGAATTTTGACGTTATGGTAGAACAAATAAATTTAATGTACGAACGTGAACCCTGAACGACAAAATAAAAGTTTTAAACTGCTTACTAGTTAGTTAAACTGTATTTTTTTCAATTACATTAAGCTTTGGCCTTTGCATCTACCTACGTAATGAGATAATTTATACAGCGTCCAGTGGCACCTTCACTCACACTAGATGGATGAAGGGACCACTGGGACGCTGCAGTGTCTGGGACATAGATAAGAGTAGGCTTGCTTAGCACCTATACCATCCTGACAGCTTAGTCAGCCTTGACCACAGGAAAGACAAGTCAATACGTCCGGAGCAAACCAAGCAGCGGGTTTCCTCACGATTTCCTTCACAGTTAGCGTGTGGTATTGCTACTACAAATTCGCAGCTATACGTAACTTTGAAAATAAACAAAGTCATAAGTACATAAGTGGTGGTAGCACAGTCGGTAGAACAATGGTCTCGGAAGCGAGAGCCCCAGGTTCGATTCCCAGTGCGGCCAATTACATGAGAGCATGATTAACTTAAAGGTTGGTATAGACTGGTTGGTATAGGTGGTTTGATTGTTGTAGAGAAATATCTTGGCCTCTCCAATGAGATCTAAATATATTTTTGCTGGTATACTAGACTGCGAAATTGATCTGCCGGGGTTACTAAATTTGGGCAAACTTAACCTTCTGGCCATAGCAGCCGAGCGGCGCGGCTGCGGCAACTTTGCCTTTATTGTGAGCGTTTGCGGGCTCTATTTAGACTCGGCTTCAACTATGAATATTCAGGCGGAATGCGTTTAGCGCTGCGCAGCAGTTCGGAGGAAATTACTCACAGGTGGAAGCGGAATTCAGGTTACAGAGCCCGCTTTTGTTAGCTGATGCTGGTGTTAATAGCAAATGCGCATCCGCTTCGTACCTATTTGAAATGTAGCTTTTGCGATTAGAGTAAATCTACATTTAAGTATGCTGATTCGTATGGCGTTTTTCGTTTGATGGTATTTTTACAAATACAATCATTTGTACTCCGATAATCTATATTCTTCTTCTTTATGTGAAGGTGCTTCGCAAGGCACGTTAAGCTGTTGGTGCCGGCTGCCATCGATAGATGGCAGTCGTTAAGCCAAGTCAGAGGCCTTAGGGCGGCTTGACAACTTCTGACAGTAGAATAGCCACTAGTCTACAAGCCTCCACCAATCCGGACTTGGCCCCCGTGGTGGAGTATGGCCTATACCTTCCTCAGGGAAGAGACCCGTGCCCCTCGGTGGGGACATAATGGGTTGATGATGATGTGAAGGTTGGCAACCCGCTAATCAATAATAATATAATATAAAACAAGGTCGGGTTAGTTACAGCATTTATAACAAAAAATCGGCCAAGTGCGAGTCGGAGTCGCGCTCGAAGGGCTCCGTCAAGGGTCAAGCGTTATTACTATCGAGTAAAAAACGGCAAAAAAATCACATCTATTGTATGGGAGCCCCCTTAAATACTTATTTTATTCTCTTTTTAATATGTATTTGTTGTTATAGCGGCTACAGAAATACATCATCTCTGAAAATTCCACCTGTCTAAAGTCTAACTATCACGGTTCATGAGATACAGCCTGGTGACAGACGGACAGACGGACAGCGGAGTCTTAGTAATAGAGTCCCTTACCCTTTGGGTACCGAACCCTTAAAACGGCTGGACTGATCTCTTCATTTGTTGGATTAGTCACCACCTCGAACAGCAGAATAACTCGTCATAGGAAAAAGTTACGAAAAAAAATCTAAGGGGCGGTACGTAGTTTGCCGAGCTAACTAGTTTCTTATAAATACTCTAGAGTTTTCGATACTTCAGTCTCGCTTTGTGGGTCGACAAAGGGTTGGCATAAAAAAATAGACCAAGGACATTGACCTCCCTGAGAACTGCCAAAAAAAACGTAAACAAAAGATGGATAGCGACACTCGCTCAATTGTCTATGATCACGCTCCTACGGGCCATTGTCTTTGGCTCGTAGTTGGCCGGATGCGCGCATGCGGGCGCCGGAGTACTGAGGCCCGATCAGACGTGACAGATTAATGGAGACATGCAGTTTTATAACCGTCGTTCTATTTCGTAGACCTCCAGATGCACTATAATTTGATCACCAGTCATCGACAACTGGTGATCTGTAGCTTAATGATGTCAAATTGAGAATAAAGGTCACAAAAAGAGTATAATCCACTGACAGGACTCTGATGACAGCAATAAGATAATGGCGCTGACTGTCAAATCGTTGTCCGCTTCGATGATTCGCGGACGTAGAGTACCTACTTAGTTGGAGGATGGTTTTAGCGTATAAAATTCAGAAGGGTTCAAAAGGTTTCCGTATTCGAAAGGTGACGTCGTCTGTCTGACTGATCTATAAAAGGCTTTTGCTCTTGAACCCTTATAAATAGTCAATTGAACTGATGGAAAGATAAAAAAATTGATGTTGTTATTTGGCTCTGTTTGGTAGTCTACAAAGCAATAGCAGTAAAATGTCATTTCAATGGTATAACCCTCGCAAATTAAATAGGCATCTCTGGCCAAGAAGACAGATTCGCGGGAGGCGCCGAGTTAAGTTGCACGGGTTATACCATTGGAACGCGATTGGTTACTAGACTACCAATAGTGTCAATGAAACAACCATTACGGTACTAATATGACTCTATTGAACAATTACGGATTTTATAGACTCGCTCCCCTGATCTTTCACTGTCCCTATGCTATAGTAATCAAGCAACTGCATCAAAAACATGGAAATACACACTGACTGAGGCCATTTGTACAAATCGAGTTTGACGGCCTCTAGCGGAAATCTAACCCAGGATCTCTGTTTCGGTAGTTGACTACTTAACGCTAGACCAACCAGACAGTATAATAAAACAACAACCAATAAAAACCGGACAATTGTTAGTCGGACTCAGGTTAAGTGCAATAAAATTATTAAATAATGATAAAAAACGAAAGGAAAGAAAACATGTTTTCAAAATTACCTTTACATTAGGTATATAATTATAATCTAGTATATAAAAATCATGGGTGGGTAGAACGAACGTTGGACTCGGAAGCGAGAGACCCAGGTTCAAATCCCAGTGCGGGCATGTACTTACGAGTATGACTTTGTTTTATAAGTTATGTACATTTTGTGAACTTATAGTAGCAATACCACTGGCTAACGGAAGGAAAACATCGTGAGGAAATCTGAGTGTCTGAGCTATTCACATACCTCAGCGCTTGCAATCGCCAATCCGCGGTGGGCACGCGTGGTGATTAAGCCCATACTCTCTCTCTGAGAGAAGGCCTGTACCCTATAGTGGGACGTATATAGGCTGCTTATGATGCTTATGATATAAAAATCTCGTGTCAGCGTGAACTCCTCCGAAACGGCTACACGGATTTTTATGATTTTTTTGCGTATATTTGGTAGGTCCGAGAATAGGTCGTAGGCTAATTAATATGGCAAAATGACGTTTGACGGGTTAGCTAGTATTATTAATTAACTTGGCCTTTTTTGCCTGTGAACCAAATGCTGTGGAGTGGATTAGAAGTTAGTAATTATTATTAAAAAAAAACAAAAAAAAAAAAAAAAAAAAAGGCCAAGTGCGAGTCGGACTCGCGCACGAAGGGTTATCGTACCATTATCTATACAACATTAGACAAAGATCGAATTTGGGAACAACGCCATCTATAGAAACCTACAAGAAACGTTTAACATTGACATTTAACGACATGACATCGGCGCTGTGAAGGTTATATAGATGGCCGCTAGCCGGCGAGAGCTGTCTTTAGACAACGTTTGTGGTATGGGAGCCCCCTTAAATATTTATTTTATTCTGTTTTTAGTATTTGTTGTCGGCGGCAACAGAAATACATAATCTGTGAAAATTTCAACTGCCTAGCTATCACAGTTTATGAGATAGAGTCAGGTGACAGACAGACCGACAGACAGACGGACAGACGGACAGACACACAAACGGACAGTAAAGTCTTAGCAATAGAGTCCCGTTTGGCACCATTCGGGTACGGAACCCTAAAAACGCAAAACACTAATGCCGGATTATGTCCCCTATGTTATTATTAAAGTTATATTTAATAAAGGAACATTAAATACGTACATTCCTTTTTTACGGGCACCAAAAGAATAAAATATTTAGCCAAATTGTACCTACCCACGTATAGTTTTATTTTGTTAGACCACAAAACGTTTCCATCCATAGTATGATTACCTCTTCATCAAAAAATATTTTAATAAAATGTTACCCATTATCCAAAACCTGGGGATCGCTTTTTTCCGTCGCCTCAACCTTTTGATCAAGCCTATAATTTCCAATAATTCCACTTCACTTTTTTCTAATCTCCGTGGGATTTCAATACACTTCCGTCAAAGACTGGCCGATAATAAATTAAACTGCCTTATTCGATGGAAAAAAAGTAAAATTTGTTTGCGGTATCATTGTCAGAGAGCACCAACCGAGATGAGCCCATTCAGTGATACCAACCTGTCAAAATAAATTACGTAAAAAAACCTATTTTGATTTGCCGCGTATGAAGTACCTAGTAAGTAACCGCGAATACAGCCTGCGATATTACTTCGGTCGGTTTCGCGGTTAATTTGACGATTTCATCAAAACGTAGGGATATTCGTGTGCTATTATAAGATGTGATGAATGAGCTGGTTTTTGTCGTGTCTCTTTGTGTGGGTGGATTAGTTTCCAAAGCGGATAATGCACCTGACACGGGTTTTTGTGAGGCAGGTATGGCAATATTTTGCGGTCCGGTTCACAATTTGTTATTCGATTTTTTTCGTTGCAATGTTTGCGTAGGATGGCGAACAGATTTTAATAAAATCATCTTCGACCATTGATGCTGAAACCTTTGCAAAATTACGAGACAGGTCAATAATTTATGATAAGCAGAGCGGGGGTACCGCAACGGTAGGACTGTCTCAAATTTGGGAGATCATGAGTTCGATTCCGACGTACTCTGCTAGTGACTTTGTTTTTTACTTTGTGGTAAAATTGTGGTTTCAATTTGTGGTAGCCAACTATATCAATCGGTTAAGGAAAACCTCGTGAGTAAACCTGTGAGGTGTTTACATACCTCACCGTTTGAAATCGCCAATTCACAGTGAACACGCGTGGTGACTAAGCCCATACTCTCTGAGAGAATCTCTGAGAATCGCCTTCCAGTGGGACGTATACAGGCTGCTTCTAATACAGGACACGAACTATATTTATGACGAACCGTCATACTCCATTGCATCTTATCCGGAAAACTTGCGAAACCTCTAATTGTAGAGTTAAAATATTCTTAATTTTCAATAACTTCTACGCAACATAATCACTTGTCCTGGTTCGAAACTAGAATGGCCTGTGATATAGGCAAGGAAATCACAAATAGGGAATTACACCTAAACCGGGATCATTTGTACAAATCAAGTACTGCTGCTTCCAGCAAGGATCGAACCTCCTCTTGAACGACCAACAAGGTACTTAATAACTTAATTCCGGAATCACTTACCTACTAACTTGAATTTTAAATTAATAATGTCTAGGGCTTACGAAAGTTTCAGTTCAAATACAAGGTACCTAGAATACCGCACCTCAAATATGAAGAAGAAGAAGAAATACATTTATTATACCAACAAGATACATCACAGAAACAAAATAAGCAGATAAGTAACATAATATGCACAACCACAGAAAGAAAACTAAATACACAACAGACAAAACGAATAAATAAAACAGGACCATAGATGTAGCCTGTGGTGTATCTAAGTTGCCACAAAAGGCAGCTGATCCGTCAGTGCTGATTTTCAGTCAGTGCCTACGGTAACCCATAATTGTACTACGGAGTGCGTGCCGTGGTGCAGTTAAAAGAATTAAATCAAATTCATAACATACATACAATAAAGTAAAAAAAATATCGTCATAAAATACTTACATATATTATTAGTTTTAAATTAATACGAGTATGTGTGAAATATAGAGGAACACCATAATATACTAAATTTAATGAGTAAATATAAGTGAAGTAATAAGGAGAAAAGAGGAGAGGAGAGGAGAGATACGGGGATACACACCAAAGTAAATACATGCCCGACATTACGCAATGGTGGCCTATGATTTAATTGATGCGATTACATAGTCGGTCATTTTACTAAATAGTAAAAGTAGAAGTAAAAGTAAAAAGTAAATCAGAGTCAGAAGCGACGAAAAATCGGGCGGGATAGTCTCTGCTGTTCATGCAAATATACCTTGAGCTTGCGCCCAAAGGCATACCTATTGGAAACGTCACGGACTGGGGGAGGTATATCATTCCAGCACTTGGAAGCCGCAAAACGGAAACTACCTCGAAAAGCCATCGTACGGTGCACTGGGATGATAATCCTATCCTTGTGAACTATGTGTTGTCTCGACGAAAACTCAAGTTTCCTCTATAGATAATAGTGTGTTTTGGTGCGCACTTCTCCAAAAAGGAGCTTGGCAAGGTGTAGTTGTCGTCGAGCCTCCATGTTCAGGAGTTTTGCGTCGTTCAAGTACGGGGAGATCCCATGATCTGGGAGAGATTATGAAACAAAACCGTGCGCATGCGTTTTGCACACGTTGTATTAATCTTCTTGTCCTGCCAAAAATACAGCCACCATAAACAACATCACAGTAGTTCAATCTAGATAATATCAACGATTCACATAGACTAACACGCAAATCAGTTCTAAGGTAATCGCGTATGTTATATAAAATCTTAAGGCGGTAGAAGCAGTTGCTCACAACATTGCAGATATGGTTTTCGAAGCTAAGTTCACCATCTAGCAGCAGTCCGAGGTTTCTGGCTTCTACAACCCTTTTCACTGGTTCGCCCTTAATAACTATATCGTTGACGGCAAGAGCCTCTACTGTATTATGAATTTGATGTTTAGTTCCAAGCACCAGGTACTTGGAATATGAATTAATTTCTCACATTATTATTACATTCCGCGTCCCAAGGGAGTTTTAACGTACCTAACTAGCTTTAAAAGGGGTTTAAAGCGAGGATATTGAATAAATATTAATCTTGTGAATTGGCACGTAAATATTTGGCTGGAGCTTAATCACTCACGGTCCACGAGCAGGGGCGAAGTCGATACAAACTTGCTCACTGTGGTGTGGGCGGGGCACCGAATGTGCCTACCGAAACTGGCTACATGTGAAGCATTGACTTGGATTCTTTATTTTATACATATTTAAACTAACAGTATCTAATTCTAATCAAGTTATAGGGATTAAAATATTATCTCGAACTATTTAGGTACCTAGTTTGATTCCATTTTATTATCATTTGGTTGCCCGGTTCTGGAGAAGAAAGTAAGTACC
This sequence comes from Yponomeuta cagnagella, assembly GCA_947310995.1. Taxonomy (NCBI): domain Eukaryota; kingdom Metazoa; phylum Arthropoda; class Insecta; order Lepidoptera; family Yponomeutidae; genus Yponomeuta; species Yponomeuta cagnagella. Next base: position 990,316 of record OX371287.1, on the reverse strand, counting down.
TAACGTCGACATTTTCGATTGGCACAGTGATGCCAGCTGAAAAAACAAATCGTTCGAATTTCAAAATAGGTAAATCTATTTGTCGACTGCATTCATTCGTGTTACGAAACGACGTCTATACATTTGGTTTTTTCATCACAGTCGCACTTATTTTTTTAGTTACTAAATAAATTAAGCTCTTTGATCGCCTGTCATGGCGCGGTCGTGTGTTGACACAACGGACGGGCAGATGACGGGATAAATAAAAAAATATTTCAATGTACCTAATGTGCGACAACCACGCATTGGTATACGCAAATATAATGCATCCTGTTTCTATGATGGTAACAAAACAAATTTTCAACACTCGTGCCTGTAATTATAAGTATTATTACATAATGAAGTACTTAATGAATGCGTGTCCAACCGCATACTGCGATCGCCAACCCGCCTGCCAAGCGTGGCGATTATGGCAAAACCCTTCCAGGTTCGAAAACCATGAGGGAGGTCTATGTCCTGCAGTGGGCGTCAAATGGCTGATGATGACGATGATGAAGCAAAAAAACTACGTAAATCCAATAAAAATTTCTGAGCCGATATTGTTTCTATGCCCGTCAATATGTTACTCAATGTTACGAGCGCTTTGTGAACAAACCAAAGCTTCAAAACCGTGGACTCATCATCGGACAAAAATCACTGCACCAAATGAAGTGCTAAACAAATATGAGATCGATATTTATTTTATAATAATTGTGGCCGCGTTCTCGCAAGTCACGGTTCTGGGAATGGAACACCTACGCTCTGTAAGTTGACAGCGTTATTGGCGCCAAAATTGACTTGTATTGTCATTCTGACAGCCCGTATGGGTGGCTACGCATTCTCGTTTGAACGAACAATTTTATAATTCCGTATCTCCCAACTTTTGACGTGGACCAACAGCTTTATTTGTTTTACAAAAACTACCAAACGAAAAAAGAACTCCTCCTCCGGTTCGCGGACGGTTAAAAACCACAGCCAGTAGCCAAGTGATTGAGTCGTTGAAAGAAAACATCACGCGCCGAGAAGTGGGTGTTAAATTTTAACACGCCACCATAAAGGCCCTTCGACACAGCCGAAATGTCGCATCACTCGACGACGAGAGACAACAGTCGTTTAAAGTAAAACAAATATGTGTACAGGGCTTAAGAGTGCGTGCTTACGCGGGACTCGCGTGCATTATACACTGCCGGATTGAAAAGAAAGTACTCTCACGAAGTGGAGTGTCCGAGAGCAATAAGCGACGCGCCGAGCGCCGTTCATTAACTCTCACCTCCTCCATGCATAACTGGAAACGTCGCCTTCTGAACGCATCCTTACAAAGTCCGCGTCGGTGTAACTGACATTCATTACATATAGCTGATAGTACTCGTAGTTTGAAACTACCCACATAGACACACGCATGTTTATCCTTAAAATAGTTGAAAATAGAGAAACAGGCGTAAGTGTAGAGTTGAACCAAAAGCTTTACGCAAGTGGCTTAAGACCTTTTTAACAAGCTCTTTTCAACAATATTAAAACATACTTGTTAACATAATAATTGTTGACGGCGATAAGAACAAGTCTTATGAAAACATCGTGGATGTTAGAAAACACTGCAATATGCAAAACGGAATATCTGAAACGCTAAACAAGACGTTATTGGGAATTTTATATCAAGAGTGGAAATCTTTCCCTTGGTCTCAACTCGAACAATACACGGCAATTTCGTTACACAAACACCGAGAATCTCTCAACAGATGCTAGACAGAAGGTTAGCTACGTTATTGTTTTGTATAATGCATGACTGGATTGAGATACTGCTATGACGTCGCCCACAGGGGGCCACAGGTCCCCACCCTGAACATTGGAAGCGAGTATACAAATCGACGTTCAAAGTAGACAACGGTCTTTCTCATAATTATCTTTTCTGTGATGACGAACTATTTTTTGGTTCGCGTGCCACAAGCCCGAAGGACCGACGTAGGTACTTAAACTTCCACTGACTTAGATGCTTAGATCCATCAGTTAGGTACTAAGCCTACTCACAGTTGATTTCTACATTATGTGTATGGAAGAATTGTACATTGTTGTGAAAATGGTCCATGACGTTAGCAACGAGGGTCTCTACCTGAATGATTACAAATAAGCGAAGCAACGCAGGAGGGACTACGTACTGCTTCTGGCTCCGTATCTCTTGTTCTCGATGTATAAATAATAAAGAAAGAGCTAAGTATATTCCCCGCGCTCAGACAAAGGCGCGCAAACATCACGTGAGATGTGTTTGCTCGCTCGTCATTAGGAGTGGAGTGCTCGCGCGCGTCGGCGCTAATTCCAGACGAATGTGAACTGCGAGGGTGGTGGGATTGTAGGGATGCTTTTGAAACACCCTCGTTGGGTTTAGGACAAAAAGAACCGGTCAGATGGTTAACGTTTCGCAGCTCATCGAGAGCTGCGAAACGTTAAGAAGAAAATGTAGAGACACAAATTAACTCTTTTTTTCACTATGTGCCAACTTAGTGACAAGTATTTGTGAATGTTAAGTAGAAAATCATCAAAAACAGCGCTCTAAGCTTTATGGCGATCACGCGCTGCGATACTTTGCTGTACGTAAATCGTGCTATCGGATTCTCTGTAAAGTCCCCCTAACGAAATTTAATAGAGTGCATGAATGTAAAGGTTGAAGTACTTATATTACACCCATCACCAATAACCATCACCTTACTCTAAGTAATACGCAACTTTCCGTCTGAGATTTTCCGTCGGCTGGCGGACTCTGTACCTACAGGAATTTTGCGGCGTGTTAGCAAAGCGACGACAAAGATCTTAGTTTTACTTTGAACTTCCTTAAAAGTTAAAAAGGATTGAAAACATTTTTTGTTGCAGGTGAAAATATGGTTTCAAAATCACCGCTACAAATGCAAACGGCAAGCGAAAGAAAAGGCGATGGCTGAACAGAATCAACACAATCAGGTAAAATCGCAGTCTACACTTCATCCACCTCCCGGCACTCGAAGGTATCTTCAGCCTTCAGGGAGAAAAAGTAAAACACCAGAGACGATCTAAAAATTGGAAGCTCAGTCAATAAACCGGAGGTTTGCAGAATTAATCGTTTAAATGAATTCAGACGGACCATGCACTACTTTCCTAGTATTTTGTCCTCCGTTAGAAGATGAGACGCTCTCCATTGTAGAGATGAACTCTAGTTAGATCAGCTCAGCTGGTAAATTTGCAAGTCGGTAACGCCCAAAAGGTTGAAAGAATAGGGCAGTTGCTCCGAAAGATCCCAGAAAGAGATTTAGCGCTAAATCTGGCCTTGGTAGGGCGTGACTCGACCGTAAAACTCAAAAAAGTTTTTACGAATTGCGCCAGCGAGCTCATCCACCCTATAACATATATCCACCCTATAACATATATCCACCCTATAGTGCATATCCACCCTATAACGCAAAATGAACGCACCCGAAAATTCCCGCCAACCTTAGCAACCCCTGTGTGCTGCCAGACTCCGCGTGGATTGCCTTAATTTGCGCGCAACGCGTGGGGGGCTCTCCGGACCACCGACTTTCTGATTGTTAGCGCCAGGCCCGGATTAATAATCACCTAAATCAGAGCTTCTCAATTGTCTGTCTTCATTCCTCTATCTCAACCAAGGAGGTACCAGAATTCAGCATTATGAAACTTTGGCTTAGAAGTGATGTCGTGTAGGTAGTATTTTTTGCAAATAATCTAAATCATACTTTTGTTCATCATAAACATCTGTAATGTTAAGCAAAAATAAATAGGTAGCAATGGCCAGTGAATTTGCAGAATACCTGTCTTATTCTGTATGTTTCGTCTGAGTGTATTTTTAATTTTATCAACTCTGAAATGTCAAAATCAAAATCAAAATCATTTTTTTTTATTCAAAGTAGCACAGAAACTGCGACTTAATGAACGTTACAAGTTAAACTAGGTGTCCATTTCAAAATCTAGATCATTTTGGAGAAAAAATGGACAATTTGCAATTTGTCAAAACATGTTTTTGAAAATTTAGAGTCGTTTAAACATGTTGTAGAATCCACCTATTGCAATGATACAAAACCAGGGTGTAGTATAGTATAGTGGTATTTTTTTCGCAACTTACGTAGATCCATACTCCCTTAAAATATTTTATGAGGGGTTGAGAAACCCTGGTCTACATCACCCGTTTGTTTATCGTCGCTCGTTAATGTAGTTTCGGAGGGTGGTTCGGGCAAATTGTCGGTTATTATATTTTGTATTGAAATAAACTTCTAATAGGGATTTGATGGGAGGGAAGCTCCTGACATTGTGTTGCAATAAGCCTTCAACGTAATTGTTACTGTTGCTAGCTTTTTGCCCGACTTGGAAATTGGGTAAGTTCGTGTAAGCTTACGCCTAAACGAGTCATTCGACATGCTCTCCCGAACGAGGGACGGCTTGATGCTGAATTCAAGATGATTTAAAGATACGATTGCTTTAGGCAGAATTTAAAATCGATAGTTTCTTTAAAAGCGAGAGATACTGGTTCGGACCTCACCGGCGACATTTACATTCATTTACACGCAGCTTATTTCTGCATGTACTGATACTGTATTGTTCTTCGATTAGCATTGTCACTACAGCGTCTGCACTCAACTCTTCTAGTGTGGTGTAATGACCCAAAGACGCATGGTCATATACACTAGGTTTAAAAAGCCAAAGTTAACCACACTCAACCTTCCACAGTCATCATCGTCACCCCGGCGGGTGGCAGTGCCCGTCCTGGTGAAGGATGGTAAACCGTGCGGGTCAGGAGAGTCGTCATCGCCGGCGCACAGCCACTGCGCGACGCCGACGAGCGGCTACGCGGCGCAGCCGAGCCAAGCGGCTTGCAGCAACCCGCTGGTCTCCTCCTACCGGCAACCCGCCGCCTACCAGCAGCAGTGCTCCGGCTACCTGCCGCTACAGGGCCGGGCCTGGTAGAAGTTCCCGCAGCTTTACCACGAGGCAATGTTCAAGGAGGAAATGTACTTCGATTAGTTCTTTCAGGGTTCGGGTTTTGGGTTCAATTCAATGTTTAAGGATTTTAGAATCAGGTCACAGTCTTTCAAGTTTTTGCGATCCGATGGGAGCTTTTATGTTCTTTTTTTACGTGACGAACTAAGTAGATACTTCAAAAATGTGTAGCAAAATTAAAGAAACATTTAGTTCAGGTATACACGGTTCATAATTTGAAAAACTTTAGTTACTACGATCCTCCTAGGAATATTGGCTTTGGTAAAGCGGAGACGCTAACCAGGTCCCAAAAAATACAGTGACATTCAGTAGGATAAGAAAAAAAAACAGTGAAATTGGCAACCAGAAACATTGGGAACCAGTGACATAGTGAAAAGTGGACGATAGTGGAAAAAACATAGTTGTTTCTAACTAAAGGAATTCGGGAGGAGGGTACATTTTGTAAATAAAAATGTTGTAGTGCTAATAAGGATTTGAGATTGCTTTTTTAATTGTGATAACTTTTTTGTACCTAATAGTGAATGTCCCAATAAGTGGTCCCCTTTTTTCTAATTATGCAAATTACTTGCAAATTAACTATTCTGTCGGTATATTTTCTTCTAATGCCTAATATCATACGAAATAATTTATTTTTTTATATTTTTTTTGGTGCAAACAGTCTCTGTGACGAAAATGATGGCAGGTGTCTTTTCTTGTAAATAACTGATAGATATTTATAGAATTTATTGTTGTGTGAATAGAGTTAAATAAATTGCATTGAATTAACGATAGTATTGACTCGTTGTGTGTTGTAGATAGTTAGTACGTTTTATCATGTATATATCTGATTGTGTTCTATGAATGTTCTAGCATGTTACGTATGGGATTGCACATTGCACCTTAGAAAAATACTTGAGTTTTTATGAATTTTCTTGTTTTTGTGCAATATTGGGAAGTAACAGGAAACTGAAATTGAAGTTTTACGCACACACAAACATTCTAATAGCTCACGTTTGGTGGATGGTATAATAACGTCCATAAGTGCATTTATAAAGTTCAAGATGTTTATTTAATGTAAGAGTAAAAAGACAACGAATACTTTCAAATTATATTTGGATTACTTGTTCTAAAAATATGCAGAATTTACTGAATTTTACATTTACTCAGTGACAGATCGTAATATCCGGAATTGAACTTAAAATGGCCTAAGTTTTTACACCAGTACTTAAAGCTAAAGTTTATACGTAATATAGGGATAAAATTCTGGTCTTTTCCGTAGTTTGTTACTTCAAAATTTCTGCAAGACTAAGCAAACCAACTATCAAAATGGCAATTATTCTCTAAAAAATAAAAGTGCTAGAAGTCTACTGCTAAAAGCTTGGTGAGTAAATTGTGTTACAAGTTACCATCGTAAAAACATACTAAATTAAAGTTACAATTAATAAATACAATCTGTGCTTCGACTCGCTCCTTGTTTGCCATAACAAAGTAAAATAGCAATAAGCCCCTTTTAATTGTAACTCTAGACTAGCGTATTCGTCAGACGTCAGGCATGTAGGTAACAAATTGGACATTTGTAATATAAATGAAATATTATTTATGTTCGCAAGTAAATCGATGGCATTAAGGTAGCAAATAGGGGAAGTTATTATTATAAATAAATATAGTGAGTAAAATAATGAGAAGGAATTTGTAATTATAATGAGATAAAGTGTAATGAATGACTTTCAATTTATAAATTAATAAAAATTAACGAGTTTTAATCTTTGTTTCATTTCTTTAAGATCTTTCCAGTTTTCATATCTTTATATGGCCTTAAAGCTTAGTAATTAAAGGATAGTATTTTTTATGACTCGCGAGCCTCATACATACGCGACGTTTCGGCAACGGGAATTAAATTTTACCTCATAAATAATCGCGATTAGACCCGTTTAATATATAAGTTAAATAAAGGATGCAGAAATGTTCGGTAGAACTAAGAACACCCTGTATACCAGGGAATAAATCGCAAAAACGTTTAGCCGACTCTGTTACCTACCCCTATATCTGGCTGCTAAGCTCGTTTTATTGTCTTCAATATTCCCAGATTATGGGGCAATCTCCCGTGACGCGAACAACAGTTTATTCCGCCTGGCAACACCGACGTCACTCAAGCCCGCCAAAACAAAATAACATCATGGCCCCGAATTCTTTAACGACACAAACTGAAACAAGATTTTATCGAAATAGGGCGCTTTTTCTTTGAGTTACGGTCTTGTTTGAATTGAAACAGTTACGTGGATGAAGCCTTTGGATTCTCAAGGGTGATTTTCATAGAACAAAGGGCCACAAGTGCACGTGCGTAGTATTATAGCGTTCGCTAATAAAACAGCGGATTAGCGCGGACAGGTGAGGGTGAAATTGAAAACTATTGGCCTCTTCACGGAGTAATATCGTTTTCTGCACGTATATATTCGGAGGGCAAAGAACCTGTTTTATTGCGTAACCGTCGTACAGCGTTAGGGTATCAAACGAAATTTGTAAGATGAGAAAAATCCTTATTGTAGATTTTGTCCACAGCACATCAATCTTTTTATGCGCAAAGCACTGTTATTATAAGAAAGGGTCTGGATAACTATTTAGTTATCACGATGATTTATTAGTTATCCTATTAATTTTTTTTGCCTCTTTCTCACAGAATATTGTAAAAGCGAGAAACAAAATAGTTGTCCAGTCCCTTTGTTTAATTAACAATGTTAAGCTCGCCTATGTGCAAAACTGTCTGTTTTATATGCAATAAAGGATTTAATAATAATAATAATGTTTGTAAAAGTTAAACATTTACGTTATGGACTACTTTAAAACAAATAAAACATTTATCAGGTAACGTTCTACCTAAGTAATTACAGATTTTTATAGGTAAGTACGCAATATTTTCTGAGTACTCAATACTCAGCTTTCTCCAGACAACCAAAAGATTGCTAAATATTTTTACAATCTTTGTAACCAGAAAATGAATTAGAAATTAGATACATACTTATCTTCGGCATAGACAAGATATTAGGAAAGTTACTTTAGGAAAGTTACATATTTATCAAAGCCAAATTAATATTTCGAAAGTCACGAGTTCGAGCGGAAGCATTAATTAAATTAGACAAAAGGGCGGGAAGTGGCGGCATTGTGGCGTCATCCAAGATGGCGGCTGCCGCCATTGTTAGGCACCGCATCGATCGAGATACGACACGTGTGCACATTGTCAGCACGAACTAAATGACACAGAAGCACATCAGGTTTAGCTCAGCCTTAGTTTAAGTACCTATTGCAGTGGACAGAACGGCAACCTTTGCACGCGGGCACTGTACCTAGGTATTAAGTTACGTTACGAACGAGGCGACTTTGAACTGAAAATGTAACTGACAAAGGAATCATTTAGTATTTCTAAATAATAATTTCTTATGTAATGTCCTGTTAAATGTCTCGTGTGCAATAAAGTATAATAATAATAAAGTATAAAGTATTTGTAACTCTAGTGATGAAGAAATTTGAGATAAAAATAGTGAGTGTTTATAGCGATTGTAGCGTAGCAATGTAGTACCCTAGCTTCGAAAGCTAGAAGTCGTGGGCTAAGAGCCCGGCATGTACATTTGTTCGTGTAACAATACCACTGTGAAAAAGAAACATCGTGAGGAAATCTGCAAGCCCGCAACCCAGTTGGTCTTTCCTCTGAAAGACAATGTTCGTGCATGTCAATTCTTTGCCGTGTAGTTGAAAGTATTGTATAGGTGCTGGGCAAGTCTACTGCAACTTAAAATACTTATGACCCAGGCACTGCAGCGTCTGAGCTGGCACTGCAGCGTCTGAGCTGTTCTGCGAATAAGTTTAGTTAGGTAGGAGTTGGGAATAGACGCTACATACATCTAAGTGTGGTTTTACAGTGACGCTTGCCGTCCGCGCGGGTGGTAAGCTTGGCTTATAAGCCATATTGGCAATGGCATCAGCGCGGGCCCAGCGTTTTACTATGTAACGATCCAAGACAGTCGAAGCTCGTGGCCCGCGACGCTTACCAACCGCGTTGGCGAATGCGGCACTTACCAGGTAAAAGACCTATTATGTTACAGTAGGTACCTACAATACCAAATTCCTTTACTAAAATCTATACAGAGCAATCAATCTAATCTACCATTATTCACTATAAAACAAAATGTTTACTTAATAAACGTCAAAGCTGTTAGTTTCACAATCAATAGATTATATGGAGAAGAAGCTAACAGAGAAACTCCACTATTATTATTTTCAAAACAGGTTTGCTTGGTTAACAGTTTCCAACTTAAAGTTACAATACACTAGATACAATCCCCGTTAACATATTTTTTATCACATCTATTCAAAAAGAGCTAGAATAGGGCCCGTACACAAAACTGCGATGCGACGTCGCATCGTAAAAATCTGGGATACCGCCGTTTAGCCAAAGTATTTTTCGCCAAATTTTACTTCCCAATAAACTTATGGCATCAGTTTCATTTCCCAAATGAAACTTTAGCAAGTTTTCATTTCGCATTTTATTCATTTGGTCAAATTATCATTTCGCATAATTTTACTGCGTCAAGTTTTATTAAGACAAAAAGTGTGTTAGGTTAGGTTAGAACTGCGACCCCCACAGACACGAACTGTTACCAGAAAAGTGGGTTAGGTTAGGTTAGAACTGCGACCCCCAGAGACACGAACTGTTACCAGAAAAGTGTGTTAGGTTAGAACTGCGACCCCCACAGACACGAATTGTTACCAGAAAAGTGGTAAAATGAATTTTGACCAAGTATTTATTTGGTAAACAATAACTTGCCATAATAACTTTTGCTAACTGTTTATTTGCTTTAAGTTGTTTTGAGAAATGTTTTTTTGCCAAGTGATAATTTGCAGAAAATAGTTTGGGAAGTAATACTTTGGGAAACGATTTTTGGCAATACATTAGTAAAAAATGAAATAAAAACACTAAATTAGAATTATTGAATGTTGGGAAGTAGTTTTTTTTGACGATGGGAAATAATTTCCCTATAACCGTTAGGGGTTTTTTTGTGGGAAATCATTTCCCTATATCCAGTAACATATAAACGATCTCGGCTTAAAATAGTTGTTTGCTCCCTAGGTAAACAATTTACTATTAAATACCAGAAATCTTTGTCTTCCAAATAATCCTTACTGTTATAAACGGCTTTTTGGCACAGAGTAAGCTTAACACATTTTTTAAACCGCGTCGGTGGTAACTCTAATTATATCGTGAGGAATTTTATTCTGGAACCATACATACAGTCCCCCATAAAGGATGTATTAACTTATGCAAGTCTAAAATGTGGAAATGACAATTTATGATTATTTCTAGTATTAATATTTTGATGGCTACCAATATTTTCGAAATTGCTGACATTTTTTCTAACATACATTATATTTTCATAAATGTATTGACTTGCAACTGTTAAGATGTTAGTTTCTTTAAAGAGATCCCTTAACGAGTCCCTACTACCTAGCTTGTAAATCAATCGGATCGCTCTCTTCTGTAAAATCAAGATCGTTTCAATGTCTGCTGCCCGACCCCACAGTAGTATGAGGTAGGACATAATACTATGGAAGTAACTAAAATAAACAAGCCTAGCAGTTGCAACGTCAGTGAGCTCTCTAATTTTTTTGACTGCATATGCTGCAGAACTAAGCCTGTGTGCTAGTTTTACAATATGAGGACCCCATTGTAATTTTGAATCGATTGTGATGCCTAGAAATACGGCATCTTCTACAAGTTCTAGTTTTTCTTTTCCGAGTACAATGGTGTTTTCAACTAATGTTACGTTTGGTAAGGCAAACTTCATACATTTTGCCTTCTTGGAATTTACAAGCAGATTATTTGCCGCGAACCAATCTAATACATGCGAGAGAGCATCATTTACATCGTCAAGATTATTTAATTGTCTCTTTATTTTAAAAATAAGTGACGTGTCACCTGCAAATAATTTATGGTACATAATATCGGACATGGTTTGCAACGGCAACTCATTTATGGCAATGGCCTTCAAAAAAGTACACATGAAAGTATTTCTTCATCTTCTTCAAAAACGTCATCAATCATAATCTCAACTAGACTATCCTTCTGTCCAATAAGTTTTGTGGTCCGTGACAGGACTTATCGAGGATCTCATGCAGGTCGGAATAAAGGAGTACGGGTTTATACCTCGGCACGGAGATGAATAATTCGTTGTTGATCAAATTCTAATGTGATCGCTATGAACGAGCTTTGGGACTCGTTTACACAGCTCGTATTCAAGATAACTTACTAAACTCACGGCTACCTAACCTTGTACCAAAACGTAAAGTTTATGGACAAGAGGGAAAAAGCCAGTTCAAACTGGGACGTACCTTTACGCTTAAGACCCCCAAGAAAAGCTATATCGCACCATCGCACAAGGGCACAACTCACAAAAAATGGTAAAATGAGTTAAGTATGCAGAAATGCCTCAAAAACACTCCTCTATCTGGTGGGATAAAGACTCCCATTAGATTCAGTTAAAAAGTCACCTGGATTATATACCTACTTATACATAAACTCACACATATCTATGGGTAAGTGGTCAGTACTCGAATGAATTGTAGAACGTGTAAAGAGGTCTTCATCGATTTGTTTTATTTGCTAGTGAAAGATGGATAACGTTCATTCTTACAATATTTCCACCCCATCTGAATAGTGCATAAGTAAACAAATTTCGCGATATTTATTGTCGCTGCTCCATGAATACGTTGCCCTCCTGAAGGGTTGAGAACATTAGGGGGCTGAAGATTTCCCATTCATAAGACTGAGGGTTAAGACGTCTTGCATTTTAAATGCATGGGTTTCGATAATGGATGTGTATTTTGTTCCTAGACGTTTATCTGAGGCTTTTTGCCCTAACGAATAAGATAAGAATATTCTTTATAGCAAACAAAACACAAATAAAAGTTACAGTGAAAATAGTGCAATGGGCGGCCGTATTGAATAACTGCTTTTTGTACAACTGTGGGTAAAGTAATGTACCTAACAACACGATTCTATGAAGCATATTACTCTGTTGTATCACGATGTTCTCAACAAAACAATAGTAATGAAGATAAAAATTAAAGGTACGGCGATCAACTCGCGGTACGGCGGGTTGATACTGAACAGAATCTGAAATCAGATAACTACTGCATTTGCATCCTTCCCCGTTTAAAACATGGAAGACAATTGCGCTAGTGCTTGAAATGTAAAGCAATCAAGTAAATGGTAGTCTCCATTAACAAAAAAACAAAATATAATACGAGGAAGGCAGACAAGTAGACAATTTAAGAAGACATGGAAATAAAAAACGCGATCATATTATAAAATTGCGAACTAACCAGCGCTGCGACGAGGGGCGACTAATTAGAACAAAAAACGCGGGAAAACATAAGTACGCTTGACAGCTGAGGCAGAGACAAAGGACTTCTATCCTACACCCAAAACATCTTATCTAGCCCTAACACACATCCCCAAAATCTCTCCTATTCCCAACTTCTAGATAGCAAATTCCCTCAACAACCGCAAATAACACGAAAGACTACCAACATTTGATAGGCCACAAAACACGGAACTGCTTCTGGATGATCCACTCTGAAAGCCACCTTAAAACCTCCAGATTTAAGTTCCTTATGACCTGAAGGCCTTCGAACATTGGTCGGGTGAATTTGGCCGAGTGACAGCGATTGTATGGCGCACGTAGCGGGCTCGGAGCAAAAAGATCATAATCGATCGTGAACGGGCGTGCGTCTTAATGAATTCGTTAAAGTAGGCTTTGTAGTCGAGGATATGTGGATCGTGTATGGTTTTCTTTAGATATTATAAAGGAAAAAGTGTCTTTTTCTGTAGCATCTCTATCTCCAACGTGCAAAGTGTAGAAATATCGACTAACTGTCTATCTCTACTGTTTGTTTTTATTTGTTTCCGAAATTGGGGCTGACCTGAGACCATTTTTGTCACAGATTGTCGGTTACCGTAATGCAGCCATGGATGAAATAGGTCTTAATACGTCCATAACTGTGGCTCACTTCTAGCACATCGACCGAAAACTAATAGGTAAGAATATAACAGAATATTCCTTAAACCTATTTCGTTATTTTCGTCCTAAAAAGAACAAAGCAATCAAAACCCAAACAAGCGAACCCAGCTCACAGGAAACTGCTGAATCATGAAGGCCCAATGGGTGGCCGTTGCAGCCTCAGCCATCTTGGAATCCCATTCACTTGTCCCGCTGACTGTTCATGCCCCGTCACGGTGGAGGGGGGCGAGCCTTCGCCTCGTTATAGCTATGTACGTGCCGTCGATGTGTCGACAGGTCTGGCAGGTATGCGACTGTGCGTGTCTACAAGATAATTTTCCGTGGGACCACCATTGGTGTTAATATTTGGATTGTGGTTCCGTATGATTTTGGACACCGCTAAGTATTATCATTTCAATGATTAGCGGGAAATAGGTCCTCAATGCAGGCAAACTCCGTCTGCTCCCTGATTTTTCGGAGCCACGATTTCCTTCTTCTTCAGTATTTTTAATGACTCGCGACATAGTTAACTATCCAGTTTACGGGTGTAATCGCGACGTTGCCGTAACGTCGGGAACTAAGGTAATTAAGTATACTAACTTGATAGATACGATAAATGTATTACTTCCTTCTGTTTGTAGGAGTTCCTAACAGCGACCAACGTCTGGGAGCAGAATGGCACAAGAAGAAGGTTTTGATCTAACACTTTGGCGAATTTGAGGTCATGACGATCATAGAAGAATAACTGAAAGACTAATTCACGGTAGTGACGCCTACTAAGATACGCACGGTAAAAATTTAATACAATCTAACATTTGCGAAGTTTTAAGCTAGGGTACCGTACATTTATCACTGATTTGCGGATGAGGAAAGACAATGTTACCCGAACATCTTCAAACTTTATGCAGTTTCTGGGATAGTTGGGACCTGCCGACCCAACCCTTTTACCCCACAGCTCTAATCACCGATGACTCGGACTCTTGACTAAACTGCCTGTTATCCCAACCATTGTTCGTCTAACGAATGTTTGACAAGACGCGAGACAGGTGGCGCTTGGTTTCTCATGGTGTTCATTAACAAATATTGATGCAAGATGGGTGATATGTTAGAACTTTGGTTTAGACTTGGAATCAATGATTCGCTCGTCGTGCTACGGCTTAGGTTGCTAGCAATTCATTGCTAGCAAAACAATAACAGGGAACAACGTGAAGAAATCTGCATGAATAACTTTTTGGAGATAAGTCGCGGTAGCTAAAACATCTATTCTCTTCTTTTACAGTACGAACGAACCGCGAGGCTTTACCGTCAAAACACTTGGTTAAATCCTTCAACTTTACATTTAGCACACGGAGACTTTCCCTCACTTACGAAAATGGCGGAAAAGAGATCTGTCAAAAACTCAAAGAGTTTTGACGCGCGCTTTTCGCCTACTTTTTTCAGTACTTCCGGTGATTGCTGCCTGCTAATGGTGCATCAAGCTGAACAAAGGAAATATGAAATCGGCACAAAGGAGTGTTTTCCGTTTGATGTAGACTTCGGGCACCCTTTTAGCTCTATAAAGGTTAGGTCGTACGTTACATTACTTTGGCCTCGCATTAAACTAAACGCCTAATGCTTTTTCAAGAGCACTTCAGAATAAAACGTGCGCGAATTGATTATTTTTAAAGGGCAACCACTAAAACTGGCATAATAAAAATAACAATACCTCGCGATCTTTTCATTAAAAAAAAGTTGCAGCAGGCTAGGGCTCGTTCCCTTCAGCCTCATTCATTACATAATGTCACCTCTTTTCAAATGCATGTACTACATAATTGGTGTTCACGGAGCGTACAGAATATTTCGCGGCGTTCAAGAGTGCCCTTCAGGTCGAGGGCTGGCTGAAGGGAGATTACAAAACAATGGATTTTTCCAAAATACATAATAATGCGGACCCCGTGTCAAATGGCACGGTTTCATACTATGGATTAGGGTTCCCTGGGCGAAGCAAGGAGAAAGAAACTAGCCATTAAAAACATAACTTGTAAGAAAACCATATCTCGCTAATACCGCTCGCTCGTCTCCAATATTATAAATCTTATATGCTTAAAACATAAAAGATTTTTAATATTGATATGGTCACTATAAGATGTTGTTAGGTTAGCTAATTAATTACGTAGGTTTACTAATGTATTGCCAAAAATCGTTTCCCAAAGTATTACTTCCCAAACTATTGTCCGCAAATTATCACTTGGCAAAAAAACATTTCTCAAAACAACTTAAAGCAAATAAACAGTTAGCAAAAGTTATTATGGCAAGTTATTGTTTACCAAATAAATACTTGGTCAAAATTAATTTTACCAAGCATTATTCAGTCAAAAGTATCGTTTGGCAAAAACGGCGGTATCCCACGTTTTGCCATATCATAATGTAGGGTACCTATGACTTTTCCATGCACCAACCTTGTTTAAGTTTGACACAAAACTAAGTTTTTTAGTGAAATATTTTTTTTTTTGCTTTTATATAAAAAAAAAGAACTAACGTCAAGTTGGGTAACATTGAATTTCCTTGCAACTTTGAATAAATATTGTCTTTGGAAAATTGCACACATAAAAACTTCTAAGGTAATAGAAAGACTAACGGTAAAAACTGGCACTTGGCCGGAAATTCAATGTTACCCAACTTGACTGTAACACCCGAAGTTTCAGGATGGAGCGGAGCGCAGCGACCTTCGAACCTATTTTTGCTTATGTGTACTGACCTAACAAACAAAATGCGAAATATAAATTTAATCAAACAATTATTTGCTATATAACACTTGCCAAAATAAAACGTTAGCATAATAAACGTTTGTCTTAATAAAACTTGACGCAGTAAAATTATGCGAAATGAAAACTTGCTAAAGTTTCATTTGGGAAATGAAACTGATGCCATAAGTTTATTGGGAAGTAAAATTTGGCGAAAAATACTTTGGCTAAACGGCGGTATTCCAATTACGTAATAACTTAAGACAGAAGGATCCTTAAGTAGAGACTGAATAAATCATCATCATTCAGCCACAAGAAATCCACTGCTGGACATAGGCCTCCTGAATGGATTTCCAAAAAGACTGGTTCCTGCCACTTGGATGAGGTCATCTTTCCATCTTGTGGCTGGTCGTCCTACGCTGCGCTTGCCGATATGTGGTCTCCATTCGAGAACTTTTCGGCCCCATCGGCCATCAGTTCTGCGTGCTATGTGCCCCGCCCACTGCCACTTCACGCTGGTCTATGTCGACGACTTTCGTTCGTCTACGGATCTCATCATTTCTGATTCGATCTCGTAGAGACATTCCAAGCATAGCCCTTTCCACAGCTCGTTGCGTTGACCTTGAGCTTTCTTATGAGGCCCATAGTGAGAGACCACGTTTCAGTGCCATAAGTCATCACTGGTAACACACACTGGTTGTATAATTTTGTCTTGAGTGTTTGAGGTATATTAGACGAAAAGACTTTTCTAACTTTCCCGAATGCTGCCCAGCCGAGTTGGATTCGACGATTAACCTCCTTCACGAAGTTGGACCGGCCTAGTTGGACTATTTGTCCTAAGTAGACGTATTCGTCTACAACTTTGAGAGTCGAGTTCCCCAATGTCACATTAGAAACAAGTAATTAAATTCCAAACCTGCGTTCGTCTTCGTAATATTATGAAGTTACATCCACAATCATACAAAGCCCGAAGAAGAACTACAGGCCCCTCATTAGTTCACCTGAATCACCGTGACACATGGGTGGTTGGGACTTTTTTGAAGCGCCGTGCTCAAGTGGCGATGGTGGCCAGGACCGCTGCCGCGCGAATTATTAAAAAATAAAAATGTACGAAATAAAAAAGTGTAATAATAAATTCGGAGCGCGGTCAAACGAGAAAGCTGAGGATATTGCCAGTCAGCTGAAATTGAGTGGCGTTACAGAATCATAATTTGCTTGAAGTTGCGGTTATTTACCTCATACGGCATGAAACTTTTAGATATTTTAAATAAATAACAACGGTAACGTTTAGTAGATACAAATTACAATCGACGACAGATTAACCTTAACACGCATTGACTCTACTTTGATTTGACGCCATCGGACATTGCTACCAACTTTGAAATGGTTTTCAATACACTCTAGTATACTGCATACCTAATGGCACTACCTATTACAAATCTCCATACAAGAGATTGCACTACCTATGCCAAAAATCACATAACACACTGTTTAGTCGCATAATGCCAACTTTTGTTTGTCGTCAATACCTAGGTACTTTTATTCCGTGGATTGCCACCAATTTATTAGGCGAATTAGCAACAAAAATTTAAATGTTTATCAGTTGTCGACTCTTCGATAGAAGAGTCTACCTCTATAGAAAAGGAAAAATACGTTAGTATTACATAAACCCACGTCTGTATCCCAGAGGGGTAGGAAGAGACGAGGGTTTGTCACTTACCACTAGGGTTGCCCACTTTTTTTCTAACAAATATAGTATTTTCGAAGCTATTACCTCTAAAAATATAGTTAGATGGCAAAATAATGGTAAAAAAATAGTAAAACATAGCGGCACTCGTGCCGCGCGATTCACGGACTTAGACTTGAAGAGCGAGCTTTAGAGAAAGATTAAGGCTGGGTTGAGCTTTACCCAAAATATTGTAGTTTCGCCTACTATATATTTTTATTAGAAATATAGTATATGAGTCCCTAATATAGTAGGGTTCTATATTATATAGTAGGGTTGGAAACCCTACTTGCCACTATCCTGACAAACTTCTTTCGCTAAATGAACATTCATTAGACGTTGCATGCACTCACGACCGGTTTCGGGTACTTTTTATCTTGCCCTCTCTTTCCAAGGTTCAGTAGTCAACAAGGAACCCGATAGTGTTTATCTAATACATCCCCTATTTGGTCAAAGTATGATTACCTGAACATTTCCCTGAAGGAAAAACCTGTGACATAAAGAGTCACGCAAGTCACCGTAGTAGCTGGTGGATTATTCGTTTGTAAAACAAATGTTTATACCAAACACGTAAGACACGGGGACCGTGGTTGAGAGGTAGATGTTCGTCATGGTAAAAAAGCCATAACAGGGTGTATTGCGTTACTTACTGTTGACATAGGTAATAGGAACTTATTTTAATATGGCCATTGTACGTCCAATGTGGATTACTTCACCTGTGAATAATATCGACGCTTCGATAACTCTTTAATCTCTTTGACCAGTGAAACAGTTATCCCGAATGGACTATTTTTGGACAGTCAATAATGGTAATTAAGGTAATATTTTGTTAAATTTATAAATTTGTATAAGTTTTCCGAGGTTCAAGTCATACTGTCTGTGGCTCGGAAAAAATACTAAAAACGACGGTTTTAACGGAAATGCAATCATGTATCTTTTTTATTTAGGTTCTACGCGTATAGATGTAGGTTCAAAAAATTGCTAGGGCTCTTATTGAGGACATATATAGGGGACACCTTTTTGAAAACTAGGATTAAGTATAAAAGAAATTAAAAAATTATGTTTTTTTTTTCATTGCTTGCGCTAATTAGCCCCTGTTCCTTTTTATAGAGAATACAAATTAATTATTGATTAAAGATTGTAAAAAAAGATTATTCATTTATGGTGTACCTACCACTGAAAATGCTGGTGTACCTTCAGCACAAAAAGTTTGTGCATCACTGTTTTACTTGACCCGAAAGCAGTTAACAGCGTCCATTGTACCTACCTTACGTACACCTACCTAGTAGGTAGGTAGTAGTACCTACTCTCTTCATCTTTCAGTCCTGTCCTATCCATCCTAAGGTTCTTCGGAATAGATTGCTTTTAGCGATAAGACGCCAGTTGTACACTATGTAACTTAGATATTAATTTTAGAAATTTCATGTAATTTTATATTTATGGTGTCCAACAAAGAGGTCCAATCTAATCTACCTTAATATTAAAATAACTATATCCTTAAATTCTGGATCCGGATTTACCACCGGTTTTTAATAGAAACTTTACGAAGCATCGTTCTGTCTCTTAGGATTTCGCTAAAAACGAGACAGAAAGTTATCTACTTAGGTATTTACTTAGTGAAATTCTCAATTCAGAACAGGACGTGCTCTGTTACGTAACTTTTCCACTGTTTGGCCTCCAAACTATCAAACATTTGGACACTTCGGAAACGGCAAAATGATAACCCAATACAGTGTCCACTGTATCTTACGGAAAAGGGGACAGGTCACGTTCGTTATACCCGAGTAGGTCGCTCTAAGACATAGAATTGCTGTAAGGATATTCTGTGCTCTGAGCCTCTATTATTAAATAATAACACAACATAAACTCACGTCTGTATCCTGGAGGGGTAGACAGATACCAGGGTCTGCCACTTGCCACGATCCTGACAGATTTATTTCGCTTTATCAAAACTATTAGTCGTTGCATGCACGCATAACGGTTTCGACGTATCACCGCCTGGGATGTCCCTAACCCACATTCGCTCATCTAAAATAGGTACTCCTCAGATGCAGCCTAAATAGTCAGTGGTAAAGTCGTAGTCTTTGTTACAAAAAGTCGATTCCACTAAAACACTCTTAAAGCGGTATTAACGCCGGTTTACAACGGGTATATTTATAATAAGGCTGTTTCCCTTAAACACAGACTATATAAACTGCATTTGAGGAGTGCCTTAAGAAATCGTGTATTTATAAATAAGACTGTGACAAATAATACCTCTAATACGAAAACGAGGTAGACTCTAGGGGAACCTTGAGCTTAATATAATAAAAATAATAAAGCACGACCTTATTATAACCATCCTAGCTTTCACATTTATTTATCAATGCTGAGAAAAATAGAAGCTTGAAAAAAACTAGCTACGCAACATAAACTATAAACCCAAATGGAATCACAGCAAGCTATTAACCACATCCAACCAACTGCAGACAAAAGAATTAGTTGTAACAAAAAACGGCTATTGAATTGTGGGTGAAATTGTTACTAAAGTGTAGCAACATCTGTCAGGAAGGGCACAAAAACTCAATATTTAGCACCATAAAACACCTACAGTGCACTTTCAAACCATAACCTTAAAACTGAGACGATACGGTTGATTGTTCTTCATACGGGATCATATATAGGCCATTTCAATCATAGACAAGATGGAGCTAACGCCATTACTATCATATTGCGAGCCAATCAGAGCGCGGTGCGTAGACCAATTGGCAGCGAGCGCGGAACGTGTTCCAAATGCAAAATTGGGGGAAACTCGTTTTTTCTTCTTTCTTGTTTTGTTTTGGGAGGTCGAGTTTGGTCGGAGGGCAGTCGGCATCGGCAGTCTGATCAAATTCTGCTTCTATTACGTATGAATATTCGAAACAAAACAGGCAAAAAACCAAAAGGTGCGTTGGGGCCACGCGTGGTGTAGGGATCCGGTAGAAGAAGCCCCCTTCTTTCATTTTACTAGCCTTATTACAGTACTAAGTTAACTTCATCAAAGTAATTATTAATTAAATTTATACGAAATGTTCTTTTTCTAAGTTAGTCGCTTATTAATCGTTTTTACGTTTTTACAGTCAGCAGTTTAGCCGGGAGAAGCCCTACGCTGATAAAAAATTGCGCTTTAAAGGTTAATATTTCGCAAACGGAACCCTAAATCGAAAAATGCTCTTTCTACACCCACAATATTTTTAAACATCCAATCCAACGAACGATGCCACATTATGGTGTAAGCTGGAATAAAAATGCATCTCTAATTTAGGAGTATGGGAGGACGTACTTACCTTAAATTTCGGTTAAAGATTTTATCCTTCCGTTTTATCGGTAATACCTATTTCTTTATTTTATTTACATAAATATTGTAACATAACAGTAATTACACCGAAGCGTAACAATATTATAATATGTATATCTATGCCAAATTTAGAAATTTCGGCTGTGGTCTCTGTGCTAAGCCGCGGACAGGCGGACGGAAGGACAGACGGACGGATGGACGGGCGGACGGACGGCGAAACTATAAGGGTTCCTTGTTCACTACGGAACCCTAAAAACAGCCCGGTTTTCCGGAACACAATCGATAAAACTTTTTCTTAGGAGAGGTATCCTAATTTTTAGGGTTCCGTACCCGAAGGGTGCCAAACGGGACCCTATTAGGAAGACTTCACTGTCCGTCTGTGGCTGGCTGTCTGTCACCAGGCTTTATCTCATGAACTCTGATAGATAGGCAGTTGAAATTTTTACAGATGATGTATTTCTGTTGTCGCTATAACAACGAATACAAAAAAACAGAATGAAATAAATATTTAACGGGGGCTCCCATACAACAAATGTCATTTTTTTTACCGTTTTTCGCTCGATATTAATAACGGCAACAAGTACACGCTTGAAATATTCACAGAATGTTTAGTTCTGTATTCGCTTCAAAAATTTATAAATAAATTAAAATAAATATTTAAGGGGGCTCCTCTTGGAGCGGGGGGCCTCTTTTTTCTCGATCTTTGTCTAATGTTGCATAGATATTTGGACAATAATAAATAGAGAAACGGGTAAAACAAAATTAGGAGACCGAGATATTTCGCTTAAGATTGATGACAAAATAATAACGACAAATGAAGATATCGCTGCAGCATTTGAACAGTTCTTCACTAATGTTCCAATCGTGACTACAGCTCCGTTAGACTCGTCACCTGATCGTGCAACAACATTACTAAAAGACCATGTCTCCTCGTGCGAACACGATTTCTCATTTAATTACATTGAGCCCCATAACGTTCTTAAAAAATTTAAATTATTGAATCTTAAAAAAACCGAGGACTTGTGGGGTATGTCGGTAAAAATTGTTAGTTCAGTGATCCATGTCCTAGCTTTACCGTTAGCAAAAATTTTCAATAAATGTGTAGATGAGGGAGTATTTCCGGACCTCATGAAATATAGTAGACTAGTACCCTTATTTAAAAGCGGTGATAAACACGATCCAACCAATTTTAGGCCCGTCTCAGTACTACCAGTATTAAGTAAAATATTTGAGAAGATCATCTTAGATCAATTACTTACGTATTTCAATAATTACCAACTCTTTCATAGCCAGCAATTTGGTTTTACTAAAGGGCGGAATACAACAGACGCCGGAGTTATGTTACTTAAACATATTTTCAGCGCGTGGGAGGATCGCAAGGATGCAGTAGGCATATTTTGTGATTTATCAAAAGCATTTGATTGTGTAGACCACGAAACGCTACTCCTAAAGTTAAAACACTACGGAATAAAGGGTGCAGGTTTAGATCTTTTAAGATCGTATTTAGCAGGAAGGGTCCAAAAAGCAGACGTAAATCGTATTAAATCCTCGGGTTCACTTGTAAAAATAGGAGTCCCGCAGAGATCTATCTTAGGGCCGCTCCTTTTCCTAGTCTATATAAATGATTTACCGTTTATGGTACAAAAAATGTCTGAGATAGTGTTATTTGCTGGTGACACGTCACTTATTTTTAAAATAAGGAGACAAGAAAATAATCTTGACGATGCAAATAATGCTCTCTCGCTAGTACTAGATTGGTTCACAGCAAATAATCTGCTGCTAAATTCTAAAAAGACAAAATGTATAAAGTTTTCCTTACCTAACGTACGAGTAGTTGAGAACAACATAGTAATTGGACATGAAAAATTAGAATTTGTAGATGATACTGTATTTCTGGGCATCACAATCGATGCAAAACTACAATGGGGTCCACATATTGTAAAATTAGCACACAGACTTAGCTCTGCAGCATATGCAGTGAAAAGAATTAGGGAACTCACTGACGTTGCAACTGCTAGGCTTGTTTATTTTAGTTACTTCCATAGTATTATGTCCTACGGTATACTACTATGGGGCCGGGCAGCAGACATTGAGACTATCTTCATCTTGCAGAAGAGAGCCATCCGATTTATTTACAAGTTAGGTAGTAGGGATTCGCTAAGAGATTTCTTCAAAGAAACCAACAGTTGCATGTCAATACATTTATGAAAATATTATGTACGTTAGAAAAAATATCAAAGACTTCGAAAATATTGGTGGCCACCATAATGTTAATACTAGAAATAAACATAAATTGTCATTTCCACTATTTAGACTTGCAAAAGTTAACACATCCTTTATGGGGCACTGTATAAGGTTCTACAACAAAATTCCTCAAGATATATTAGAGTTACCTCCAACGCGATTTAAAAAATGTGTTAAGCACATTCTGTGCAAAAAGGCAATAATATAAAGGCAATAATAAGGCAATAACATCAAGGATTATTTAGAAGACAAAGATGTTTGGCATTAAACAGTAGATTAATATTATTTAAAGGACGATTGTGACTAGTGTTCAACACATTCATGACTAATATTTTAAGTTGAAAACTCGGTTAATTAAGTTAAAACGTGTTTTGAAAAGAATAAATGTGGAGTTTCTTTGTTAGTTTCTTCTCCACATAATCCATTAATTGTGAAACTAACAACTTTGACGTTCATTAAGTAAACATTCTGTTTTTACAATGAATAAAAATATTTGAATTGAATTGAATTGAATTGAATTGATAATGGTACGGAACCCTTCGTGCGCGAGTCCGACTCGCACTTGGCCGCTTTTTTTTAAAGATTTTATCATACCCTTTTATCGGCGCTATGAATATGTATATGACATATCTAGGCCAAATTATCATATGTAATTCGTGGTGTACGAGTACGTACATACAAGAAAGAATATTCTATTTATCAAATTTCGTTTTTGTAGTACTTGTCATCTCTGTGCTAGGCCGCGGACAGACAGACAGACGGACCGACAGACAGACGGACAAACAAACGTACGGAGGCACATGGCAAAACTATAATGGTTCCTTGTTGACTACGGAACCCTAAAATCAGCCCGGTTTTCCGGAACACAATCAATAAAACCTTTTCTTCCACACCTTCGAAGGGTTTTCATAGAGAAGAGTCTTCGTAGATTTACAGTTACATAGCCGGTCCCGTGATCGATCTTGTGATTTTTTCACTCAGTTTTTTTTTTATCATTGTCAACATCTATCAGACCTTTCTCGACCGCTGCTGGGCCAGGGATCCCCCGAGGAACGCCACTTTTTGCAACCTAGACACGTAGCCTTCGTGTCAACGTTTGATGTTTATACATTTGTAGTGAGGGGTGGAATGGGATAAGTTCTAAGCAGCATTTATTTGGCGCCTATTCTTTTTCCACCCGGTAATTGTGAAAGAAAATATCGTGAGGAAGCCCGCGCTGGGCAAGCCTACTTCATCTAAAAAGCACTGTTCCAGGCACTGCAGCGTCCGAGATTTCCCTTCACCCATCTAGTGTGAGTGAAGGTGCCACTGGACGCTGCATAAATCATCTCATTACGTAGATGCAAAGGCAAAAGTATTATTTTTATTGAAATAAAGCAACATTTAAAATGCTATTGACTATAAATGCTTTGTCACGAACTTTCAGACGTATGTAATAAACACATGCCATGAAACCCTTTTGCTGCATATAAGTTCCTTCCAAATCCTGAAACTAATAACATTGAAATATTTTAATATTAAATCAATATGTACCCGTAACATAGAAGTAAAGCGATGGTAGGCAAACTCAATAGTTTCATGTGCACTTACCTACCGACATCTTGATTGACAGCCCGTTTACAGAATATATTTTCAAGTCAAACGTTTTCCCACCACTCCGTAAATTGCTCATTCACACACCGACGAGCCCAATCACCGGTCGGACGCCACTTCGCGCCGTTCTCAAGACCCGAGACGGCGAAGCTCATCTGTCACATGCAATTTGAATCTGGATCGGGAGCCGCCGGCGGCGCCCGCGCAGCGTGAAGTCATTCGGAGTCACGCGGACGCAGCGTGGCGGCGGGAATCCCCGCTGCCGCGTCGCCCTTATAAAATCACTAACTATACGCAAAATTCGCGGAGTATAATAGTGTAATACCTTTGACAGATTAGCGCATGGTGAAGTGAACATTCTAGATCTTGAGGCAGGCGCCGATTTTTATGGGAAGTGACTCTTGGGCACGGTTTTGACTTTTGCGAGTTAACGCTTGATGGGTGAGCCATTGAGCGGTTTGTGTTGACCCGTGTGTAATGTGAGAGATTTTTGGCGGAACCACTCATTGGGAAAAAGTTAGGAGAAAGGCTGGGAAATACATATCATCGTTACCGAGATTTTGGATTGCGACTTTTGATAGATTAACTTTGACGCAATGATGGACAGTTTAGTAGTTTGAAGACTTTCGCGAATTTTTTATTGTCGTTGCTGAGCCGAGAGACTTTGTCCTGTCAAATACAAATTCATTTCCATCGCTCGAATCCTGATTTACGATCTTGAATATCATACAAAAATCCTATAGAAATAGGCACTTTAAAATTTTCCCACTTTTCGGACAATATTTAAAATTTTTCCTTCCCTAAAAACCTTTCTTGGAAAGTAACGAACATTTTAAGAAATGACATAGCGATCAAGCTCTTCTCAATTGATGCACTACTTTACAGCAACGACAAAAATAGAAAATATAATTAAATAACGCGAGAACTAAAAACCTAATTTGATTGCTAGGTTAAAAATATTTTTTTAAAGTTACAGGTACTGCTTTAGTACCATTTTCAACGTACAAAAGATAAAAATTCTCTAAGTAAATTATGTTCAAACTTGACACGGTCAATTTGTACAAAAATACTAATTGGAAATTTCAACCTTGTTTATGGAACTCGCTTAACAATCGACACACAGAAGAAACTGTCTTTAGGTCTTGCATTATTTCAACAAGAAGTTGTTCAAGACAAGCAATCATGGTTATGAGACAAAGGGTCACAAAAACTTCATGACTTCTTGTGGCACTCCACTCGCCTGAGTTACAGGCGGGGGAGCCGCAGCCCGCAGCCCGGCATCCAGCGGAGCCCTACAGTCGTCCACGTAATTACTAAAAGGGTATAATGGCATTTAGCGAATCTGCGCTCTATCAAATGCGTGTGGTACGTACACTTAAGATATGGGTGCCCGCATGAGTCTGTTAGTTTTTAATGGACACTTAGTTACGTAATTTTTGCTGTGGTTTGTTATAGCGATAACTAATATTATTAGCGAACCAATGGACTCTAGCATTTTTTAGCTAAGAAGTTACAAATTAGCAGGAGACCGGGAAGGTTGGCGTGACGGTGAAGTGGCAACAGTGGGTGTCTTTCATGGGTTGTATACTGGGTGATTTTGAAATCGTTAGCAGTATTTTGCGGGGATGTTTTTTCATTATGAAAAATTGAATTATTACTGATTTATCAGTAATGGTATAACGTATTTGTAAATATTCGTGATTTCCGACCTTTGGCTCTAAATTGTGAATCCGAATTCGAAGTCGTGGGAAGTACCATAATCATGAAACATGTTTTCTAATATGTTAAATGCTTAAGAGTCTGCCGTCAGATATGCGTAAAGAATTAAAAAAACAACTGAGATGGCCGGCGTTGACCATAAGACGCTCAAACCAGTTTTTTCGATTTTTGTTACTTTTCGTCCTGATATTGTTTGTTTACGCTAAAGTGAAGTACTTTATTATTATATATTTTAATTATTTATTGCACTAATTACATTCTAATTGTTCAAGGGCTTAATGCGTACTTTTGGGAATAACAAAAAAAAATGTTGACTCGGAATTTTTTTGAAAACGTTGAACTAATTCAATGTCACCCTGTAGATGGATAGATATAAGTAACATCCCATCAGTATAATCAAGGTCAATCAATATCAAGATCGATTTTTTCAGCTTCGATCGTATTAAGCTCTGAGGTTTCTGAATACCCCTGACACCCAGGTTTCCTCACGATGTTTTACTACACGGTTAGCGAGTGGCATTGCTACTACAATTTAAAAAACGGGATACATAAAAGAGAAAATTTAAAACGCTAAGTTACTAGATAATTGATATTTCAGCGCGAAGGGTGTTTCCTGCAGATTCCACTGAAAATTAATTAATTCGTCGCTCAAGGGCCCTTGGTCGATTACTCCTTACGAAGCTGTATTCTACACTTCCCTCCGAGGGCTGTGTATTATTACACCACCGTATTTACATTTTATAAACATTTCTACATGGAAACATTTTTAACGTCAAGACTAAAAAAAAAACAGCAAAATCTTAACCTTTCGCATAACATTAAATCAAACCTTGAAATAAAGTCTAAAACCAACGAAAAAATTCAAACTACCCTATTAAGGAATAAAGTTAACATGGGTGGGACTCGTGTTAAATTCCTGTTAGCAATAAGGCCGCCCATTGTACTTTTTCATTGTAACTTTCATATTTTATGTCTCTTGTTTCTTGTGTGCAATAAAGAATATTCTTATCTTATCTTATCATGTCGTAAATCAAGTAAAAATGTATGCAGAACCTAACATTTTTGTCCTCTACGTAATGGACTATCCATGCTTACTTCACCAGAATATTTTTAAGAAAAGAGAGTATTATTACAGTCTAGCTCGTTTGCGAGCGCTAAATTTAAAAATTCAGAATTTCAGATCTTGAAAGAGATGTTTACATCAGTTTCGCGCAAGCTGCCGACCCAGTGGCAACATCAATAAATTATTAATAGCTCATTAAACCGCGTACCTGGACAAAAAGCCCACCTTCCACTTGAGAATCGCCGTTAACTCAGCCCTCGTGAACTTCGAGTGGCCTCCTAGTGCATAGGGCCCCTAATTTTCTTTTATGTCGAACAATTTGTAAAAAAGAAATAAGTAAAAAACTATTGATCCCGAACAAACGCTGGGCCACTCGAGACGAGCTTTGTCCGCCATATTGGAAAACGTTTTGACAGCAGCTTTGGCGGCAAAAAATGTTAACTTTTTTCGATGGCATGTGACACGTTGTTCGCGGTCAGAACTTAGGTATTGAGCTTGATACCTATTATCACAGAGATTATGCACTTTTTGCCTGCTCTCGATAGTTAGGCAGAAAAGGAAATCGAACGAGCTCGATAGATTAGTTTTTTAAGAAAGGCTTTGGAAAAATCAGTACCACTAGAATGTTTGCGAATTATAGAATAGACCAAACGATAATGAAGATCTTTGGCAAGCAGGCACACATTTAAGCTAGAAAAATAACAAACGATTGTGGTTTAGATCACAAACAAATTTTCATTTTCATTTTTTTCTTTTCATTTTTGTTTATTATTCCCTAGTCGCTGCATAACGGCGCTGTACTTGGTAAGTTACTGCAAGGAACGGATCTTCACATTATTTTTTAATTATTTCACTTGGATGTAATTTTTAGATCACAAAACGAAACTTACATAATGTCATTGTCACATCACAAATAAATATCGCAATATCCATTGACGACCATTTCGGAACGGCTATCATAAGAAACGAATACGTGTGAGCAATCTGTAGTGCGTTCCGATTTGCCCATGATCGCTCACGGTCGCAATTCGGAACGCACGGCTAGTAACGTAGTCAGTTCAGCGCCATCTACAGAGTTCTTGGGAAGTACTTTTTTTCTCAATTGTGAAATAGAAAACCTCCTATTGGCTTAGTAATATAAGATTCTACAACAAGATTCCTCAAGATATATAAGAGTTACCTCCGACGAGGTTTAAGAAATGTGTTAGCAAAAAAAGCTTTCTATAACATCAATGATTATTTAGAAGACGTAGATGTTTGGTATTAGACAGTAGATTAATATTAAAGGGTAGTTATATGACTCTAGTGTTCAACACATCCATAAGTAATAATTTTTAAGTTGAAAAGTCTGTTAATTAAGTTAAAACGTGTTTTGAAGTGGAGTTTCTTTGTTAGTTTCTTCTCCACATAATCTATTAATTATGAAACTAACAACTTTGACGTTCATTAGGTAAACATTTTGTTTTCAAAATGAATAAAAATATTTGAATTGAATTGAATTATGCAGTAAACCTTAGAAAATAAAAAAGTCAAAAAAATCATTTCGTAGATTTATTACCTTTTTTCTTATATTTCGACACCGTTACTGAACTTTAGCGTTTTGCTCAATCAATGAGTCATTACAAACATTTTATAAATATTACAACAGTATCTTTTTTCTAATTATCTATGCAATAAATTTTAAACATTCAAGATTTTCATTGAGAATTGACATCATGCATACTCAAATACAAGCTGTTATTTTACAGCCCTCTCCAAACGCATTTTGTGATTTTTACTCTTAAATTTATAATACATTTCGAAACAATGATTCGAATTTAATGTGTATTCTAGTTTAAAATTTGATGTTTAGCTATCATACAAGCTTGGAATAATATCGAGGTCTGAATAATCTATCCGAACCCAAACAACGTAAAGTCGAGAAAAATGTTCCTAAAATGTTCTTAAAAATAATAACATGTGCTAATCAAAGTAGCTTACTTCGCTGTACCCCTTCACACGAATCGTCAAAATCACCTAATAGTTTGGCAGCGTTCAGCAACGCTGTAGCTATTCCAATTTTACTTAGTCATCATTGAAATCATGTCTTACACATCTCCGCTTTTTATTCTATTTTGTAAATGTTATTTCATCCACCAGTTTATTTTCCATCTCGGAATCAGCGCCACCGGCTGCCTTGTCCGTTCCTGTCTTGGCCTTGTCCACTACTGTAACCTTGTTGATTGCTGCTGTAACCAGAACCCCGATAGCCTTGTTGGTTTCTATCACCACTGTGCGGCCTAGAGCCTTGGTTGTAGCCGCCACCGGCACTCTGACTCCTATGTCCTTGGTAACCACCCTGTCCTTGGTTGTAGCCACCTTGGCTATATCTGTTCTGGCTGTAACCGCCCTGGTTTTGGCTGTAACCGCCTCCGTGCCCGCCTCCTTGGTTCCGATTGTAACCACCTTGCCCCTGCCCTTGGCCGCCCTGATTGTGTGAACCGTAAGGTACGTACCCACTGCGCTGCGGACCGTAGCTATGTGATCGATCTGTAACAAGAGGAGAAACATTCAATTAAAAATAGTTGACACAGTTTGGAGTCGCTGGATGCGGGCGGCACAACACCGGGAAGCTTGGAAAACCATGAGGGAGGCCTATGTCCTGCAGTGGGCGTCAAACGGCTAATGATAATGATGATGACACAGTTCATGACTGCACATATTACGTTTCTCGTAGCGAGAGGATGATAGCTTGCCTGCATTAGCCGCATAAATGATATTATGTTCTTACATTCCGTACATCCAACAAGGATTACATCATCATCATCAGTCATTTGACGCCCACTGCAGGACATAGGCCTCCTCCGTGGTTTTCACAACCATGAGAGGTTTAGCCAGGCGGGTTGGCGATCACAGTATGCGGTTGGATTACATATGACCTTGTCATATGAAGAATCAATCACTGACCAAAACGACAGAACAAAGAGGAGGGGTCGAAATTTTCGTTGGATCAAAGCTCCTTTGAGGAGTAACGGAGTAGAGAACAAATTATTTTCACTTCTGTCACACAATGAATTATCATTCTTCGTAAGCGTATTGCTACGATCCGCAGTATATGTATAAAAAAAAATCGCCTCTTTCTCATTTTTCAAACGCATACAATAACTTCAAAGGAGCTCGCCATACATCGCCTTAATGTATGGCACTTTACGTGAATGATCTTATTCTGTCCAGTACATGGTGGGAAAGAAGTTCCTTCCCTCGAGTTCCGTTCCCAGCAAGACGCATCGGCGAAAGGTTCGTGACGAGTGTTTAATCACTCCCTTTGTGCCGTAATCCGCACTCCAGGCGTTTGGGGCGCGGCACTAGAGCACCCATGCGTTTTGTACAATTTCCAACCGGGGATGTACGCATTGAAATGTTGGTGGATTCATTGTAAAAGTAGTGTCAATGATCATAGGCATTCATTCAACCTATCAACGCGATTTTTGATGTAACAAAAAGAAAAAGAACCGGCCAAGTGCGAGTCGGACTCACACACGATGTGTTCCGTACCATTATCTATACAACATTTGAATATTTCAAGCGTCTACCTGTTGCCATTATTAATATAGAGCAAAAACGGCAAAAAAATCGCGTTTGTTGTATGGAAGCCCCCCTTTAATATTTAATTTATTCTGTTTGTAGTACATATATGCTGTTATAGCTGCAGTAGAAATACGTCATCTGTGAACATTTCAACAGTCTAGCTACCACGGTTCAGATACAGCCTGGTGACATATAGAAGGACAGTGGAGTCTTAGTAATATGTTCACCCAGAGCAACACGAAATAGAGCCGTTTGGCCCGAGAAAACATTCAGAGTGCGCGCGTCAGTGGCGCTTGCGCCAGCAGGTTAGTGCGCGCGCGCGGCACCCGCAGTAGCGGCGGCCGGCGACGGCGCCCCGCGTACTCGCCCGGCACGCACAAACCCCGTGCCTCTACCAACACTGGATTGCAAATCCTACCCACAAGCACTTTATGCACATACGACACCCTGGTATCTCACCCTGGCGAGATCCCTCCTTACTATAAGTTCGTGAAATAATTAAAATTAAGGTTAAGAATAGCGTCACTCCATTTCCTTCCGTGGATGTCGTAGAAGGCGACTAAGGAAATCAATTACCAGGAGACTTGCCACGATGCCGACATATCTTGCCGCAACGACGCATAAAAAATACTTTTTCAGTGTTAAGGTCTAGAAATCAGTCTTAGTTGAGAGCCCCAACCACCATTTAGAACCGAGTACTCGAAGTCATCGACAGCCGATTTACTGGAGGGTAAATACTCGATAAGTAGGTGTGCAAATGCATCGTTTAAATATTTGACGGGGCGATCAAAGTCAAAGCACGGGTAAGCGTGAGACGATTATAGAATGTAATCCCTTGACTTTAAAACTTCAGCTGGAGAGCTTTGCATTGAGCGACATCAGCGGATATTCAGAAGGTCTTATCAGGCATGGCATAGGTCGGCGTATGAAAATAAAACAGAATATATATTCATGCGCAGTTTGAAACTTTAAATACACTCACGCCTCTATACCAGAGGGATAAGCAGAGACCCGGGTTTGCCATCCTGAAATAATCCTGAAAAACTTCTTTCATTTTGTCAAAATTTCTAATTGATGAAGCAGTGCTTCTATGGTGAAGCATTAAGTAGGTATGTAGGACCTGTTGGTGACTGGAGAAAGCGTAGGCAGAGTCCAAGGTTTGCCAGAGAATGGGCTTAATCAACACTCGTGCCCACCGCGGATGGACAACTTCCAGCACTGAGGTATGTTAACACCTCTGGCGCTCAGGTTACCTCACGATTTTTTCGTTCCGAGTAGTATTGCTATAACAAATTCATAAATGCACGTAACTTAGATGCCGATACGTAACATGCCGAGGTTCGAACACACGGTATTGTTATTAACATATTATTTGACATTAATTACAACTTGATCGATTTATCCGAGACTGAAAGAAAGGAACTTGACAGACAGGCAAGAGAAACGGACAGCAAAATTATTGTATAAGGGCCGTTCTTGTCCGTGCAATGAAGCGAAAATCCAGCCACTACCTATATCGGTGCATGTATCTATACACTTCCTACAACTAAACATTAGGTGCTAGTCCGTTGAGCGCTAACGCATTCAGCAAAACAATTCAGGCCCCACGTCGGGCGCCAACGCGCACAATGGCGCTAATGGCGCGGCTTGTTACGCACTCGACACCTGAGCGCGGCGCGGCGCGATACTCGTTGCTGAGCTGATTGCGCCGCATTTGGCAAGGCTTGGATAGACAAGATAAGATAGTACTCATTTATTAGTGGTGAGAATAGTAAAGTAAACTTTATTTCTCACCAACGGATTACAAAATCACTTGGAGGCTATTGGAACAGTTATCAGGTAATCTATTGCCAAACTAGGTGGTTCTGTATTTTGTCAATTAATGATTCTATGTGCTTAACATACAGATCTATTATAAACATAATATGAACATTGATGATTAAGTTTAAAAAGATCAAAGTTTACGGATAAAAGGGGAGTTATCATAATGCAAAAAAATTTGAATCCATACATAAACTCATGCCTGTATCCCGGAGGAGTAGGCAGAGACCAGAGTTTGCCAATTGCAACGATCATGACAAAACCTTTTCCGCTCCATCAACATTATTATTATTAATTCTTTATTGCACAAAGATAGTGTACAAAAGGTGGACTTAATGCTACATTCATTAGCCGCTGCATGCACGCACGGCGGTTTCGGGTACTTTTATCTCGCCCTTCGCTAATACACTCTCTTGGTCGAAGTATGTCCGCCTGGGTCATCGATATAAAATATGCCTACTCCGTGTATGAGGGATGATCACGAATCAGTAGTATTTTTTTAGTCACATGTAGTGCCAATTTTATGCCTTTACCAACGATAAAAGCATACCATTAAATAATGTAGCCTTTAAACGTCCGGTGGGACTATGTCCTATGGTGATAGGACATAGGTCTTCTCTCGGGGAGAGACGACGGGCTCAACCACCTTGCGTGTCCACCGATGATTGGCGATTTCAAGCGCGAACATCTCAGGCGCACAGGATTCCTCTCGATGTTTTCCTTCACAGTCAGCGAGGTGTATTTATACTACAACTTCACAAATGTCCGTAACTTAAAAAACAAAGTCATTGGCTGATGCGGACACACCGGGGTTCGAACCCAACACCCCACAAATGTGAGGCAATAGTTCTACTACCACCGCTACAAAGACAAAGGCATAACCTTCTCTCAGAAAGAGAATGGCTTAAATTACTGCGCGTGCCAAGCACGGATTGGCAATTTCAAGCGCTGAGGTATGTGAATACCTAAGACACTCAGGTTTCCTCACGATGTTTTCCTTCACGGTTAGCGAGGCATGTCATGTGAATATTCTAGTCAACACCCAGGTGAATAGTACTGGCTTAGGCTAAACGGCCCGGTGCCTCGTACAATGGCGGCTAATGGCGGTCTTCACCACACTCCACCAATTGTCAATGCCGAAGGGATTTGCCGGGGTGAGGTGGCGGAGTTGAGGGCCGTGCGATTATGTACTTATTAAGGCTGATCTGCCTTTCGCCATCCCTTACATTCGAACATTCTAACACGGTAGTGTAAGATTCTTCGTAAACACCTAAACCGAAACACAACTTTGATGTCTATTAAATACAATGTCTCAGGTGTTTTTCATACTCAATGTCGACTGAAGTCTTACAAAAGAAATACATGTTAAACGTTGAAATGGTTTCTTATTCTTCAGCATGTCCCTTCAGTTTACTGATAGTAAAAGAAGATTATACAGTGACAAATATGTCTGAAAACAAAATTACGGACATTTTAGACATGTTTTAATTTTCATATAATAAATTATACTTATTATTATTGCACACGAAACATTTAAGAGGGTATACTTTCCTTTTTCTTTTAGAGAAATATGGTTTAAGTTCTTATTTCAGGGGCCAATTTTCTTTGATCAAAACTATGTATAATGTAACAAAAATATATCTAAAATGTTCCTGTACTTAAATGCACTTTCTAGTACCGTCTCAGACCACACGTGTTGCAAAGTATACTGATTATTTGCAATAATTAAAAATGTTACACTATGTTGGCGTGAACTATGCCCAAAGTAAAAGAAGCCTTAGCACAAAGTACAGTCAAATTGATCATTATGTGTGAACTCTACACAGTTATCGTCACAAAACTGAGTTAAGAGCGACTTTGACACAAAGAGAATGATCTGACTAGAAACGCTCGTACTGGCTGGAAACTTAATTCCACTTTCGTCCTGGCCATTACCGATTTGTTTTTTCCAAAAACCCACACCAAGAGCCGGGGATGTGTCCGCGAATTAATTGACCTCAAAAAGAAAAAAGTAAAACTGTCACCGAAGCGCGTCCCGCTCTCCCGCCAATTCGGCCGCGCCGCCCCTTGAGCACGCGTCACCAGCGCGTGTACTCGCAGACACGAGTGAAAATGCTGACTTTAAACTTTATATACCTACTTATGTAGTCATAAGATACCTGACATGAGACATCATTAAAATCATCTTCTTAGTATCGATATCATAACGACACATACTTCACTGAATTGTTTTGTTTTGACTTGTCTACCATCGACGACGATGGTGCCTACAGAAATTGTTTTTTTTATAAGCGAGGTACAAATTCAGTTTCTTTTACAATTATGTGTGTGTAACCAAGTTCTATTTTGACCCAAAAATGTTGCGCCACTCACAGTGAATGCAAATTTCATTCAGTATTAATGTTAATCATCTAACTCCCGGTGCTAAGAATTGTAATCGGTTTACATCAATAGACTAAGTAAGTGAATCCGGAATTAAGTTAATAATCAATAGACTATATTCTTTTTTATTGCACTAATCCGTGCTGAGGACAATTTTAAAAACCTATTTAGAAGCTAAAAAGAGCGCTGGCACGGTTAGCGAGAGGTCGCGGGCACAGGTCCCGGCATGGGTGGAATTTGTAGCCTCTAAATAGCTTTTTAAAATCACTAGACTGTTCAAGAAAAGTCTCAAACATTTTATTCTATTTTGGCAATAATTACAACACGCTAAATAATATCGCCAGGTCTATCTGTATTCTGTATGCTACGTCCATATCCGTTCAACTGATTTTGCGACAAAGAACAAAACAGATGGACTTTAGAAGTGTGTATCGGATTACTATAACCTCCTCAGTCCTGACCTTGAAAATAACAATTGAAAACCATTGTTATTTTCATGGTCAGGACTGAAGAGGTTATGTATTAATTAATTAAAAAATATTTTTATTATTAAAAATTAAAACTACAAAAATTACCAGGGGTCCCTGCAATAGACTTAGCCTGTATCGCGAGGAACCAACTGAGATGAGTACGAGTTAATATTTTTATTTTCCTTTGAGCGGGGAATTAATTAATCATTTAACTTACATTATCCTTTGTTTCAACTTGGTCAAATGCCCTAGCGTACGTTGCAGAGGCCTCTAATTATCGTCTGCGAGGCGGATTTGTACGGTTTTTGTCGCACCTTTGTCTCGGCGTGGAGTGCTCGCGAGCGCGATAAGGGTCCAGGCGACCGTAACATTGTCGGAAACACCTTCGCCCGCGACATTGTGCTATATGGCAGTACATAAATGGGCGGGTTTAAATTATGTCACTTTTTTACTTGATAAACAACGAGAAAAGTGGCAAACATGACAATCCTCGACTTCGTGGAAATTTTGATGCTATTCCAGACTAAAATATATCTCTGCGCCAAATGTCATCCAGATCCGATCATCAGACAATCAGAAACGGTTTCAAATGCTATACGCTATCCTAAGTTATTATTTCGTATTTGAAACGGAACACTGGATTAGTAATTGTGTTTCTTAAACTATCTCTTCTGCTTATGTTTTCATGAAATATTACTGAAAACAATTCGTTTTCAACGCGAAACACTATTCTCTTTTTCTTCTGCTCGTATTTCGTCATCCAAGTGGCAGGAAGACGCTGGATGCAGACCGCTTCCAACCGGTCTTTTTGGAAATCCATGGAGGAGGCCTATGTCCAGCAGTGGACTTCTTGTGGCTGAATGATGATGATAATGAATAATCAGTCAACCCGTACACGTCCATTGCTGGACACAGGCCTCCCCCAAGGCATTACTTCTGCCCACGGCCATCCTCACCCAGCCGCCACCAGCAATCGTTGTTCCAGCGAGCTAGTGGGCGTCCTACGCTACGTTTTCTCAGTTTATTTTTCTGCGTTTTCATAAAACATTTCGATACGCAATGACTACACCTAAACACTGTAATATATGCATGGCAATAACATTTTTCTTTCTTTCATTTTGGCGCCCAACGTGGGGCCACGTCTTGGTTTTATTTGCGTCCCGCTCTCATGTGTGAATGTGTCTCGCTCACTCGTCGGCCATTATGTCTGCGGGCTGAACTTTCACACTCGGCCGTGCTCTTATTGCGTTTCTCACGGCTGCTTTCACTGCGAGGTAACCCAAGACTTTGCGGGTCTATTACTCCAACATAAAGACTGGTTTATTACATCAATAGGCAATATAAAAAAGACAAAGATAAAAAGTTCCCGAAACCGGCGTGCGTGTATGCAACGACTAATGAATGTTGATGAAGCACAAGAAATTTATCACGAATCGTGGCAAGTGGCTGACCCTCGTAACCGCCTATCCGTCCGGGATACATGCGGAGTTTCTATAATATAGCTAATATACATTCCACTGCAGAGCACAGGCTTTATCTAAGCGAAAGAGTATGGGCTTAACCACTATGCGTGCCCACCGTGGACTGGGGATTTCAAGCTCAGCGCTTATATGTGAACATCTCGGACACTCAGGTTTATTCACGATGTGTTCCTACATAAACAATTCAAGGAATAGCTGATAGAGTTATTTCACAATTTTGATTTTTTTTTCCCCAAACAAGAATACACAAGAAAGAATATCACAAGAGCAGTGCGAGAGCCGAACTATGAACACCGGATCAGCAAGATTACTTGTTAACCGATCACAGATGAGTCAAAAAGCTTGAATAATATGTGATCTGTTTACTGGTACCTACCAACTCGATGGTACTTGTACTAACTTGTGGTGGGGTTAGATCTATTAATTGTGAAACTACCAGGTTTGACGTTCATTAAGTAAACATTTTGTTTTTATAGTGAATAAAATTTTTGACTTTGACTTTGATTTAAGATGATTTGAGAAAAGATGGTCAGAGTGGAGCTTTTTTTCCCGCTGCCTTTTTCTCCGCTACAAATTTGGCCCGAAGGCAGCGGCTAGCATAGTACATTGACATCCAACAAATAAATATTTCTGATTTCTTCACAGTGTAATGTAACAGTGAAAGTTTTTGTCTGGTTACAATCAAAACTTTCTATGTTTACCAGGTCTCAGGATATCATAGTTTGGGACCAGGTCCTAGAGTCACACATAGTTTTTCAATAGAATTATATTAAACTTTGGCCTTTGCATCTACGTAATGAGATGATTTATACAGCGTCCAGTGGCACCTTCACTCACACTAAATGGGTGAAGGGACCACTCGGTCGCTGCAGTGCCTGGGACATTGTTTTAGATGGAGTAGGCTTGCCCAGCACCTATACCATCCTGACAGCTTAGTCGGCCTAGTCCACACGCTACCTCTGAAGGAAAACATTGTGAGGAAACCCGCGGCTTATTTAGCTCCGCACGTATTGAATTATATTATAAGTACGAAAATAGCTGTTATTTGCCTCTATCTGGTAGTCCACAAAGCAATAGCAGTACAATGTTATTCCAATGGTATAATATATAACCAGCGCAAATTAAGGCTGGGTTGTCCGACGTTACCCCTAAATCACTTGTTTTAAAATACATTTTACTCTCTAATGGTTAGTATTTAAAATCTGAAAAAAAAATATTTTACTTTTCAATGTCCTGTCTAGGGCCGTCGGTCATTATTTTAATGACTTTTTAAACTTTATAGCATCAAAAAAATCGCGAACATGAATCAAAATTATCACTAGGTACCAAAATTACTCTCACTGAATGTGTTAGTGACGTCGGTCGTAGAAATTATATTAATAGTATTTGTATTTCTGTAATCCCAAAAATGCCTACTATTTCCCCAACTTTTCGCTCGCGCAGAGCAATAAGTCCCATACAAATCCGTGCGCTCGGAGAACCCAGCCTCAAATAGGCATCTCTCGCGAAGAAGATAGATTCGCGCGAGGCGCCGATTTAAGTTGCACGGGTTATAACATTGGAATGCGGTTGTTCACTAGACTACCGATAGGGTCAATGAAACCACCATTACCGTAGTAATGTGACTCTATTATACAACTACGCATTTTAAAAACTGATCCCCCAGGATAAGTGATGGCATTCATCATCATCATCAGCCATTTCACGCCCACTGCAGGACACAGGCCTCCTTCACGGTTTTCCTAACCATGAAGGGTTTTACCATAATCGCCACGCTTGGCAGGCGGGTTGGCGATCGTAGTATGCTGTTGGAATCTCAGGAAGACGCTGCTGCCCGTCTCCTGGTAGGTAATTGATTTCCTTAGTCGCCTTCTTCGACATCCACGGCAGGAAATGAAGTGACGCTATTCTTAATCCGACGCCACACGGAAAGTGATGGTATTGTGTGAGTGTTATTAATTTATTAAACTTCGGATATGGCTTTCTGAAACATTGTCCCTAATGTCCCTAAGCGTCACATAGAGCTTGAAGTCACCCCTAATTTGTACTCTACGATTGAACGTCAATCAAAAATCTAAAGAAGCGTGTTCAATTAAAAAAACAAATCACCGCTTGTACTTATACGCAGTATGGTCTTCGGTAAGCTCCGTACATTTTTGTTCAATTTTCGCACTTAAAACAGAGGCACTAGGAGCTAGGCGATAGGTTAATATGTCAGCGTCAGAGGAATATAATTCGCCTCATGATTCGGCCACGTGCCGCCCCCGACCGGTTGCGGACGAATTTAAAATATTTTGAATGGAGGACGCTTGTCGGAGCAGTCGCCTTTAGGCACGGATGTAGAGCTCATGCAGTCACTCCTATTTGATTATTTTATTGTAATTAAATTGGGACTTGTTTGAGGAAGCTATTGGGGTCGTGTTATAATTTATCCGGAAGATGGTTTCTTCAGTACTATATCATTCAACCATTCAACAAATTTTGTTTTATGTAGCCTAATATACGTCCCACTGCAGGACACAGACTTTAACTCAGAGAGAGAGTATGGGCTTAATTACCAAGCATGCCCACGGCGTATTGGCAATTTCAAGTGCTGAGGTATGTGAACACTCAGGTTTTCTCACGATGTTTCCCTTCGCGGTGTTGCTGCTCACAAATGTACGTAAATTAGAAAACAAAGTCATTGGTACATGCCGGCATTCAAACCCACGACCTCTCGAATGTGAGGCCAGAGCTGCGCTACTACCGCGTGTTATCGTATTATCAGATAAATTTAGTTTTTTTCATTTTGCTATATTTGCGATCTCGCGCTCTCTGTTTGAAACATTAATCAAACTTCTCCTAGGCTGGCTGGAAACAATTAATTTTACTACAGAGAGCGGGAGCTCTGTTTAATGTTTCAAACTTCTCCTAGACTGGCTGGAAGAAATTAATTTTGAATGAAGTCCGTTTTGTACATCTACACATACATAAAATGTGAAAAGAAACGTTTTACTGATATGCACACTCGAAGGCAAACAATACTGAAGCTGTATTCAGGAGGTAAATATCCGATATGCATAGCTTCCAATATAGTGGGCACTCGAAACTTATAAGAACAGGAAGCGAAGTCTTTTATTCAGACAAGAAAAGGCTTAAAGAAACCCAAAAATGTATTTTAACCTTTCAATTTTTTGCACAGATTATAAGATAACTCTCGATATAGATTCGATCCTCATTTCGCGTTGCAAAAATACTGGCATTAAAACACCTTTGCGACCAGCTGGGAATAAAAAGAAGGGCGATAAAAAATAACATTTTAAAATCCCGATAATACTGTTTCTTTTAATCCTCTCCGCTGAATAATAGGAAGCACTTGAGTCGATCGACTCGCTGCAGAAAAAAACTGCTCTATTGTGCGCGCAACCCTCCGATAATTATTATTTTCGTAGTTGGCGACACTGCAGCGGACAATGGCTTCCCTTCCCGCTTCCTGTTTGCCTTCGCGCGCTATTACACGTCAATGTCGCGGGCGGGTGGATAGGCCAATTTGAATTTCGAACGAGAATAATGGCCTCCTTTCATTGGCCGTAATTTTGTTTTCTTTCTTTCGGGCACGTCTCTTTCAGCGATAGTGCCAGTGTTTTGTCATTTTAATAGTCGGCTTCCAGAGATCTATTTGGATAGCGGAACGGATATCATTATCGCATTAAGGACTGGAGCCGATTAAAGTTATTGCAGCACTTTGCAAACGCACTTTTAAGTGTCTTTTAACAACAATGACAATGTGCACTAACGCAATCTTTGGACTTCACAGCGGAATATTCATCTGGTATGTTCTAAATCTATGGTTTCCGAGTTCTTGTACTAAGAACGTAGTAGATTCGTAGGTGGAAGTTATAAATGAGCATGCATCGCACTAGCTTGTGCTATCAAGCTTATTGACCCTCGTGTACAGTATATTGACTACACATGCCTTTCCCGAGATGAGTCTATGATTTGTAGATAGGATTTTGCCTTCAAAGAAACTGAAATCCCGATTTCATCGAGAGATTTATCTATCATCGGCACCTACTCGTACGGTTGTCGAGAAAGAAAGGTGAAGTTTTATTTAGAATAAACGTGTTGCTTTTTGCATTGCTCAACGTAGAACTCTTTTAGTACGCGTGTTTCAACAAAACAGAGACAACAGGATACATTGGAACATTAAAACTATTATCACTACAACGTATTCCAGCATGTAACGAGGTGAACGAATTCCGCTGAAACGTTATGTAGGTCTCCACCTGAGAGAAGGCCTGTGCCCTACTGTGGGACGTATATAGGCTGCTTATGATATGTAGGTACAGACGACAACACATAAACTTTTACATTTCAGTTGCCAAGTCACTCGTAAGTTAACCGGGTAGAGTGTATTGATCAGACGCCAACTTTAAGCGAGCCTCACCCTACTCAGTTTGACACTAAAGACCATACCGCATCGTATCACTTACGGTTCTTCCGAAGTTCATAAGCGACCGATGCCAACGCCGTGTTTATTTATTATTATATTTATTTAGTTTCAAGTGACACTAATATTAGTTAGTAGACTTGAATCTACATATTAACATACTAGCTGTCCCGGCGAACTTCGTATGTACCGGCACAGAATCCGTTTTTAAACTTGAAATAAATATTATCCCTCGGGGAAGCATTACCGGGATATCAAGTATCATCATCACCATCATCAGCCATTTGACGCCCACTGCGGGTCATAGGCCTCCTTCGTGGATTTCATAACTATGAGGGGTTTTGCCATAATCGCCACGCTTGGCAGGCGGGTTGGCGATCGCAGTATGCTGTTGGAATCTCAGGAAGACGCTGCTGCCCGTCTCCTGGTAATTGATTTCCTTAGTCGCCTTGTACGACATCCACAGAAGAAAATGGAGTGACGCTATTCTTAATCCGGCGCCACACGGAATTAAGTATGCTATGTCTCAATTCAGGTCTTTGTATATCTGTACGCCAATTTTCATGTAAATCCGTTAAGCCGTTATTACGTGATTGAGTAACAAACATCCAAACATCTTCACAAACTTTCACATTTATAATATTAGTAGGATGCCTAGTCCGCACAAATCTTTTTGGCGGTAACGTGAACATAGTCGCAGATTGTTTGTACATCGCTTACTGTAAAAACCTGGTCCCAAATATACTACGTCAATTACTCACACATACACTGTAAAGATAGTATAGTCCGCACAAATCTTTTTGGCGATAACGTGAACATAGTCACAGATCGTTTGCACATCGCTTACCGTCTTTACAGTGTGTGTGTGTGTGAGTGATTGACTACTTTAGAATTTGTGTTATAGTAATTTACTACGCATCACACTACCTCAATTACTTACACATACACTGTAAAGGCAGTGAGCGATGTGCAAACGATCTGTGACTATGTTCACGTTACCGCCAAAAAGATTTGAGATTTGAAAAAGATATTTAAATTTAATACTGCTATTTAGAAGGTGCATGCAGGCTGGCACTGTGACACGTCTACAACGAATCTAGGTGGATTTCTATTACTTGCTGGTCTTGGTATTCAAGGCTGAACACAGTCAAGGTTGCGCAGTATTCGCCGTAGGAATCGCGACTAGTCCCGTTTATTTGCATAAATTTACCATTGCCTCGATAAGACTGAGCCTATTGGCTACCGTGGCTTCGATTCCCACTTGAGGCCGCCGTACTTGATTTGGCCTCGATCTGGGTGTATTTCAATGTTTGTGACGTCCTT
Organism: Yponomeuta cagnagella; assembly: GCA_947310995.1. Lineage (NCBI taxonomy): Eukaryota > Metazoa > Arthropoda > Insecta > Lepidoptera > Yponomeutidae > Yponomeuta > Yponomeuta cagnagella. The sequence goes on along the minus strand of OX371287.1, from coordinate 947,437 downwards.
GCCCGGTTACCGTAGCACAGGGTATCCTAGTTTGGGACCGGGACAAGTGATTATGTTGTGTGGAAGATATTATTATTATTAATTTGGACCTCGCTGTACCCACGAGGGTTGTACCTACCGGTGCGCGGGAGGGCAAGTCACGTGCCGCAATTACTGGCGCGCTTTATTGGACGGGCTGAAGGGCTGACGGGCGGACGGGCGGATTACGGGACATCATAAACAAATCGTTAGGGGCCGAAGGGCCCGTTGTGACGGCCTTTGATTGGGATCGCGGGCGTTCAATTGTAGGTTTGGTTAATTGACAGAGATTTAATCAAAGTTGTTCTAGACGATTTTTTTTAGCAAGAATCAGTTGGTTCCTGGATACAGAACAATTAAATCAAAATTACTGTTCTCTATGTGTGACACGAAAAATGAAAAGATAGATGTGTTTTAACATTAAGTAATAAAAATATTCTTGTGCTTAATTTTAAAAAGTGTGCGTGTTTGTGTATCCTTTGACATACTTTTATTATGCACATTTCCTAATCAGTTAATGTTTTCGGATTTTAAATCAAATCAAAATATTTTTATTCAAAATAGCACACAAACTGTGAATTAATTAACGTTACAAGTAAAACTAGGTGTCCATTTAAAAATCTAGAATATTTTAGAAAAAATGGAAAAAACTAGTCTTTTCAAATAATGTTCCTTAATTAACAGAGTGATGATGAGTTTCTCTACGGATCGTCGATATATCCCAGCAGATTTGGCAGTGGGCGGGGCACATAGCACGCAGAACTGATGTCCGATGGGGCCGAAAAGTTCTCGAATGGAGACCACATATCGGCAAGCGCAGCGTAGGACATCCAGCCACAAGATGGACAGATGACCTTATCCAAGTGGCAGGAAGACGCTGGATGCAAGCCGCATCCAACCGATCTTTTTGGAAATTCATGAAGGAGGCCTATGTCCAGCAGTGGACTTCTTGTGGTTGAATGATGATGATGAATTAACAGAGTTATTCTAAAAACTAGAACGGATGCACTAAACTGGCTTTAATTCCAGACATCTTTGTCATCTAAATAATCTTTAATGTTAAAGTAGCCCTTAGACACACCACAGGCTACATCTATGGTCCTGTTTTATTCATTTGTTTTCTCAGTTTTGGTTTTAGATTTCTTTCTGTTGTTGTGCATATTATGTTACCTATCTGCTTATTTTGTTTCTGTGATGTATCTTGTGGCATAATAAATGTCTTTCTTTTTCTTCTTCCCTTTTGGCATAAAGTGTGCTTTACACATTTTTTGATTTCAATCAAGCGTAATATATCTCCAGGGATCTTATTGTAAAACCGTATACAATGCCCCATATGGTATGATAAAGAAACAGACAAACCTAAAAATGGGCGATTCCTGAAACACCCCAATGGGGAACTTGCGGCTAGCTTAGATTTATTTTTATTTTATTTTATTTGGTCTATAAAACTGATCACAACCACTACACGATATAAAAGTAATAATATACCATGAGTACTAAGTTGTGGTCGAAAGCCGAAAGCGTCTAATTGGGCTGACTTTGCTTTTATAGCATAGAAGACATATATATATAGATAATTAGGAAAAATAAAACCATAAAATCTTTTTTTGGTGTTGTCGGGAGTTAAGAATAAAAGTAAAAGCCGGGGCAGCACTAATTGTCTATGGGCGGACCCCCTCACTAGTATGTTCTATCTTTTCTATTGTCTGTGGGCAGATTTGACACTTTTTGCTAATTACGACGAATAAAGAAAACACAAGGCACGAAGGGGTCTGTACCATTATCTATACCACATTTGAACATTTCAAGCGTCTATGTACCTGTTGCCGTCATTAATATCGAGCAAAAAACGGCAAAAAAATCACGCTTGTTGTATGGGAGCCCTTCTTAAATATTTATTTTATTCTGTTTTTACTATTTTTTGTTATAGCGGTAACAGATACATAACACATACATAACTTTCAACTGTCTAACTATCACGGTTCATGAGATACAGCCTGGTGACAAACGGATTATTACATATGACTATTAGTGAACAGTGCTCAAGTTTTACCTATCGTCAATAGGTGGTGCTAGGTGTACAAAATATAACTCAAAAGAGCTTGCATTACCGGCGACTTTGTTGACGAATCTTGTGACAGTAGACTCAAGTTACGTATTAGTGAAACGTAAATCAAACAAAGAAGTAAATTTGTGAATGCATTTTGAAGTAATTGTGGTGACAAGTTCTACGAGATGTGATTTGCATACAATTGTGAGTAGAGTGATGAATATTAGTTATAGGACACATAGGTAAAGCGAAAATGAGTATCAATTGTAAGTTTATTACAAATTGTAGCTTTATAACACAGGGCCCAGGTCTCCTTCTTCCTGGAATCTTGCCTGGTATAAGTTAAAGAAAACTGTACTTGGACCGCATTAGATGTCCGAAATACTCTAGCTTCTGTTTCTTTATGGAATACAGGACCTCTCCTTAGTTCCTCTACATTCTAAGCAGCACGGTAGAATTGCGGACCTTTTAAACCTAGGCGCGGGGCACATAAGAAGGCCGTGGGACGAGGGCGCGGAACAGACGCGACGCGCTATAAAGATTTCACGTCCTCGCCCCATCTTATCTGTGTGGGCTACGTCCCATAGCTTTAGTAGTTTGCAAGAAAGTGAATCGAAAGGACGCCGCGTCTTTTCCGCGCCCTCGTCCCACGGCTCCACGCCCTAGGAAATTCTAAGCACCCGGCGGTAATCCTTAAAGCAAATAATTAACAGCTTGTACTCACTATGCTGGTACTGCGGCGCGCCTTGTGGCGGGGGCACGTTGGAGAAGGAGCGGTCGCGCGGCAGACTGTGCCCCAGCATTCGGTGCCCGGCCGCCTCCAGCGACGCCACCGTGTTGGACGGGACCATGCCTGCGGGAGAGACGTTGAATTTATAGCTTAGAAGAACTCAGAAAAAGAAAAAAAAAATAACCAACAACCCAATTGCTGAGCATTAACTACTAAGCAGGCGAGACCAACCTAGATACCTCGTAAGGAGTCACATAGTCGAATTTGGGTCCCGCCTCCTTAGTGGTTGATGCTCAGCAGTCGGGTTGCTGGTTTCTTTTTTCATTTAGCCTCCATAATATGGGTGTCCCACTGCAGGGCAAACCCCCTCCCCCAAAAGGACTAAGATTCAGTTTTTTATTTACGCTGATTTCACAAGGCCAATGACACTCGCGCAAACACGACGAATTGATTGAGATATTATTTCCATGTTTGCGATGTCCTTGCCCGGTTACCATAGCACAGGGTATCCTAGTTTGGGACCAGGTCAAGTGATCGTGTTGTGTGCGGTAGAACTTATTATTTGTCAAAATCTGACTATTGGTTAAGTAGTTATGAGGGGACATAGAATCGAACATACTTATAGGGCAGCGAGAAATAAGAGGGCTTCTTTCCAAAATAGCAGCCTTAATTTTTATCACCTTTTATTACATGATTAGACAGTCGCGCCAGAGACTCCATTCCTAAAAATCAAATAGCTATCCCTTTCATGGGAAAACATCGTAAGGAAACCTGAGTGTCTGAGCTATTAACACACCTCAGCGCTTGAAATCGCCAATCCGCGGTGGGCACGCGTGGTGATACTCTCTCTGGGAGATGGCCTGTGCCCTAGAGTGGAACGTGTATAGGCTGCTTATGATGATATGTATGAAGACTCACCGATCCTCGGCCTCCAATTCCTGTTCTCCTGGTGCGAGAGATTCCCCGGCTTGAGCACACGCAGGGGTTCCTGCGCCCCCTGCAGCCGCGCCGCCGGGAAGACGAAGTCCTCCGGGTACTCCGGGTCCTGGAAGCGCACGCACACCACCCGGTTGCCCAGCACTGGGCGCAGGCCCATCACCGGCGAGTTCAGCTGCCTGTTGGGGAAATACGTAAGTAGAAAATAGAGAAAAAGCTATTTCATAGAATAGGATGAAGCTCGCACAGTAAGATACGTGTGGGACAGACAAGCGTTAAGGAATAAATAAATTAAAATGGAACCCACGACCTTTGCGATTAATCACCCCTCTACGAGCACGACGTCCTGCGCCAGCATGACGTCACAGCGCACTTCAGCGCACGGGACTCACCCATCCACGGGCACAACCCCCTGCGCCAGAATGACGACACAGCGCACTTCAGCGCACGGGACTCACCCATCCACGGGCACAACCCCCTGCGCCAGAATGACGACACAGCGCACTTCAGCGCACGGGACTCACCCATCCACGGGCACAACCCCCTGCGCCAGAATGACGACACAGCGCACTTCAGCGCACGGGACTCACCCATCCACAGGCACAACCCCCTGCGCCAGAATGACGACACAGCGCACTTCAGCGCACGGGACTCACCCATCCACGGGCACAACCCCCTGCGCCAGAATGACGACACAGCGCACTTCAGCGCACGGGACTCACCCATCCACGGGCACAACCCCCTGCGCCAGAATGATGACACAGCGCATACCGTCAAAGCGGATAGTGTCTCTTTTGCTCAATAAGCGATTGCCTAATTTATTGATGAAATCACTCGTCCATGGGTTCGGCCGCCTGCGCCAGCATGACGTCACCGCGCACTCCCTCATAGCGGAGAGAACAGCGTTACAGCCTTGTACTCGACGAGTGTCTGGTAACTGATACCGTCTCTTTTGCTCTCTAAGTGATTGACTGATTGGATTTTGAGTGGATTTTCAATTTTATTGTCCATTTTTTCTTCAAAAAAAATCTAGATTTTGAAATGGATACCTAGTTTTTCTTGTAACGTCCAATAAATTACAGTTTCTGTGTTATTTTCAATAAAAAATAAAAATATTTGATTTTATTGACTCACCCATTGACCCTTGGGCACGGCCTCCTGGAAGGGGTAGCGCTGCTTCTTTTCGATGAGCGATTGATAGCTGATAGCGCCTTCTTTGCTCTCTAAGCTAAGCGATTGACTGACCGATAGACTCACCCGTCCATGGGCACGGCCTCCTGCGCCAGCATGACGTCACCGCGCACTCCGTCGTAACGGAAGGGATACCGCTGCTTCTTCTCGATGAGCGAACGCTTGTCCGCGCCCGCCGCAGTGTACAGACCGAGCAGGAACTCGTAGCTACCGTTGCCCGCTTCCACGTAGAGGCGATCGTGACCGCGGATGTTGCGCTGGACTGGGGATGATTTGGGCATTATACTACCAGAGTAATGGTGACATTTGCTAAGGAACCGATGGTCGACGGGATACAAAGGTTCTAGAGTGGACCACGAACTGGCAAACGCAGCACAGGACGTCCACCAGATCGCTAGACCGACACGGTTTCAAGATCCGATCAAGAATTTTTTCTTTCACTCGTTGAAAGTGGTTTAAATAGCGATACTGAAACGACAGTTTTCAGGGTCGCCATTAGGTATTTCAATAACATTGTACACATGAATTTTTCGCCATGTCCCAAGTGTAATAGATGGCGACACACTTTTCGATAAAGTGTAGCTAAAAAAGTCCTTAAAAATATTTTAATTTAATTTATGTTCGGCGAAAGAAAGAGACAACATTACTGAAGAAGTGACGCCATGACAAGATTTTTTATAATTTAACTGAAAACGGAACCGATCCGAACCGAAGTCTGGAGACTAACGAGATGGAGTGAAGCCCTGGTCAATGTGGCTGACCAGGGCTTCTGAAGGGAATCGCGAGCATTGAAAGAGACCTACACTCAGCGTTGGATGGCTATGGAAGGTTGAAGAAGAGAATCGAATCGACTTTTAATTTTTTATAAACCCAATTTCCAGAATACGTACTTTCAGCGGCAGTGAGGTTTTCATAATAAGGCACTAGCGCTTTGAAGAGCCTGGACTCCTCGACAAACGGCAACAGGGCTACGCCCTGCCACGCGAATTTCTTGCCATTCAGGTCGATCTTGAAGTCAATAGGGTAGAAGTCGATGATCGGAGAGAACTGGGGAGAAGAAAATACATTGTGTTATAGTTTTCTTTACAAATAAAGATACAAAATTCTTAATTTACTAAAACAAGTTTTCATTCTGATAATGAGAGTACTCCAAAAAAGTATTCTTTATTATACATCGGAAAATTTGAACACAATATTTTCAGACTATTTCTCTTATGTTAGCGGTTCACTCTGCTATACGTACTCGCGTTTTTGCTGGCGAATTTATAATAAATTGCAGGTTTTGCAAAATCAGTGCTAAAGATTCGTCAGAAAACCCGGTAATGGATGCTTAATAAAATACGAGGGGCCAAGTGTGGCGCCGGCTTTAGATCTTGATGATGATTCGTGATTATAGCACGTAAAGAAACAGCCAATCACTAGTCCAACGAGACAGTTTCGTAAAGCCGCCAACGCTATCTAGCGACATTATAGAAGTACGGAAACCCCCGAACTATTAGATTTAGCTGCTTTGAGAAAACACCTTCGTTAGTGCCATGAAGTGGAAGTGTGAAGTCATGTGGAAGTGTCTATTCAGTGATGGCCGGTCAAAACTGCCACAGCTTCAAGTAGATAACGCCTCCTCGGTCGCAGCAGGCTACTTGTTAAGCGTTTCGAGATTATTCGTAGAGTCTCCCTGGCTTGTCTACATTTTGTTTCTGTTCTCCATACTGCTGTTGCATGTGAAAAAACGAAATTACGAGCAACTAACAACTTTGACGTTCATAAAGTAAACATTATCTTTTTTATTGAATGAAAATATTTGAATTGAATTGAATTGATGGTTCAGTAGACTCACCGGGTCGCTCATCAGCTTGGCCCAAGGCTTGGGCACGTGCGAAGAGGACGCGGCCGGGAACACGCCCATCAGCTGCTCCAGAGGGCGAAACTGCAGACAACATTACAGTCAATTAATTAGGCGCATGAATTGATAAAGTTCATTCTCCCGATGCACTTCCGGCGGCTTGAGAGGTTCAACTTAATAATTATAACTTCCAAACGAAGCGAAGGAAGCGTAGTGCTAGGGAAGTACCACTTCCAGCTGGCACAGTCCTGGCAATAGTAGAATATTTTATATAAATTTCTAACTAGTGCTGCCATCTAGCGCCTCACCTAAACCAACGTTTAAACAAGTGCTGCCATCTAGGAGGGGAGTTTAACAACAACTAAGCTCACCGGTTGAGTCCCCTTCTCGAAGGTAGTGCTGAGGCCGCCGATGTTGACGAAATCCGAAGCGAAGGGCGCGTAGTGGTAGGGGAAGTACCACTTCCAGCTGGCGCAGCCCTGGTAGTAGTAGCGGAGCACCCAGCACAGCCCGCGGACGTACTGCAGCGCTACGCGATACCTGTCGGGGGATACCCAGTCGCAATTTGAACAAGAAATGACCCGTGGTTTTTGGTACACTAACAATCTGTGAATTTACTGATAAAAGCTGTCAGGTGGCGAAAGTGCATTAAAAAAAACAAGCGACAGCTGTTCACTGTAACAGTAAGTAGTTTAGCAGACTGTGAACATGCCCCAAATTCAGAAGGACATCGAAAAGTCACTATATAAACTTTTTGTGGACAGAGGATTGATAATACACTGAGCTGATAATATACAGAGAGCTCGAGGCAGACCACCCGCTAAATGGAGTGACCAGATCACCGGGGAAACAAACCTTGCACCAGGCAGTCCACACAGCTAACAACAGGTTCAGATAGAGAGCACTCTACACCCATCCTCGTCATAGCGGCCACGGTCCTCAGCATTAAGGGATCGGGACCACTAGCGATTTGCGAGCGATTTGAAAGCGAGGCGATTGCGCAGCCAGCTCGCCGCGATTGCGCGGCGTACACACCGCGACGACCTCCGCGATGACGCTGCGCCGTCGCAGCGTTGTCGCCGTGATTGCCACCCTCGACGCCATTTTGTACAATCGCGTTCGGCCCAAGAACGTTTTTGGTCCCGAACCACTTCAGTCACTCCTCGCACGAGTGTAAGTGGACGTAGCAACGTTAAGAGGTTTAAACGTCGTTGATACAATGGATACAGAGCTATTGACAACTAAAATTCAAAATCCACCCGCCATATGGGATACATAGTAGTCGCTCTCTCTCGGTCGATTACTTGATAATGAATCCTCCCAGATTCGTCGTTAACTTGCCTCCGCTTTCGTTTCCTGCGGCTTTGAAGTAACAAAGCCAGCAGTATTGTTTCCTCCTCAGATCAATCCATTTTGATACTGAGTGTCCAAATCGCGGATCGCACGTGTACGGCGCGCATTCGCTCCGCAATAGCCCGTGTGATACAGTGGACAAAAGAACTCCAAACTTATGAGTCACGCTCGAATCCCCTTACCTGAACTCGAGGTTATCCCTGGAGACCTCGAACTTGCTCTCGTAGTAGCGCTCCTTGAAGCCGGCCTCCCAGAGCCGCACCTCGTCGTGCTTCTGCTCGTCTTCGTCCTCGGCTTCGGCCGCGGGCGAGTCCAGGCCGGCAGCCGCGGCCGAGCGCTTGCGGCCTCGGCCCTCGGCCCCGTCCTGCTATAGAAAACAAAAATTCAGTATTACACATTTTACCTCAGAACACAAAAAGAAGGAGAAGTGCCATGTGGGCGTGGCACTGTCGACCAACGTTAGCCCGGTTGGGCTAACCTCGGCGAAACTTTTAAATATGGCCGTCAATCGCCTCGCGCCCGCTATCGCCGTAACATATGTGAAAAATGCCTGATTACCTACAGAAATCGCAGTGATACATGCTATTCAAATAACAGTGCAGTGTCTTTTCACCGGTAAGCCTATTTTACTCATTATATCCATCTTTAAACTACGAAAAATCATAATTATAATAATTTTCCTGTGCAATATGCACTCCAGTACTAAGAACATAAATGAGACGTATTTATATCGTCGGGTTTACTCCACTGCTGTTTTTATGTAGAATTTTCGTGGAGGTTTTCTAACATGGAAAAGCAAGCCCGCAATGGACCGTCTCGCGAAACTGACTATTGTTCTATGCGATGAATTGCGATGTTTCGTGGTACGGCCGCATGTATTTGCCGTGAACTGTCAAAGTCACAAGTAGGTGTCAGCGGGAGTCATAGTGATGGGGTAGTTGCTTTTTTTCCAGACTGATTAAGTATCGATACTTCGTCGCATTTACACTCGTTCGTCCAGACTTCCAAAATTACTAGAACCAATTATATTGTACGACTAGGTAGCTATTGTCCGCGACTCCGTCCACGTGGACCTCAGTTGCTAAGGAAGCTTCTACTTTAGTGGCAGATTTTGTCGTAATATAAACAGGCTTACTTTTCACCACGTATTTCAAAAAGTTTTTAATAAAGATTTAATTTCAGGTTTCCCAAAGACCCTAATAGGAAAGATAAATGAATTGAAACTACAGGGAGATTGCTTAACTGGCTTCCTCTCAAATCAAATACCGGTTGCTCCATCCATTTTACGGAGAAATGTTTCCAGATGCTGCAGAGTGGAAAAAATATTAACGTGGGCAGGTCCTGCTTTGAAAATACCAGTAATAAGGAGTTCCATAAATGTTGAGGTACCAATATATCTAAAATTACGGCATAATTATATTTTACATGGTGTGGAATATTCGATTGTTACTTTATTCTGATTCTCTATTTCAGGTGACAATGGACGCAACGACGCATAACTCTGCAAAAGAAAGTATTTCTAAAGAAACAAGTCAGGTGATGTGGTTATGGTGCTAAATAATATTCTTATAATTTTTTATGAGCCTAATCTTATAAATGAAATTCGATTAATTTAAAATAAAGTAAATGAAGTGTTTTCAATAATTTAATAATTTATTTACTATTTTAGATCCGTATTAGAAAGTTTCGGATATTGTTACTGTTGAAACATGCGTTCCTGAAGAAATAACAGGTGACCAGGTAATGTTTTTAATATTTTCATAATTTATTTAATATTTTAGATCCCCTTGGAAGTAAGGGATATTTTTTTGTCGAAAAATGCTGCGAATGTCAAAGCCCCCTGTAAATAATTGTCAGACATAGAGGAATGTCCATTCGATTGAACACATAATTTATCGGTCATATAGCGCCACCACAGACAAGAAAATCGAAAAATCATATGAACAAAGTTGAAAATATAACATCGAGTTTTCAAAAGTCGTAAAACAAAGTTGTTGTAAATTACTTACTTTAATTGACGTGTTTCAGGAATTGTGTTAACTAAAAATGGCCCTGTATAAATAAAAAAATATTAGATTTTTTACAAATGCATACTTTTTGTATTTTAGATACAGCAACGAGTTGCCGAAGGCCCAGAAACTGGTAGATTTATGTCGATTGAACAAAAAACCTCGAAAAAAAAATCACGCAAAACATTGAACAATGTCAACAAGTGCTAAATAAATATTTACCTTTTAAGGGAACAGTAAAATATTCTCTGCAGGATCTCAGTCGGATGATGATGTTATCTTTTTAATGTAAATGTGTTTCGAAAGTTTCTTTAAGTTTATGTTTCACAAGTTTCTTTTGGCCAGTTTCTGAATTGAGAATTTCGCTAAGTAAATGGTTAACTGTAGTGCTGTCTCTTCGATTTTTTCACAAAAGAGCGTGACAGAACGTTACTTATGTTTTTACTTAGTGAAATTCTCAATTCAGAAACCGGCCCTTTGAGTTCTTACTACCTAATGTATTTTTCACAAGTTAATAAAAATATTATTTATGTGATATTATTGAGAATGTTTTTATGTACCCATCACAGTTGTCACCCACCAAGGCAATGAAAATGTTAATTCAAGCTCAGAAACATCTACAGTCACTGCTAATTAATTCACGAGTTAAAATAAGTAGTTCTAGATTTTTTAAGGTGTGCGCTATATAAAAACGCGCATAAGGTGAAGGCAAGGCGCAGGCATCTTGCCGCTTCAAACAAAAATTACGCAGGCGATATGTTTTGAATTATATTCAAGCGGCGCGGCACAGCCACCGTCGTTTCGTCGCCTATGTAGGTTTTCATACCTACATTTTGTAGGTAAATCAGCAAATGTTCTCTAAACTTTGTCATTTAGAATATTTGTATGATTAGAATTTACGATGAAACGGAATTCACGAATTATACGATAGGTAGGTATGAACAAAACTTACATATTTAGGAATTAACACATTGGTAGGCAAAGCCTGTAAAAATAAAAGCTTAGGCAGCCTTTTGCAAAGGATTACTACAACGAAATAAAGTAGTTACAGACTACGCGACGTAGAGAAATAATTAGTTACTATTTAGGTATAGATGGCAAGAAAAAATCGACATAATGTACAAAAAAGTTTTTGTACGATGTACGATTTTTTTTAAGTATAATCGATAATGTACTTTTTTGTCTCCATCACTAATGTTGTGCTGCTCTTCTCATTGGCTGTTTCATTTGTGTAAACAGCGAATAGTGAGCCGGTTGTTTATGTTGTAATCAAATAGAGATTATGAGGACAATGTAGCTGTGTGAGTAAGTGGCGACATCGGTTTTCTAGCAAACGGGCCATTATAACACTTCTCCTTCTTTTTGTGTTCTGAGCATTTTACACATCATAAATGGGCCGTGTTACGTAGAATCACTTCAACCCACAATAAGTAAACTTCGAGAAAAAAAGCTTTTTTATATAAAATTGTTTTTTCCATGTTTTTTGTAAACACTATAACATTATATTAAACATAAAAAAGCTTATTTCTTGAAAGTTACTTATTGTTAATGTTTCTGTGTAACACGGTCCAAATTCATAACATAAATCGCAATAGTAAAAGTAGATGGATGGTAATCGACCAAAATTGTGTAATTAGAGACTTATCACGCTAGTTATTTGCAAGCGTGAGTCCAGCGCGGACGCAAGACGTCTGCGTTGAGTAAACATCAGTGTCTAATTGCACCTTGAGTCGCCGATCAGAGATTGACCACAATATATTGTGTCTGTGCAGCTGTGATAAACTTCAACACAAACGGAAATGACGACTGCCTCGTTGATCCAGCCGTTAAGGCGCTTAGCTACCAAAACAGCGGTCGTGGGTTCGATTCCCACTGAGGACCACCGTAGATTTGTACAAATGGCCTCAGTCTGGGTGTATTTCCACATTTGTGATGTCCTTGCCTGGTTACCATAGCACAGGGTATCCTAGTTTGGGACCAGGTGAAATTATTGTGTGGAAATTATTATTATTATTATTAAATGTTTGTGTTGTGGATCAAGGGGAAAAAACGATGCGATCTCCTAAGCTTGTCATTGGCAGTATAGTAAGTGTAAGCGTAAGGAAGCCACTTAACAAGAATTGAGTATTGAATTGGTCAAAATTCAAAATGAGCAATTTTATAATCTTTTTTTTTTTGTTTTTAATTAGGACAGGTTGACACTTGACCCCAGTCACGCCTGATGGTAAACGCCGTAAATTTAACCCGTTTTCCTGGCTAGGCGGGAAGACGGCAGGTGGACCAATCACAGTGTCGCGGCCGAGAACGGGGCGACGGTCAGTGGGCAGACCGGCAGCCGACGATATCGTTGAGTCGGCGGGGATCAATCAATCAATCAATTTTATTTACTTGAACATAGGTTACATAGATTTTACAATACGAATATAGACCATACGGGCCATATGCTCATATGCTCTACCCATACGGGTGTGTATTTTTTTTGTATATAATACACTCGTCTTATAAAAAAGGACTATACCCAGCAGTGGGCAGCGGTGGGCTGATGATGATGATGATGATGAACCATGTTTTGTCTAACGCTTTGCCCATTAATTAATTGATTACTGCTACTTTAGTTCTATATAATCTAATTACTTTATGTTTATCAACGCTTTATGTTATAGATTAAGTACTGCACATCCCACTTCCATTTTGGCAAACTTCTCTGGCTATGACTACAGTCCAGAACACAAACAGTTTGTTTGTGTCTAAATATATCTTGTAGTACAACCAACTGTATTCCGTTTTGTAGACCCAATAAAATTAAATTGACTTGTTACTTACAGTGCTGGTGTGCATGCCAGCGATGCGGATGTTCGCCGCTTCTTGGCGCGCATTCTCCACTGCCCTGGAGCCTTGTCCAACTGGCTGTACCAAAAATCGATAAATACATCATGGCTATTGCAGATGGCGAGAGAGTAGTCGAACCTTTTAGAATAACCTAGATGCTAGGTGCAGACAGACTATGTAATAGTAATGTTATGTGTGTAGAGACAAGGGAACCTTTCAGACTAATCTATGGGCTAGACAGAGACTATCAGCGACGAGAGCTATTTGTTAGACAGAGTCAGAAAGATATTCTGAGATATTCCGTAGTCTACCTTTGCTGTTATTCTGGATACTTCCTGAAGATATTCTAGAACGTTCTATAGTTTTTAAGTTTCTAGGGTTATCAAATAGAGGTATATTATTACGGAAGTGATCATTCGGGAACAAATCAAAGTATTTTATTGAAAATAACACAGAAACTGTGACTTAATGAACGTTAAAAGTTAAACTAGGTGTCCATTTCAAAATGTAGATCACAGTCTAGAAGAGTCTGGAAACCTCTGGGAGGTATGGAAAGACATCGAACATTCTCGAAACGTTCGAGAACGTTTAAACGTGCAAAATATGCAAATTAGAATGATATTCCAAGAAACAAAAGAGACCCACAATAAACGATAATAATCTCTCGTTACTTAGCTTCGAAGTTGAAGTAATGTTATTAAATTCTTATCACTACTTTATTTATTTAGTGTTTATAATCATTTCTATTAATCCCCAAAGTCTAAGTTAATGTATTTCCCTGGGTTTACGTAAGTTTATCATTGTATTTCATCTTTTTCTTGCACTAACCGTCGCCAGTCTCTTCAAAACCAAAGGTTTGCTGGAAGCCAATGCTTCTTGCATTAAGCACGCCCTTGTACATTTACAATGTAATTAGTGCAATAAAGAATTAAAATAAATAAATAACTTATTCAACAACAGTTTAGCCTCTGCTGTTTCTTGGCCTCCTTGAGAAGTTCAATGTTTTTAATTGATTTCCAACATGAGTCCAAACAGCATGCGTTTTTGGGCTGTACAGATAGATTGACGAGTCCAGAGTTAGAGACACGGAATGCTAGAGGCACGGGTTCCAATCCCGTTTCGCTCCGGAATTATCTTTAGGTAGTCTTTTCTTTACAAGTAATTGAAAATTGGTCATCACTTGCCATAGCAGCAAACTGCGTGTTCTGCAAAAGATTAAAGTTCGGCCTCTGCTGTTGCTGGCCTCGTTTCTTGGCCTTCTCCCGAGCCTTGAAGTTGAGCTCGTTCTGCTGGCGCCGCTTAAAGATCTCGTCCTCCACAAGGCCCAGCTCCGACATGATGACCTGGACCCGCTCCAGGTTTACGTCACCAGAGTCTGTCAGCCAACCCTGCTCGGAAACACGTAGTGGGTTTGCAGCAAGTACACTGTCATTGTCTTGAGTTTCAGTGGTACATTTTATCATATATTGAATAGTTAAAACTATTTTACATTACTTTATATTAGCGTCTTATTACCTTATACTTTCGTCATCAAATCAAAAGCAAACATTCTGCTAGCTAGAAATAGGTGTAATTCCGAAAACAAATAATAGCTACCTAAATAATTCACAACCACATAGGTTAAGTTAGGTTAGATTGTTTTCAGAATAACCCATTTATTGCCATATTATTATAACCTTGCTGACTGTTGTTGCATATAATTTATGTCAAATTATTGTAACTTAGTAATATCCTTTTTTCCTCTGTTTGCTTATGTATCTCATTCGGGAGGTCGTGGGTTCGAATCCCGGCCAATAACTTTGTTTTCTAAGTGAAGTACATTTGTGAAGTTATAGTAGCAATACCACTCGCTAACTGAGAAGGAAAACATCGTGAGGAAACCTGAGTGACTGAGGTGTCCACATGCCTTAGCGCTTGAAATTGCCAATCCGCGGTAGGCGACTGGAATGAGTAATTTCCGGGATGAAAAGTATCCTATGTCCTTCCACGGAAATTTCGTCTAAATCCGTTCATCCGTTATTGCGAGATTGAGTACCAAACATCCACACATCTTCACAAACTTTCACATTTATAATATTAAGTAGGATGGCCGATAAAAAACATGAGACACTCACCCTGGTCTTATAGACGCACTTCTTGTACAAGTTCACGAGCCTGTCCACGGCGCCCTCGCGGATCTCCAGCGAGGGGAGGTGGGGGAGGAAATCGTTGCCGACAAAGAAGCACATGAACACCCAATCATCCAGCGCGCGCTCAAAGTCGTAGGGAAAGGGGAGGTTGGGCATCTGAAGTTCCCGCTCCAGGTACTCGCGAAGAACGCTCAAGCGGACGAAGATGAAGCTGTCCTGAGTCCCGAAGGCTGGGTTGGAGTCCTTTACTAGCGAGTCTTGTGGCGTGGTTCCTGAGCACTCCTTCATCTCGTGACCTGAGGAAGGGCGTGACTAAGAACTTGGTCACGTAGCTTCTCTTACTGCCCGAGTAAAAGCGCAAATTACATTATTAGAATGCATTACATTGTACGGTCTTTTTGGAAATCCATGGAGGAGGCCTATGTCCAGCCGTGGACTTATTGTGGCTGAATGATGATGATGATGACATTGTACCGCTATTGTTTAGTAGAATACAAATAGAGGCAAATACCAGCTATTGTCGTGGTAATATTGAATAACTATGTGTGTATTAGACTCTAGGCCCCGAGGCATGCGCGCTAGAAATTATAGAATACTAGCTGTCCCGGCGAACTTCATACCGCCACAGAATCCGTTTATACGATTCTTGCAAAATGCCATATATTTTTAAAACACAACGAACGCTCGCACAACGCCATCTATTTTAAACTTAAAAAAAATATTATTCCACGGGAACGCATTACGGGGATATCGAGTATAAGCATAAGCAGCCTATATACGTCCCACTGTAGGGCACAGGCCTTCTCTCAGGGAGAGAGTATGGGCTTAATCACCACGCGTGCCCACCGCGGATTGGTGATTTCAAGCGCTGAGGTATATGAATAGCTCAGACACTCAGGTTTCCTCACGATGTTTTCCTTCACCGTTAGCGAGTGATATTGCTACTATCACTTCACAAATGTACATAACTTAGAAAACAAAGTCATAGGTACACGCCCGCACTGGGAATCGAACCTGCGGTCTCCCGCTTCCAAGTCCAATGTTCTACCCACTAGGCTACCACCGCTACATATCAAGTATGCTATGTCTCAATTCAGGTCTTTTTCTATCTGTACATGTAAATCCATCCAGCCGTTATAGCGTTATTGAGTAACAAACATCCAAACATCTTAACAAACTTTCACATTTATAATATTAGTAGGATAGGACAACTTACCAAGCTGTCCGCAGACATCGCAGGGGCGGGGCTTATTCGGCTTGAACTCCTCGCGGATGATGGTGAAGTTGGGCTCGTGGGTGGCCAGCCCCAGCATGATGAGGTCGGCGTCCGCGCCGCACAGCACGTGCTGCGTGTTTGTGTCGTGGTCGGGTTGCGCTGGGGAAGGTGAGGGTCGAAGTTAGCGAGAAAGGCGGGCTGGACAAACAAACAATCTCAAATAATGAGGAGATGATGCTGTTCATAAAAAATGAATGTCGTGGACGGTTGCACTGGGGATGTGGGCCCATCGTGGGGCAGGAAAGTTAGAACAAGAGATAAGCTACATTTGTGCCTACAAATAAAACAGTATTGTGATTGGATGACTGACCGGTACAATGTACAACCTAAACAAGTGGACCCAAAGTTTTGAAATTGAGAGGATAAATAACTGACATTACATTATTTAATCTGGTCTGATAACAATTCGACCTCAGCTCTCCTGGCGCTGCATGCCACTCCCACCGGGTACCGGCAGAATATCAGCGCTGAAGTTCTTCCAGGACTTTCAGCACATGCTGAGTCGGAGCCCATTCACATTTGCCACACCTACGTTGGTCACTTTTGTACCCCTGTCGTACCGTGTCTGGCTAATTTCCAGTGTGTTTTTGCTTTTTTCTGTATGTTATTGATTCGTATATGTTTGCTTTTTTCTGTATGTTATTGTCTTTCTTCGTATTGTGACTTTTGAATTGATTTGTATTACTTTGCTTTATATACGTGTGTGTGTCTTATGTGAATAAATTATTTATCTATCTATCTATCTATCTACCACACAACACAATCACTTGTCCCGGTCCCAAACTAGGACACCCTGTGCTGTGGTAACCAGACAAGGAAATCACAAACATAGAAATACACCCAGACTGAGGTCATTTGTACAAATTGAGGGAGGCCCCCAGTGGGAACCAAACACACGACAGTAGTGCAGTAATCAGACGTCATTCTGCTAGACCAACGAGGCTGTAAAAGGAATATTCCTCAGTTTACACCCTGAAGGTAGATTTTTCAAAATTGCAGGCAAAAGATGTACAATTATATAGTAGCTGTCAACAAAGCAAAACATGTTGCGTGCGTAACATGATTCTTTTTTCTTTTAGTACCATCTAGTGTCGGAGGTCGGCTATTATAATCACAACATGATATGTGGATGAAAATAATTTCAGGTGGAGTTTAGTATCTGAACTCAGTTGCATTCAGATACTGAACTTGTAGTTATCCGTTGTAGATATCCAGTTTGTTACCTCTCTGGCGACGAATGTAGTCCATGATCTTGTGTTCTCCTTCTCCAGGCACATTGGCGTCCGACAGGATCACCTTGATGCCCTTCCAGCCTGGGTCATTGTTCAGTCTGAAGGGATAAGCAGAGGAATATTGCAACAGTCAACCCTCATTTAGAGGGTAATTGTATCACCAGCATAGTGATCCCATTTTAAATGTTATCTTTCATCACCAGTGTACATCTCTGCATATCAGTTTGTTATGTCACTAACAAAATAGTGACGACAAACATTGTGAGGTCGGGCCGACTGCGAGATACTTCTGGGAGCGGCGGTGAGGTGCGAGGCATTCGCCGAATTGTGGCCGACTCCAAGAGTCGAGACGTTTTCCTGCCCTTCGCCCTGGGGGTGACGCGAGCGGCCTCCAAGGCAAATGGGGGCCGGATTTAAACATGTTTTTATTTTCACTTTTACCTTTATTTTATTATTACTTGAACACATTTTTATTTTTGGACAGGCCGGGCGAGAGGAAGGCGAATTAACTCTTGTTTAAACAAGTGTTTAAAATTTTTATATTTTTACTTTTTATATTTTATTTTACATTTTACTTTTGTTTTACATTTCAACATTTTAAATTTTTGACATTTTTACTTTTTATGCTTTTAACTTTTATTTTTAACCCCGGCGCCTTGCTTGTCACTACTCATAGTAGTCAGAGACAAGGCGTCGGGGTATACAGAGAATTGCACTCTCATTTTTATCTTTTATTTTATACTTTGACATACTTTTTATTTTATTTTTGACATTTTAGGATTTCATCTTTAAGTTTTAATTTTAAGACATTTTATAACATAATTTTAATTTTTAGATTAGAAATAGGAAATTTTTATTATATAAATTTATCATTTTATTTTTAATCTTTAGACTCTAGAATTTTTTATTATATAACTCTTATATTTTTAATAATTGTACAAAGGTCGCCAGGAAATAAACGGTGGCGGTACCTTCTTTAAAAAAAAAAAAAACATTGTGAGGTAACGAGCTACCTACTTTCTATCTTGAAACCAAATGAGCACATGATTTCTTTATTGAAATAATGTTCTAATTCATTTATCAGAACTTTGTGTTTATGCCTATTCCACAGGTGATTTAAATAAAAAGACATTACTGCACAAACCTGTCATGAATATAATAATGCAGACACTTGCTAAGACGGTCCATAAATGGTGTGCCAGGCGTGATGCAGTTGGAGTCAAAGTGTGCCTCTTTTGGCTTCTCCGGGGGCAAGTAGGCTCCCTTAGCCTGCAGCTCGGAGCGGATGCGAGCAATCTCATCAATCTTCTCCTGTGTCTCCTTAGAAGCACGGAAACGCCGGGAACGCTGCTGGTTCATCTTAGCGCGGGGAGCCTAAAATGTTTTTGATAGGCTTACAGACAAAGAACACTTCATTGTATACAACAAATGTTTTACAGGAAATATTCTTACCTTCATTATCATTTAAGCTTGTTGTTTGTTTTCTACAAATTAGGACTATATACCTACACAATCTAGAAAAATTTTCAATGCTAGTTCTGAGATTGTAAGCAGTGTATTGAATCTCCTTTCTTATAATAAATAAAAACTTCTACACAGTACCTGATCCCAAACTAGGATAACCTGTGCTATGGTAACCAGGCAAGGATGTTACAAACATGAAAGCATACACAGACTGAGGCCATTTGTACGAATGTACAGCGGCCCCCAGTGGGAATCGAACCCTCAACCTCTGTTTTGGTAGCTCCTTAACAAGCGCCTTAACAGCCAGACCAACAACAACTTGTAAATTGGTTGTTGCTTTATTCTAGCCATTATTAACTGAGTCTCACAAAATAGAAATAAAGCGAACACACTTTTAAGATAAGTAGAAAACAGAACTATGAACCGGAACACTTACGGAGACAATTCCCATACAAACATAAGAAAAGATAAGAATATTTTTTGCTACAATGAAAAAGGCTACAAGGGACGGTCTAGAAGCAATTTTTTCCAGACAAAGATAGTTTGGTTTTAATTTAGAAACGACATGCCAAATCACAATGAAACTTTGCCAATATGTTTGACCATATTTAGAAATTGAGGTTTGACCATATTTAGAATTGAACTTGTACAGGTATAATCTCGAGACCCTCATAAGACCTAATTATTTTTATCACTGTACACTGTATGTACATCATTGAACACTGATAAGATCATACAGCTACCCACCACTCCATCAATGGCCATGTAGAGCACTTTCCTCGGCCTTACGATGCGGAACAGGCGGTCGATGCACTCGAAGATGGCCACCATCATCTCGTCCTCATCTTTAGGAGCTGGCTTGTCCTCAGGATGTGTACAGGGGTGGATGATGCCATTCATGTCCAAGTAAAGATTATCGAATTCCACCCCATTTGGATTGGGTAGGGACGAGTCTACTGGGACTAGCTGGCCGTCCACGTCGGTTGGCTGAGGGTTTTATCAAGTTTTAGGTGAGATTTCTGTCGCAATTTGGTAAACTTAAATGTTTCGTTTTCAGGTTTGAGGTTAGGTGGCACTTACCCTCTGTTCAATACATTCTACAATGACGCTGGCATATTTGCGGCTGAGCCAACGGAAGAAGGCAGGTACTCCCATGATGAGAGCTATTCCGTCTTGTTGTTATGTTGTTTTAATACACAAATCCAATAAAACTGTTTCGTCACGTATTCAACACAAACAAATCGACGCGGGTGCCATTGTGAAAATGTGAGAGAAAGTAGATAAGTGGGTGCGAGGGAGATAGAAGAAGGCTGCGTCTCAAAATCAATCCCAGATTTAAACCTTCACAGAGCTAACTTGAAAAAAAAACCCTTTGTTTTATCTGTGAAGTGCTGTGACGTATCAGTATTTCAAAATGGCTGCCTTGTTTACATCAGCTGAGATGAGAACGTTTTGCTTAGTGAATTATTACAGAAAAGTACATAGAAATGCTCGTTTACGGCGATTCAGTACTACGACGAGGCTCGGAGAAAAGCAAAATATTGAAAGTATCCGGAATATTGGAATCCTAGCACATATTGATGCAGGTTAGGATTTAGCCTCCAAATCATCGATTTCTACTCTAGTTACATCGTATAAATCCATTTAATCTCTCTCAATAAGTAATTGCCATACTCCTCATTTCTAAACTATGTACCTACCATCTTCATTCCCTGAAAAATGGTTTGACTTAACTTCATGATTATTTTCGAAAGGTAAAACAACTACAACAGAGCGAATGCTCTTCTACTCCGGCACCATTCGTTCCATGGGTGAGGTGCACCATGGAAACACCGTCACTGACTACATGGAGCAGGAGCGCCAGCGTGGGATCACCATTACTTGTGAGTACTCAGTCAATATTCATGGCGTACTCCAACCGTTCTCTTTGTGACACCGGATTAAGAATAGCGTCACTCCATTTCCTTCCGTGGATGTCGTAGAAGGCGACTAAGGAAATCAATTACCTGGAGACGGGCAGCAGCGTCTTTCTGAGATTCCAACCGCATACTGCGATCGCCAACCCGCCTGCCAAGCGTGGCGATTATGGCAAAACCCGTCATGGTTATAAAAACCACGAAGAAGGCCTATGTCCTGTAGTGGGCGTTAAACAGCTAAGATGACTCCAACCGTTTATAACAAACTTGGTCACCCTACAATAAGGGCATAGCGGCTCCCTAAGCAGTGATTTTAGGGACAAAAAAGGTTAGAAACTTTAATGGATGGGCCGGAACTCCTGCTCCCACTACCATTAAACAAGTTTTGGAAACCAGTATTTCTGTAAGTACCTACTCTCCCCATTAAATACACCTCAATACTTTCATAGCACTAATAAGTTCTCCTTTTTTACTTTGGCCACCTAACCACTACTAAGTACAACTTTATTACAGTGGCAGCAGTGTCATTCCCCTGGAATGGAAGCCAGATAAACTTGATTGACACACCGGGCCACATTGACTTCACCATGGAGGTGGAACAGAGCTTGGCTGTGCTGGATGGAGCTGTGGTGGTGCTGGACGCTTCTGCTGGTATGTGGGAGCCAGCTATGTAACTAAATAAGGCTTTGCAGGAGAGAGGGCATTATTTTTTATTGTATGCCAAAATGACTGTTAACTTACTAAATAATGGCTTAAATCAATCTTTCCCAGAGCTGTTTTGTACTTAATTTTACTATTATTCCTAGAAACCAGTATTGCTTAGCATATACTAAAACTATTTCAATTTAATTAATAATTTCATTACACAGTAACATTCTGTTCCAAACTAAGGTGCTGAGAACTGTTGCACATTCACCCTGGTTCACAAGGGCAGAGGCACTGCACGACCTTGCGATGCGCACTGGCAAGGAAGGAGTAGCCCACATGACCGTCACCGACAGAGATAGCCGATCAAAAATAGATCGGGACAATCGCTATGCAAAAAAACCCCGAACAAACCTTTATGACCGTAAGACGGATTGCAAGTTAGAAGATACATAGAAGATAGTACTGTACAGTACAGTACTCACGTCCTCCACCGAAATGGCTCTAGAAAAATAAGCCGCCGTAATTACTGAACATCATTGTCATTCGAAAACTCATCCTCCACCATATTCTTACAGGCGTGGAAGCGCAGACTATAACCGTGTGGCGGCAGGCGAGCGGCTACCGCGTGCCGCGTCTGCTCTACCTCAACAAGATGGACCGGAGCGACGCGGACGAAGCGGAGTGCGCGCGTACCGTCGCCGACAAGCTGCATGTTGAGCCGCTGCTGCTGCACGCACCGGTGCGGCATGGAGGGAAGCTCATTGGCGAGTATACATACGTTGGTATTAGTAGCGATTTTGGTTTGCGCAACTCGACTACTAGTGAGCCTGTTTTGCGCATTGGAAGGTTTTATTCGTTTCTGCCACCCCAACTCCTCCAGGAATACACATACATTGCATAAACTCACGCCACTTACCACGACCCTAACAACTTCTTTAGCTTCATCGACATTCATTAGGCGTCGCACGCCAGTTTCGGGTTCTTTTTGTCATAATGCTTTCTTGTACGCGTCGTGTTTCACCAATTTTTGGACTCTCGTACTAGATTTGCCGGCGGCTCCGCTCGCGTGGGATTACAATAAATGAAGATAGATTTCAATCTATCTAACGTGACATAAATTTACGCCTGTATCTGAGAGGGGTTAGCAGAGACCAGGGTTTGCCACTAGCCACAATGCTGTAAGACCTCTTTCGTTTCATTGACATTAATTAGTCGCTGCATTTTCATAGTTTTCGAGTACGTTTTATTTATTAAAACGCTTTCTTGTACACGTCTTGCTTTATCCACTTTTGGACTCTCATACTAGATTTACCGGCGACTTCGGTCGCGTAAGATTAGGATTCGGTAGGTCCTTACTCAGGAAGCAACCTATCTCTATACTTAAGTTCATCCGAATTGGTTCAGTGGTTTAGGCGTGACGGCGTAACGAACAGATAGATAGAGGTTAGCATTTGCGGCGACTTTGTCCGCATGGGATTGGGATAAAAAGTATGTTGAGTTTCAAATTGCATTGTTGGTCCAGCCGTGTCACGCTTGATTGTCAAAACAGAGGTCGTGGGTTCGTTTTCCGCTAGAGCCTCTGTCTGGGTGAAGTGTTAGTGTTACCCAGGTATCCAGTCTCGTCGAGTCAGATCTTCGTGTATTCATGAACCTCTTCTTCCATCTTTACATCAACATATGGGTGGTATCTTGCTCTCACTCGCTACGTAATTGAAGATGTCGCTCTCATAAGCAGTCTATATACGTCCCACTGTAGGCCCCACAGTCTCTCTCAGAGAGAGAGAGAGTATGGGCTTAATCAGCACGCGTGCCCACCACGGATTGGCGATTTCAAGCGCTGAGGTATGTCAATAGCTCAGACACTTAGGGTTCCTCACGATGTTTTCCTTCACCGTTAGCGAGTGGTATAGCTACTATAACTTCAGAAATGTACATAACTTAGAAATCAAATTCATAGGTACCTTACGCACTGGAAATCGAACCTGGGTCTTCCGAGTCCAATGTTCTATCCTCTGGGCTACCAGCGCTATTTGTACAAAATGGCAACTACCTTACATTTTCTTTTCGTTCCAGGTCTCATCGACCTGGTGACACTAGAGGAGATAATCTTCACACAAGGGCGCGGCCTCAAATACACGCGGCGGAAACTGTCAGAAAAGGATGACGGACCAACCTGGGAGCGATCCATGAACGACCACAGACAAATTGTGGACACCCTATCCTCTGTAGATGATAAACTAGCCGACGTAATTATCCAACAGGAGTCGCTAGATAATTTGAATAAATCTGAGATAAATTCAGCCATTCGCAGATGCACTCTTGACATGAAGTTGTTTCCTATACTCTGCGGTAGCTCCTACAAAAACGTGGGTGTGCAAATGCTTATGGACGCAGTGATAGATTTCCTGCCGTCCCCTCTGCAGTGCCACGAGTTGTATAGAGTTTTTGACAAGGATCTGGCCGCGAGAGCGTTCAAAGTGCAACACGATGATCAGAGAGGCGTGCTGACGTTTCTGCGGCTTTACAGCGGGGATATAAGTAAAGGGCAAAAGATTTATAGCCTCGGACAAGATAAAAGCGATCAGGTAATTACTTAAATTGTAATGTAATCCTTTGGACCATAGTACGTAAGGTTTAAACTGTCTCAAACAGGTATTTTGTTCCAGTCAGGATCCCTGTACGTGGCGTTGGCTGATGAGTATAAGCCGGTGGAAACGGTGACGGCTGGAAATATTGCTGTTGTGAGTGGACTCAAGGTAAGAAACACCGTTCGTCGTTCAATCAGAATGTAAAACTAAGAAAATTTAATATTTATGTAAAATTTGTGGAAAATAAAATATAGTATTTTCTCAGGTTAACACGAGCACTAGACATTATAAAAACTGAATTTGCACGGATATTTACTCGTTTATTTTTCATTTTACAATTTTCCGACGTTTCGGTACTTTTGCATATCCGTGGTCTCGGTAGATTGAGGTGACAGGCGTCTTTTTGAAACCATTAACTGTTAGTTTACTACCCTCGGAAGAAATTAGAAAAAGTTTTTTTTTAATACACGTTATATTTAATAAAATATTTTCACTTTCACTTTCTTAAAATCGCCTGAAACTGGCGATTTAATCTGGCTTCTAAACTAAAACTATACTTCTGGTGAGGCTTCTCGTAACGCAAAGAGGTTTTTGGCCCTCTGAAGTCTATTTGTTTTCTAATGAAAAGAGTTCCGTACCATTTGAATATTTCAAGCGTCTACCGGTTGCCGTTATTAATATCGAGCAAAAAATCACGTTTGTTGTGTGGGAGCCCCACTTAAATTTTATTCTATTGGAAATTTCAACTGTCTAGCTATCACGGTTCATGAGATACAGCCTGGTGACAGACAGAGAGACAGACGGACAGTAGAGTCTTAGTAATAGGGGCCCTTACCCTATGGGTACGGAACCCTAAAAACCGTTTTGAGAAATACAGCCACGAATCTTGGTGAATATTTATCTTGACACTCATTACACTTAAACCTTACGAATCTCATGGACTTGCTACACAGACCAACAACGGGCTAAAATATATGGCAATCATACCTAAATACTATAGTCCCCGTAAACCGTTTTGGAATGCTTTGCTATGGATTATTTAAGTTAAAATTTTGCTTCCACGAGAGTTTCAAATACCATGGTGAAGGACTTTACTTAGATTAGAACTTTACTAGATTTACAACTTGTTGTCAGCATTTTTCAATGACTCGAGGTGCTCATTCATAGTTACACATTTAACGGGGCTGTTTATTATGTACCTAATTGTAAACCCAACCTTAGGTAAATTAGATTACCTAATAAACAATCGCGATTAGACTTGTGAAATGATTGTTTCCCGACCGGAGGTCCGCGGACCATAATTAAATGTTCTGTAAGAGCCCTCCTCGGGAGGGTCTTGTAGCACTAATGCCACTACATGGAGACTTTTAAAGCAATGAGCTATGTGAAGTAGATCGGGTATAAATATCCGGGCAGAGGACTCTCATCTTTTGAAATAAAATATCTGTGACTCTCACAAGTTCTTTTACAAATTTTTTTTATTTATTTATTTAATCAGTTTATATGCACGATTCTTATATTTAATATGAAATTATATTAATTATGTCCCAAATGAAAATCAGTTTCGCTGGTGATGTGTTGTTGATGTGATGTGCATGCTGAGATGGTGACGCTTTTTCGTTGCCACAGAGGCACAATGCTCTTATTTTTTTCATTAGATTATGTTTTTTTTCTCATTCTTGTTGTAATTAGGTATATAGATTCTGTTAGTTTTTATGTGTGTGCTTTTGTAGCAATGTAAATATATGTTTTTTTTTTCTGTCCTTCTATCTATATGTGTGCGGAACCATAAAACTCCTTGTGGTCCTTGCTAAACAAAAAAATAATAATTAAAAGATCCTTGGTCGACAAAAGATCAAGAACCCACTTTTGTCGACCGCTGCCTCTTTCTCCACTACAAATTCGGCCCGAAGGCAGCAGCTAACATTGTACATTGACATTCAGCAAACAGAATCTAAATTCTTTACGTTGAGATAATGTTTTGATTTCTGATTTCCACTGCTTTTCCGCAGACGACAATGACAGGTGACCTCGTGACCTCGACGCAAGCGGCTGCCGGCCGCGCCAAGGACCGGCTGAGCAAGTTGCTGAGGCAGCCGGGCAGCCGGGAGCGGCTGGCACTGCCGGCCGCGCTGCTCAGACTGCGCGCTGTGGAGGCCGAAGCTGCCGAAGGGGAGGCGGTCGATGCGGCCGGTGTACTGCTGGGCATGGGTAAGGATGGATAGATAGAAACTTTATTTGTAAGTACTACATATACAGACAAAAATCTTAAAATATGCACACAAACTAAAGCAGTAGATATAGAAAAACAATTAAGAACCAATTACACAAATGACGTGCCAACTAATGTGTGTAGTGCCTGGATGACCGAGCTTTGCTCGGTATTATTATTATTTTTTTGTAAATCGTGCTTTTTGGTACTATATATTTAGAGACGATGAAAAAAGGGGAAAAAAAGAAAAAAAATAATCGGACTGGAGACGTCTGGCCTCGAACCGGGGTCTTCTGTTTTCGGGACCGCCCGATTTTCCACGTGAGCTATTACAACCTTCTAGATGGTGGCGAAATTTACCTTCGTATTCTAATGATATTTTCGCAGTTTTTCATTGCCTAAAAACACGTTTAAAACGACGTTTTCAAAAAATTAAACCTAGCTAGATCGATTTATCGCCCCTGAAACTCTTTTCGTGAAAATCGTTGGAGCGGTTTCTGAGATTCAGATTATATATACAAGAATTG
Organism: Yponomeuta cagnagella; assembly: GCA_947310995.1. Classification (NCBI taxonomy): domain Eukaryota; kingdom Metazoa; phylum Arthropoda; class Insecta; order Lepidoptera; family Yponomeutidae; genus Yponomeuta; species Yponomeuta cagnagella. The sequence continues at coordinate 920,486 of OX371287.1, read as the reverse complement.
CTCGTTTAAAGGTATTAGATAGATAGATACATAGGTATACAAAAGGGCCACACCCACGCCTCAGTGTTCGTATTTTCCTAAGAGCTAAAGCACTGATTTTCAGTTGTACCCCGCCGAGGATACGATGACGCGGAGCTTACTATGGACTTCAAGATGTTGGTTAATGATAAACGTTGGCACTATCTGATGCACAGTTGTGGATTGTGGAAAAGTCCTATGTCTTATAATTCTTCGGCTATTTATGCTTTGTCTGGCTTGGTAAATAGCCGGGCCTCAGTCTGGGTGTATTTCCATGTTTGTGATGTCCTTGTCCATGTGGCGCCGGATTGTCCGTGTGGCGCCGGATTAAGAATAGCGTTACTCCATTTCATTCAGTGGATGTCGTAGAAGGCGACTAAGGAAATAAATTGCCAGGAGACGGGCAGCAGCGTCTTCCTGAGATTCCAACCGCATACTGCGATCGCGAACGCAACTGCCAAGCGTGGCGATTATAGCAAAACCCTTCATGGTTAGAAAAACCATGAGGGAGGCCTATGTCCTGCAGTGGGCGTCAAATGTCTGATGATGATGATGATGATGTCCTTGTCTGATTACCATAGAACAGGGGATCCTAGTTTGGGAGCAGGACAAATGATTGTGTTGTGTGGAAGTTTTTATTATTATTATTTATTACGTGTGAAATAATTAATTAATAGTCAATTTATTACTAAGGAAATCAATTACCAGGAGACGGGCAGCAGCGTCTTCCTGAGATTCCAACCGCATACTGCGATCGCTAACCCGCCTGCCAAGCGTGTATGAAAACCACGAAGGAGGCCTATGTCCTGCAGTGGGCGTTAAGTAAATGGCTGATGATGATGATGACGATGATTACGTGTGAAAATTTGGGGTGATAGGGTCCGAATAGTCTTAAATTTTCTAAATCCCACGGGGTGAAATTTTCTAAATCCCACGAAGGGTGTTCGAAAGTGGTTTAAATTGTATTGAACAGACCTTAATATTAGTGCCACACTTAGCAACATGAATGCGTGTTTACACAGATTACAGCAAAAAGTTCTCGAATGGCGACCACATATCGGCAAGCGCAGCGTAGGACGACCAAATACAAGATGGACAGATGACCTCATCCAAGTGGCAGGAAGACGCTGGATGCAAGCCGCTTCCAATCGGTCTTTTTGGAAATCCATGGAGGAGGCCTATGTCCAGCAGTGGACGTCTTGTGGCTGAATTATGATGATAATTATTGTAATATATTAACACTTGAAAAGAAACGAAAATGCTCTCTGACAATTTATTTTTTTACCTCCTTTAGGCACGACAGTCCCGGACCCAGTGTTCCTGTGCACGATCGAGCCGCCGAGCGCCGCGCAGCAGCAGGCCCTGGAGACGGCCCTGGAACAGCTGCAGCGGGAAGACCCCAGCCTGCGCGTCAGCACCGACGAGGAGGCTGGCCAGCTGGTGCTGGCAGGTCGGTGTTCATTTCATTGGCTTGCGAGAAAAACGCTTTTTTATGTATTAGGTCGTTTTATTCCATGTTTTTATTCAGGCGTTTTATATTTGTAGTCACTATAACATTAAACAAGTCTGAACATAACATGGAAAAAATGATGTTATGCATAAAAAAACCGGCCAAGTGCGTATCAGGCCACGCGCATTGTAGGGTTCCGCAGAAAGAAGGTTTTTTTCATCTGCTTTCAGAACTAACAACTTCATTGAAGTAATTTTCAATGGATTTTGTACGAAATTTTACTTTTATAAGTTGGTTGCCTGTTACTAGTTAACAAGTAAAGCCTACTTAGCCGTGATACTTTTCCTTTTAAGTTCATTATATGTGCTACTACCCTGAATCACGTTTCTACAATCAACCGTTTAGCCAGGAGAGGGGGTGGGGGACGTCCTACTCAGACTAAAATTTGCGCTTTAAAGCTTAATATTTCGCAAACGGAACCCTAAATCAAAAAATGGTCTTCCTACACCTACAATATTTTTTAACGACCAATCCAAAAAAGCCCCACGTGATGGGGTAGACCAGAAAAAAAATCATCCCCACTTTTCATATTAGGGGAGGTACATTAAAATTATTTTTTTTCTACCTTTTATTCTTTAACTTTGTCGGCGTGATAAATATGTATACACACACCAAATTACAGCTTTCTAGTACCATCGGTCTGCGCTAGGCCGCGGACTGAGAGACAGACAGACGGACTTGGCGAAACTGTAAGGGTTCCTTGTCGGACTACGGAACCCTAAAAAGCATTTTTTCGAAAATTGCTTATTGTATGTGGGAATGTTTCTGGGTTACACGGTCCAATTGACGTAGCTAAGAATTTTGGGTAGCCATCCATCCAGCTAAACTGTTAGTAATTCTTATAATAAAACAGTTAGTATTTTTTCAATACTCTCGATAAGTTTCTTCTGGGGTGAGCATGGGCATCACCATGCTTCTTCATCATCATCAGCCGTTTGACGTCCACTGCAAGACATAGGCCTCCTTCATGGTTTTCCCTAACCATGAAGGGCTTTGCCATAATCGCCACGCTTGGCAGGCGGGTTGGCGATCGCAGTATGCGGTTGGAATCTCAGGAAGATGCTGCTGCCCGTCTCCTGGTAATTTATTTCCTTAGTCGCCTTCTACGACATCCACGGAAGGAAATGGAGTGACGCTATTCTTCCATGCTTCTTACCACGATATAATGATTTGTTTGAGTCCCCGATAACTCAGCACCCACCGTTGCTTATTAAACACACTTATTCTTCTTATTCGCAAGGAATGGGCGAACTTCACCTGGAGATAATCAAGGAGCGCATAATCCGCGAGTACAACATCGCCGTGGAGCTGGGCCCGCTGCAGATAGCGTACCGCGAGGCGCTGGCCGGCGAGGCGCGGCGGCCGCACACTGTGGACCGCCGCATCGGCAACGCCAAGCAGTTCGTCAAGCTCGAGTTGTCCGCTAAGACTGTCAAGGGACTCGCGCCGGATAAAGTACTCAGGTAAGTTTGAGGGAGTCCTGCCAGTCTTCTCCGAAGCCGGTTTGTGGGAGTTCTACCAGTCTTATCCTAAGCCTGTTTGTGGGAGTTCTGCCCATCTTATACTAAGCGTATAAGCCAGGCACTTCTGCCACTCTTCTGTTCGAGTTCCGCCTTGTCTTTTTTTCCACTTTCTAGTTAAAAAAGTATAAGAGATAGGAAATAGTTTTTTACAGTGCCGGTCATCACATTAAATTACTAGTAGAAGTCATAAAAAAAACTGCCCAGCATTGAAACGGAAGATATTACTGCTAATACGGCTGTAACAGTGGGTCTAGCCTAGCAAGGGGTGGAAGGGTCTGAAGTGAGAGAGAGGTAATATGATATCGGCATCGGGCTGTAATCTAAGGATTGGTTAAATAAAAAGAGGTGCCCATACTTCGAAAGGGCTCCTAGATCGATACAGCTCTGTCCATGGGCCTTCAGATATGGCCTCAGTCTAGGTGTACCTCCACTTTTGTGATGTCCTTGCCTGGTTAACATAGCACAGGGTGTCCTAGTTTGGAACCAGGACAAGTGATTGTGTAGTGTGAAAGTTATTATTATTAATTGAACCCCTGTTCCAGGCTAGACAAATCAGCCGACAGCGCGGCCAACCTGGCGCACTTACACCCGAGACAGCTCGGTGCGGTTCGACAGGGAGTCGTCACGGCGCTGTTGCACGGGCCCAAGCTAGGCTGTAAGGTACGAGTCTTATGGCTGTAAGGTACGAGTCTCATAGCTGTAAAGTACAAGCCTCATGGCTGTAAGCTACAAGTCTCATGGCTGTAAGTTTCGAGTCTCATGGCTGTAAGTTTCGAGTCTCATGGCAGTAAGGTACAAGTCTCATGGCTGTAAGTTTCGAGTCTCATGGCAGTAAGGTACAAGTATCATGGCTGTAAGTTACGAGTCTCATGGCTTCAAGGTGCAAGTCTTATGGCTGTAAGTTACAAGTCTCATGGCTGAATGCCAGGCAACATGGCGAACAAGATTAGGACGGGAAAGCGTTGGACGCGGAGTGTTACAAAAAAGTCCGGTGAAACTTAAAGGTGTGTGGACTGAGCGCATAAGTTTTTGCAATGTCAACAAATTAGATGAGTTGCGCCAGTCGCGCCCCACCGCTCCTGGAGTTAAATCGTGTATTAATCAAATCAAAGGTCAAAACGCCAAAGGTGTACTAATAATGCTAACACGATGACAAATGTACCTACGAGCCTGTATCCCACCAGAGGGTCCCAGAGCGTAGTTTGCAATGCAAATTGCCCAGATCCTTACTAATATTATAAACGCGAAAGTTTGTATGTATGGATGGATGTTTGTTACTCTTTCACACAAAAACGGCTGAACGAATCCGGATGAAATTTTGCACAGAGATAGATAATAGTCTCGATTAGCACATAGGCTGTTTTTTATCCCGGAAAAATACACATCAAAATTACCACGCGAACAATGTCGCGGGCAACAGCCAGTACATACCTATACTATTTTCACTTCATCAGTTTTTTTAAGTGATCTTGCCCCCTCTACAGTAGTTCTTTGCCTTAGTCTGTTATCTTAGTAATTTGGTCACAGATGGTGGATGTGCAAGTGACGCTACACTGGCTGGAGGTCGGCCGAGGCACGTCGGACTCCGTCCTCTCCTCGGCTGTGGTGCAGTGTCTTAGAAAGGTATGTCAGTGTCTTTTTGTTGCACTAACCCGTGCTGAGGACAAATTTAAAAACCTATTTAGAGGCAAAAAATTCCACCCATTTACATCGGAATGATATCGCTGTACCCACATGATAATAGTCATCATTTATCCATATCATTCCGATGTAAAAACCTAACTGCAAAGTGGGTTGCTCGGGGCTGCAAGTGATGTAGATCGCTTCGGCCAGATGTCGCTGCCTGTACGTAATACAGAGAAGTTTGTAAAGAGGCTCGAAATTTCACCTAGCAATTGATTTCCTTAGTCGCCTTCTACGACATCCACGGAAGGAAATGCAGTGACGCTATTCTTAATCCGGCACCACGCGGAAAGATTCTTTTCCTCTTTAAAATGTTTACGGGCCTCTGAACCGATTCACACACAGTAATAAGGTTCACAATCCCGTGTTTGCAGGTGTTCGAAGAGGCGGGCTCGAACCTGCTAGAGCCGGTGATGTCGCTGTCGGTAGTCAGCCACGAGTCCGTGTCGGCGCGCGCGCTGGCCGACCTCACGCGGCGCCGCGCCGAGATCGCTCACGTGCGCATGCGCCGCCAGGACAAGGTAAAATTATAAAAATAGGGTGATTTGTATATCACACGGTGGTAGTGGAGCGGTAGGAAGCCGACGCCGGCTTCTCATTCGGTAGGTATTGAGCTCGAATCCCGACATGTACCAATGACTTTGTTTTCTAAGTTACATACAGTTGTGAAGTAATGAAGGAAAACATCGTGAGGAAACCTGAGTGTCTGAGGTGTTCACATACCTCAGCGCTTGAAATGGCCAATCCGCGGTGGGCACGCGTGTTAGTTAAGCCTATACTCTCTCTCTGAGAGAAGACTTCTGCCCTACAGTGGGACGTATATAGGCTGCATTATTATTATTATTTTAAGGGTTCCGTACCTCAAAAGGAAAAAACGGAACCCTTACAGGATCACTTTGTTGTCCGTCCGTCCGTCTGTCTGCTGAGACCCTTTATCTCGGGAACACGTGGAGGCATCGAGTTGCAATTACAACCATTTAACGTAAAAAAAAGATACGTCCGTTTATGCCTTTAAAAAAGTATATTTCGACACTCAAGAGAAACAAAATTTATAGGGTACTTTTCGTTGACCTAGAACTATGAAATTTGGCAAGTACCTCGTCTTATACTACAAGTACAGGGAAAAATCTGAAAACTGTACATTTGTATGTAATTAAATTATAAAAAAATTGTCTTTGAAGTTCGGGAAAAGCTCGGAAAAAACTGCGAGACTCGATTCCTGAACTCTTTATAATATGTGAATACAAATTTGTACGGAGCCCTCGTTGGGCGAATCCCGACTCGCACTTGTCCGGTTTTTTATGAGAAAAGATTACAGTTTGGCCGATGGCGCCTCCCACGCTAGGCGCAGCCTGTGTCGTGGGTGACGAGAGGATACGCACATCATAGAGGTAGTATTAGCACCGGTTGACGGAACGAGGCAAGCGACTCACAAGCGTTAGGCAACCAGCCACATTGTTTGTTAGTTACACTTTATTGCATAATAAAAAACATTAACAAAAATGAAACATTCCCGTAGTATGCGTATAACTCCACAGAAATCATAAATAAAAGAAATATTTCAACGAAAATAATTTACATTCTGTTGAGTGTCAAGGCACAATGCTAGGTACTGCCCCTTAGGGTCGAGTTGTAGTGGAGAAAAAATGCAGCAAAATAAACTGCACTCTGACCATCTTTCTTCAAGGGGGGACGCCCTACTCCCAATAAAAATTTGCGCTTTAAAGCTAAACGTTTCGCAAACGGATCCCTAAATCGATTTTTTTTTTCCTAGACTCTCAATAGTTTGAGCGTCTAATTCAACGATACCCCACACTATGTTGTAGGCGAGAATTCCATTCCTAATTGAGACCGTCAGCGCAAAAGTGGCCTAACCCACAATTTTTAATATTCGTGCTTATCTACTGCAATTTATTAAAAACATAATGAATTTCGATGCAAAACCGGCCTATCCCTAGTTACACCCATAAAGGGGGTAACTGATGGTGTTGTAGACATTATTTTTGCGCGTATTGTTTTTGCCGTATATTATTTCCATACTATGTTAAGCTTAGGCCACTTTTGCGCTGACGGCCTCAATTCAAGTGTAGGGGAAGCACCCTAAAACAAAAAAAAAACGTTTTTTTTTGCCGCCGTAATTATTATGTATGTCTATGCAAAATTTCAGCTTTCTCTGATCTAGGCCGCGGACAGACGGACAGACATGGCGAAACTATAAGGGTTCCTCGTCGACTACGGAACCCTAAAAAGGGGGTAACTTTAGTAAGGGGCAGTTGACTTGTGCACAAATATTTCACGAAAAATTATTTTTGAAGTGTCGACCTCACACCACAAAAGACCTGATGACATTTGATAATCTGAAATTCTTGAAAAATCTATGTCCTAGAGAAAAGAAAATGTTAACAGAAAAGAATCATCCAGCCAGTCTACCGAATTTACAACACATTTAACATAATCTCGGTGGAGTGAGGGTTCTTCTGAGTGAAATCTAAATTTCAGTTCTGCGGTTGGGATGTTGGCGTTCGTGTAGACCATCCTCCATAAGCAGCATATAAACGTCCCAGTACAGAACACAGCCCTTGTCAGAAAGATAGAGAGAGAGAGAGAGAGTAAAGGCTTAATCAACTCACATCACCGCGGATTGCCGATACAAAGCGCTATGGTATAATGCCTAGCAGATAACTTGAACAAAATCCGCAGTAGGGACGAGTTTGCGATGCACACGTCATATAATTAACATTTTTATTATTTGCTGATTTGAATAAAGTCCGAAGAATTCTTCAATGACGTCGGAAATACGTCCATGCATAAAGTAATTTCTTCAAATTATTTGTCGGGCCTTATGCCAGCTTGTGTAACACTAATAGTTATCGACCCCCCCCCCCCCCCCCCCCAGGAAATCGAGTGCCTGGTCCCCCTGTCCGAGCTGCTGGGCTACTCCAGCGCGCTGCGCTCTCTAACATCAGGATTCGCCAGCTTCAGCATGGAGTTCCACTCGTACCGCCGCATGGCACCGTATGACGAGGAGAAAGCCGTGCGCAGCATCACTGGCTTCTGAGGGAAGTATCCGATAGAGAGAACAGACGTGGAAGAGAAGCAACGGACCGCCAACAATGGGCAGCTGGGATCCGGAGGCCAGAAGTGAAGTCAGAGCACAGCTCGTCTTCTGAGCCGCGTTTTATACAACTACAATTTATAGTTTATATTGACAATTCGATGTAGATTGCCTAGCCGTTTAGTACAATAATTAGGGCCACTTTCTGAATTGAGAATTTCGCGAAGTAAATAGTTAACTGTGGTGCTCTCTCTTCGAATTCGTAAGAAAAGACCGTGACAGAACGTTACTTAAATATTTACTCAGTGAAATTCAGAATTCTCTAAACTTCTCTCTCTCTCTCTTCAGAGACCGGCCCTTAGTCTTCCTCCTCGTTAATCTGTGATAATCAGCTTAAATAATGAATTGTAGTTCTATGAAGTAAGGCCCTGGAAAAAGGCTAGCTGAAATGATTTCATAGATGGGACCATGGTTCGGGAGTACAATGACCCAAATATGATGCTGAGTTCGGAAATCCCAGGTCTAACTATAGAGAAGATACTACCTACTTCGTTTTCGTTTACATTGTTATGCGAGGAGTTACCTAGTGAGCCTACGTCTGGCGCTTTTAGATTTAGATCCAGTGATTTTTTTTTTTTTTTTTTTGTAGGTCTGGTAGTGAAAATGTGTTTTAGGGAGCTCGAAGGATTTTACTATAAGGCGGATTTCTATCAGAATACTATAAGGCGGCTTTCTATCGCGTTGTGCGCTACAGTATGCGCCAAGATAAATAAATACCATACGATGCATGTGGCATTTTGTATATAATATAACATTGTACATAGTCATTATAATAGTTCTTACACAATAACTTGATTTTTCTCTCAGTTTAAATCACTACAAAACTTTTTTACTTCAATTTCAGTCTTGCTGTCTTGGCCCATTCCTATCAGGTATATTCACATACACAATCCAATCTGCAAATAAGAGAGTACATTTTATAGATCAAGATTCGCTAAAAGATTAGCTAAAAAGGTAAAAAAAAAACTTTACACCAAATAAATATTTGGCATTTCAGTGGACAAACTTATTTTCGGTCAGGGGAGCCGCTACTGGTCACAATTTCGTTATAACAACAAGACACATCACAGAAACAAAACAGAAAAATAACATAATATTAAAAACGAAACATTAAAACGAAATATAGTATGGAATCAGGCGTTACTTTGCAGAAATCCATAATAGCAATAAAATGTCACAATTAATTTGCTAAATTTCGCCAAAATACCACAAGCACCATGCGACGAAACGCGTCGCTCCGCATTTTTTCACACAAGTATTGGTGTCGGTGGTGGTGTGTTTGTGTCTTGCTTCTGCTTGAAAAAGTGGGAGGGAGGGCGGTGCATTAACTAACTCCATGGTGCTTGTGGGATTTTGGCGGAATTTAGCTGAGTAATTATCACATTTTAATGAAAACGAAATACACAACAGACAAAACACAGTTACACGTTACAGGCAATCTGCATTCTGTCAAACAGTGGTCTCCGGTCAAGTCCGGACCTTTTTACCCCATCAGTTATCAGTTCTTCTACAATAACACGAATACACTAACTTGTGGCAGTATTAGGAGCTGCGTAGTTCAGTATTCGCCACTCATACTTGCCTTTCCTGGCGCGGAAAATGTGGTCAAGTACGCCGAGCACCGACATGTGTCAGTAACAAAGGGCCTTACTCGACGCCACTTTCCGCTAGGGGGCGCCACTCATACTTGCCTTACCCGGCGCGGAAGATGTGGTCAAGCTCGTCGAGCAGCGACTCGTGGCGGTAGGAAATGCGGACGTTGGGCACGTTGGTCCGCGTGATATCATTGCCGTCGGGGTCGTCGCGTCTGTAGTCAGAACCGATCCAGAACTGCTTTAACTGCCGAGGAAAAGAATCGTCAATAAATCAGCTTCAAAGATACGTCAATTTTAGGTACTGTGGTCTGTCTCAGAATCGCAGTCTCCACTCTATTACAGCGGTGAAAGCACGTCAGTAAAACACTTGCACTAACATTCAGAAGTCCTGGGACCAATGTCATCCAATGACTTTATTTTCTAAGTTACGTGAATTCGTAGCAGTAGAAAAACTCGGTAACTGTGAAGAAAAACATCGTGACGAATCCTGAGTGTTCATATACCTCAGCACTTGAAATCCGCAGTAGGCACGAGTGGTGATTAAGTTCATACCCTCTCTCTCTCTCTCTCTGAGAAAAGGCCTTTGCCTACATTCAGTGAGATTGGAACCATTAGTGGCAAATTATTAGTATCAATTTCGATACAGATATTGTTCTCAGACTTTTGGGAATACACTGCCATTTTACGGTTGTGGAAACCAGAACATTCAGATTGCCTCGGAAAAGACTTCTATGGTTGCAAAATTATTTCAAGGTAAACTTTGACGTCCATTATCTGAACATTTTATTTTATGAATATAATTTTTGAAGTGAAAAACCAATTTTTAATTGTACATAAGCAAACTTGCCTCGTGAGGAAAACCGGACATGATAACGGAGTTCCTGGCCAGTTCACACATATCACATGAGCTGAGTTTCCACGCCTGCGCCGCCACGCTGTACTCCTCCATCAAAGGCTCCTAAAACAATCGTCACGGTAAGATTACCCGTTCATTGCTAAGTTTTTGTGTACACATTTTGGTCTGAATCCTGAAAGATTTCGCTGGAATAATCCCTTGGCTGCTGTTTCAGCCAGGCACTCGGAAGGCCACCGACAAGATTTTTGGATGCCATAAAGGCGTTAACGGGTGGCAGAATGTATGGTGGTCCACCTGGCGGAAAACCGTTCGTTGTGGAAACAAGCGACCCATGATCGCGATCCTTAGACATGAGGGAACGAAGAAAAAGAAGTTGTTTCAGTAACTGTACATGGAGAAATATACAGCACCTACCCAGCTGGCCCGAAGAAGTAAAATGCTGAACTGTATCTGGGCACGTAGTCGAATTCACTTAGTTGGTCCCTTAATCCTGAGGATCGTGGCCACTTCGACGGGAATGGGTTTGTCATGTGCCATCTGGATCCGTCGTTCGCTGCGTGGACTGCCTGGTGAAACTTAAGTTTTGTTTCCTTGGTGATCTGGTCACTGTATTTAGCGGGTGGTCTGCCTTGAGCTCTCTTCCCCTCCACGTTGCCCGTCATTATACCCTTGTACCTAGTATGGAACTGCAGAGGAACTTAGTAAACTTTACGTGGAGTAAAATTGTAGGAAGTCGTACTCTGATGTGTTAGGCTACACAATATCGCGTAGTAGATCTTTGAAGTGATATCTATGGCTACAGTGAACTACAGAGAGTCGTCAGTGATGTGATGTGATATCTTCTTGCTTTGTAGATGTAGACCTGGCTACAAGGGTATATAGTGAACTGCCAAAGGTTCATACCCTAGTATAGTGGAACTGCAGGGGGTCGTCAGTGCTGAGGGTGACTCGCAGTCCGCAGGCGAAGTATTCCGGTAGCGGGTTTCGCTGATAGCGCAGAAACAACGAGTTGTTGCTCAGCGGAGACATCGCTATAAAGATCTGGGCCAGGTAGTATAGGTACTGCAGGACTGGCACCTGGGGAGATTTATAGGACGACGTCTTAGGTTAAGGACAGCAGAAGGTGCTGCTGAGGATCCTGAACCACACCTTTTTTGTTCATGTTGTTCGGACACTATCAAATACCTAACCAACCTCACAGGTACTGCAGGTTAGACGCGCCTAAAAACAGGGTTTATAACTGCGACCTTACTAAAACATAGCAATCCATCGCGACATTAACTAAAGAAACTAACAGTGACATCGACATGAGTTCCACGATGCACCCTTCACTGAGCGGTTATGCTATATATGAAATATAATATTGGGCTGATGCTGCTTTGATACAAGGCAGAGGCGGCTCGTCTTATAGAGCGCTGGTGCAGTGCACTCCCACAAAAATAAGTAACTAAGTACATTACTTAATAAAAAAAATCAAAATTTTATCTGCTAATTAGGTGGTAGACCTATAAATTTTTAAACCTATGCACACAAAGACCTACACACATTATAGTAGTTTACTAAAAATAATTAACTACGTGCGAAGTTAAAATGTTTTCAAGCATAAGATTTGGTGTCAAGTTGTTATCGAGTGGAGCGCCAGCGATTGCGCTCCTATGAAACGAAATTCAGTACAATGCCTAGTACTAAATTCAATGAGTGCGAAAGAGAAACATTGGAACGGCCCGGTACGTGAAACAAAAGATTTCATATGAGAAATGAGCCTAATCTGGAGCGCCGCTCATGCGCTACGTTGCCAAATGGTGCGAGGTGACAATGCGGTGCACGCACAGTGCAGCTAATTTTGAGCTGTTGCCGATCTTAGTAAACAAACAAACGCGTCCCACCAATCTAATCAAGTAATCACATCAAGTCAGTCGATCACTTTTCGCGCGAATATCTACGACAGTTTTGTGTTATTCCGATATTTAAATTAGTTTCTGTGCGTTACTTGTGCTGAAAATGGAACAATACAATGTATGTTATATTAAAAACTGTGAAAAGACTTTAGAAAAGCGTCTTGACCTAAAATCAAAGGGGCCACCACGGCCTGAACTCGCCCTGACACAAAAATGTGCTTCAAAAACGAAAACTTTTACGCGTGTGTTTAAACCCGAACAAGTTGCCCAACTAGCAAGACTTTTCAATCTTTTTGTGAACACCTATAAAATAAAGTCACGAGCCGCCTCTGATACAAGGCCTTTTCCCGAATATCTGCAAAATTTGTCGAATGTTTCTAAGTCATACCTTCCTCAAGTTGAGTCCGTGCGAGATGTTCTCGGCGAGCAGGAATGCGGCGCTCAGGTGCATGGGGTGTCCCGCCTCGCCGCAGTGCGGCCGCAGCACGAACGTGTTCAGACCCTGCTCCCTGCAGACATACTCGCTTCGAGCTTACTGCTTTAAGCAGCTCGTATCATCATGATGGTAATGAAACTAGGCTTGAAAAATAGCTCAAGACGTGGTTGACCGAAAGCAGCGAAATAGCAACTGGACTGAACATTGTTCCACGTCTACGCGATAGTAAAAAAGCTCTCCTTATGTTGAGTTCTCGGGCAAAATGTGATTGAAAAACTAGCTCGTATCCTATTGCGATGTCTGATCGGCGGAAGTCCTACGGTGATGGACGTGGACGTGAAACCCAGCTTGTTTTAGAAAGCTGGAGTTTTAAAAAAATGTTGTTCATGTGCCGTCTCCTAAACAAGGACGGCCACCAATTTGGCAATCTCAAAAATAAAACAGACAAGGTATCAACTTACTGTCGCAGCTGGTTAAGCGTGACCATGTTAGCATACATGTAATACAGGTAGTAGGCATAGGGCGGGTTATCATCAGTGTCCCACTTGTCCGGAGATCGGATCAGGTCGTGCAGATGCGGGTTCTCCGGCTTCGATTCGTCATCCACGCTGTCGAAGCCGATCACTTGCTGTGGGGGAAGATTACACCTAAGATTTAGGTTCTTTGGTGGTTGTACGGCTGTTTAAGTTGACTCCAGACATAACTTTTTTTTCGATGTCTTGTTCTCAATCCTACTCGTCACTGTTATTCAGCTGAGAAGCGACAACATTTGGTTACGTTGTACAGCTAGCTATCTTTAGCTAGAATATTTGTCTTCTTTTGTCTGGTTATCTATCGAATTAACCTATAAACAGAACCCACTGTTCTTCATAGGCATTTTCTCTTTAACGCCAACACACAGAAATGTTTGTGTCACCATTCTACCTCTGTCCAATGTCATGAGTCCCCTTACCGTCAAAAACTTATGCAGCTCGGGGTCCGCGCTGGGGTCGATGGAGACCTCGAAGAGCGGATCGAACAGGTTGCTCAGGAACTCCTGAAAGTTCTTCAGCAGCTTGTTGGCGCGGTAGATGTCACTAAAAATTATGTTCATAATAATGTAAGTCGTTTGAATTGCTCGGTGTTTCTCTGCAGGATCGAATCCGAAACGAAGTAATTCGCCAGAGAACTAAAGTAATCGACATAGCTGAACGGATTAGCAAACTGAAGTGGCAGTGGGCTGGTCATATCAGCCGCAGGACCGATAACCGTTGGGGCAGACTGGTTCTACAGTGGAGACCGCGAATCGGCAAACGGTGGAGCGACGACATTCGGAAAGCGGTGGGCAGTGACTGGAAGAGGTCTTGGGAGAGGCCTATGTCCCGCAGTGGACTGACACCGGCTGATTATGATGATGATGATGATGTTTGAAAAGTTGCCCCATCGCCTTGCATCGAAAACCATTGCGATGTAAATACCTGCTGGGGCCTGCACACCGCTCGTTTTCGATCAACATTATTTTGCTAACTCATGATCAACTAGTGACGATGCTGTATTAGGGAACGGTTATCACTTCTGAGCTCAGTCCGAGAAAAATATGGGAGTTCGAGTGAGTTGATGGTGATCAAACTCGTCGAGCGTTGGTAGCCTAGTGGGTAGAACATCGGACTCGGAAGCGAGAGATCCAGGCTCGATCCCCAGTCTAAGTTATGTACATTTGTGAAGTTATAGTAGCAATACCACTCGCTAACGGTGAAGGAAAACCTCGTGAGGAAACCTGAGTGTCTGAGCTATTCATATACCTCGGCGCTTGAAATCGCCAATCCGCGGTGGGCACGCGTGGTGATTAAGCCCACACTCTCCCCCTGAGAGAAGGCCTGTGCCCTACAGTGGGACGTATATAGGCTGTTTATGTAAACTCGTTGGGGCATTTGCAGCCAGTTGCAGCTGCTAACTACTTAGAACGGTATGAAAAGACACAAAGCCACTTACAACAACCGCGGCACCTGTATTATCCACTTGACGTGCGGCGAGTGCACATCGTGTTTGATGGCCCACGTGGCCAGCTTCGACCACTCGTTGCGGTTCTTGCAGTAGATGGAGATGCGCGGCTCGGCGAACGTATATTTGTTCTCCTCCAAGTCAGACATTACCTCCTGTGGACCGGATAGGAATTGGTGGAGGTCAGAGCAAGCTAGTCGACAGTGGCGATTCATAAGAAATATGGCACTTTTTCGTGATGCTTATTTAATTATTAAAAAAACTGATCGTGTCGTAACTTAAAATCAGATAACTATTTATATGCGAAACAACCATTTGAGGACGTAATGAATTGCTAGAAAATTCAGTTTTTAAATGTGTGCTGTACTGTAATGAGCCGTTACCGTTACCGGGAATATTCTCTGTAAGCAAGCAGTAATATTAAAGTATTAAAATCGACGACAGCGGTGGTAGCCTAGTAGGTAGAACATTGGACTCGGAAGCGAGAGGCCCCGGTTCGATTCCCAGTGCGGGCATGTACCAATGACTTTGTTTTCTAAGTTATGTACATTTGTAAAGTTATAGCAGCAATACCACTCGCTAACTGTGAAGGAAAACATCGTGAGGAAACCTGACTGAGGTTGTGCTTGGAATCGCCAATCCGCGGTGGGCACGCGGGGTGATTAAGCCCATACTCTCTCTCTGAGAGAAGGCATGTGCCCTACAGTGGGACGTATATAGGATGCTTATGATTATCAAAGTTAACCGTCACTACGTAAATGTCCAGTAATTATTGGACAGATGACCTCATCCAAGTGGCAGGAAGACGCTGGATGCAGGCCGCTTCCAACCGGTCTTTTTGGAAATCCATGGAGGAGGCCTATGTCCAGCAGTGGACTTCTTGTGGCTGAATGATGATGATGATGATGATTATTAAGTAGTATGCATATGTAGACTTCACAATATCATTGGTTAATTTGTAGGTTCTATCTGTTTATTTATTGCATAATGTATTTATTTATGATTATGTCGTATTTATAAAATATTTCACCTCTGTATTTTTCTTTTTCTTTCTAAATAAGTATCTAGATCTAAATAAGTAATTAGTATATTTAATATTCTACGAGAAAGTTGCCATGCCTGTTAATGTTATCTTCAACACTTAGGGTAGCTGGTAGATAATGCTAACTAGTATTAAGTTTACGTAAGTATGTGCAAAACTTTGTGTTTTATATGCAATAAGATTATTCTTATTTTATTTAATTCAATATTACTAGGAACTATTAAATTAGGCACAAATAATTTTCACGTGGAACATATCCGGTAAATTTGAAATATTTCTGGGGAATAATTATTCCCAAAGCAAATAACTAAATACTAAAAAACCTACATTCCCATCGGCATATCAGTAGGGGTGTGTGTGATTATATGTAACCTATCACGTTAATTTATTTTCCGAGTCTTGTACTTACTGAGACAATTCATTGATGATCGTGAGACATTTGTGTTTGGTGTGAATGTCCATGTGTGGGTGTATCGATGTCCAGCTCACCTTCATAATGCTGGTGAAATACCGGCCAATGGTGTAGGTCTTTGACAATAGCGAATATGTGAGTGCTGGGCATGTGTTTGGTAGGTAAAACCTTAGGTGGCGGTCCAGCTCACCTTCATAATGCTGGCGAAATACCGGCCGTTGGTGTAGTTGTCGGTCTTGAGGAAGACCTCGCGCAGCCTGCTCTCCCCCACCGGGTTATACTTGGCGTTGAACTTGTCGAAGCGGTGGAATGTGTTGCGATCCTGTTAGCAACCACGATCTCAGTTAAACATGGCTAAAGACTATCACTGTTATTTACAAAAACACGATTCCTCTACAACGCCCCTGAAATGCAGTTTAAAAGTCGGTCTTAAAAGAAAAGACTCCCTTGAACTGCATTTGAAGTGTTTTAAAAATAAGTCTGTGTAAAATGTAGTATTTTAAGACATGCCTAAAACGAAAATAGGGCCAATATATAACCATTTAAAGTATTATTATTATTATTATGAATTCTTTATTGCACAAAACTAAGAGCAAAGATCTCCAGCATGCTATCCCAAAGGAACCCCGTAGAATACTTCGATTTTTCGGGTTCCGTATCTCAAAAGAAATAAACTCAACCCGAGGCCTTTTATGTGATCACTTTGTAGTTTCACCCCTTATCTCAGAAATTAATAGAGCGATGATGCTGAAATTAATATAAAAAAAAATTGTTATATATTAAACGAGTCTAATCGAGATTATTTATTAGGAAAAAAATAATTACCTTAAATCGCGAGTCATTAAAAAATATTAATAGCCTCCTCTAAGTCCTGACCTTGAAAATAACAATTATTATTTTCAAGGTATTTTTGTGAGTAACTGCGTCTGGTCTGCGTCTGTGGCTATTTCTACAACTGTCTCAGTGACTAAGGCCTTTGTCACTGTCACGAGTACGGACCTGCTGTAGCATCATCATTATCATCATCAGCCATTTGACGCCCACTGCTGGATAGGATATAGCCCTCCCTCCTGGTTTTCATAACCATGAGGGGTTTTGCCATAATCGCCACGCTTGGCAGACGGGTTGGCGATCGCAGTTTGCGGTTGGAATCTCAGGAAGACGCTGCTGCCCGTCTCCTGGTATTTGATTTCCTTAGTCGCCTTATACGACATCCACGGAAGGAAATGGAGTGACGCTATTCTTAATCCGGCGTCACACGGAACATCGGATGTAGGGTAGGTAGTATTTTTTGCAAATAATCTAAATCATATTTTTACATCTGTAATGTTAAGCAATATTTTATTCTGCCCTTTGCTAATACATCCAGTGCACTACTGATGAAACACTTAAATAGTCACAAATGCAGACATAGCCACATTTATAGATAGATAGATAGATAAAACATTTATTCACATTTGCACACACACAGGAACAGTACAAAAAGAAGCACCGTATACATATAGCGTGGTGGTGGGCCTACAGCAGACGGCAGCGGGCTCACGCACGCTGCGCGGCCTCCTAAGAGACCATGCAGCCAGATATCTACGACCTCAATAAAAAGTACCCGAAACCGGCGTGCGTGCATGCAACGACTAATGAATGTTGAGGAAGCGAAAGTGATCTGTCAGGATCGTGGCAAGTGGCAGCACCTGGTCTCTCAGTGGCGTAGCATGGGGGGGGCGGAGGGTGCGGTCCGCACCGGGCGGCACTTTGCCGGGGGCGGCGCTGCGGAGGTGGCAGTTAGAAAAAAAAATTAAAATTAAAAAAAAAAATTCTTTCAGTGTTTTTTTCGTCTTTTTTTTATGTTACCAAATACCCAGGTACCTACCTATTACGTTTTCTCTGTAATTTTTCTGTGATATTCTACCTATGTCAAAAAATGTTAATTTCACTTTTCAATTCAATAAATCATTCAATAAAACTAATAAAAGTACTCTTTTTACCATGCCCAATTTTTTTATAATGGATTACAAAAATAAGAGGGCGGCAAATTTGGAATCCGCACCGGGTACTAGTGACCTATGCTACGCCACTGTGGTCTCTGCCAACCCCTCTAGGATTCTGGCGTGAGTTTATGTATGCATGTACGATATTGAGATCGTAGACATCCAGCTGCATGGTCTCCAAGAGGCCGCGCAGCGTGAGCCCGCTGCCGTCCTGCTGCATCGCCACCGCGTTACAACTGTGTCTGCTGCTATGTCTCATGTCTGTAATTGTTACTGTGCCTATGTCAGTGTTTCATCAGTAGTGTATTGTAGACCACTAACAGCATGAACGTCCAAAATATCGATATTAAGATCGTAGGCATCCAGCTGCATGGTCTCGAAGAGGCCGCGCAGAGTGAGCCCGCTGCCATCCTGCTGCAGCGCGACCACGTCGTCGGGCTGCTGCCGCAGCGTGCGCTTGATGAAGCGGAGGAGGTGCTTCTGGTTCATTGAGGAGCACGCGTGTATGTGGGTGTCCACTTTCCTGCGAGGGTGATATATATTTAGAGTTGGATAGTATCTACATACTTATGTTCGTGGTCGTAGCCTAGTGGGTAGAATATTGGACTCGGAAGCGAGAGACCCAGGTTCGATGGCCCAGTGCGGGCATGTACCTATGACTTTGTTTTCTAAGTTATGTACATTTGTGAAGTTATAGTAGCAATACCACTCGCTAACGGTGATGGAAAACATCTTGAGGAAATCTGAGTGTCTGAGCTATTCACATACCTCAGCGCTTGAAATCGCCAATACGCGGTGGGCATGCGTGGTGATAAAGGCCATTCAATCTCTTTCTGAGAGAAGGCCTGTTCCCTACAGTGGAACGTACCCATACAGGCTGCTTATGTATGTACTTATGTTAGGACTAGACCCTTGCAAACACATTATAGGTACCACTGGCTATAGCCCTGGTGGTTGGTTAGGTTACTTCATAGCTCTGCTAGTATGGTAAGTCTCGACAATACCACCACACAGTGCTCAACTAGGGAAAGCGATAGCCCTCCAGACAGACTAGGGAATTTTTGTTGTAATTTAGCATAACGACGCGCTTATATGTCAAAATTAGCGACTTTGCACAAAACGCATGACTCGCGCCGTCATGCTACCTGTGATAAGTACTCAGTCTACGGAGGGTATCTTAATCATCCCTAATTAACCGTCATCTTTCTCATCTCTAAGTACCGACAACCCCTTGGCGGGCAGCAGAAAATACACCGGACCAGGGGTTGACTGGCGGCAATTCAAGCCCCTTTTGTCCCTATTTCATCATCGACAAAGTACCTGACATTGTAGAAGTCTCGGTGCGGCACGGCCTTCTGCAGCGCCAGCTCGTGCAGCTCGTTGAGCAGCACGTGCATCTTGAACTTGGACGAGAGGAACGAGAGCCGGCGGAAGCAGAAAGATCGGCTGCGAGAGAAGCTGAGGCGTGGGTGGGCGAGGGGCTTAGCTACCTTTACACGTTTTGGCACTAAGGGTACAAGAAAGCCAGAATACAGCAGAGGGAGGCACCTCCCTAGAAACCACTGATATAAAGATAGATAGATAACTTATTTATTTCCACAAGACACACACACATACAAAAAGCATTACATAAGTCACGAAGTAGCGGCACAGTGTAAACATTGACAAGATAGAAGCATAGGTACATAAATTATGAAACATAACAACTTGACACATTATACGGTACAGTAAGTACCTATCTATTTGTGACATTACAATAATAACATTAAAACATAAAAACGTGTGTATGGCAAATGCAAATGGGTTTCGACTCAGCATGTGCCGAAGATTCCAGTAGTAGCGAGCGTAAAGTCGTCTTTTGTCTTGTGTCTCTTTTTAGCATGCAAAGTTATCATCATGGGCCTCTTGACACCCACTGCAGGATACAGGCCTCCCTCACGGTTTTCATAACCATGTGGGGTTTTGCCATATTCACCACGCTTGAGGCGGGTTGGCGATCGCAGTATGCGATTGGAATCTTAGGAAGACGCTGCTGCCCGTCTCCTGGTAATTTATTTCCTTAGTCGCCTTCTACAACATCCACGTAAGGAAATGGAGCGACGCTATTCTTATTCCGGCGCCACACGGACAAAGCTATACCTACCGTCGATTTTTCCGTTCTTTTTTTGTCTACTCATGCCATTTCAGGCCTACTCGCTCGAAGATGTAGAGAGCAGTGATGTGGTCAGCGGAACATCAGGAATAGGCGATGGTGGAGGGTGCAGAGACATGGGATAGCGACGGATGGTGAGGTCTGCACGGAGCGAATTATATGTGTCTAATATAAAGTTGTAAGTGTGTGTTCGCCGACATCCGAATATGTAAAGGCATCCGACCGGGAGCGGTCTTTCTCTACTATGGAATTAAAATATGTCCAGTTAAGCAAATAAGAAGCAACTTACAGTGGTCCATCAGCCAGCATGATCGCCATCCGGTCCATGTCCTCGACGAAGCGCGTGAAGGAGACCTGTCACACAAAACACGCTACGTTTACATCAGTGAACCTTCCCTCGCGACTGACAGCATTCCTCTCTCTCCTGTCACACGCTGTCATATTTTTAAGGGTAAGATTTCGAATTATGTGATGTGTGGGGACCGAATACGCAAATTGGGGTCAACCAACGAAATAAAGGAGTATGTGGTGACTGAGCGCACATGTTTTGCATTGTCAGTAGTTTTGTTGAGTGCAGCCAACAGTCGAGTCGCGCCCATAGAAATGACGTCTGGAAGAAGGGGGCAATAAAAGAGTGACCAGTCTTGGTCAACGATAAAGACGATCACAGTGTCGAGATTAAATGCATAACAGAACAAGCTCGAAACGAATTCCGGAAAATGGAAAAATTCCTCTGCGATCGAAACCTGAGCATTGAGATACGCGCTAGAGTTGCAAGGTGTTACATCTTCCCCGTGCTTCTATACGGAGCAGCGGCCTGGACACTTACCCAGAGTTTGTATAAACTTATATAAGTTTATAGAAGTGTTTGAGATGTGGGTATACCGCCGGATGCTTTCTTGGGTTCAAAAGGTCCGCAACTCTACCGTTCTACACAGAATGAAGAAGAAGAAGAAACGGAAGTTAGGGTATTTCGGACACATAATGCGTAACACCAAGTACAGTCGTACAAGGCAAGATTAAGGAGACCTGGGAGACGGAAGATATCATGGCTACACAACTTACGACAGTGGTTTCAATAGAGTACCAGTTCCTTGTTTGTATTAACAGCCTCGAAAAGCAAGATAGCCGAATTGGTTGCCAACCTCCGAAAGGAGACGGCACATAAAGAAGAAGAAGTCTTAGGGAAGAACTTTGGTTTGGGCGATGTAGGTCTTTAAAAGAGGGAATACACAACGGACAAACCTCTCACCTGTCTGTAGGGCAGCGGTCGGTCTTGGTTGGCGTCGCTGTCGGTCCTGTACAGGCGCACCAGCCCGTCCTTCCAGCGCAGCACGTAGCCCCGGCTGCCTGGCTGGGTTACCGCCCACGGTTCCACCTGGCAGCCTGGGGCGGTATATACACAATCACTTGTCTAACTCCCAAACTAGAATATTAGACTAGACTTAGATTTGCACAAATCAATCTTGCTACTCTGGATTACGGCTGCTTGGTTGTCTTATCCTCCACGGTTCCACCGGTTCGGTTTGTTTTGGAAATCAGCGTCTGGATATCGTTGATTATTGCCCACAATCCGCGAAAGGTTTAGGGTGCAATGTTGGGCTTATGATTATTGCGATGTTGGTGGCTAGCGTCCGTCAAGGGCTTCCATAATGCGGAACAATTTAACCATAACCTGACCGTACAATGTCGTAGTCTTTTATAGTGCTTTTTTCTACGCTGAGAAGAATTTCATATGAAAACAATTAATGTCAAAACGGTCTTCACTGTTCCTCGCCAACTAACAAACTGTAAATCTACTATTTTTGTCACTTGTTTTCTTTTGTATGCTCTTTAGCGAACTGACAACTGTTATAACTGTTTGTTAGCGTACGAGAAACACGCAGTATTTACATTAAGGAAGCGTGGACAAAACGCCTGCCATGTTGCAACCACTGGACAAGATGAATGACTCTGGCACCTAGTTTTAGCAAACACTTCTCCCGTATGTTACCTGGTATGATCGGTTCTATGTAGCCGTCAATGCTGTCGATGGACGCGGCCCCTCCGCGCATCGACGCGTGCGCCACCGTGACCGTCCCGCCTCGCATGTGGTTCACTGGGAAGGCGTGGACTTTAATAGACCAGTAAATTCACGATAGGTCAAATCATAATTCATCATTCAGCCACAAGAAGTCCACTGCTGGACATAGGCCTCCTCCATGGATTTCCAAAAAGACCGGTTGGAAGCGACTTGCATCCAGCGTCTTCCTGCCACTTGGATGAGGTCATTTGTCCATCTTGTAGCTGGTCGTCCTACGCTGCGCTTGCTGATATGTGGTCTCCATTCGAGAACTTTTCCGCCCCACCGGCCATCAGTTCTGCGTGCTATGCCACTATGTCCACTGCCCCTTCAACTTACTAATCCGGTGTGCTATGTCGACGACTTTCGTTCGTCTACGGATCTCATCATTTCTGATTCGATCTCGTAGAGAAATTCCGAGCATAGCCCTTTCCATAGTTCGTTGCGTGACCTTGAGCTTTCTTATGAGGCCCACAGTGAGAGACCACGTTTCTTTGCCATAAGTCATCACTGGTAACACACACTGGTTGTACATTTTTTTTGCCCTTACCCACATTTTGGCTGATATTGTGTTTTCTGGTGAAAACAAAATACAACTTTGTTTTGTGATTTTATGTTTTTGAGTATTGTGTCGTCAAATAAATATATCTTTCTTTCTTCTTTCTTTCTTTCTATATAATTTTGTCTGGAACGATTGAGGTATATTAGACGAAAAGACTTTTCTAAGTTTCCCGAATGCTGCCCAGCCGAGTTGGATTCGACGATTGACTTCTTTCACGAAGTTGGACCGGCCAAGTTGGACTGTTTGTCCTAAGTAGACGTATTCGTCTACAACTTCGAGAGTCGAGTTCCTCAATGTTATTGGGGTGGGCACAACACGGGCGTTCGATATGACAAATGGTCAAATAGCCTCTAGATATACTGTGCCTGATTCCCGACTTTAGCTTGGACCCACACTCGACTCTTGTAGAACGGACCGGTAATCGATTTAATTAGGTACCTACCTTAGATACATAATTATCTAAGGTTGATTCATTGTCTAAACCTTTCAATCCCATTTTAGGGCTAGAGTATGGACAGTCACTTCACTTTTCATGTGGTAGTTTTTGTTTGTGGAGTGAATAGCCTATTTTTACCAAATTTGGCTCCTTGACTTGTCAAGATAAGTAGTTGTGGCAAATCATGGAATAGCTCTGTCCCAATAATTTTCTCACTTCATGACGTCGCAGAATATAGAGGGGAACCTGTTCCAGCCTAACCATCTGGATAAACAGAAATGAATAGCGAATTTGCTATGATGCTGATGGATCTTTTCCATTAGCATTATATGTAGACAGATTTTTTGATAGACTTACCGCTAGTGTCTGAGAGCTGCTTGCTGTTGAGATTCTCAAACGGCTTGAGCACATCCTCCGAGGAATGAGAGGTCGCCACTCGCAGATACTGCTCCGCTAAGTCACCTGGTTAGAAATCATTATGTTTGTCTTTTAGGAAATAGGTACAAACTGTGTGGCTACAAAAATGACAAAACTATGAAACAACCCTTCTTACTTACTCTATCTCTTTCTTTGTAGATACGTAGGTAGCTGCAGGGTTCTCTATAAACGTAAGTACACACAGGCTGTGAGTAGTCCACACCTGTTGAACCGTCTCTGTGGGGCTTATAAGCAACCTAGATACGTCCTACTGCAGGCCTTCTCCCAGGCAGTATGGGCTTTATTACTACGTATGCCCATTGGCGATTTCAAAACCTGCCCCTCTAATCTCGACATTATTGTGTTCAAATTGCGTCACAATTAATTAACTGCAGTAATAACGAGTTAGTAAATGTTTTAATTTAATTGTAAGATATAGCATTAAGCTTGTTGGTGCTTCAGAGCGCATCGGTAACGAAAGTTCTTTCGAGAGTAGAGGGGCTGAGGTAAAACAAACATCTCAGAAACTCAGGTTTCATCGCTGAGGCGCCTGCTACGAACAAATATCACAAATAAAGACAGTCCGGATTCGCGAAAGTATTGGGAACGAACAATTCAGTTTTTAATCCAGACGGATATTGAGAGAAAGAACACACTGTCGACATGCAGCATCAAGCTGTCTAGGTCCTTGGAGTCACGGTCGGGCGTGTGGTAGAGCTGTCCCCTGTTGGACAGGTGGTTGAGCACTTCCTGCGCGATGCTCTGCCCCGAGAGCTCCATGTACTGCCGCCGGAGCGACAGGGCTTCCACGAGGGATGCCGCCGCGCATACTAGCTCGTCGAAAGGCACCTGGGGAGAGCGTAAGGGATACAGGAGGCTTATTCAGGTTTTCCTGGTTGCTACGCCAGTTTCGTATTGCGTTTTGGTGACTGCAGATGATCCTGGCGTGCGCTTAGACACTTATGTCTGCAGACTCAGAGTTGTTTTCGTGGTGTGGTGCATTTAGGTGTAACTTTTATTCTGAGACTAACTCCGAAACATAAAAAGTACAATGAAACATTTTTATCTTTTATCTAACTGAAGTTTTTTTCCGACATTTCGGTTTCGCTCTCATAATAAAAATTATTTGTAAAGTGGAGCAGAATTACCCCTTCTCAAACACCCTGTACAGATCGATTAGCACCAGACCGCAGCACGCTTACCCCAGTAGTGTGTATTCCGGTGACAGAGACGCGTCCGAACGGCACGTCGGAGTGGCGGCGGTGCGCGTACGTGTCGACGGGCGGCGCGCGAGGCGGCGGCGGCTGGCCCTGCTGCGGCTGCAGCGAGCGCCGGCTGGGCGGCGGTGACACCGGCGCCGGCCGCGATAGCGACGGCCGGCTGCTCTCGCTGGAATTGGGTAGTCGGATCGTCTACTTGCACCTTCTAACTAGGTGCGTGCACTCGAATCACTTTGCCATCTTTATCTTATATTCCGAACTACATTGATATTACACGTCAATGGGGTTTCGAACCCATGACCGTAACATCGATTGCCTACCCAAAGCTGATACTGTATATAAATTCTAAGGAGCAAAAAAAAGCCGCCTCGCCTCACTAACCGCGGCTACGAATAACAACCCGGTCAAGTGCGAGTCAGACTCGTGCACGAAGAGTTCCGTACCATTATCTATACAACATTAGTCGATCAACACAAAGATCGAGAAAAAACGGCAAAAAATCACGGTTTCTTGTATGGGAGCCCCCCTTAGATATTTATTTTAATTTAATTATTTATTTTTGAAGCTAATATGGAACTAAATATTCTGTGAACATTTCAAGCGTCTACCTGTTGCCGATGGGGCCTGGGGCTCCTATACAACAAAGATAATTTTTTGCCGTTACAAAAAAATACCTTTGTTGTATAGGAGCCCCCCTTAGATATTTATTTCATTCTGTTTTTAGTATTTGTTATAACGGCAATACATCATCTGTGAAAAATTCAACTGCCTAGCTATCACGGTCCATGAGATACAGCCTGGTGACAGACAGACTTCGTGTACGGAACCATAAAACCACTAACACTGAGCCGAGGTAATAATATATTTATTAAAGGATTAATAATAATTGGCCCAATACGTAACTCAAGAAAACCAGATAAATAGGACTTACTTCTTCTTCTTCGACGCATTAGATGTTCTTTTAGAGTCTCTACTGTATCGGCTCATGGCTACATCTGCGCTCTAGATTCGGCCTCAACTTATCCCACAATACGAAAAATTGCTGAAACACTTTTCTATTTTTTTGTTGCTTTCTTGAACATTTTGACGACAGTTTGTCTTTTTAATCTGTGATGTCGGTGGTGTTCAACGTGTCGTCAGTGACACTGTGATGTGAGCTCATATCCTTGGCTCATCTGAGCATGTGAGTGACACTCACTAGCGATCCTTGTGACGTTGTAAACTTGTAACACTGTCACATGCGTTCAAATGAAAAGAAAAACCCCCAGATGAGACGGATTAAAAAGACAAGGACGGAACCTCGGACCGATCTCGGACGCTTTTCGTAAACTTTTCCCGTATAGCACGTTTAATCTAATAAAGGGGCTGAGTAACTATTTGCCTCTCACTCACACAATATAATCGCCGGCATTATTATGTGTGAGCAAGAGGTACATTCTTTCTTTATTGCAAACAGTAAATTCGAAACATCATTCATTACATAAATTTGTTCCAAAGGCGAACTTGTCTCTAACAGAGATCTCTTCAAGTCAACCTTAGCATAGGCTGTTTAAATTAAGATAGCGTTAAAATTGCATAAATAAGTAATAATACGATAATATACATATAAGTACATAACATATACTCATCCTTACTAATATTATAAACGCGAAAATTTGTATGTATGGCTGGATGTTTGTTACTCCCTCACGCAAAAACGGCTTAACGGATCCGGATGAAATTTTGCACAGAGATAGATTATAGTCTGGATTAGCACATAGGCTATTTTTTATCCCGGAAAAATACACATCAAAATTACCACGCGAACGAAGTCGCTGGCAACATCTAGTACGTCCATAAACCTATTAACTATGACATGTTAGAAAGGTAAATAGTTATTTAGTTCTTTTCAATAATTGAAAGTGTGTGTCCAGTGTACCGTAAAATCGACGGTCCCTAAGTATAAGCTCGTATCTTAAAAACACAAATTTTACAGGAGAGCCGTTTAAAGTTTTTTTTCGCACTAAAATGGTCATTACTCCGTCAATTTTAGGCACACGATTATAATGTTTTGTGTATTATTATGACATTTGGGGTTCTCTTTGACACCATAAACATATTTTGTAAATATTGCCTTGTTTATTAGATATTATAATTACGAAAATCGTATACGATTTCATCCACATGTCGAAATAAGGTACACTAGAGCGCTGCCAAAAATAAAGATATTTTTTTAAACATCGTTTTTACAAAAGTGTCTTGTCCTAGGTCCTTGGTCCAAGGTTCTCAGGGCTAGTACCTGAACCACATGGAACCCCTCAACAACTTCTCTGTCCCCATACAACGCATTTTGCAACTCCCCCACGACCGCAGCGGGGAACTTGCGTCAAACTTATATTGAAGTGGCATCGCTTTTACACCATAGAAAAGATAAACTCAAAAAAATTAACAATAAAACCATAAAGATATTTTTTTTTGGGGTTTTCGGGGTCCCAAAAAATGCGAAAAATCAGGTTACTCCAATAATAAAAAAATATACTAGATTTCGTTTTTTTTATTGAATTCTAAACATTTTCTAAAAAGGTTGTAGATGTATAAAACATTATTTTATGAGATAACTGAACTGACAGGCTGAACTGATAACTGGCACGTTTGGTGCCACGTGACTAGACTGGCTTTTCGACAGGTCACATTATGGAAAAGTAGTCGTAGAGAAAAAAATTAACCAAGTTTATTTATCTTTTAACATGGCCTCTCCGATTATATTAAAACATTTTTATGCAAGTTCTCCATTAGAGGTTGTATGTCAGAAGATGTATATATGACTCATATCTGACTCACGGACTTATTCCAATACACTTCTCTGAGTCATACTCCTACGGCGCAATGGACAGTGAAGTTGTTAATAATAAATAACATAGAGGTATGTGAAAACAAAGAAAGTAATGTTCAGAAATAACCCTTTTAATATGTATTTCTTGCTATAAAATAATACAAAAATATTTTTTACGAATACATAAGTATTATAATAGGATCAAATTATAATGCGATTACAAATCTTACTTCTATAACAACAATCAAAGGGCACCCGTATAAAAATTTGTAAAAAAAAATAGTTGGAGCAAGTCATAACTATTTTCCATTAATAACAGGGCCGCGTTTTATAAAACTATAGGTGTTTATATAGTTTTATAATAGTACATTACGATACTAGTGCGAAAAGTAGGAAATTCGCAACGAGTGGCGATAAATTAACACGAGTTGCGAATTACCTATTCGCACGTGTATCGTACAACGTTTTATAGTACATATGGCCCTTTGAAGTTTTGACATAGGCACGTAAAGTGCTCATTATCGCACTAGTGCGGTAATGTAGCACCATATGTCCTATAAAATGAGTTTATAGGTTTTTGTATAAATCAACCGTAGCAGACTTCTTACTTGTTAATCTGTGGGGTAATCAGCTATGCAAAATCGTCGTAGAAAACCATGAATTGTAATTCTATGAATAAGTGCCCTGTTCTCAACATCACTAACTTTGCAATGTGAATTAATATAATAAACTGTCTATTCCATTAAAACAATAATACTAACTAGTGGCACCACGGTAAATCTTGCTCAATGTAGAAGCGGTTATTGAGCGCGTGCGCCTCTTTCAATCTGCCGCACGCATGAGGTGTACACACACAGCTCATGCCGCTTGGTAGATATTGTTACAGATAGTGGCGACAGACTGAAGTGTATTGTTTCCAATCACTTTTTAACATCAGTCCCATTTTGGGCCATGTGACGTTTGGATATTTTATTTTTGCAACATTTGCAACTCCATTAATAGTGGTTGGCAGTCAGCTCTTCATATTCTTGTCAATAACTTAGCGCGGGATTTCCAACGGTAACTTCGTCCGTCCTTGGTCTATATCTTTTCCTGCACAATACGGCCAGCATCATCCCATGAGCACTGGAAGCATCCACCTACGCCTTCCTCTTACACTAGAGATGGTCTCTTGACGATAGCGGCGGGGTTACGCGGGGGCTGCATTGGCGGGAGGGGGGACTCGGAGCCGTTCTGGTGCGGCGCCATGTTACACACCTGGAAACAGACCACTTGAATTAGGTCCTTACTGGTTAGGAATAAAGTTTGCATTGGCAGTGTGTTTAGAATGTCACGATGTATCTGATCTTTTGTATAGGTGCGGATACACTGACCAACCCCAGTTGCACATTAGAGCCTGACTGAGAGCAATAGCTAAGGTTGTAGCGAGTACCAGCGAAATGGTGTGACTCTTTGTGGCTTACCGAGCTCGATTCAAAGAACATGCTACGTAAGCGCTGTGGAAATATTAGCACTCTATACACGGAAGTACCTAGTACCTACATATGTCTCGTAGACGGCTGTTGTTATTGCATGGAACATAAGCTCGTTTTTCGAACAAAAATATGTTTATTATCCGTAATAAAATAAAAACCGGCCAAGTGCGAGTCGGACTCGCGCACGAAGGGTTCCGTACTACCATTATCTATACAAAATTAGACAAAGATCGTCAAGATAGAACAGCGCCAAATATAGAAACCAAGAAGGAGCGTTTAACATTGACATTTAACGACATGACATCGGCGCTGTGAAGGTTACATAGATTGCCGCTAGATGGCGAGTGCTGTCTTTAGACAACGATTGTTGTATGGGAGGCCCCTTAAATATTTATTTTATTCTGTTTTTAGTATTTGTTGTTATATCGGCAATAAGAAACATCTGTGAAAATTTTAATTGTCTACCTATCACGGTTCATGAGATATAGCCTGGTGACAGACAGACAGGCAGACAGACGGACACTGGTGTCATAGTAATAGGGTCCCTTACCCCTTTGGGTACGGAACCCTACAAAATTTTAATTACTGCGAGCGTCAAACCTACTACATATGACCAAAATTAATTATGTAAGATAAATAATGGTATGTGTATGTTGTATGTATATAGGAAAATTGTACACAAATACCCACCTTTGAAAACGTTATTGCAATTATATTATTGATAATAGTAATCTGTGGCCGTCGAACACCACGGATAAAAAAACGATATCACGTTACACAAAGACAATTTTAACGGGTTTTCTAACTCTGGCATTAGTAACTGTTATTTTAGTAACAGCGAAGTAATGTAAGCACCATGCAACTCTTACTAAATACCTCAATGGAAGAATGGAGTCCCACAGCGCGAGATCTACATTCAGAAAAACATTTATTAAACACGGATCTTACTTTCGTAAGTCCCCAAGAGAAAAAAAAGATAATTATAATTTATTTTCACATCTTAAACATATTATAAAATTTAAAAAAAATCTAGTAGCCATTGGTCCTTCGAGCCGGATATTTCAATAATTAGAAAAGCAAGTTTTAGATGACCCATTTATTTCCAACAAATATTTATAGTTCATTAACAAACACTTCTCCTTACAATATAAATATGTGTGTACAAATGTTCGTATAGGGTATATTGGATAACTTATTTTTATCACAAAGTTTTGAATTACACTTTAAGAATCTATTGTTAGATGAATTCAGACAGTATTAGCCCAGTCGATAAAATATTAAAAATAGTTATTAAATATATTCAACAAAGACAATTTTCAGGTAGCTTTTGGCGCCCTCTATCGGTGCCACATCAAACTAAGTTACTCAAACAGCGTTGATCTAATTTATACACATCTGGACAAATACTGTCCACTGGAGAGGCTGGACAGTGTCCAGCCTCCCCATCGATTAAAATTATTAAATTATAGGCAAGCAGAAACAACATACAAAAAGCAATGCTTAAACATTAGGGTAGTAAGTACAGAGACAGCATTAATGTCAGTAGGAGAACACTAGAGCGCGTCAAAGAAATTGCGGTGTGCCTGCAATAACAAAGAATACTGAATTGAAACTCAAGGATAGAGACATCGTAGAATCATTGGCAATGACAAAGTGATGCTAAAACGTTGGTAAGGTTTTTGATAACTAACGAGACTTCCATCAAAACGTTCAGATACTTTAAAAACTTATTTACCATTGTAAAAACTTTTTCATTTTAACTTTCATATTTTATGACCCGCTTCTTTGTGTATAATAAAGAATATTCTTATCTTCTTATCTTATCTTATTTAGAGGCTAAAATTCCACCCATGCCGGGACTTGAACCCGCGACCTCTGGCTAACCGTGCCAGCGCTCTCCCAACTGAGCTAATCGGCAAGTGTAATCATCAGTGAAATTGCGAGCCTCTTTACAAACTTCTCAATACAATCATGTAGTGTACCTACCCCGATGTAAAAACCTAACTGCAAAGTGAGTTACTCGGGGCTACAAGTTATGTAAATAGCTTCGGCCAGATGTCGCTGCCTGTACGTAATACAGAGAAGTTTGTAAAGAGGCTCGAAATTTCACTGATGCCTGCACTTGCCCATTAGCTCAGTTGGGAGAGCGCTGGCACGGTTAGCCAGAGGTCGCGGGTTCAAGTCCCGGCATGGGTGGAATTTTTAGCCTCTAAATAGGTTTTTAAAATTGTCCTCAGCACAGGTCAGTGCAACAAAAAGAATACAGTTCAGATACTTACCAGATTATAATATCATTCGTCAACTAAGTTTTCGTTACTATTTTTGAATTCTGATATCTTATTTTGAAGTAGGATCTGACAAATCAAAACTTACGGAAGTTGCCTAGACGCTAGGAAGAACTTTACATTGAGTAACGTTTTGGCATCGTGACTAACATAGAACCAGCACGCCAGAAACCCCTCAACCTTTAACCTCGTAGGGACTTTATCAGCAGCCGGTTTCTCGTAACAGATTGTTAATCTACTATCAACAGCAACATTTTTTTTTGTATGAAGTTTGTCCAATTGACAGCTGTTAACAATAGATTAACAGATTGTTAGTTTACGAGAAACTGGGGGTAAGGGACGTGTTTAATAAAGTGCTCTTACCTCCGAAATCACTCTTGAGCGGGTTGTCATGTTACTGCTTTGTTTCGGGCAGCGTGTTGAGATGAGCACTAAATGGCGATGTCAGAAGTGGGAGCGCTTCATTAATACTGTCCTGAGTTAAGCACTGGCATGAAATCATTGGATTGTTCTCTTGACTTGCCTTGGGCTTAAAACCCTCTGATTCTTTCCGAAAAGGAGGCTCTAGTTCCTCATCAATGCAAACAAAACATATTTTATTCATATCATTAACGTAAACTGAAGAACTAATACTTTCAAGTAGTTCTACGAGGTGAGTAGAACCACACCTTTCAGGAAGATGGGACGTTGAAAAGATTACGATAAAAGGTATTGGGATGTCGCAGAAGTGGTTTTATGTTCTCGTTTCATCTTGTTGACCTCTCGACAAAGGACCTGTGTCATTATATACTGACAGTATAATTCTACAACGTGTTAAAACCTGAAAACAATTGAAATAGACCGCGGAAAGTTTCAAAATTGTATGAAATTTGTTCCTTTTTTTATTGAAAGAGATAAGATAAGATAGAATCTTCTTTAATGTACCAGGAAAAACACAAACATGAAAGAGTTTTAACACAGACATGTGGTTCAACTACCTATCGACACGGAATAAACTATTTACAGGCATTAAGTTATTTAAATAACACGCTGTAAAATTACAACACACGAAAGCATCAGAAGAACACACAAGTTACACACACGAATTAGTACAAAAAGGAATATTATTGTTTAAATGGTCCTAACTTACACTATCTCATTTCTAGAAGTCTAGAGTATAAGGCCTTGAGATAACCTTTGTATGAGGATTTTATTTCACGAATTGTCGCTTCATTCAGAGGCTAAACTGTACTAAAGAACAACCTCTAGATCTCAATTGATTGAATTGAATAGAGATTGTTAAGATTGAGATATTAAGATTCATTGTTGTTAGTCTCTGAATCTGAGCCTTAGTGTTGGCAAAGTAGGATCTGCTTACATAATCTTGATACCTTTAGTTCCTTAGAGGAAAACTAAGTTGACAAAGTATTAACAAGTTTTTGTTAGGCTCTAGTATACTGGTTTTTTTAGCTTCAGTGAACTATACAATAGTTTATCAAGATTGTGTAAACAGTTCATAAAAGATTAGGTTCGAATTACATTAGAAAAGCGAGTCAGAAGACAATTTTGATTAGACAGAAGACAGCGGGTTTTATGAAATCCTTGTTAATAATGTCTGCTACTACAATCCTATGGCACATCAGACCCTTCACTTACAGTGTATCACATTTGGGAAAACCTCTCTTACAAGATATGTTTAGCATTGAATTTAAAATTCAACGGTTATAGTTTGCACTATTGCACTTTCGACGGATGATGGAGCTTTTATTAACTATACAGAGTGTTAATTTGCAAGCGTGCCATATTTTAGGACGTGATTATACTGCTGATTATCAACAGAAATCAATCATAAAAGAAGATTCTATTTTTTTTCTTTTATTCTCTGACGTCACTGTTTGGGTCGCAATCAAACATAAGAAATTATAGTATAAGTGGACTGTATTAATTATTATAGAAATAGAAAAATGACTGACACAACCTTCTAGTAATGGGTGAAGATGCGTAGTGAAAAATTAACCAAAGACAACTCTTTGAATAAAAATAAAAATAACCTTTTTACAACGTGCCATGCACCTTCTTCATGTACTGTTTCGTACATATTCCACAGCAGGGAAATCTTACATATTGTAGAACTTAAATTGATACATCATCTATTGGAAGTACACACACTTTATAAATACTCGTTTTTACAACAGACCCATTAGCAATCCTAATAGCAAGTGCACGCACTTTGCCATCCGCAAGAGGAAAAACTTCAACCACCCTTGCCATGGGCCACCTTAAGGGTGTAACATTGTCATTTTTAACAATTACTAAAGTGCCTACCTTAATGTTATTACAATCATAACGCCATTTTGGCCTACTTTGTAATTGCACCAGATATTCTTTGTGCCATCGTTTCCAAAACATCTGAACCATTTGACTACATTGTCGCCAAAATTTCAAACGATTTGCCGGTACGTTTGTATAATCTCTCTCTGGATAAGAAGTTAATGGGGCACCAGTTAAAAAATGACCTGGAGTTAAGTATGGCATTTCATTTATGTCTGATGTAGGCAGAGCTGTCAAAGGACGTGAATTTAATATTCCTTCTATCTGTATAATTACTGTATTCAGTTCCTCATAAGTTAATACAGCCTTACCGACAACTCTTTTCAGATGATGCTTAACGCTTTTTATTCCAGCCTCCCAAAGACCTCCGAAAACCGGCGAATAGCTCGGTATAAATTTGAAATTGATACCGCTATCCGCAGCAAATCTGCCAATAGCATCTTTGTGATCCGTGGTAGACTGTAACTGATACAATTCATGTAATTGATTTTGTGCACCTTTAAAGGTACTTGCATTATCGCAATAAATCACAAATGGCTTATTTCTACGAGCGATAAACCTTTTAAGTGCATTTAAAAAACACTCAGTACTTAAATCTGCAACTAATTCTATATGTACAGCTTTAGTTATAAAACAAACAAACAGTAATATGTAAGACTTAAGAATAAGTGGCCGTCTAACCCTGTTCATTTTTATGCTAAATGGTCCACCATAGTCAATACCTACTCTTTCAAAGACTCTGCTAGGATTTACCCTATCAAAAGGTAGTGAACCCATCAATTGTTCTGCGTTTTTCGCTTTTAGCCTGAAACAAATTATGCATTTGTGCAAGACATGCTTAACTTCCCTAATACCATTTACAAGATGGTACCTTAAACTTAAACTTGACAATACATGCTTAGGCCCAGCATGCATCAAAACTTTATGTTCTTTCTCTATCAACAAATGTACAATTCTTGAGTGCTTTGGCAAAATAATTGGATGCTTAGTAGAGTACGGAATATCTGCATGCTGCAGCCGTCCACCCAGCCGCAATAAACCCATATTATCCACAAAGGGATTCAGTGCCTTCAAATTGGACTTAACTGGAAGTTTCGAATTTAAACAATTAATTTCTTCATAGAAGAACTTCATTTGCTCGCATCTGAGTATTATTTTTAAAGAACTATCAAGTTCTTGAGGACCTAAAGATTCATAGACTCTTTCACCCTCACCTTTTCTGCAATTATTAACAAATCTGTATACCCAAGCCATTATTCTTTTCATTTTATCAAAATTAGAATAATTACTTAACAATGGCAACTGCTGTTTATAGACAACATGAGAAGCCTTTAATTCAGGCAATTCCCGTGGCATTTTGTAGTTATGATCCTGTGGCTTAAAATCAAGTTTTCTCAGGAATGCTGGACCATTAAACCATAAATCGTTAATTTGCAATAGGTGCGGCTCCACCCCGCGTGACAGACAATCCGCAGGATTCTCAGATGTGCTTACATAATGCCATGAGAAACTCTCAGTTGACTCACGAATAGTCTTAACCCTATTTGCAACATAAGCATTGAGCTTAAATAAATCGGTAGCCAGCCATGCCAGAACGACTTCAGAATCAGTAAATAAATATACATTGACATCAAACCTCGGCTTAATCAAACCATAGACTTTTTTAACTAAGTTAGCCAATAGAAAGGCCCCATTCAACTCCAACCGAGGAATAGTTAATTTCTTTATAGGATTAACGCGTGACTTCGCACATAGTAGGTTAACAGTTACCTTGCTATGAGTATCTACAATTCTTAGATACAAACAACAGCCATAGGCCTTATTGGAAGCGTCAGAAAATCCGACAATATCAATGGTCTTTGCTTCACAAGTATCTAAATTTCTTTTAACAGTAATACTTTGCATTTTATTTAAACTTTCAGCAAAACTTTTGAAAGTCTCATTGAGTTCGGTGGGTAAAGGAGAATCCCATGAAACAGAGCTATCGAGCCATGTCTGCTGCATTAGCAACTTCGCCTTAACTACAACAGGACCAACGAGACCCAATGGGTCAAAAATTTTGCTGATAAAAGACAATACATCTCTTTTAGTGTAAATTTCAAGCACATTTTGTTGAGGCGCACTTATTATAAAATTGTCAGACTCAAGATCGCATTTAATACCCAAGGTTCTGACAACAGAATCCTCCTTATCGGAAAAATTTACATAACGTTGTTGACAATCCTGGGATACATCATTTAATAAATCTTTGTTATTTGTGCACCATTTGTGCAATGTGAAACCACCTTTACTTAACAACTCAATTAATTCGTTTTTAGTTTGCAACAATTCGCGTTTATCATTGCTTGAAATGTTGATATCATCAACATAAGTTTTATTCACCAATGTGTCAGCGGCCAGAGGAAAATTGTCCTTAAACCTAAGAGCCAGTTCTAGCAAGCAACGAGTTGCTAAAAATGATGAACTTTTGAGACCATATGTTACCGTCTGCAGTTGAAGGCATTTAATATCATCACCTGGAACCGGTCTCCATAAAATATTTTGCAGAGGTCGATGTGCAGGTGTCAAGCCAATGGCCCGAAACATTTTTTGAATATCACAATTTATGATGTATTTATACAGCCGGAATAAAACCAAAATGCTGAATAAATCCTGCTGCACCACCGGTCCGTTCAATAACACATCATTGAGCGAAATTTTATTTGGTAAAGCTTGCATTGACGCGTCGAAAACAACCCTCAGCTTTGTTGTAGCACTGTTCTCATTGAAAACAGGATGATGTGGCAAAAAGAACACCTTCTGCTCATCTAAATTGTAGTCTGTAATATCTACATACTTTGCATGGCCTAATTCCACATATTCATCAATGAAAGCCTTATATTTATGGAATAATGCCTCATCTTTTTTAAAACGTAGCTCTAAATTGAGAAACCGCTTGTGTGCACATGATAAGGAATCACCTAACTGCAAATCCTCGATGCCTTGCTTCAGTGGCAAAGCTACCTCAAACTTATTATCTTTCAAAATAACAGTCTCCTGAAAAATCTGTTCAGCCAGCTCATGTTCAGGCTCTGCTTCAGGGAAGACTTCAGGAACCTTATCAGTCTGCCAAAATTGTGATAATTAATAATAAATAATAATAAATAACCAGTGACCATAGGTCGCTGGTTCATATCCGGCTCGAAGGACCAAATTATGTTTGGGTCGCAATCAAACATAAGAAATTATAGTATAAGTGGACTGTATTAATTATTATAGAAATAGAAAAATGACTGACACAACCTTCTAGTAATGGGTGAAGATGCGTAGTGAAAAATTAACCAAAGACAACTCTTTGAATAAAAATAAAAATAACCTTTTTACAACGTGCCATGCACCTTCTTCATGTACTGTTTCGTACAGTCACACTTTTTATCGATAAAGAGAACGCCCAGCTCTAATATCGAATTATCTCGCGCATCCCTAAATTTTCGTATAAAAGGACGACGGCTTGGCAACCACGCGCATCCACACACACACACACACACACATTCGCACCCCGCGCGGCATGCGCATGCGTCAATCACAGATAGATAGAACAAACACGCCGCGCGAGCGCACCCCCAATTAGCCTAGCCCACTCAGTGACCGGACATCCTTTGTGACGTGCGCACGTGCCGGTATCGCACGCTCTTTCATTACGCCGCGCGCCGTTTCGTAAAGACAATGACGGACAACTACACAAATATTGAGTTAGTGGAAATGGTGCGACTGTACGCAGTGAGTGGCGATAGTTTGCGGCAAGCTGTCGAAATGTTCGCCGAAATGTTTCCGAATCGGCCGAGACCATCTCGCCAAGTAATGCTGGCTGCTACTCAACGGCTACGAGATTACCGCCAGTTTGACGTGCCCAACCATGCCCAAGGTCGAGGCGGAGTAGGAATCAGCGTGGAGCTGCAGGAACAAATTCTTGCTTATTTTGAAAATGAACCCCGTGCCAGCACCCGGGAGGCAGGGCGGCACTTCGGCATCAGCCACGTAACGGTGTGGAATGTGCTAAAGCAAGAGGAATTGCACCCGTTCCACTTCCGAAGAGTGCAAGAGCTTCTGCCCACGGATGCCGCCCCACGTGTTGCGTTCTGCCGATGGTTGCTTGAAAACCAAACCATTAACATTTTATGGTCCGATGAAAGTTTGTTCACGCGAATCGGTGTGTTCAATGTCCACAATGAACATTGGTGGACCCACCGAGAACACAACCCCAATAAAACAAAACGGGACTCATTCCAACATAGGTTTAGTTTTAACGTGTGGGCCGGCATAATTGGCGTGAACCTGTTGGGGCCTTATTTTATCGAGGGCCGCCTCAACAGCGCTACATACTTGGAGTTGCTGCACCACATGGTTGATGAGATGTTGGATGACGTGCCACTGAGCAATTATCAAAACCTCCATTTTCAGCAGGACGGTGCTCCTCCGCACTACGGACTCATAGTGCGCGAGTACCTCAATGACACTTTTGGTGACCGCTGGATAGGACGCGGAGGCCCAGTGGCCTGGCCAGCGCGGTCCCCGGATCTTACTCCCCTAGACTTTTATTTGTGGGGAGAAGTTAAAAGACTGGTGTATGCTGAAGAAGTTGACAGTGCGGCTGTGTTGCGTGAAAGGATTGTTTCTGCCTTCCAAACTGTTAGGGAAAATGTGTTTGTGTTGCAAAATTTAAAAAGTAATTTGTGTCGCCGTGCGAGACTATGCATAGCGCAGAATGGTGGCCACTTCGAACAATTGCTCCATACAACTTAATCATTGTAAGTACCCTGTAAATAACGTTTCAATTAGTGTAAATAATGGTGATTTCAGACTTTTAACTACGCCAGATCAACGATTTATCTGAAGGTAGGTTAGTACTTGGGTAGGTATGTTATCTACTTCCCACTTTTTTGTACTAACCTGTAAATAAACTAATTTGCGCATAATACCTACTAACCTCCTACCAAAGAAATTGGTTGTTTTGTCGGTCCTACGCCCGTGAGAGTAGGAAGGGAAATCTGAAATCATCTGTTTCTTGTGTTGTTATTGCTGTTTCTTTCACTCGGTGCAAAACTGCAAACTTGGCAACGGTGTCTCGGTCTTTTCCCATTGCGTGCGTGTCGCAGCACCTTCAATCTTAGGTTATTCCTATTCAAACCCTAAAAATAAGTTTTATTTTTATCGACGGTTTCCTTCAATATGGAAGACTGCGAGTAGACTGCATTAGCCGGTAACATGAATTACTATTTTTTCTTTAAATATGGCACGCTTGCAAATTAACACCCTGTATATAGGGTATACCAAAACGAAAAGCCTGTTTTTCGTTTTATTTTACTCTTACATAAACAAGTTTTACTAAAAGGGTCAGCTTCGTCGAAATTGCTAAAAAACAATATCAGCAGCTCCATACATTTTGGTGAAGTAGGTGACCTTTAGGTAGTAACTTTTGTATGGAGGAGGTGATAATTTTTTGGCGATTTTTGTTGTCCTCTTAGTAAAATGTTCATATTAACAAATTAATGGACTGCTTTGTGACTATCGTTAGTCACAAGCACTGGTCTGAAGTCATAATAATATCTGATGTAGTTTCTACATTAGTCAACAATGTAATTTCGTGTGATTTCTTTGTACGTTTTGTAACTGGAAACCACTAGAGCACCATCGTCCGGCGAAACTCAATGCATTAAACATTATTTGGGACATATATTTTGCTTAGATTACCTGTAGCTACTTATTCAAAAACCGAATTCATAAAAATAGCAATAAAAATTAAATTAAAATGTGTAAGCTTTGATTTCATATAAAAATAAACCATTAAAAATTACTCGAAATTGATTTTTCCTCTAGACATCACACTTTGTCAGCTGATTGGATGTTTTTCAGCGGCGAGGCGTGTTGGACATCCCTTCCTGAAATGCACGCTTTTATTATAGTTTGGTGCATTTTTGGAACTTCTCATAGGGTGAGTCTCAGTGCCATTGATTGGATATTAATGAGTGTTAAACAGAAAAGGAAAGGGTAAGCTACTACAGTGTTCAGTCAACTCAGACAGAGCTATGAGCGCTAGTCCAGGGAATCTACGAAGTGTGTTACACTTACAGGCGGGTAAAGGTGTGTTTACTCAAACAGTAGGTATAAATGTTAGTGGCTATGTCAAGACAAAAAAAAATGTAGAATGTTCACACTCTTACACAGAGAAACGTGACAAGATGCTAACACTCACAACAAATAGCAAACTGCCTCTAGCACCAACTATCTAGGGTACCAACAAAGATTTTTATTCTCAAGAAGTAATTTTACAGTTCACAAGTTAGCTACTGGATTAGCTGTTTCATGTCCATTTCATTTTTGGTGAACTGCCAAAATTGCTGTACAAAATTAGAATGCGGTAAACACACCTCCAAACGAAGGCCATGGAGCTTGGCGAATCCATTCATACTTAGTTGCCCATACCGCACGGCAACCCCCAAAGATATTGAGCTCACTTACACTTGGATATTCAGAAATTAATACAGAGCACACCCCACACAGCAAACCCTAAAGATATTGAGCTCACTTACACTTGGATATTCAGAAATTAATACAGAGCACACCCCACACAGCAAACCCTAAAGATATTGAGCTCACTTACACTTGGATATTCAGAAATTAATACAGAGCACACCCCACACAGCAAACCCTAAAGATATTGAGCTCACTTACACTTGGATATTCAGAAATTAATACAGAGCACACCCCACACAGCAACCCCTAAAGATATTGAGCTCACTTACACTTGGATATTCAGAAATTAATACAGAGCACACCCCACACAGCAAACCCTAAAGATATTGAGCTCACTTACACTTGGATATTCAGAAATTAATACAGAGCACACCCCACACAGCAAACCCTAAAGATATTGAGCTCACTTACACTTGGATATTCAGAAATTAATACAGAGCACACCCCACACAGCAAACCCTAAAGATATTGAGCTCACTTACACTTGGATATTCAGAAATTAATACAGAGCACACCCCACACAGCAACCCCTAAAGATATTGAGCTCACTTACACTTGGATATTCAGAAATTAATACAGAGCACACCCCACACAGCAAACCCTAAAGATATTGAGCTCACTTACACTTGGATATTCAGAAATTAATACAGAGCACACCCCACACAGCAAACCCTAAAGATATTGAGCTCACTTACACTTGGATATTCAGAAATTAATACAGAGCACACCCCACACAGCAAACCCTAAAGATATTGAGCTCACTTACACTTGGATATTCAGAAATTAATACAGAGCACACCCCACACAGCAAACCCTAAAGATATTGAGCTCACTTACACTTGGATATTCAGAAATTAATACAGAGCACACCCCACACAGCAAACCCTAAAGATATTGAGCTCACTTACACTTGGATATTCAGAAATTAATACAGAGCACACCCCACACAGCAACCCCTAAAGATATTGAGCTCACTTACACTTGGATATTCAGAAATTAATACAGAGCACACCCCACACAGCAAACCCTAAAGATATTGAGCTCACTTACACTTGGATATTCAGAAATTAATACAGAGCACACCCCACACAGCAAACCCTAAAGATATTGAGCTTACTTACACTTGGATATTCAGAAATTAATACAGAGCACACCCCACACAGCAACCCCTAAAGATATTGAGCTCACTTACACTTGGATATTCAGAAATTAATACAGAGCACACCCCACACAGCAAACCCTAAAGATATTGAGCTCACTTACACTTGGATATTCAGAAATTAATACAGAGCACACCCCACACAGCAAACCCTAAAGATATTGAGCTCACTTACACTTGGATATTCAGAAATTAATACAGAGCACACCCCACACAGCACTTACACTTGGATATTCAGAAATTAATACAGAGCACACCCCACACAGCAAACCCTAAAGATATTGAGCTCACTTACACTTGGATATTCAGAAATTAATACAGAGCACACCCCACACAGCAACCCCTAAAGATATTGAGCTCACTTACACTTGGATATTCAGAAATTAATACAGAGCACACCCCACACAGCAAACCCTAAAGATATTGAGCTCACTTACACTTGGATATTCAGAAATTAATACAGAGCACACCCCACACAGCAAACCCTAAAGATATTGAGCTTACTTACACTTGGATATTCAGAAATTAATACAGAGCACACCCCACACAGCAAACCCTAAAGATATTGAGCTCATTCACACTTGGATATTCAGAAACAAAGACATCTCACATCACACAGCGAACCTTACAGATAACAAGAGCCAGCACACCTACAAATAAAAATACCATAGAAGTATTTCTTCGTACAAAATTCACTCTCAAAAACGGCCCCTGTCCTCTCGATTAGTCTGTACCAATGAAATGAGCGCAAGATGTGCTGCAGTGTAAATCAGTCTGTGATTGGTTCATTCTGTGCGCCATGCGTGACGTAAACGTTGTTTGGGCGATAGTAAATGACAGCGAAAAACGTCAATCCATTGACTTCATGACGTATTACACGTCGAAATATCTAGGTACCTCGCAAGATAGCGGTTGACGGTGGCAGATGCATAGATATTTTGCCGGGTAATACTGATTCGATGGGTAACACAATTGACAAGCCCCGCCCGCCTTCCCACAATTGAACGTGGGGTCATTTTTGGCGCTTGTTAAACATCTATGTTTTAAACTAAATACCACTGCAGCACACTAAAACCACCCCTGCGCTAGCGGCTCCAGAGCTCAGTGTACCTTGAAGATGTTGGTGAGCTCGTCGAGCAGCGCCTCGTGGCGGAAGGAGATGCGGATGTCGGGCACGTTGCTGCGCGCAATGTCGTTGCCGGCCACGCCCTCCTTCTGGTAGCCCGGGCCCAGCCAGTACTGCTTCATCTGCCGCAGGGGGAACATCACTCGGTGGTACTCGGACATATTAGGGGGCTTTATGAGGGTCATTGGCCAAAAAGTGGAAATGGGCGAGACACCTGGCGAGGCGGGCAGACCGCAGGCAATCAGAGGGGCGGCCGTGAACAGGGCGACGGTCAGTGGGCACACCGGCAGCCCGGTGGTCAGACGATAATATAGTTGAGTCGGCGAAAGGTCCGTGGATGCAGATGGCAAGGGACCGTGAGGGATGGCATTTGGAGGAAAAGGCCTACCCAGCTGTGGGCAGCGGTGATGCGCTGATGATGATAATGAGGTTCACTAGCGTCAGATCGTTTTTGGAGGTGTCTTTCCGTTCTCTTAATTATGTACTAGTGTATTTAGGACTCAGTGGCTTATTTTGACTGTCAAATAATTCCCCATCTACAAACATTATTTTGGATAACTGGGACACTGGCGATATTTTCAGAAGCTTGAAATGAAATTAAATCTTAATGTTGA
This sequence comes from Yponomeuta cagnagella, assembly GCA_947310995.1. NCBI lineage: Eukaryota > Metazoa > Arthropoda > Insecta > Lepidoptera > Yponomeutidae > Yponomeuta > Yponomeuta cagnagella. Next base: position 877,287 of record OX371287.1, on the reverse strand, counting down.
CAAGGGATTTTGTAAAATAAATCATGTTTGTTAATGTTACATTATATTGAAATTCGGTATTTGTTATACCGAGCAAACAATTCAGGGGCCAAACACTCCCTGTAAAATAACCCTGGATACGCGAATGTCATACATGTATCTGGCGGAATATATGGAGATTTAGTTCGAGCGCAGTCTCTTCAATCATATTTTATTATTGTCAGTGCGCACAGTGGCGGAAAACCGTACTACTGACACGACATACACACACACACACACACACACACAGTATATCTGAGCCACAGATAAGCACTTGTCAAGCCCGTTCACACACAAGGGATTGCTCGATCATGGTCGTACCCCGACACTCAGATTAATGAATAACAAATCTGAGCCCCGATATGTCTAGATGTAGGTCAGGAACGTACCTCGTGCGGGAAGCCCGACATGAGCACGGAGTTGCGCGCCAGCTCGCACATGTCGCAGGAGCTCAGCTTCCACACCTGCGCCGCGATGCTGTACTCCTCCATCAGAGGCTCCTGCAGTGACAGATATATGGTGTTCAATATTGAAAACGCTGCATAAAAAAGAATTATCATAAGAACAAAAATCCCGACATCTTGGGCCCCATTTCGGAGAACTACAATTCATGATTTACAGCGGGTTGCCGTGGTAGTTGAGGAGCTGGTGATGACGATGATGTTACCTCAGTGAAGTGGAACAGCAGAGGAGCATCGGTGCTGAGCGCGATGCAGAGACACCGCGTTAGGAACTCTGGCATCGGGTTAAGATTAGATTAGATTAGATCTTCTAATTTAGTTAAATAATTATCCAATTAGTGTGAGCCCGCCGATAGTTGCCGAGGGTGCGCCAGACGTATAAGGCTCAGTAGGTTCGTCGTCCGCGGAGGCTCCTTCTTACACACCATAGGGTTAGTAATTAAGTAATTTCGTTTATTTCCTTCTCGCAGAGGTATCAGAACATATAGTAGGTACAATTTGAGTAATCAGGACTTATTCCTATATGAGAGGCTGGAGTCCATACTAGGAAAGATCCTGTGTGACAGATCTCCAGGCGCTCACTAAACTTACGATGCATTGTTTCTCAATTGTATGTACATATTTGAGAGTTGTTAAGTTTAACAGGAAATTATAACCGGCAGTGTTATTTTATAGACAATATAATTTTTAAAATATAATAGAAGCATAAGATACATGCGTACTTAATGAGCGTATGCGTGTTGAGTGAGTGTATGTGTGTGCGTGTGTGTATGTGTAGGAGCACCTTGTGCAATAAATGAAATACAATGTAATCTTATCGAGGTTGAATTGGGTATCAAATGAGTTACTTTTAAAACGGAATTTTGTATGAAAATACTGGCTTATGACGTCACATTTCAGAGCACTCTTTTTATGTTTAAACTATTTTAAAATTGTAATAACTAGTAACTGACTAAAAGAGATGCATTTTCTGAGATATTTTGTAATTTTTGTTTTAATCGAGCACATGAAATAATTTATTGTTGATCGTGTCAAATACCGTATTAGGATATAATTTTTAAGAGAGAGTTGTGGTGGTAATCGAGAAATCGATGATGATGATGACGATATGGTTACCTTGGTGAAGTGGAACTGCAGCGGATCATCGGTGCTGAGCGTGATGCAGAGCCCCCGCGCCAGGAACTCGGGCAGCGGGTTGCGGTGGTAGTTGAGGAAGAGCGAGTTGTTGCTGAGCGGGGACATGGCGATCGCGATCTGCGTCAGGTAGTACAGGTACTGCAGCACCGGCACCTGCGGGGGCGCGCGTCCCGACGTTTGTTAGCTACTTTAAGTGATTAACCCCCAGTTTCTCGTACACTAACACGCTGTTAATCTACTGTTATAGGGAAGAGCGGGTGATCGTGCTCTTCCACTATAAAGGGAAATTTCCCGCCAGGCATATCGTATGCCTGGGGACGGCCGGTCCGACTGCTGTTCGTCGGTCGTTATATTTATGGTATGTCATGTGAAACATTTTGCTTGCGCGATGCAGGAATGTCGGAGTTTATAGTGCGCGCGTAGAGTTGACATGTGCTCGCCACATCACTCCCCTTCAAGACCGTAGCTACGCATAGCTAGGTCTGATAGGAATCGAAGTCTGTGCTCTAAAGCCTGCAAGTGCCAGGAGGCGCTGAGTCAGTGAGTCGACTAGCGGTTGAGGGTGTTCGGCGGCTAACAGTTACTTCACCGGCGACAGTACCATGGGGAGCGCGCATGTGGTAGGAACCGGTGAAGGCTGCTGTACCACTGGCAACGTGCGCTGTTGCTGTGTGGCTGCCGTGCCGAGGGGTTGGGGGAGATCACCACCAGTACCAGTAGTCAGTGCGTTGACTGTAGTGGAACTGATGAGGTGAGAGGGAAGAGGGTGCTGGCCTTGCTTTGAGACTGATTGTATATGGGGTGCTGCGAGAGCGAAGGAAGGTTGACAATGTTCTGTCGAGGGTCACCACTATAGGGAAGAGCGGGTGATCGTGCTCTACCACTATAGGGAAGAGCGGGTGATCGTGCTCTTCCACTATAAAGAGAAATTTCCCGCCAGGCAGATCGTATGCCTGGGGACGGCCGGTCCGACTGCTGTTCGTCGGTCGTTATATTTATGGTATGTCATGTGAAACATTTTGCTTGCGCGATGCAGGAATGTCGGAGTTTATAGTGCGCGCGCAGAGTTGACATGTGCTCGCCACACTGTTAACAGCTGTCAATTGACCAAAGTGCATACAAAAAAATAACAGTAGATTAACAGCTTGTTAGTATACGAGAAACCGGGGGTTAGTTTCAAAATGAGAGTAATGGCCAGTTTCTGAATTGAGAATTTCGCTAAGTAAATGATCAACTGTAGTGCTGTCCCTTCGAATTTCTCAGAAAAGAGCGTGACAGAACGTTACTTAAGTATTTACTTCGTGAAATTCTCAACTCGGAAACCGGTCGTAAGTCTGCCAATAAACCATTATTTAGTTTGGCGGAAACGAGTTAATGTAAAAATCGCATATCCCTTTTATAGAATAAACAAATTTATTATTATTATAATGAGGGTAGCTTGCCAATGGGGAACTTGCGTCCAACTTAGATTGGAGTGAAATTGCTTTTATACCATAGAAATCATATAAAAACCTAGAAAAAATTGAAAAATAAAACAATAAAAATATTTCTTTCGGGGTCTTCGGGGTCACAAAATATGCGAAAAATAAAGTAACAATAATGACATAAATACTTATTACATATCGTTTTGTTTTGGTGTACATGCATAAAAACATTATTTGGCGGGATAAATCAAATATTGATAAACATTTCATACATATATGGCGTTACGTTAGGGAGTGACGTCATAGTCTAAGGTCGATCTGTATGGCGCGTTTTAGTACCACGTGACTATGTTGACTTTTCGACTGGTTATATTACAAAAAGTATTAGTCGCAGAGAAAAAAAAATACCATGTTTATTTTTCTTTTAACGTGTCCTCTCCTATTCTATCAAAACATTTTTTAGTGCAAGTTCCCCATTCGATAGCACATCAATCTGACTCGTTGAGACAGCGGTGTAGATTACCGCAGGTTATGGGTCCAATTCTCACGAGGCCCGCTGTTCTTTGATTTGTAGACATAGATTTAGTCCGGGTGTTTCCCACGTCTCTGATGCGGCCTTTCCCCTGCCTGGTCATAATAGGGACTTCTAGTTTGGGGCCGGGACGAGTGATTGAGTTGTGTGGATGTTATGATAACTAATTACCACCAAAATATTGATATTCCAGATTATGATTACTTACTTCTTAAAACGCCTACCGTAATTAATTTCATCGAAACCGTTGGAGCCGTTTCCGAGATTCTTATTATAGCTGTTGCCAGCGATGTCTTTTTTAGGGATAAAAGAAACCTATGGAGTATTTCAGAATATAATCTAATCCAGATCCGTCCAGTTGTTCCAGCGTGATTGAGTAACAAAGATTTACTAGAATTGATTGAGTGTTATTGATTGATTAATTCATTAATCCTACCAATATTATAAATGTGAAAATTTGTGAAGATATTTGGAGGTTTGAATGTTTGTTACGCAATAACGGCAGAACGGATTTACATGAAACTTAGCGTACAGATAGACAATCTCTATCTCAACCTGAATTGAGACATAGCATACTTGATATCCTGATAATGCGTTCCGTAATTTATTTTAAGCTTAAAATAGATGGCGTTGTCCAAGAATCGTATAAACAGATTCTGTGGCGGTACAAAGTTCGCCGGGAGAGCTTTTTAAATATTATTATACAGATTTAACAAGAATTGGTCGTTTAAAGTAATAATGTGTAGTTTAACCGTTTGTTTCGGTGTCCACTGTTTTTTTTGGAGAGTCAGTGTTCCCACCCCGTACACTGACCTTCCGCAGCAGCAGGCCGTGCGAGATGTTCTCGGCCAGCATGAAGCCGCACACGAGGTGCTGCACGGCGCCCGCCTCGCCGCAGTGCGGCCGCAGGACGAACGTGCTCAGCCCCTGCTCCCTGCACCGGGGGACCCGTGTTAGAATAATACTCAACGACAACTTGCCTACAGACAGGTGGACCAGCGCAATAACAGATTGGCGGCCGAGATCAAGGCGACCATCAGTGGACAGACCGGCAGTCCGATGGTCGGACGATATCGTTGAATGGCAAGGGGGAGGAAAGAGAGGAAAAAGCCTATCCTCAGTGGTGGGCCGATGAGGATATAAGAGCTGGCCCATTGCACTGACATGCAGAAGTGATTGAGTATGATCATGATGGTAGCGGTGGTAGCCTAGTGGGTAGAACATTGGACTCGGAAGCGGGAGACCCAGGTTCGATTCCCAGTGCGGGCATGTACCTATGACTTTGTTTTCTAAGTACATTTGTGAAGTTATAATAGCAATACCACTCGCTGACGCTGAAGGAAAACATCGTGAGGAACCTGAGTGTCTGAGCTATTCACATACCTCAGCGCTTGAAATCGCCAATCCGCGGTGGGCACGCGTGGTGATTGAGCCCATACTCTCTCTCTCTCTCTCTCTCTCTCTCTCTCTCTCTCTCTCTCTCTCTCTCTGAGAGAAGGCCTGTGCCCTACAGTGGGACGTGAATAGGCTGCTTATGAAATGATGATAATGGTACTCACTTGCGGAAGTGGGTGACCTTGTTGGTGATCGAGCACGATCATGGCGGTAATAGTACTCACTAGCGGATAACTTCAAGCATGGTCACACTAGCGAAGGTACTCACTTGCAGAAGTGGTCGAGCATGGTTATGTTGGCGAAAGTACTCACTTACGAAACTGATCGAGTATGTTCATGTTGGTGATGGTACTCATTTGGGGTAGAGATTGAGTATGGTTATGTTGGCACACCATGACCATGAACTCAATTGCTGAAGTGGTTGAGCATAGTCATCATCATCAACCCATTATGTCCCCACCGAGGGCCACGGGTCTCTTCCCTGAGGAAGGTATAGGCCATACTCCACCACGGGGGCCAAGTCCGGATTGGTGGAGCATAGTCATATTGGTAATAAATTGTTACCGTTTTTTTTTTTTTGCTGAAGACCTTTTGGAAAGAAACATTTCAGTGTGTTGTATGTTTTTTGCTGCTGTATGTATTGTCTGCGTATTGTTTTTTTTTTTCAATATTGCAAATATGGGTTTTATAACCTTAAATAAATTTATTAAATTTTTACTCACTTGCGGAAGTGGTTGAGCATGGTCATGTTGGCATAGACGTAGTAGAGGTAGTAAGCGTAGGGCGGGTTCTCCTCATCATCCCACTCCTCAGGCGTCTTCACGTCGGCGTCCAACATCGGGTTCTCCGGCTTCGACTCGTCGTCCACGCTGTCGAACCCGATCACGTGCTGGAAGCGAGACAGTTGGTCAGTTCCGGAGGGTTAACGCTTTGGGACACGCTAACGTTTCGTGCCGAGGGATGGTTGAGAAACACTTTTTAAATAATACTATAAATTTTTAGTGCTAATAATATGTAACGGTAAATAAAATATTGGTGAACCGAAGGCCCAACACTAATTGATCAATATACTTGAGGTCATTTCATCACGAATTCAGCAGGGCATTTCGGATTTCAGCTCGCGGTATAAATCTTCCAGTATCATAGCAATACGAGACGATTTTTCACATAAATTCATCAGAACGCCAGCTGGCTGGCGCTGAGGCAAATTACTGGAAGCGGCTGGATGAGGATGGGCGAGGTCAGAAACAAATGAAGAGCTTGGGGCAAGCCATTCTTGTGGACTTCCGGGTACTTCTAGGTAAATGAACGGAAATCCGAAGAGTGTAAACAATGAAGAATTTGACATTCTAGATATTGTGGTCGGGGACGCGGCTGTTGCTGAGGATTGGCTGAAAGTTAGTCACCATCTTGTTTTAGAATTAGGCAGCAGTACCGCGGGCACTCACCGTGAGGAACTTGTGCAGCTCGATATTGCTGTTGGGGTCGCGGGTCACCTCGAACAGCGGCTCGAAGATGTTGCTGAGGATTTGCTGGAAGTTCGTCACGATCTTGTTCGACCGAAAGATGTCACTAGAGAATAAATTGCCGTTAATTGACTTGACCACAAAGGAACCACTAAGAATGCTTAGTGTCCCCTGAGAGTGACAATGAAAAATAAACTATAATTTTTCAGACTTAACTGCACGGAGGTATGACAAACTGCAAGTTAGATCTACCCAAACATTGTAAAAACAACTTCTTCGTCTTCGATGTTTGAATTGAATGCATAGCTGTTAGGCAAGATGGATAACTTTAAATACCTAATAACAGTCTTATTTATAAAACCACGATTCCTTGCAACACTCCTCAGATTCAGTGTAAATAGTATGTGATAGAGGAAAACACTTTACCACTGTAACTGTCGTGCAAATTTAAGCTTTTTCTACTAGGTATGGGATAAAACCGGTACTCACTAAAGCCTAGGAATCTGTATGAGCCAGCGAACGTTGTCGGAATAGACGTCGTACTGAATGGCCCACTTGGCCAGCTTGGCCCACTCGTCCGGGCTCTTGCCGTAGATAGACAGCCGCAGCTCCACGTTCTGGTACTTGCTCTCCTCCAGGTCCGCCGCCACTTCCTGAGGGAAATTACGATAAAGGTACGGCTTAGAGCGGTACCTGCTGTACACTTCATTGACGAATTAACTTCCTGAGGGAAATTAGGATAAGCGTAGGACTTAGGACGGTGCCTTGCGGTACACTTAATTGGGAAATAGACAGAAATAGGGGACCTATAGAAATAGAGCTAGCTGTTCAAGTGTCGCTATGCGTGGCCATGTCGAAGACATCAAATCAGCGAAACTGCGCTCGGAAAACCAAATTTTAGTGAAGAGTCACAGTTCACAACACGATTTACTTTAACAATTAAATATATTTTTAGTATGTTTGTAGTAAGTTGTTGCCATAGCGTCTACGAAAAGTAAGTTTCAGTTCAGTTCTTTACTAAGTACACGCATATTTGCCAATACTTCATCAAGAATTGTATTCTAACGTCGAGTTAGTTACTCTGGAGTCAATCTCACCTTGATGATCCTGGCGAAGTATTTCCCGTTCATGTAGTTGTCAGTTTTGAGGAAGACCTCGCGCAGCCTGCTCTCGCCGATAGGGTTGTACTTGGCATTGAACTTGTCGAAGCGGTGGAACGTGTTACGGTCCTACGGCAATAAAATATTAGATTAGGTACCATATCTTTTATCGTGCACTAGGAAATTACAATAGAATTGGCGGCCATATTAATAGAAATCAATTAAGAAGATGAAGCAAAATAGAAGAAACAGGAAGGGTTGTTATTTTGGATACCTGTCAGGCTTAGATCCGATAAATAAGTGTGTCTCACTGTAGGCCGATTATGTCAGGAGCCTGGGCAGTTTCTATAGCCACACTATCGATAGGTTTCCCTATGTTAATCCATAAGTAGACGTCAAGGACAGATACCGCCTTCCGATTTTGGCGTCGACGATTGCCGCGGGAGTGGACGGTGCTCCCCCAGAATTTTCTGACCATGTTAGCTTTGTCACATAATTCTGATCAGTTTTTATAAACAGACTTACCCAAAGAAGGCTTTCCACGGAATAATAGAGGTAGTCTATGTACTTACAGCGTGAACATCGAGCATGTCGACTGTGAGGTCGTAGGTGCTAAGGTTCATGGACTGGAACACGGACCTTAGGGTCATCGGGGAGCCTTTGTGGAGAGTCACCACCTACAAAGCAAAGAACAGCTTATTGATTTCAAGTTTTCTATCATTGAAACATAAATTGTTCTACGTCAATTGTCTGATCTGGGGAGAAACGAGTAAAAATTATTACACCATGCCGTCGCCAGAAAAAATCTGATAGCACTTTACGACATGGTTTTATAAAAACATAGCTAGCTAAATTTTGAAACTAATGACTAACTACATAGCAAGAAGTATAATACTCTTTGCTACATAGTATTAGTCAGTTGGTCATTAGTTCACACGTAATTATTTTTTCTGATTGTGCAATAGTGTTCTCTATCTATCGACTAAACTAATACTAACTAACTTTTGAAAAAAATTGTTGTATAGTTCACTTTCTTCCTTACCTCATCAGCGTGTTCCTTCAGCGTCTTCTTGATGAACCGCAGCAGATGCTTCTGGTTCATGCAGGACGCCGCGTGGATGTGGGTGTCCACTTTGCTGCACAAAAACATTAAGGTAAATCGTGGGATATCACTAGAAAACACGGCACTCGCTCCGAACTAGCAACAGAGTTGGCTTGAAAGAGAAGAGGCCTATGCCCAAAAGTGGGCTCTGTTTATGGGCTGATAAGATAGTGGAACGTGAAACGTGATGTGACGAGTGGTGAGACGACACTAAACGATTCGACTCGCCTCGAATCGACACGATACGCGATACGGGTCGACTCGACCTGACACGACACGACGCGAATCGCATGGGCACGAATCGACCAGAATTACATTTTTATATTTTATTTGAAGCCTTTATTTCCTCACACAATATAAATTTGACATTAAAAATATTCATGCATTATAAAATTGTAAAATTACATAATAGTTTTTATCAATAGTATCAATAATGTAAAATAATCAACTGAGCATAAAATAAGTATCAACAAAAAGTAAGTAACAATTAATTAATTATATTGCAGTAGTTATTATTAATAGTTATCATTCAATTAATTAATTTTTATTCAATTCGACTAAGTAATTAATTTAGTATATCTGTCATTTCAATTTGTTATTTCGATTTTTAGGTGGGGTGCCCAGAATTACATAGGTGCTTGAGTTTTCCTACCGGATGTTGTAGAAGTCCCGATGGGGCACAGCTTTCTGCGACGCCAGTTCCCGGAGCTCGTTCAGTAGCACGTGCAGTTGGAACTTGGAAGATAGGTAGCTGAGGCGCCGGTAGCAAAACGACTTCCTGTAGGATAAACATTACTGTCAGTATCTTTTTAGGGTTCCGTAGTAAACAAGGCATAGCAATAGTTTCGCCATTTCCGTCCGTCTGTCTGTCTGTCCGTCTGTCCGCGGCATAGCGCAGAGACGACCAGTACTAGAAAGCTGAAATTTGGCACAAATCACGCCCAGAAAACGGTAGGATAAAATCTTACAAAAATTTTCTTGCCTCCCCTACACCTAAATTAGGGATGTATTTTATACTATAATGTGGGGTATCGTTGGATTGGTCGTTTAAAAATATTGTGTGTGCAGGAGCATCATTTCCTCAAATAATTTTTCGATTTAGCGATTCGTTTGCGAAATATTAAGCTTCAAAGCGCATATTTTTTTAGAGAAGGTCATTCCCCGCACCGAGTCATAACAACGCTGAGTTACGCGTTCATTACGTGCTATTATTTTTGTAACACAAATCACGTCAAATTGATTTCCCAGCAATATTGTATGGACACCTAAACTAGTTAGTATTGGTGTCCAGTATTCGTAGCGCCAGAATTTTAACACCCTCTATACTGCACCAGACACACCGCGTCAGACGAGTTCCTCGGCACCGTCCGGTTCCGGCGTGTACATCTAGGAACTAACCCAAACAAAAGAGAGAAAAAGTAACCTAAAACAACAATTGAATTAGTCTACTCACAGCGGCCCATCTGCGATCATCGTGCACATGGTATTCTTGTCCTGTATATACTGGGCCAGCGAGACCACTTCATACGGGACCCGCTCCTCGGTCCCGCCCGGGCCCGACCGGTATAGCTGGAAGACCCCCTTTTCGGCCCGGATAGTGTAGTCTTTGGGCGCAGGCATGGGACACTCCCACGGGTCCTTGTCCTTGAAGAATGGCGGGTGGACGACGTGGTCTGCGGGGAGGAAAAGGAATGAAGAATTTCGCGTTTCAATTATTTTTATGGCACCCCTAGAATTCTGCCAATGTCAGGTTGGAAAGGGCTTCGAAATCTGGTCATAACACTCTTCAGTCGGATGGCATAAACCAGTTTTTTTATATAAGCACGCCCCATTGTAGGGCACAAGCTTTCTCTCCGAGAGAGATTGTGGGCTTATTCACCACGCGTGCCCAACGCCGATTGAGAACTTCCAAGCGCTGAGATACGTAAACACCTCAGACTTTAAGTTTTCCTCCCGATGTTTTCCTTAGCGAGTCGTATTGCTACTATAACTTCACAAATGTGAAGTTAGAAAACAAAGTTATTGAACATGTCGGGATTCGAACCCACGACCTCCCGAATATGAGGCCGGCATTCTACCGCTCCGCTACCACCGCTCATGCATGTTTATAAAACATTAAGTGCTTCGTTCATCCAGCCGTTAACCCTACATCGCTCGATTTTTTTTTTCAGCACGAAATTAATTTTGCAGACGCTTTACAATATTTAGGTTTATAGTGTATAGGTATTTTTCAGATATAGCTTGTTCTTTTTTTGTTATTGATTTTTTTTTCAGATGTGCCATATGTGTCACATTGTACACTTAGGTTCCCTTTATACGTTACTAAATGAAATATTTGGTTTTACTTAAATAATTTTATATATTTATCTACTTTTGAATATCCTTACATACCTAACACTTTACTTATTTATGAAATTCAAGGAAGTAATTTTTATCTTTATTTAGACACAGTAAGTCTGTGTCAAAAAAGTATAAAAAAAACTGTAAGAGGCTTTCTATGGTAATAAATGGTTATGCCAACTCGGTGTTTCCTGTAAATTCAGGCATTAGAGAACAAAATGACTTCTTCTTCCAAACAAAACGTATTTTCTTCTTCTTTATTTTGAAGACAGGGTGGGTAGGTTTGTTTGCAGACTTTCTAGGCAATTTAGCGGATGATGATGTAGAAGCTGAGCGTGTAGATGTACTGGGCTAGAGATGGGCGCCGAGAATATTCCCAATCTTCTCGAAGTGGAAACTTCTGAGAAGATTGAGAAATTACCGGTAAGTTTCCGTATCTTCTCATTTTGGTGAGAAGATAAAATATTATTAAAAAATATTACTTTATTCATCAAAGATGCGTTTAAAATTGAAGTAGAATGCATTTTAGGCTACACACAAACATTGCCTACCTGGCGCACGTGCGATCAATAAAGTTTTTATCTTTAGAAGTTTACCGCATGAGATCTTTTGTACGTGGGTTTCTATTGTTCTTCGTAGAATTTTGTTACAGTCTCGTATTCAAGTTTTCTGGGAAACTATTCGACCCTTATTAGTACGAAGCAGCTGTTTTATGACACTATGTGCTCAAACATGTCTTTTACTTCAGTCTGTTATTAGTCTTCTGATAGTCTACTGCTGTGCCGTATGTCTTGAAGGATACTGTTTCGATCACGCTTGTTTATTGGACTCTGATTCTCATTTATACGACGACTTGGCTTGTTAAATTGTTACTGTGACTGTTATCTGTGATTTGGACTATCAAAACCGGACATTGGTGAATACTTCTTGATTCGTAAGTACTTTTTATTTTATTATTTTAACATTTTGCAGACATTTAAAATATAACATAGAATCCTGTTGGTACCTTTGATTCTTCTTTATTTTGCAATCAATAAATGTTTTATTTTCATTATCTTTGTAAATAATCTGTACTCATTCTAATAGAGAATAGATTTTATTGTACAAAATATATAGGTATTTATTCTAACCATATTCTAATTGCTCGTAATTTTTTATTTTCTATGTATTGTATGATCTTGTAAATTTATTTTTTGGGCAAATTTTTAAACATAAGAATATTAGTTACATTCATGGTTGCAAAAAAGTTGACGAAACAATCAGACCCTGGTTTCACCTCGAATTTCCCTTAATAATAAATAAATAAATAAAAAGAACTTTATTCAAAAGTAACAAATTTGCTGCTTATGTTAAGAGTAATATAATTTAGTATAGTTTTGAAATGGTCGGAGCCTCAGCATTAATGCTGTTTTTCAGTATCCGCCGGGATTTCTTACACTTAGTCTTTATAAATAAAAAACAGTTAGGCATAAAGTTAGGCATTAAATAAGTAACAAAAATTTGGAATAAGAAAAAAAGCATAAACAAAATAAAATAAACAGAATAAAATAAACGGAAGAGACCAACCGGTACCCCATGTAAGCAGTTTTTTTAGGGTCTCGTACCCAAAGGATAAGGGACCCTGTGACGGACCAAGCTCCGTACAAGTGCTCACGATCGTTAATATCATGTTGAATTGTGTTCTGCACGAGAAGATTAAGGATAGAAGCTAAAAGAAACCGAGAAATGATAATCGTATACTTATATAGGGATTGTAAAACATTTAAAGAGCGTATTATAGAATCGGATAAAGCGCTAAAACGTATTTGGTTCCCCAACATAAAATAAAGCTAGGTATATTTTGTTTGTATAATTTGTAAACATTTAAGCAGTTCTTGTGAAATATTGCGTTGTCTTTTGTAGATTAAATTATGCAACTTGTTTTAGGGATGGTTTACGATAATTGAGGTTAATTACAATGACATCTCTCTTGCAAAATAGCACAACTAATAAATTGCGGATTGAAGAAAGCTGTTACTAAACCTATTACAATACATGGCAGTTCATCACTTTGTTCATAGAAGACACTTTCTTAATTCATTCTCTAAAATAAAACAAAAAAATTGCATCCGAAAAGCTCGGTTATCCAGGTACTAAATAAATAGGGAACTTAAATCATATAAAACTTTAACAAAACAACATGTCCCGGAGGGGTGGACGGATGTCGGGGGCTGCCACTTGTTGCGATCTTGACGGATCACTGTCGTTTCCTCAAAAAGCATTCAAGCTTGTAAAAGATTCTCAACCGCACATAACCTATTTGAATTGTGCTGCACACACACTTAACTTATTATGTCATGACATTTTGCGCACAGAAAAATTGAAAATAGCTCTGGACATAGCCATTGAATGCGTTAAGTCGATAAAAAAAAGCCAAGTTTTAACTTCGATTCTGGCATCGGCGGTAAAGCAAAAACAGGCTGGAGAGACCCTGAAACTGCCATGCAAAACACGCTGGGGTTCATATTGCATTAGCTTGCAAAGCCTAATAAAAACTAAACTTGCCCTACAAACTTTAGCAGTCCATGAAAAGGCTTCAATGTTACCAACAAACACAAAACATAACTTGCTAAACGAAGATTTTTGGGATAAAACAAAACAAATTATTGATATTATAAAACCGGTAACGCAGGTTATTTTTAAACTTGAATCAGACAAGCTAAATATGCACACTGTTTTTCTGACATTACGAAATATGAAGTCTGAACTGGAGTTCGCTTTGCTGCAGGTGAGTATGCTGAATGAAGATGAAAAGAATGACATTCTCATGGCAACATTCCATCGAATGGCAATGTGTATAAAACCAATACATCTAGCTGCCTACATGTTGGACCCAGCTACGCAAGGATCTGAACTGGATTCTGAAGAAGAGGTGGTAGCTATGGAATATATTCACACAATCGCAAATCAGCTCAACATAGACATTGCAGAAAATCTTGCAAGCTTTAGAGCGAAAGATGGAAGATTGTGGGGAAAAGCATTTGTATGGAAAAGTGTGACATCTATGAGCCCAACGACCTGGTGGAAAGGCATTTGCAGCTCCACTTCACTGAGTAAAATCGCTTTGCGTATTCTTACTGCGCCCTGTACATCAGCTGCTGTTGAGCGCTCTTTCAGTACACATGGGAGGATACATAATAAATTAAGAAACCGCCTTACAGCTGAAAGAGCCGCCAAAATTGCATACGTTGCATATAACTGGAATTTATTAAACCGTAGTATCACATGTCCGGTTGAAGAAGAAGTGGAAGAAGATGAAGAATATTCCGTAAATTCTTCAGACAACGAGTCATCAAATGATGAAATCTCAGTCCTTACCGAGATTCCGTCGCTAGATGCTTCATTGTCAGTGGTGGCTGGTCCAAGTGGTACACAGCCGCACATGGAGTTTTTCGATTGCGATAATTTAGATAGTGATTCTGATTGAATTTTGTTAGTTTAATGTAATTTTGTTAATATTTGATTTGTTTCTTTATTGAAATTTTAAATAAATGTTTGTAATTTAATATGATACCTCGTTTTATTTATCTTTGCACATTTATATAGTTCAGAGGTTTTAATTACTGTTTTCATAAGACTGGATTAATTTGTTTAAAACAAATTAATAATACCTTCATATAAAATTACCTAGCCAGATATTTCAAGTACTGAAAACCATAGACACACATACACCTTTTAAAAACTTCATTCCAATGAAATCTCTCCCCTATCTCTAAACTACATCCCTGCCAAACTGCATCTTCAAATATAACGTAGTTTCTGCGATTTCGTTATGAGTGTGTTTCACTTACATAAAACTTAACCAATAATCCAGTTTAATAATCGTAAATACGGATACAAGTACACTGAGCTTAGTAAAAAACGCACATTTCTTGCATCTTAGACCAATAATATGCAAATACTCCAATGAACAAAAAAATTTAATAGGAACATTTTATCTTCTCACCAAAATGAGAAGATACGGAAACTTACCGGGAGGATATCGGAAAGTTTCCACAAAATGGAAAGTTCTCGAGAAGTTGCCCATCTCTATACTGGGCTGAGGAGGCGTTTCAAAGCACAAGTCTGAACCATCCGCCTGCATGTTATTGCTTTCGAGCCCCGATGAACTTGGGATAACATCTGTATCGTGGGCTATTATTGCACCACAGGATTTGGCAGCTGAAGGCTGTAGTACAGGGAAAGAGTTGTCTTCTGAATCAGTGGAAGATAGACACGCACGATTGATGGCGGCTCGTATTTTATTGACATCGTCATCAGAAGTCCTCTTTCTTCTCCCGAAGACTCTTCCTCGTCCTCACTTCCAGACGGTATCATCATCATCATCATTCAGCCACAAGAAGTCCACTGCTGGACATAGGCCTCCTCCATGGATTTCCAAAAAGACCGGTTGGAAGCGGCCTGCATCCAGCGTCTTCCTGCCACTTGAATGAGGTCATCTGTCCATCTTGTGGCTGGTCAGGCTGGCCAGACGGTATCAGCAAATATCTTTCTATTTCTGCCTCATTTATTTTTTTTTGCAGACATTATCTGTAAATAAAATGTTGTACAGAACCGTGAAATACTCGTAGATAAATTAATCGAAACTGAGGGTAGTTGTCAGCACTATGGAACACTTACTACATCAAAACACTTTTGTATCTCATAGAAAAGCAGGTAAACAATGTGTATACAGTATGACCCCAAAAGGATACTTAGTGCACAAAGTGCCATATCAGGAACGTACAAAAAAACAATCAAATTGAATAAAAAAAATAAATAAAAGGAAAAGAAATAACTATTACTTACATTTTCATGGATTCACCAACACACCAATATCATTTTCAAGTGGAAATGAGATTATTTTCGTATTTTTTTACAATTTCTAACTTCGAGAAAATTACCACCGCACGCGATCCACACAATTTTCGGAAAGAAAGTCAATTATCATACAACTAACGCCATCAAGCGGAAATAAACTGGAGCAGGCACTGTAAAACTCTATTGACTTTCCATATTTACAACAAAGATGTCACTAATTGTCATTATTTAATGCCTAAATCAGCTGGTATTGGTTGTGCCTCATATGTCACTGCAAGCGATGTAGGGTTAAGGCGCTTAGTTACCAATATAGAGGAAGACAGCATCTATCTTGGCGACGCGGGAGTAAGCCTGCAGGCGTATGCCTCCATTCTGCGAAAAGCTGGCATCGTATTCGGAGTTTTGTTACAATAACAGGGACTCTTCCTTCTTTATAACCTTCAGCAGCACCTAGCTGCGGGAGTGTCCGCCTCCATGCCATGGAAAAACTGACAGTGTCGGTGGAGTTGCGGGACATCTATAATTACAGTACGAAGCTAACGTGATAGTGGAGTTACTTCTGCAGCTGCAGCTACAATAACGGGAACTCACCAGCGATAACCTTCTGCTTGACCTTGGCGGCAGGCGTGTGGTTGGCCGCTGGATCAGCCTCCATGCCGCGGAGGAAGCTGGCCGTTATTGTGGAGAAGCTCTGCTGAGACTGCGCCATGTAGCGCTGCCGAATCTCCAGCGCCTGCACCAGGAACGACGAGGCTTGCTGCAGGTCTTCGAGCGGCACCTGGTGGGCAGGTCCCGTTGTAGGATTTATTGCTGACGCTAAGGTCTTAACGATCAGACAACTGTATATCCTAAATACTATCCTTCACATGCATTCTGCCGTCTCTAATTTTGCTAATAGTGATGATGCAAGTAGCCGCAGAAGACTCTACACCGTTTGCGAAGCGGTATTTGTAAGAACCTCTTTTGCGCAGCGTTTTTACCATTATAGATCAGGCAAACTCTACAACTTTTTCAATAAAATACTTAGCATTCATGATGTTACAAAATAATAGGGGTTAAAGTATGAAATTGCCGTTTTATTGCAATAGGTTCTTTGAATTGACATAGAATCTTCATGGTTTGAGGTTTTCGAATGAAACTTTTTTCAAATGGTTTCTATGATGTTCTTTTTTTAAAAAATGTGAAACATTTGAATATCGACTTTCAATTGTTTTTGTTATTCAATTTAGACAAGAAAGATGGATACTGCGAAAATTCGAGTGATTTTTGAATACGAGTTCCGACGCGGAACTAACGCGGCAGAAACAGCCCGCAATATCAATGCTGCGTTTGGAGAGGGGTCTACTAATGAACGCACCGTGCGATTTTGGTTTAAACGCTTTCGTAATGGAAATTTCGACTTAACGAACGAGCCACGAGGAAAACCGCCCACACAGGTGAATAACGATGAATTAAGAGAGATAGTGGAAGCCGACCCTAGTCAAACTACCCAGGAATTAGCGGCATGGAAATCAATAAAATAAAAAAAATACGAAAAATGGGTGCCTCATAATCACTCGAATTTTCGCAGTATCCATCTTTCTTGTCTAAATTGAATAACAAAAACAATTGAAAGTCGATATTCAAATGTTTCACATTTTTTTAAAAAAGAACATCATAGAAACCATTTGAAAAAAGTTTCATTCGAAAACCTCGAACCATGAAGATTCTATGTCAATTCAAAGAACCTATTGCAATAAAACGGCAATTTCATACTTTACCCCCTAATATAAGCTAAAACAGAAATTATCTTCATACCTAAGTGAACTAGATTACTAGAACTGAAAGCTTAATTGAAATTAAAACCTAACGTCTATTCACTCATTTTAACTTACCATCATAAACAGACACACGCACTCACGCACGCACGCACGTACGCACGCACGCACTCACAAACACACACACACACACACACACACACACACACACACACACACACACACACACACACACACACACACACACACACACACACATACACTCAGTGGCTGAAACCCGACCCCTGGGGCTGGGTTATGAGTACCCCTTTTTGATTTTGTGTGTTTGTATATTATATATTCTTTTTTTTGTATATTTTTCTCTTGTTTGTATATTTTCTCTAATTTGATTTCTCCGTCGATTTTTGACTTGGACTGACTTAGTGTCTACAGTATGTTTCATACTATGCTGTCCTAGTTTTTGGGAGGCCTGGCATCCTAAGATACAGATCTCTGATCTAGTTTAGGACCCAGTCTTTCCACAAATTGCTTCAGATTGTGCCATATTGTGCCACCTCTTTTGTACCTTATTTGTGGATGGAGAAATAAAGTTTATTTGTATTATTTGTATTGTATTGATTTTTGGACGATTCGCGATGTTTGGTGTTTGGTCGCAGTCTTTAGACGAATAAGTAACTTGTAAACTTTTTTACGGATGCTGCTCTTCGCAACATGTGCTTCATGTTTGAGCAGTATGAAAACATCTTTGTGCTAGAGCAGGATGCGGTTGGTTGGGAGTTTGAAACAGAATAAACCATGAGCTGGTATTGGTAACTTTTTGGATTTGATAATTATGGCACCCGTGTCCTAGTTTGCGTAGCCCTAGCCCTAGACTGTTCTTGCTCAAGAGATTTTCATACAAAAAGTTACATATCTGCGGCAAGAGCAGTCAAAACATCTGCCGTAACATACGCCGCCGGCAGGAAAGTTTGCGTTGCGTGTAGGTATGTTTAAGAAGCCTCTCACCCCGGAGGTGTCTTCGCCAGTGATGGCGGCGCGCTGGAAGCAGCGTAACCTCGTACTCCTCCCAAAGTCAAATGGCATCAGACTGGGTGTTTTTCTATGTTTGTGATGTCCTTGTCAGGTCACCATAATAGAAGATATCCTAATTTGAGACCAGCCCTAATACATGGCAGAATGACAGGCGCAGACCCGGCTTTTGTGTGCAAAGAACTCCATACAAAAGAGTTATATCTTTGAGGCAAGCGCTGTAAAAATATTCTAAAATCCTCTCACTCACACAGATTAAGAAAAAAGACAAGTCCTCACTCCGGAAGAGTCCTCGCTTCTGATGGCGACAGCTGGAAGTTCGGCAGCGGGACCTCGTCCTTCTCCCATGGTCAAATTGCACCAGACTGGGTGTTTTTCTATATTTGTGACGTCCTTGTCAGGTCACCATATTACAGGGTATCCTAATATATGACCAGCCCTAGTACATGGCAGAATGGCAGGCGTAGACCCGGCTTATGTCTGCGCTTGCTCAAGAGTACTCGGTACAAAAAAGTTCCACCTCTGCGGAAAGCGTAGTCAAAACGTCTGCCATAGCAGGCAAGTGATTGCTATACATGGTGTCTGTTCTATTTTTTACCCGACTGCGCCAGAAGGAGGACTTAATGCCATGAGCATTTTCTACCAGTTAACCTACCAATCGTCCATCACCACATGAAAACGATTGGTAGGCGTGCCGAAAAAGGGAAAAAAGCAGAAAAACAATACATATTTATATGAGGTATGATTAAATAGGTATGTTAAAGAAGCCTCCCACCTCAGAAGTCAAAATGCCTGCCATGTAAGGCCGGTAAGAAAAGATTGCTTTGCGTGATGTAGGTATGTTCTAGAAGCGTCTCACCCCGGAAGTGTCCTCTCCGCTGATGGCGACGCGCTGGAAGTGTGGCAACGCGACCTCATCCTCCTCGTCGGGATACCGCAGCCGCGCCGCGTCTTCCGGCGCCGCGCCCGACGCGCCGCACTCGGAGCCCGCGTACGAGCGCACCGACTGACCGCATTCGGCCGCTCTGCAAGTCGGACGGTAGTGTTGTTGGGACAAGTGATGTAAATTACTTCGGCCAGATGTCGCTGCCTGTACGTTATACAGAGAAGTTTGTAAAGAGGCTTGAAATTTTGCTTATGCCTGCACTTGCCCATTAGCTCAGTTGGGAGAGCGCTGGCACGGTTAGCCAGAGGTCGCGGGTTCAAGCCCCGGCATGGGTGGAATTTTTAGCCTCTAAATAAGTTTTTTTTTACATAATAAACAACCAACTTCGACGTTCATTAACTAAACATTTACGGCCTTATTATAAAAACACCATTCCTCTGAAACACATCCTAAAAGGCAGTTTTGTAATCTGTGGTTACGTTTTTTCCTTGTAAAATCTCCACCACAGAATACCTAGTCAAAATGAAAAAAAATTTTTACTATAAAAACAAAATGTTTGCTTAATGAACGTCAAAGCTGTTAGTTTCACAATTAATAGATTATGCGGAGAAGAAGCTAACAAAGAAACTGTACATTTATTCTTTTCAAAACAGGTTTGCTTAATTAACAGAGTTTTCAACTTAAAGTTACACTACACTAGATACAATCGTTCCTGTTAACATGATAGGCTTTTTTGCAGAGTTTTCTTAATACATTTTTTAAAACGCATCAGTGGTAACTTTAATATATCTTGAGGAATCTTATTGTAGAACCGTACACAGTGCCCCATAAAGGATGTATTAACTTTTGCAAGTCTAAAACGTGGAAATAACAATTTTATGTTTATTCCTAGTATCAATATTATGATGGCTACCAACATTTTTGAAATCGCTGATATTTTTATAACATAAGTACCTACATAATATTTTCATAAATGTTTTTTTATAATCATCATCATCATCATCAGCCATTTGACGTCCACTGCAGGACATAGGCCTCCCTCATGGTTTTCTAACCATGAAGGGGTAATAATATTGACTTGCAATCGTTCTTGCTTGCAACTGTTAAGATGTCAGTTTCTTTAAAGAAATCCTAAGGGATATAAGGGACTCGTTAAGACGAGTCCCTACTATCTAGGTTGTACATAAATCGGAACGCTCTCTTCTGTATGATGAAAAAGTTTCAATGTCTGCTGCCCGACCGACAGAGTAGGTAGTAGTAGGTAGTAGTACCTAATAGTACTAACTAGTAGCAGAAGTAACTAAAATAAACCAGACTACAGCCTAGCAGTTGCAACGTCAGTGAGCTCTCTAATTATTTTGACTGCATATGCTGCAGAAATAAACCTGTGTGCTAGTATTTAACAGACTTCAAAAAAAGCAGGAACTTCTCGATTCAACGCGTATAATTATTTATTTATTTTTCTTGCTATGTTCCGTCTCATAACTCAGTCAAATCTTAACCGATTTCGACAACTTTTTTTTTTGTTCGAATAGATATAAAGTCCCATTGGCCCCATTTTTATTTGGTGAAGATCTGATGAAGACTTTCAGGATGGAGAACGGAACTCTTCAATGGACAGCAGTAAATAAGGCCTAATGGGGCCCATCCTTTAGTAATATGCATAATATGTTTCATAAGATAGCGTAAAAGTAGTCAAAGGGTAATTTGGTGATGCTCTGGTGGAGACGGAAATTGAGAACCTCAAATTTTAAAGGAAAGAATTTAGTTAAATTAAAATTATAAAATGAAATAAATAGAAAAAAATAAAAATAATAAAAATAAAATAAAATCCGACTTCAAAACACTACAGCACTAAAAAGTTTGAAATAATTTAAAAGAGTATAATTTGTAGTCGGTGCCCAGTTTCATGACCAGCATATATTTTGGGCACCGACTCCAAATTATACTTCTGCAATACCTACATTTATACGTACTTCTAATTTTATGGTATTCTTTTAAATTATTTCTAAGTTAGTATTTTCTAAGGGTAAAATTTGTAACTTTTTGTGCTGTGGTGTTTTGAAGGCGGTTTTTATTTATTATTTAAAATTTTACAATATGACGACCCCATTGTAATTTTGAATCGAAATACGTTATCTTCTACAAGTTCTAGTTTTTCTTTTCCGAGTAGGTACAATGTTGTTCTCCCCTAATCTTACGTTTGGTAAGGTAAACTTATACATTTTGTATTCTTGGAATTAAGGAATTTACCTTACCTTTACCGAACTAAGAAACGGGGGGCTACCGTGTCCTGTTACTGTCAATACATCTGTTAATGTATTGTTAATAGATTAAGGGCCGGTTTCTGAATTGAGAATTTCACTAAGTAAATAGGTACTTAAGTAACGTTCTGTCACGCTCTTTTCTGAGAAATTCGAAGACACAGCACTACACTTAACTATTTACATAGCGAAATTCTCAATTCAGAAACTGGCCCTATATCAGCTGGCCAAACTCCATAATATGATGAAAACCACTGACAGCTTTCAATAATAGATTAACATTTTGTTACGGGAAATCGGGGGTTAGTATTCCCCACCGGGAAGCGTCCTTCATAATTGACTGAGTTTTATATTTATACTAGCTGACCTGGCAAACGTTGTTTTCCATATTACTTAGCCTACGATGACCTATAGGTACTCAGACCTACCAAATATACACAAAAAAAGGTTAAAAAAATCGGTGAAGCCGTTTCGGAGGAGTTCGATAACGAACACTGTGGCACGAAATTTTTATATTTTAGATAATGCGTAGCTTTAGTGTGATATAATTTATTTTATTTTTTAATATTCATTAAATCAATTCCCTTAAAATGTCCGACTTTGAATATGCTAAAACAACCCTTCATCATCAGCCCTTTGACGCCCACTGCAGGACATAAGCCTCCCTCATGGTTTTCAAGGGGTTTTGCCATAATCGCCACGCTTGGCAGGCTGGTTGGCGATCGCAGTATGCGGTTGGAATCTTTTATTTCCTTAGTCGCCTTCTACGCCATCCACGGGAGAAAATGGAGTGACGCTATTCTTAATCCGGCGTCACACGGACAAACCTTATGAAACCTAAATTGCCTGCTGTCCAAACATAATTCGAAAGTACCTACGTATTTAAGTAGTTAACTGGTGTAAATTTATTGACTTAGCCGTGGCACAGTTTAGTGGGGTAGAGCCTGGATAGAGCGCCTAATGACGTTAATTAGTGAGCAATTTCAAATCAATATTTGCCTGCGCGCGGCCAAATTAAATATTTCCACAGTAATCTACCATGACGTTGATTACTCTAACCAATTACTTTCTATTTAGCTTGCAGGGGTAGTATGTACGAATGGGCTTGATAGATTAGTTATTTCACAATAAAATTATGTATAGATACAGCCCCCGTGTGTTCTGCAGTCTAATGTTATATTTCATAGAAAGGCAATTTTGCCAAGTTACCAAAAAATTTTACCAAAGTCGTGACTTTCCCGTACTTTATTTGTCGAATTCTGACATTTAGCGTCATAAAACGCTGTCACGCTATCTATGCAAGTTATACCTTCGGGATCGGACGTCACACTTTTACCACTCTGTTGAACCGTAGCACACCTACCTATCTCAAATGGGAACGCATTAAATCAGCGCACTCCAGGCAGTTCATTAAAATGAAAGCGATACGTAGATACACGTGCAACAGCCCACTCCGCGGTAATTACCTTAGCTCCTATAGGAGGCGATATAAAAGCTAATATCGAACGAGCTGCAAGTCCGGGGGGTCGCTGAATGTGCCTACAGTGTACCTACACCTACTCATCCCCGAGCAGGAAGAGATTAAAAATCATGACGTCAGCGCTGTGAAATGAATTGCACTGATATCGAGCACCTCACAGCTGGACCGACTATCTCCGACTAATAGGGTGAAAAAGTCGCGCCATTACGCGTGGTTCCAAACGACTAAAATCAAATGAATGGACGCCAAGCAGGATTTCGTTTGACGAGGATAATGCCTACTCGCTATATAACTCAGTAGGCTACCGAGAGGGTACTTTTTAGGGTTCCGTAGTCAACAAGGAACCCTTATAAAAGCCAAAAGTGTATAGTGGTGTATAGGCTTATTGTAGTTTAACATAAATTGTATTATCGGTATATATAAGTCTATATTAATGTGTAAGTTTATTTAATTTCACCTTATAAAAGTATATTTTTAAAAATATTTTAACTTTCCTTTTTGCACGCCCACCAACTCTTTCCTTTACCTCCTGCGGTTGACTGGTAGAAAATGCTTATGGCATTAAGTACGCGGCATTGTACAATTATTTTAGTGCAATAAACGTATCAATAAATAAAATAAAAAGTCTGATTTTATTAATGAACGTCACAGCTGTTAGTTTCGCAACTAATAGATTATGCCAAGGAGAAGCTCCAAAGAAACTCCACATTATAGTTTCGCCATGTCCGTCCGTCTGTCTGTCTGCCCGCGCCCGCGGCTTAGCACAGAGACGACCAGTAATAGAGAGCCAAAAGTTAGCATAAATATACTTATAAACTTAACGTTGGCCTTTGCATCTACGTAATGAGATGATTTATACAGCGTCCAGTGGCACCTTCACTCACACTATATTATGGGTGAAGAGACCAATCGGACGCTACAGTGCCTGGGACATTGTTTTTTAAAAGGAGAAGGCTTGCCCAGGACCTACGCCATCCTGACAGCTTAGTTGGCCTAGCCCACAGGAAAGACAAGTCAATAAGTGCGGAGCCAACCAAGCCGCGGGTTTCCTCGCGATGTCACGATGTTTCCTCCTGAAGGAAATATTAACTACGCCGACGAAATGATGAAATAAATTATTTAAAAAATCTTTTTTAGGGTACCTCCCCTACACCTGAATTAGGGTGTTTTTTTTTCTCGCCTACACCGTAGTGTGGGGTGTCGTTTGATTGGTCAATGTTGTGGGTGTAAGAAAACCATTTTTTCGATTTAGGGTTCCGTTGCGAAATATCAAGCTTTAAAGAGCAATTTTTTGTTAAAGCAAGGCGCCCCCTCACCTGGCTAAAAAAGTTTAGTGTAGAAACGTGAAAACATTCAGGGGAGTAGCACATATAATGAACTTTAATGGAAAGCTATCACGGCTAAGTAGGCTTGACAAGTTAATGAGTAATAGGGAAACAATTTATAAAAAAAAAACTTTGTACAAATCCCATTAAAAATTACTTTGATGAAGTTGTTATTTCTGCAATGATAGCGGGAAAAAAACCCGTCCTTCTACGGAACCCTACGCAGCGCGTGGCGCGACACGCACTTGGCCGGGTTTTTTTTTGACAAAATATACCTACAAGACGCTGGACTGGAAGGGGTACGGCATAAACATAAACGGTGAGTACCTTTCACACTTGCGATTTGCAGACGACATCGTCATCATGGCGGAAACGCTGCAAGATCTACAACATACGAGTATGCTGAGTGGCCTGGCTGATTCTTCCCAACGCATTGGTCTCCGGATGAACTTGGACAAAACCAAGGTTATGTTCAATGAACACGTCAGTCCGGAGCCAATTGCAGTTCAAGGCAGTATTCTCGAAGTTGTTAAGGAGTATGTTTACCTCGGGCAAACCATGCAGTTGGGTAAAAACAACTTCGAGAAAGAGGCCAATAGAAGAATACAGCTGGGCTGGGCAGCGTATGGGAAACTACGTCGAGTCTTCACATCGCCAAACCCACAGAGTCTCAAGACGAAAGTCTTCAATCAGTGCGTCCTACCCGTCATGACATATGGTGCCGAAACGTGGACACTCACGGTGGGGCTGGTCCACAAATTTAAAGTCGCTCAGCGTGCTATGGAAAGGGCTATGCTCGGGGTTTCTCTTAAAGATCGAATTCGAAACGAGGTGATCCGACAGAGAACCAAAGTCACCGACATAGCCCACCGAATTAGCATGCTGAAGTGGCAGTGGGCCGGCCATATCATCCGAAGAACTGATAACCGATGGGGTAGACGAGTTCTTGAGTGGAGACCGCGGATCGGTAAACGTAGTGTAGGACGTCCTCAGACTCGGTGGAGCGATGATCTTCGCAGGGCGGCTGGCAAGAGCTGGATGAGAATAGCCGAGGACCGTGCTCAGTGGCGTGCAATAGGAGAGAACTATGTCCAGCAGTGGACAAGCATAGGCTGATGATGATGATGATGATGATACCTACTAGTGCTCTACCGAAAATATTATTTCCACATCAAACTCTGAGCATCAACATAAATGTTTATGCCACGAGTATCTATTTAATACTTTGATGTGCTAATAGTATTTTTTATATAGAACTAGGTAAGTAATTCTGCTGTTGACCAGGAAAATGTACAACGACCGGTTTCGACGTGTTTTTAATTTATTTGTCAATAAGTTTATTTGTGACTATGCGACGACGACGCAGTTATCAAAACACCGATTCCTAAAGTTCCGTGAAAAAGTCACTTTTGGTTCGGCGAATCTCATTTGTCAATGAATCGTTGGATTGATTTTACTGTAACTGATTAATCTACAAATACTATTTTGGATTAATTTAATGGGACAGTGGCGGTGCCTTCACATAAAGTGGAGTCAAATCTATAATTTCATATTTTTTAATATACGGTTCCGCAAAACAAGAGATTTGTGTAATTGATACCTTAGAAGATTAGGAACGGCGAGTATAAATGATAGAAGTTATTAAAATGTGCGTTAAGTTGTTTTTTCCACGTGCAAATAAATATTTTCCTTAAATTAATATTTAAAAATATCCTTTTTGTATGTGTAGGTAGGTATACACAATATATATTTTTAGACTTTGTGCCTATTTAATAAAGCAAATAAAAGAATAAGATTTTTATTTCGGGTTTGACAGACATTGACCCTGCATACTATATATTATTACCTCAGCTCGGAATGATCGAAGAAAGTTTTACCCAATACATTCTTGGAATTACCGGTTCAGGAGTATCGCGCGTTCATTCACTAGAACCACAGTACAAATAAAGATAGAACAGTAGCGCGCGAGGTGAATCCAGAGTGTTACATCACGCCGAAGGATTTAACAATTACAATCAAAAACTTGTAAGAATATTCTCTATCGATTCATACATATTCATACTAATATTTCTTGGTCTCATAATAACCCTTTCAGGCTTTTTGTATACTAATAAACTGCTAATTTACTGTTAACAGCTGTCTGTTGGGCAAAGTGCACATAAATAAAAAAAACAACCAAGTGCAAGTCGGACTCTCCCATCGAGGATTGAAAAATTGACTTTGTTGTTCGGAAAATGCTCGGAAAAAACTGTGAGACTAGATTCTTCAACTATTTATAATATGTAAGTACCTACCTACAAATTTGTACGGAACCCTTGGTACGCGAGTTCAACTCGCACTTGGCCTGTTTTTTTTCTTCATGTGTCCATTTGTGTTAAATGGAGTTATTAAAATTAAAATCGCTATAACCATTTCGTTAAAAAAAAAGAAGTACTAATTGTAAAGGAATTAATTGTTCTGAAGCTTTGGTAAAAATAATTGATGAAGTTTCACTTTCTGTTTCTAAATGTTTTTGCAAAGCTCTGACACTGGATGTGGGTAGGAATTTGAACGAGCGTGAGTATGACATAGACACAAAAAATGTCTAAAAATTACCATAAAGTACCTATTAATGAAGTCGGTTCAACACAAAAAGTTTGATTTTCGAAGCAAAAGAAGGGTGTCCATGATTTTTGAAAACTTACCCGAAATTTCTAGATGATGTCCACCTTTGACATTCTAGTTTACTTCCAAACATTATCAACACATTAAGTTATTTCACAATACTTATTTATAAAATAATAATAATAGAAAATCGTCTACAATTTAACACCGAATTATTTTAAAATTAACAGACACCGTAACCGAAACTTAGAAGACTTAGAGAAAAATCAAAAGAACAAAATTTTTTGAAATCTATACATAGTTACTGCCTACTGGACATGCGTTCCGAAATGCAAGCGCTTGTCGAGTGGCTCGCGCCGACAGCGGCACCGGACAGACACACTGACAAACCTACCCCGCCAGTAAGGGTTAGTGTCGCACCAAGGTTGATCCAATTACTGGACACTAATAATATCCGCGGGCGGCTTGTCCGGTTTACGGCCAACTCGTGGCAGTTATTGTATCTAGTTTTGTGAATCTAATAAATTATTTTTAACGATATTTTTTTAGAAAACACCGAAGTATTTTGTTTATTTGTTTTTCCACAATGCATTTGCCATTTGTTGCACCTAGTAAGGTACCTACTTCGTAACACGAATTTCTTTATTTTATAAATACCCGTGGTATTAAAAATATCACGAAAATCGTGAAAATTTATTTATGGACAGCCCTAATTACTACCGGGAACTAACTAAATGATCAAAATAATAAATGTCTGATCAGCACCCAAAATCATGAAAACAATCATTTAAAAATTACTTTGGTCGGCGGAATAAAGAAATTAGCAGCAATACGTGGCCAGCAAATAAATCAAGCACGGTCAGCATAGGGGTAAGCAGAAACCAGGGACTGCCACTTCACTCCACTTTGCGGTCAGCATACTTCAATTATAATACCACAATTTGGAATTTTCTGCTACCATTCATTACCCATTATAATGACGTTTCGTCATCGGGATCGTTTAGTTATAACGACTCATTGCGGGCTACTTTCTCTCTGAGAGAAGGCTTGTACCGCGCGGCGAGGCCCTGTTTATTAGATTAGATTATTAGGATTAATAAACAGTTACAATATAGTAGGTAAAAGTATAACCATGACACGTAATCTAAGCCCACAACATTATCCACGAGGAGGCAGAAATAGCTTGTACTCACTTGACGTTCAGCTGTCGCTGGATGAGCAGCTTCTTTTCTATCTGCTCGATGGGAAACTGCGGCACCTCGTACGGCGCCGAGAGCTCGTTGGGCAGCTCCCGCGGGTCGTCCGCGCCCACCGCATTCGTTGGGCTCTCGCTACCTGCAACGAGAGCAACGAGATAACCTTAGAATCTCTAGTGTTGAATTTCTTTTACTATTAAATAAAAGATCTAGTGTTGAATTAGTGCCCAATTGATAATAATTTGTGCTATTTTTAGCCTCCTCTAAACTTATATGCATAAGGTCGTCAAATTGAAGGTTGTATGTAAATAAACCTAGTCTCAATTTGATAGTCATTAATTATTAATGATTCGAGATTTTATCAAAGGTAAAAGTCGCATACTAATTTATACGTTGGCATGCACACAATGGAAATAAACAGATCATCGTTGTTGACAACTCTACATTCTATTTAAAACAAGTAATTAAATGATCGGGTCACGTATCAAACTCGTAAGCTTGTGTTGGAGTTTCTTCCGTAGCATTGTTTACGAGTAAAGATGGAATCAGTATAATGTTCATATTCGTTAAAAATAATATTAAATGGATAAGAGTTTGTTTTGGCATCTTTTACATGCTTTTTTGAGTAAAAACTGCTTGTTTTACATTTTAAGATTACATTTTTAATAAGCGTGGTTACAAGACAAATTGTGTGACTATTTTACGTTGCCATAGTAATTGTCAACTTATGTTTTTTTACACAAACATAAATTGGATTAGTAATATTACTCTGATCATTAACTTCATCTGTACAATGACCATTCACGTTCCATGTATGGTTAGTATTAATATCACACGGCTAAAGGTTGATGTGCAGATGTGAACACTTCACATGAAACTAAATTATTTATAGGAATAGGCCGATGTATCGTGGTCGGTGACATTTAATCTGACCAGTTAATATAATAATGTACCGTAATATCACATGCATAAACTCACGACTGTGTCCCGGAGGGGTAGGCAGAAAAGATGTTTTGGCACTTGCCAGAATTCATAATATTAGTTGGCTTGATATCGTACAATATCGTAACTCAGGTGGGATTATCATCATTATCATCAGCCATTTGACGCCCTCTGCAGGGCATAGGCCTCATAGTTTTCAGCTCGGATACATCGCAACTAATAAAATCCGCACAACACAGACGATGTTCTCAACATAAGTGTTTTTCAATCTTTTTGAAGACGCGACCCCCTTTACAAGTAAAAAATTCTAGCGACCCCCCAGGCC
Organism: Yponomeuta cagnagella; assembly: GCA_947310995.1. Lineage (NCBI taxonomy): Eukaryota > Metazoa > Arthropoda > Insecta > Lepidoptera > Yponomeutidae > Yponomeuta > Yponomeuta cagnagella. The sequence continues at coordinate 847,665 of OX371287.1, read as the reverse complement.
CCAAGACCATTTAAAAGTGTCAGTAATTTCAAAGATGATGTACCTAGTTACAATCTGCAACTAAGTTGCCATATCTTTTGTACCAAATATCGGGACTTGGATGAAAGATAAGTGCGGCCAGTCTCACTTTAGGTCTTTTGGGGCTGCAACATAAAATGCCTCGATGTCAAGTATTTTGCGCGTCAGTGCGGCCAAAAATTTAGTGAAAATTCAGCGCATTCCAAAATAAAAGATCTGTCTTGTAGACGCACGTGAGCGCGACCAAAAATTTACTAAAAACTCTGCGCACTCAAAAGCATCTGTGCTAAAAGCGAGCCAGAGTTTGTCGTAGCTAAATTGACGAAGGCATTTTCATAAAAATTCAGCGCACTCGACTATAAAATATTTGTCTTACAATTTAATAATTTCATGGTTCCAATTTCATTTCTTGTAATCTGTAAGCCGTTCGAAAAACATTGCTCTACATTAACATGAACACTCAACGTAACGTGATCTTTGAATTGATACAGTATATATTTTGCTAATGGTTGATACATGGATATCACCGATATTCGGAATCGGTTAAGATATCGTAATGTTACATAACTTCTTACTCAGTATCAGTAGTGTTTATTGGAGTATCGGTATTAACTAATATAATTTACGACTTCTACGAGGAAGTATCGAGGTCACGGGCACCCCCCCAGACATGGAAAATAGGTACTGTCGTCGTCTGTAAGGCGAGGCGACAATAGAGGGGAATAATTTATTGGATTTGCACTTATTGTTAAGCAGATAGGCCGCTAAGCAATTATTTGCAGTCCTTAATCACCACGCGTGCCCACCGCGGATTGGCGATTTCAAGCGCTGAGGTATGTGAATAGCTCAGACACTCAGGTTTCATGTTTTCCTTCACAGTTAGCTAGTCGTATTGCTACTATAACTTCACAAATAATACATGATAATACATGATTTTTGTTTTCAAATCACGTACATTTGTGAAGTATTAGCAGCATTACTACTCGCTAACGGTGGGACGAATAGGCTACATAAAAAACCAGAATAAGAAGAGAGCATAAGTCAAACTACGAAACAAATATAAATGTATATTGTTGTTTTAGTCAGTCGTGGAAAAGCTGCGACTGCGACCAGCTCTTGAATTACGAATTGTTCCGAGATAAATATTTACGCTCAGTCTCGGGAGTGGCTTCTTGCGTCGTCTGTGAGTTGCTGCGCACATGCCACAGATCCTTATCGAAACTGTACATAGTTGTTGAGTTGTCACGTCACTTTTATACTTTAGATTATCTTTTTGTCTTCACATTTCAGACTTTATTCACTTCACGAAAAAAGTAGCTAGCACACTAAACAAGAGTTCTTTAAATTATTAAAATTTAATGAATTCCTAGGCGAGCTTGTTTATAAAAACACGATTCTTTAAAAAAAACTCCTCAGAGATAGTTTAAAGTCTGTGGTACAGGGTATGGTAGTGTTTCAGAGGAATCTGGTTTTTGTTAAATAACACCGTTTATACTTTACCATTTTACAAAATAAACGTGCCGAAAAGTTACGTGGAGTTTAAGTGAAATAAGAACTCTAACCTTACCATAAAAAGAATGTTCTTTTGAAAATTAAACTCGATTTCACTTTACGCCACATTTATTCGTAAAGTAGTTTATGTTTACCAGTTATCAGCGTTGTGCTTGGGTTTAAAAGATCACAGACATAATGAAGCAGGTACAATACGAATGTAAAATGTGATGCATTCATCACCGTATCTAATTTGAAGTCTTTTTTGGTGGAGTGCGCCGGTACTAATCAAACGAGTTTTTTTGTTAGCATAGGCAGACGTGTTAAAATGCCGGCGCTAATAAGTCCGTATGGTCTCACACAGCAAACAATGCATCTAAACAGTCGACAATCAATAAATATCATCAGGGTGATTTCATTATGGTAATCACAAGGCCGTATTCGCAGGGCAATAAAGTGGAATGCAATTAAATGCAGTGATCACTCAAACAGTCAGAGGACAGCTCGGTTCGGTGCAAATCAGGCGTTGCTTTTAATAGTTTAAATTTACATAGACAAACTATACTTCATTGTACAACCAGAAAATTATAATTACTTACCTAATAATCTACCCAGAACTAACACGGACTCGTAGATCAGCAGCGTCATCAGCGAATAGCAAAGTGCATATTCTGTCTGTGATAGAAAGGATATAATTTTTTAACTAAACATATAATGTATCATACAGGATAAAATATGGAAACGAGAAGTTTTTTTTAACTCGAAACCGAGTTTAATTCCACTACAACTCCGCAATGTTCGGAAAAAATAATAACGGCATTACGTCAAACCGGCCTATTTGCTGCTAAAATAAGGAGTGCCGCAGCAGCCACTTGTTTATTATCGATTTACTTTCCTATCCGGTCGCAGTATGTTGCATGCGTACAGTCTGTATGTACCTAATGGCCTGCCGGGGTAACTGTAGTGCCAAACGAAAGAGACGTAGCTAAAAAAATAATATAGAAACACTAATTACGAAGAGCTAATTATCGCATATTGTCCGTTAATTAATTGTAAAAATATGTGGAGTACTCATGTACGTTAATGAACAAAAATTACTATTATTATACCTATTTATTTAAATTGCATAACATTACGGTTAAAACCATGGCGTTAAACAATTCAGAATGCAAGTAAATATTTAAATTACAGCTTATTTCTAATTATATTCAGTTGTTACAGGCATTGCTGGAATTTACAAGGTATAGTCGTCGGTTAGCTCATTAAACTTTTCCTTAGAAAATATTTCATGTGACAGTGAGTTGAGAAGCAATAAATCGTATCTCATTCCGCTCATTACACAATGACTGCTTGTGAGGTCTAACGAGATCGTTTTGACTACCTTCTGTTTAATTCACAGTATCGAAAGAGTATCAACTTTCGAACATTAGGTACTTAAAAATCAAATTCTACAACAGTTCAATTTTTTTCAAACTTCTGATCACGGTCTAGATATTAGACTCGGTGGTATCTTTATTATTTAGTAATTACTGTACACAGAGGTCACTCTCTGATAGCAAGAATAATTCACGAGTTAACAGCTTCACCCATTATTATCACTAATATGTGTACATATTTTCAATATGATAAAATATTGCGTCATAGGGACCACGCGGGTATCGGACTACAGGGTCGATAAAAAAAACTCTAAAAGGGTTTAACTTGATAATATCTGCCCTAAGATAAAGAACATTTATAAGTTATTACGTGGAAATCTGTAATTGGTCATGTTATTAATCTTAAATGTTAAGTCTTTTGTTATTGATTTTGCTGTAGATTTCCCTATAAATAAATAAAATAAAAATTTTAACTGTATTATTTAAAGAAATACTATTCCTCCAAAACACTCCTCAAATGGAATTTAAAAAGTCCGTTTTCTCTTTACCAGAGACAATTAAACTGCATTTATTTCGAGCAATCGTATTTCTATCATCATCATCATCATCAACCCATTATGTCCCCACCGAGGGGCACGGGTTTCTTCCCTGAGGAAGGTATAGGCCATACTCCACCACGGGGGCCAAGTCCGGATTGGTGGAGGCTTGTAGACTAGTGGCTCGTCTACTGTCAGAAGTTGTCAAGCATTTCTATAAATAATACAAATTGTCTTAACCTGCAACAACAAACCTCCCCTTGAATTTAAATCGGATTGAGCAATGCTAATAGTTATGAACCCGTTTAAAGTCAATACAATCAAACAAAAAGTGTTAAATATGTAATATTTCAAAAGAAAGAAACAGGCTGGAACACAAATATAAAGTAACAATCAATATAAATAAGCTCAACAAGATGCAATAAGTCAAGAATAGATTCGTAAGTATGTAGGTACTTAATTCAAATTCAAAGAACAAAGTACGAAATTGTATGAACAAAACAACCTAAACTGATACAATGGGGACAAACCACAAAATTTAAATAAACCTAAGCACACAGCTGATACTTGGCACACACATGAAACCATAAATACGTAATATTGAGAACAAAATCTAATTAATGAATTCACGCCACGCCGGTACGCATTTGCACAGCACAACAAATGTTTAAGGCCGACCGCAACGTAGCGCCTTCGATGGCCACTGAGAGTCTACTGACGTGCGTGACAGGTCCGCGCCGTGCGGGCCCGCTGCTGCGCCCCTGAGATGACCCGTTAACGTAAACACTAGATACATACATCGACGGTCCGCCAGTTCCGCCACACGTCCGTGAGCGGATGTATAGGTTTATTTATTTATATTCCTTTAGTTTACAAAATTGTTAGGTTTAATAAAACGAAAAAAAGCCCGACTGCCTGGGGCGTTACAACAGAGCGGAGTGGCAGAGCTGGATGTGGGTTCGATTCCCGCAGGGGGACGTCGTCCATTGATTTGTACAAAAGAACCAGTTGGAAAAAACAAGTTTTTGTCTAGACACAAAAGCTGTGGGCACCCTAATCTATTGCACTGACGTCACACAAACTCTCGTCGCAGAAAGTGTTCACCTATTTGGCCTTGTTTCCCAAGCCTTCGATAGCTCAGTTGGTAGAGCGGTGGACTGTAGAGGCATTCAGTGTTGATATCCATAGGTCGCTGGTTCAAATCCGGCTCGAAGGAGTGATAGAAATGTCTTTTTGTTTTTCTTTTTTGTTCGTTTTATTTTTACGTCGTCGGTAGTATTGGAATACAACAAAGTATTATTTAAAAATATTATAATCTTTTACTGTCTACACTGCAGAACACCGCACGCACTGTTCTTAGAAAATGCAGTTGATTGTGAGGTTTGCCCAATTTTAAGGATAGGTCTCTAAAATTGCTACATTTTAACCGATTTAAAAAATGAGGAGTTTCTCAATTCGTCGAAATATTTTTTTTGTATGCTCCCCGATTACTCGGACGGTTTTCAAACCATTTTAGCTTAATGTTATAACAAACCTAAGGCCATTTTCTCCCTTTCGGCCGCTTGTTAAAAGTGTACAAAGCGCGATTAGACATTGATGCTTTATTATATGGTGGAAACTATCGGTCTCGGTCTATGTTTAAATACACGATACCTTAATTTTTTTTAAATAAAAACCGACTTCGAAAAACTATAGCACTAAAAAGTTAGAAATAATTTAAATAATTAGAAGTATGTATACATGTAGGTAGGTATTTCTAGAAGTATAATTTGGAGTCGGTGCCCAAAATATAGGTGCTGGTCATGAAAGTGGGCACCGACCACAGAACCGTGGCACCGACTACAAATTATACTTCTACAATACCTACATGTATGTGGGCGCATTCCATTTGATCATATTTCAAAGATTATGATTAATGTTTTTGTTTCTGAATTTGTTACATTTTAAACATAACAGTATTCCGCCTGGAGAATAAGAATAGCAATGTTTATAGTTTTTATAGTCTATACTGAAAATACTGTAATATTTGAATAGACACTAAGTATTTATGAATAAACAGCCACTTTTGTAGAAGCTTAAATAACAAAATAGCATTATGAAACTCTATGACCTACTTCCTTCCGCCTCTTTACAAAGATGTGTTAATTTCACAAATTTATGAGCAAATATTGTTACATAAGCCGTAATCTATAATAATAATAGTTTTTAAATAGATAATAGTCAAAATAATTATAAAACTCCCATTGTATGTGAATTTAAATTTATTGCCTAGACAGGTTGCTAATCAAAACATTGTTTGACGATAAATTAATTATTAAAGTGTAGCATAATGAGGTTTTCATCACATCTATTATGTTTGTAAAATCACAAAACTTATATTTCAGTAAATAGTTTTAATAAAATGTAATTATTCATAACAATTTGATAAAATAGAAAAACTTTATTGATTCGGTGCTATAAATAGAAGTGACGCCATTGTACCCGGGCTTTTTACCTCTGTGAATTTCGGGAAAAAATATACTGTTGCTACTCGTACCCTGATTTTTCTATTCATGGATCCTCACGACCACGACCCTGGCTTTGCGCCGACAGCAGCGGTGGGATCGCCCCTCGTGACCACCAATTTCAACCACGCTACCACGGACCATGTACGAGAAATGAACCCCAGCCCTGCCAGCTCTGCGACTGGACGAGGACTAACCGACGATGTTAACGGCGCCGCTAACTCTGCGACCGGACGGGAGATGGAGTCAAACCACGAGTCCCGGCCTGGCGCTGTTGGGGCACACGCCGAGGATACTACATTCACCATGAACCAGGTTATGAATTTACTTAATTCTGTTACGAAACAAGCCGCTGCCAGTGCAGTTACGGCCGCACTGTCTGCAGAAACCGCACCATCACGCTCTCGCTTTGATTTTTACCTGCCACCTTTTGATCCCGATATTCGTTCTCATGATATTAAGGATTGGTGTGCCAATGTCGACCAAACAATCGCTCAGTTTCGGATATCCCCGCACGAAGCACGAATGAAGGCTATACTTCAGTTGAGAGGTAGAGCTAAAACATGGGCTGATACATGGTCCCTTCACTCCACCACGTGGGAACAAATGAAAACCGAGCTAATTCAATCTTTTGCCAGGGAATTCCGCTACGCCGACGATGTCCTGAAATGGCGGGCATACACATCCGACCAAGCGACCACGTACGCGGAATACGCTACCACCGCCTGGACGCTGTTCAGGAGGGTGCGACCAGAGGCTACGGATGCAGAAGTTGTCGAAGCCTTGATTACAGGTATTTACCCTGACTATATTCGTTCCGAGCTTTTGAGAAATACCCCAGTGTCATTGTCTCAATTAGTGTCTGTATTGAGAACATTTAGGAAACGCAAAATAGATAGTTTGAATAATCTTTCTAAGCATAATTCTGACAGTAAAAAACCACGTGGTGCTGAACCAAACAGTTCATATAAGCGCGACGCGATTACATGCTTTAATTGTAATAAAACAGGGCATCGATCGCGAGAATGTAGGGATGTGGGTAGTACGAAAACTAATCACATTCCAACTTTGTCTCAGCCACCAGCTGTTCGGTCAGGTCCGCCTTTTAATTCCACTCATTCTACCATTAATAATAACAAAGTTCATGAATGCAGTTATTGTCACCGCAAAGGTCATAGCGAGAAAAATTGTTTTCGCCGGCAAAGTGACGAACGAAACGAGTCAATTGCTAAGTCAGTTAACGTATGTTCCTCAAGTTCACGTAGCATGATCCCAATTAAAATAAATGGCAAAGAGACTTTGTGTTTATTTGACACCGGTGCAGATTGCTCATTGATTCGAGAAAGTTTCTCTATGACAATCCCAGGTAAACGAAAATCCGTCAATGTTACATTTTCCGGTATCGGTGGTTTTCCTGTATTTTGTAATTGATGAGGTTCATATAGAATTGGAGTTTTTCGTAGTGAAAGATAATCAGTCTCAATTTGACACATTAATAGGGTTTGATTTGCTAAAGATCCCCGGGCTGACAGTTATTATTTGCGAAAATAATATTTCGGTAAAACGTTCGGAGCCTCTGCTCATAAATCAGTGCACGGATTATGATTTTACTATGGATCTAGATACCGATCTTAATAGCCAGGCTGACTTGCAAAGATTGATATCTGTATTAAGAGAATACAGTGATAACTTTGCGCTTGGTAATAAAGTATCTGAAGTAACCACGGGCGAACTTAAAATTCGCTTAAAAAATCCTGACAAAGTTGTTCAGCGCCGTCCTTATCGTATGTCCCCATTTGAGCGCGAGAAAGTTAAGGAAATTATTGACGATCTAAAAAATAACGGCATAATTCGAGACAGCTCTTCTCCATTTTGCAGCCCTATTTTGTTAGTAAAGAAAAAAGACGGCTCCGATCGACTTTGTATCGATTACAGGGAGTTGAATGCGAACACGTTACGAGATCATTATCCGCTTCCTCTCATAGCCGACCAAATTGATAAGTTAGGGAAAGCTTTGTATTTTTCATGCATAGACATGGTGGCAGGGTTTTACGGCATTCGTGTGTCTCATGATTCTATAGAGAAAACAGCATTTGTGACGCCCGATGGGCAATATGAATTTTTGCGCATGCCTTTCGGGTTGTGTAACGCACCCTCAGTTTATCAGAGAGCGATAAATATTGCTTTAGGTGATTACAAAGATAGTATAGCCCTGTGTTATGTTGATGACGTAGTAATTCTATCCCGCACCATTGAGGAAGGATTACACAATCTTAAATTAGTCCTTGACAGACTGACCAAAGCAGGATTTTCATTAAACGTTTCGAAATGTTCATTTCTCAAGACTAAAATTGAATATTTAGGCAATATAATAGAAAATGGCACAGTCAAACCAAGCCCAAAGAAAGTCCAAGCTTTGGCAAACTCGCCTGTTCCAAAGAATATTAAGGAAATTCGCCAATTCAATGGACTAGCTGGGTATTTCCGTAAATTTGTACCCCATTTTTCTAAAATTATGGCCCCTTTAAATGAACTTACTAAATCTAATTCAATATGGGAGTGGACGGAGCGACATGAACTTGCAAGGCAAGAAATTATCAGGCACTTAACATCCGCCCCCCTCTTAACTATATTTGACCCCAGCTTACCTACCGAATTACACACCGACGCCAGCGCCATTGGCTTTGGTGCCGTGTTAATTCAACGACAAGATAATAATCCCTTAGTGGTGGCTTACTTTAGCATGCGCACGACACAATGCGAAAGTAAATATCACTCATATGAGCTTGAAACGCTCGCTGTCGTAAAATCCATACAACATTTCCGACATTTTTTGTATGGTAGGAAATTCAAACTGGTTACAGACTGCAACTCTCTCAAAGCCGCTAGACACAAGAAAGAGTTAACTCCTAGGGTTTATCGCTGGTGGGCATTTTTACAAAATTTCGATTTTGAAATAGAATACCGGAAAGGCGAACGCTTAGCTCATGCAGATTTTTTCAGTCGTAACCCTGTAACCACGCCCGAATCTAAGACAAATAAGAAGATTTGTTATCCATCTAGTGTTTCCAAGCCGTTGACTTTTAATGTTAATGCTGCCACCCTGGATCACAATTGGCTCCTCATAGAGCAAAAACGAGACCCTAGCATCAAAAATATTGTAGAAAAAATGTCTGCTGATGCTCTTCCTCAAACGATAGCTGACACTTACGTCATCACATCTGATAAGCTACTGAGAAAAAAAGTACAAATTGACAAAAAAACTAGAAAGTTAATAATAGTTCCGCGCTGCTACAGGTGGAGTCTTATCAATCACTATCACGATAATTTGCAGCATTTTAGTTGGGAAAAAGTCCTGGATAAAATGCGTGACCAGTATTGGTTTCCTAACATGACTCGATTTGTGCGAAAATTTGTAGAAAACTGTGTCAGTTGTAGAGTGAGGAAAGGTGTCTCAGGGGCTCGACAAGTAACGCTTCATCCTATAGACAAGGTGGCAATTCCTTTCCATACGGTTCATGGTGACATAACAGGTAGAATGAATGGAAAACGTAACCAAATGGAATATGCATTTGTTTTTATTGATGGCTTTTCGAAGTATGTTCACATGATTTACACAAATGACCGAACAACAGAATCCGCTATAAAATGTTTTAAAGACCTAATAACTATTTTTGGTACTCCTACGCGTTTCATAACGGATCAAGACAAGAGTATGACTTCTGCCGATTTTAAGGCATTTTGCGAGAATTATGGCATTCAGCATCACGTGGTAGCAAAGGGAGCAAGTAGAGCTAACGGACAGGTAGAGCGCCTAATGAAAGTAATAAAAGATAATATGTCTGTTGTTGAACTTGAAAAACCTTGGCATTTTGCTCTACAGGATTTACAATTGGCTATTAATTGTTCAATGTCTAAGAGTACTGGGAAAACTCCTCTAGAAATGTTGCTAGGCAAGAAATGTTCTCCCCCAGGTCTAAAGCTCATACAAGTTGATGATGATGAGGTTATCGACGACCTAGATTCACAGAGACAAGCGTGTAAAGCTAGGATGGACGAGCGATCTTCTCAGGATAAGAACCGTTTTGATAAAGGAAAAGCACGAATAAAGAGTTTCAGTGTCGGAGATTTCGTACTTTTGCGCCGCCATGAGCGTCACACAACGAAGCTTGGTCCCAAATTCGAAGGTCCCATGGAGGTCATTGAGGTTTTACCCAATGAACGGTATAAGTTGAAACACATAAACCTTCGTGGTTGTTCTGAAAAGATCGCAAGTCATGACTCCCTTCGACCAGCCCCGTTAGCTCAGTCTGATCCTTTTGAAGTTAGTGATTCAGAGGAGGAACAGTCCGTGTGGGCAACGAATGATAAGGTTGTACCTGTTAATCAAGGTGCATCCACCTCTGGGAGCACGCTCTATGAATGATGGTCATGATGTGTGTTAATTTTTGTTTGTTTTATTGATTACTTAATTTGTTTATTATATTAATCCAATTTCCCTACCCTAACGCTGGCTGGCCACCATGCGTTTCCTTGTCCCGGTCTTGATAGGCTAGATCCCAGGATGGGTGATGCCATTTTGATTTATTGGGCTAGATCCCAGGACGGGTGATGCCATTTTGATTTATTGGGCTAGATCCCAGGACGGGTGATGCCATTTTGATTTATTGGGCTAGATCCCAGGACGGGTGATGCCATAATGACTTATTGGGCTAGATCTCAGGAAGAGTGATGCCTGTGTTATTTTTGTGTTGGGTTAGACAATAAAGAGGATGATGTTTTACTTATATGCTTGTGAGAAGGCTTGAATTGATTAATTTTAAATTAAAGTTAAGCTTTATATATCCAACATGACCAATATTTTTTTATTTATGTAAATTGTTAAGTTTAGCGCAGAGAGCGCGCCGAATCAGAATGGCCGTGTGGGCGCATTCCATTTGATCATATTTCAAAGATTATGATTAATGTTTTTGTTTCTGAATTTGTTACATTTTAAACATAACAGTATTCCGCCTGGAGAATAAGAATAGCAATGTTTATAGTTTTTATAGTCTATACTGAAAATACTGTAATATTTGAATAGACACTAAGTATTTATGAATAAACAGCCACTTTTGTAGAAGCTTAAATAACAAAATAGCGTTATGAAACTCTATGACCTACTTCCTTCCGCCTCTTTACAAAGATGTGTTAATTTCACAAATTTATGAGCAAATATTGTTACATAAGCCGTAATCTATAATAATAATAGTTTTTAAATAGATAATAGTCAAAATAATTATAAAACTCCCATTGTATGTGAATTTAAATTTATTGCCTAGACAGGTTGCTAATCAAAACATTGTTTGACGATAAATTAATTATTAAAGTGTAGCATAATGAGGTTTTCATCACATCTATTATGTTTGTAAAATCACAAAACTTATATTTCAGTAAATAGTTTTAATAAAATGTAATTATTCATAACAATTTGATAAAATAGAAAAACTTTATTGATTCGGTGCTATAAATAGAAGTGACGCCATTGTACCCGGGCTTTTTACCTCTGTGAATTTCGGGAAAAAATATACTGTTGCTACTCGTACCCTGATTTTTCTATTCATGGATCCTCACGACCACGACCCTGGCTTTGCGCCGACATATACATACTTCTAATTATTGAAATTATTTCTAACTTTTTAGTGCTGTAGTGTTTCGAAGTCGGTTTTTATTTTTTATTTTTTAGTGGGAGAGCGGGAGAAAAATAAAGAAGACCCTTATAACCATAATTTACCCTAGGTACTTAATTCGTTGCTTTAAAATTTGATGTTTTCAATTTCCATCTCCGAAAGTCTTCACCAGACCATCACCAAATTACCTTGGGACTACTTTTACGCTATAATGGGCCGTTATATACTATATATACGCGATAATACGCGACGAATTGATAACGTCCTCCTTTTTTGAGGTCGGTTAAAAAGACGCCTCAGAGGCTTTAAACTACATGTTCAGTTTTCCCATCTAAATTAAATGTTTATTTGTTAGCAACCCAACGCCACTGCTGGGGATTCGTTGTTGGTTACGTAGCGTGGTTTCGTCGGCGGCGGAAGGGCTTTTTCGAATCCCCTGTCGGTTTGAAGTCATTGTCGAGGCAACAGCACTTTCGTTCTCGTTGCAGTTTGCCGCCATTTTCGACACCCTATCGCTATCGTACCGCCTATCGTCTCTCGTGTAATATTGTGCCGCGAGCCAACACTGAGAACTGAAGTGCTGAAGGAAGCTAAAGGACGGAGCCGGCTCAATCGTCGTGAGGTCAAGCGACGTACCTACTCGCGGTGGGCGGTCGTGGAAGGTAAATCGAGGAGCTGGAAGCGGCTCCCGCCCGAGGTACGCTGACCCTTCTATCGGACCTGGTAAGTTTTCCAGCCTTTTTAAAACTCCGCCAATACTTTCACACTCAATAAACAACCTACCGACACTCGTCATACAGTCCACTTTATTTAACGCGCACCACGAAATCCCCGAACCCGAACTAAACACTACATCTGCAGTGTTTTAAAGGAATCGCGTTTTTTAGACATAGAATGTTATACATAGAGCCATTACTTTTAAAGCGATTTGCATTATTTTTAAAGAGTCTTTACTCAGCTCCCTAAAAATATGTGCCATGAACATTTATGATGATGAGCATTATTTCAGGAATTCAAGCTGAGAATGTTAGGTAGGACAAAAATACACGCAAACAGCAGGGGTTGTTAATGTATAATGTAAGACTGAAGATACTACTATCGGACTCCCCCTCCCATCTTCATTTAAGAAAAAGTGAGAAAGTTGTCTTATTCCCTTCCCATTCGTCTTACGTAATAAACGAAAATGTTTTATGAACATGAGAAACGTTTAAAAATCACCCAAAAGCACTCACCTTCATCAAAGAAAGAGTCTTTGACAATCATCGGCGATCGCGACCCATCCTGGACACCTCGAGACGACATCTTTCAACTTACACCATACACTGTAACTGTTTTGGACACCGAACTCTTTTTTAGAAGATTAGTTTCGTCCTGTTGCACTTTAAGAAGTAAATAAATAATTTGATTTATTTTTGCATTGAGCGACACTTTGATATTGCGAAGTTTTCCAAGACAGCTAGGCGATAAGATTGTGTCAGATACGGTTAAATCTTTTTAGAATCAATGTTTGTATTGTTCGATAATGTCGTATTACACGGCTGATATGAGTTGACACGACGAAATGAAAAACTGCTTTTCTATTAAAAAACTTTCGCTAAGCATTAATTTGTTTGCTCAGTAAATTGAGAAGGAAATGCCCTTCACTAGTGTATTCGGCAGCAGGTAGGTTAGGCGTGTCAGTGAGATGACATCCACCTGGAAGTCACAAATCAAATCATTATTCGCGTCTGTAAATAGACGCTTTTCGCCTAAGTGTGTAACGAGATGACACCGACCGACTGTTCTTCGGTGTGCCTACCGCAGGCAAGTGACACTTGTCCGTTAATAAAATTAATATTCAACTTGAACCTAATTAGTTCACCGTAAATGATTAGGGGTAGGAAATTACATCGAATTAGGTTCAAGTAAACTTAATAACTCACATAAATAACTCACATCACTCTTCATTATATATATTCTCAGTTGCTGTAGGTACGAGGTATGTAGGTACCTAACTATATAATTAATTATTTTCGCTACCGTGGTGCTATCGTTTAATCTAACTAATGTGCCGCCATCAGGGAGTTGATCCGCCCTATTTTCCGTTTGGACATTTATATAGACGATGATATTGCACATCAATTATAACCTCTCGATCGCCACGACACGCTTCAGTCTATTTTCAGTAGGAACGATGCCAGACGCCCACCGGTTCGCTGTTCCTACTCGCACAAGTCAAAGACCCAGTTTATTTCGACAGAAGTCATTGCATTAACCGCCTTCCTTTGTAAGCGTTATCAGAGCATTGACTGATCTTGCATGTATCAACAAATTCAGTACAAATCACGTACTGTGCCCTGGCTCTTACAACTAACAAAATGAGGCTAGAATAATAAATTACAGACTAGGTATCTACTTTTTATTCTGTAAGATTAGATCATTGACTACTCATCAAG